>OX442359.1:29164732-30364732 GCA_949357725.1 Hyperoplus immaculatus
ATAGCATTTTCCTAAGAGTTTAGATAAAAATCCATTGACAAGTGTTTTTTTAATGTCTCTAAAGTCACATCCAAGTATCTGTAATTTCTGAGATGCAATTGAGAATTTTTTCTTGGCTTCTTTCTATATATTTTCAGTTTTCGTCCAAAAGAAATGGCTTTCTTGTGGCTCGTTGGTCTAGGGGTATGATTCTCGCTTAGGGTGCGAGAGGTCCCGGGTTCAAATCCCGGACGAGCCCTCATTCTATTTGAATATATCTGTTCATATTGTGACGTCAAACAGTGCTGTGGTTGTGGGGCAAACCAATGGAAGTTTGTGCCCACTCATAGAATCAACGACGAGCAACATAACCATGTACATTTTCGTCAGCTTCTGAGATCCAATTGACAATTTTTCTTGGCTTAATTCTAGAATTTTTCCGTTTTTGTCCAAAGGAAACGCCTGTTTTGTGGCTCGTTGGTCTAGGGGTAGGATTCTCGCTTCGGGTGCGAGAGGTCCCGGATTCAAATCCCGGAAGAGCCCTCAGTCTATTTGAATGTATCTGTTCATATATCTGTTCATATTGTGATGTCCAAGTCTGCTGTGGTTGTGAGGCAAACCCATGAAGCTTGACCCTACTTTTGCATAGGTTCATGAAGAGGACGGCCAGGATGTACAAGGGGATGATCTCTGAAACCAGATGACAGCAATAAAAACCAATCATTGTCCTTTGTTTAGGGAGGTTAAAAAGCCTTGCTGTCTAGAAGGACTTCACGTTTTCACTTTTTGTCACCTACATAGTCTTCCTTGGAGTTAGACTGCTGCATTTGAGGTGAGAGGACTGTTAGTGTATTTCATGTCAAATTGAAAATATTTAGCTCCTAAGTATTTTTCTTCTAGGCTTTTACACAATGGGTTTATAACAAAACACTTGTTACCCATACAAAGTGTGAAGGGTAAACTATAGTTTAGATTGTGGTTAGCAAGCTAATTAGTTGTCAGATGGTTGTTGGCCTTGATGCTAGCAAGAAATTCAAGTTGGGGTTGGTTGTCACATGTTATCTCAAGGCTGCAGCCAGAAAAGGAACCCAATAACGAAAGAAATTGTCAAGCTGTATCCTCACTGGCACCTCAGAGAAGGTAAGAATAGAGCAGGAAAAGGCAGCTAGCAAGCAAAAGAAAAAAGGGCAACAAAATCAAAACAACCCAGTCCATCCCAAACTAGACCAGCTGCCAAGGCTACAGAACGTTATGTAGGCCTATTTGTCAACTTGACAATGCAATCAAACTTTCAAATTTAGTTCTACTTTCTTGCCTTCTTTTTAAGATTATTCCCATTAAGATTACATTGTGACAAACAACCCCATAGTGTTTGACAACCGACCCCTTGATGGGGTTGGTTGTCACAATGTGTAAGGGTGTCTTTGATGATTAATTTCTTCTTTATTACAATAAGATAGAAAAAGTGAGGGGTACACATTTCAAGCCAACACCTTAAGCTTCAATTTAATATAGGAATGACTATTGAAAGATGTTTAGGTGATAAGCAATTCTCACTAGAGTAAAAAGTGTGCCTACTTACCCCGTTCTCCCCTAATACTGGATGAGTTGATCCGTTAAATCAACCCCTCCCATGTGCTTATTGTACTCTGTGACCGGGGTTGGGCATGGAATAGATTTTGTGGCCCAGGTGCCATTCTGACCTTTGAACCTCCTCTTCACTGTGTCGCCTGAGAACGCCTGGTGTATTGTGGAGCAGGCTGAGACCTCACGGGTGTCCATCCACTTCGTATACACTACAGGGTCTTCACGGATCCACCTGATTGTGCCCCTGGGATCCTTCTTCTTCAGAGCATTTTTGGCTGGGCGGGGGCATCCTTTCCTATTGTCCCTGTATGTGCCGCATGCTCCAAAGCCAAGGCTGTACAGATCCTTGAACAGCTTTGGGCTAGTATAGAAATTGTCCACATACAGGTGGTAGCCACTGCCAAGGTATGCTTTATCCATCAGGGACATAACAGAGTCATAGGCAAGTCCTACACCTAAAGCAAACAGTGACTTGGCCGTGAACACATTAAAGTCTATGGTGTAGCCATTGCTGCTGTCAGCCAAGACAAACAGTTTGAAGCCCCACTTGGTCGGCTTTGCCTTCATATATTGTGTCATGCCGGTGTGGGCCTTTGTTGCAACCATTCTTTCATCAACTGCAAGATTCTGCTTGGGATGATAGAAGGCCTTGCAAGAATCTTTCAAGCTGTCCATGAAGGGCTTCAGCCTGAACAGCCGGTCATGTGCAGGTGTCCCCCTCTTCCGGTCATTTTCGATGTCTTCATCTGGGTCGCTCATGTGCACGTTATAGTTGATTATCAGGAATCGGTCACGGGAAAAGACACTTGGGGGAAATGACTGACTGAATATGCTGTCTTTCCTCCAGTAATCCTTTACACTGGGCAGTTTGAACAGGGCAAAAAAAAACGTCAGACCCAGGTACCGCAAAAACTCCTGAACAGTCACGGGTACCCAGGAGAACTTCCTCCCTGCGGCGATGTTTTTTGCTGCCTGTTTGTTACTGTTCTGGCATATTTTAGTTGCAACCCGGTCGTCTATGAATAATCTGAAAATGTCCAGTGGTGAGTATGACGACGACTGGTTTAGCTGATGTCCTGGGGGCCTTGCAGGGACAAACCTCTTGTGTACAGGAGGGATGTCCAGCTGACCTTCACTGCTCCACGAGCTGGAGACTGAGGCTGAGGCTGCTGGCTATGGTGACCTTGACCTCGGGCTGGAAGGCTGGCGTGCAACACGAGCAGGGCTAGACCTTGAGCTGTACAAGCAGGAGCACAAGGCAGCTCCTCTTCTGATGAAGGGGGCCCTTCATCTGCTTGGCTGGAAGGGGCGTTTTCTTGTTCACTGTCACCACTGTAAAACAAATACATTAATTAACTTATTATTAGATCTACTTATATGGACGTTTCAGACCACAAGTGTTTTGTGTCTGTCAATCATTACTCACACATAAACTATATATTGCCAGAGGTATTGGCGCAATTATTTGGATGAGTCAGTGAAAACTTTTTATTTTATCTTACTGGTATACAAAAGTATTCACTCCCCCATCCAAATAATTGGGCCACTACTTTTGCCAATGTAGTGTATCAGTTCTCACAAAGTGTAATCTGCTTTTATCTTTTATCATTGACTGAGACTGCCAGAAGATGAAAGCCCCCACCAGCCTCTTACATCCCTCCCAAAACCATTTTTTTTCAGCTAGTCTCCAGGTAGACTAACCCCCCCCCCCTCCGACAGAACGTGAGAACGATGACCGTCTCTGCCGGTTTCCCGCCAACCGCTCAAAAGGTAAACCCAGGTCCATGGGTAAAACACAAAGAACCAAAGAAGAATAGACCAAATGTAATCAAACAAAACAAAATACTACAAATTCTACATAAATGTATGTATTAAGTAATAATATATAACTACTAACGTTAACCATATTCATTTTTCATTGTGTTATTTTATGTTTATTTCATTTATATTTTTTCTATTCCATTATTTTTTATTCTGTGAATAAATAAATGTTACTTACTCTTCAGCTGGGTCTAGGCCAATGAGGCCAATTCCTCATCGGTGAGAAAGCTCTCTTCCCCTGAATCATTGTTGTCATTGTTGTCTTGAACGTAAAATAAATCCATCTCTTGATCAACGTTCATATTTCTTATAGTGGACGCCATTCTCTCGTCAAAAGCATTGAAAACCAGCGAACTAATTTCTCCCGCTCTTCACGTAGGTCATTCCTCCCACTATATCCGATCTATGTTGCGGATCAGCCTCACATTGGAGGATAAAACATAAACAAACTTCTGATTGGTCAGGATGTTCTCATTCTGCTAGACGACATGTAATACCTCTCAATATACGATCTGTGGTCCTCGCGCAACAACAAAGGTTAGACCCATTGGAGGACAAGACGTGAACCGACCTCTGATTGGTCAGAAAACCCACACGAGCATGCTGGGAAAAGAAATATGGCGTCCACAATACAGAATCAAAACTAGCGCTGAAAGCGATCAAATATGGATTATAAATATGGAGAAAACGACAGTTGTTGTTGGAATTATGAGTATGGAATTATTGCACACAGCCCCGAAAATATAGTCGGTTTGAACGATGACTAAAAAAGCCTTTGTAAAGGCTAGGCTTGCACCGAATACACTGGCTTAAGGGCATGAATGTTAGCTTTCGACAGCCCAAGACGGTAAGCTCATCCTCCTCTCCCATCAAATGTTATTATTACTCAAATACAACTGTGCATGTGCGCGTCGCCCCCGATGCTGCCGGCACGGAAGGGTTAAGCCAAGACAAAATTGTCAATTGCATCTCAGAAGCTGACGAAAATGTAAAGGGTTATGTTGCTCGTCGTTGATTCTAGGAGTGGGCACAAACGTTCATGGGTTTGCCTCACAACCACAGCACTGTTTGACAGCAGACTTGGACGTCACAATATGAACAGATATATTCAAATAGAATGAGGGCTCGTCCGGGATTTGAACCCGGAACTTCTCGCACCCTAAGCGAGAATCATACCCCTAGACCAACGAGCCACAAGAAAGCAATTTCTTTTGGACGAAAACTGAAAATATACAGAAAGAAGCCAAAAAAAATTTGTCAATTGCATCTCAGAAATTACAAATACTTGATTGTGACTTGAGAGACATTAAAAAAACACTTGTCATTGGATTTTTATCTAAACTCTTAGGAAAATGCTATCAACATCTACAATGGCTATGCTTGCAATACTGTTGAAGAGGATGGACCAAGCAGACAATTGTAACGGGGAAGAGCTTAATTTTTTTGCGGCGGCTGTGAGCTGTCGGAAGGAGCCGTTGAACGTGGAAGGTTGAACTGCATCATATTCATAACCGCTGTTTTGTCTCACAGAGATGCCTACAGTCCGTGGAGGTAGGGCGCTCGATAAGGAAGCGTGCGTTATCAAGGCAGCAGCGCTGCAGGAAACGCTCGTTACTTTCGTTATCTTTTACAAGACTTCCCGGGGCCATTACAACGTGGGAAGGGAAGAAGGCGCTACATATTTACTATGATTGGGTTATAAGCGTGTGGGAGGCTCACGTGAATTACTCTTGGTCTAGCCCATGGACATATAAAGAAAGGTCTAGCCGCCTCCATGACTGCTACTCCTGTGTTGACCTGCTGACGCTGTTTGTCCGTGCAGTGCACTGCGTGCATTGCACTGTAAAATCACCCGATCATGTTTCAAAATAAAACATAATTTCCAACGTAATCTAACTTTTAAAAATGCAAGTCATTTCGAGTCATCTGTCCCAAGTCTAAGTCAAGTCTCAAGTCATGAAGACCAAGTCAAAGTCAAGACGAGTCTTTTATCAGTGTTAGTCAAGCAAGTCTCAAGTCCTCAAATTTGCGACTCGAGTCAAGTCATGTGACTCGAGTCCCCCATGTCTGCTAATCATATGAACCAAGTTCGATGATCTTGATTCCTTAAATGTGCCAAAGCCTTGCAGTGAAATCAATGGTTAGGACTAAACCTATTAACTGTCGCAGAGCTTGAAATCGCCTTGATAAATGCAGGATGTAATTCAAATGATACAGGGCTCGTCCGGGATTTGAACCCGGGACCTCTCCCACCCTAAGCGAGAATCATACCCCTAGACCAACGAGCCACAAAACAGGCTTTTCCTTTGGACAAAAACGGAAAAATTCTAGAATGAAGCCAAGAAAAAATTGTCAATTGCATCTCAGAAGCTGACGAAAATGTACATGGTTATGTTGCTCGTCGTTGATTCTATGAGCGGGCACAAACTTCCATTGGTTTGCTCCACAACCACAGCACTGTTTGACAGCAGACTTGGACGTCACAATATGAACAGATATATTCAAATAGACTGAGGGCTCGTCCGGGATTTGAACCCAGGACCTCTCGCACCCAAAGCGAGAATCATACCCCTAGACCAACGAGCCACAAGAAAGCCATGTCTTTTTGACGAAAACTGAAAATATAAAGAAAGAAGCCAAGAAAAAATTCTCAATTGCATCTCAGAAATGACAAATACTTGAATGTGACTTCAGAGACATTAAAAAAACACTTGTCATTGGATTTTTATCTAAACTCTTAGGAAAATGCTATCAACATCTACAATGGCTATGCTTGCAATACTGTTGAAGAGGATGGACCAAGCAGACAATTGTAACGGGGAAGAGCTTAATTTTTTTGTTTACAAAAAAGTAACCCCCAACGCTCTAGAAGGAAACACCATGTAATCATTGTCTGTGACCAAGGATGTTCACTTTCTAGTACAAATTGTGGACTGGTAGCACAACCACCTAAATACTGTTGCTAATCATCTGAACTAAGTTTGATGATCTTGATTCCTTAAATGTGCCAAAGCCTTGCAGCAAAATCAATGGTTCGCACTAAATCTATTAACTGTCGCAGAGCTTGAAATCGCCTTGATAAATGCAGGATGTAATTCGAAGGATACAGGGCTCGTCCGGGATTTGAACCCAGGACCTCTCGCACCCGAAGCGAGAATCATACCCCTAGACCAACGAGCCACAAAACAGGCTTTTCCTTTGGACAAAAACGGAAAAATTCTAGAATTAAGCCAAGAAAAAATTGTCAATTGCATCTCAGAAGCTGACGAAAATGTACATGGTTATGTTGCTCGTCGTTGATTCTATGAGTGGGCACAAACTTTCATGGGTTTGCCTCACAACCACAGCAGACTTGGACGTCACAAAATGAACAGATACATTCAAATAGACTGAGGGCTCGTCCGGGATTTGAACCCGGTACCTCTAGCACCCAAAGCCAGAATCCTACCCCTAGACCAACAAGCCACAAAACAGGCTTTTCCTTTCGACAAAAACTGAAAAATTCTAGAATTAAGCCAAGAAAAAATTGTCAATTGCATCTCAGAAGCTGACGAAAATGTACATGGTTATGTTGCTCGTCGTTGATTTTATGAGTGGGCACAAACTTTCATGGGTTTGCCTCACAACCACAGCAGACTTGGACGTCACAAAATGAACAGATATATTCAAAGAGAATGAGGGCTCGTCCGGGATTTGAATCCGGGACCTCTCGCACCCTAAGCGAGAATCATACCCCTAGACCAACGAGCCACAACAAAGCCATTGTTTTGGACGAAAACTGAAAATATACAGAAAGAAGCCAAAAAAAAATTGTCAATTGCATCTCAGAAATTACAAATACTTGGATGTGACTTGAGAGACATTAAAAAAACACTTGTCATTGGATTTTTATCTAAACTCTTAGGAAAATGCTATCAACATCTACAATGGCTATGCTTGCAATACTGTTGAAGAGGATGGACCAAGCAGACAATTGTAACGGGGAAGAGCTTAATTTTTTTGTTTACAAAAAAGTAACCCCAACGCTCTAGAAGGAAACACCATGTAATTATTGTCTGTGACCAAGGATGTTCACTTTCTAGTACAAATTGTGGACTGGTAGCACAACCACCTAAATACTGTTGCTAATCATCTGAACCAAGTTTCATGATCTTGATTCCTTAAATGTGCCAAAGCCTTGCAGTGAAATCAATGGTTAGCACTAAATCTATTAACTGTCGCAGAGCTTGAAATCGCCTTGATAAATGCAGGATGTAATTCAAATGATACAGGGCTCGTCCGGGATTTGAACCCGGAACCTCTCGCACCCGAAGCAAGAATCATAACCCTAGACCAACGAGCCACAAAACAGGCTCTTCCTTTGGACAAAAACGGAAAAATTCTAGAATTAAGCCAAGAAAAAATTGTCAATTGCATCGCAGGAGCTGACGAAAATGTACTTGGTTATGTTGCTCGTCGTTGATTCTATGAGTGGGCACAAACTTTCATGGGTTTGCCTCACAACCACAGCACTGTTTGACAGCAGACTTGGACGTCACAATATGAACAGATATATTCAAATAGACTGCGGGCTCGTCCGGGATTTGAACCCGGGACCTCTCGCACCCAAAGCGAGAATCATACCCCTAGACCAACGAGCCACAAGAAAGCCATTTCTTTTGGACGAAAACTGAAAATATATAGAAAGAAGCCAAGAAAAAATTCTCAATTGCATCTCAGAAATTACAAATACTTGGATGTGACTTGAGAGACATTAGAAAAACACTTGTCATTGGATTTTTATCTAAACTCTTAGGAAAATGCTATCAACATCTACAATGGCTATGCTTGCAATACTGTTGAAGAGGATGGACCAAAGCAGACAATTGTGACGGGGAAGAGCTTAATTCTTTTGTTTACAAAAAAGTATCCCCAACGCTCTAGAAGGAAACACAATGCAATCATTGTCTGTGACCAAGGATGTTCACTTTCTAGTACAAATTGTGGACTGGTATCACAACCACCTAAATACTGTTGCTAATCATATGAACCAAGTTCGATGATCTTGATTCCTTAAATGTGCCAAAGCCTTGCAGTGAAATCAATGGTTAGGACTAAACCTATTAAGTGTCGCAGAGCTTGAAATCGCCTTGATAAATGCAGGATGTAATTCAAATGATACAGGGCTCGTCCGGGATTTGAACCCGGGACCTCTCGCATCCGAAGCGAGAATCCTACCCCTAGACCAACGAGCCACAAAACAGGCTCTTCCTTTCGACAAAAACGGAAAAATTCTAGAATTAAGCCAAGAAAAAATTGTCAATTGCATCTCAGAAGCTGACGAAAATGTACATGGTTATGTTGCTCGTCGTTGATTCTATGAGGGGGTACAAACTTCCATTGGTTTGCTCCACAACCAGAGCACTGTTTGACAGCAGACTTGGACGTCACAATATGAACAGATATATTCAAATAGACTGAGGGCTCGTCCGGGATTTGAACCCGGGACCTCTCGCACCCAAAGCGAGAATCATACCCCTAGACCAACGAGCCACAAGAAAGCCATTTCTTTTGGACGAAAACTGAAAATATATAGAAAGAAGCCAAGAAAAAATTCTCAATTGCATCTCAGAAATTACAAATATTTGAATGTGACTTCAGAGACATTAAAAAAACACTTGTCATTGGATTTTTATCTAAACTCTTAGGAAAATGCTATCAACATCTACAATGGCTATGCTTGCAATACTGTTGAAGAGGATGGACCAAGCAGACAATTGTAACGGGGAAGAGCTTAATTTTTTTGTTTACAAAAAAGTAACCCTAACGCTCTAGAAGGAAACACCATGTAATCATTGTCTGTGACCAAGGATGTTCACTTTCTAGTACAAATTGTGGACTGGTAGCACAACCACCTAAATACTGTTGTTAATCATCTGAACCAAGTTTCATGATCTTGATTCCTTAAATGTGCCAAAGCCTTGCAGTGAAATCAATGGTTAGCACTAAATCTATTAACTGTCGCAGAGCTTGAAATCGCCTTGATAAATGCAGGATGTAATTCAAATGATACAGGGCTCGTCCGGGATTTGAACCCGGGACCTCTCGCACCCGAAGCAAGAATCATACCCCTAGACCAACGAGCCACAAAACAGGCTCTTCCTTTGGACAAAAACGGAAAAATTCTAGAATTAAGCCAAGAAAAATTGTCAATTGCATCTCAGAAGCTGACGAAAATGTACATGGTTATGTTACTCGTCGTTGATTTTATGAGTGGGCACAAACTTTCATGGGTTTGCTCCACAAACCACAGCACTGTTTGACAGCAGACTTGGACGTCACAATATGAACAGATATATTCAAATAGACTGAGGGCTCATCCGGGATTTGAACCCGGGACCTCTCGCACCCAAAGCGAGAATCATACCCCTAGACCAACGAGCCACAAGAAAGCCATTTCTTTTGGACGAAAACTGAAAATATATAGAAAGAAGCCAAGAAAAAATTCTCAATTGCATCTCAGAAATTACAAATATTTGAATGTGACTTCAGAGACATTAAAAAAACACTTGTCATTGGATTTTTATCTAAACTCTTAGGAAAATGCTATCAACATCTACAATGGCTATGCTTGCAATACTGTTGAAGAGGATGGACCAAGCAGACAATTGTAACGGGGAAGAGCTTAATTTTTTTGTTTACAAAAAAGTAACCCTAACGCTCTAGAAGGAAACACCATGTAATCATTGTCTGTGACCAAGGATGTTCACTTTCTAGTACAAATTGTGGACTGGTAGCACAACCACCTAAATACTGTTGTTAATCATCTGAACCAAGTTTCATGATCTTGATTCCTTAAATGTGCCAAAGCCTTGCAGTGAAATCAATGGTTAGCACTAAATCTATTAACTGTCGCAGAGCTTGAAATCGCCTTGATAAATGCAGGATGTAATTCAAATGATACAGGGCTCGTCCGGGATTTGAACCCGGGACCTCTCGCACCCGAAGCAAGAATCATACCCCTAGACCAACGAGCCACAAAACAGGATCTTCCTTTGGACAAAAACGGAAAAATTCTAGAATTAAGCCAAGAAAAATTGTCAATTGCATCTCAGAAGCTGACGAAAATGTACATGGTTATGTTACTCGTCGTTGATTTTATGAGTGGGCACAAACTTTCATGGGTTTGCCTCACAACCACAGCAGACTTGGACGTCACAAAATGAACAGATACATTCAAAGAGAATGCGGGCTCGTCCGGGATTTGAACCCGGGGCCTCTCGCACCCTAAGCAAGAATCATACCCCTAGACCAACAAGCCACAACACAGCCATTGTTTTGGACGAAAACTGAAAATATACAGAAAGAAGCCAAAAAAAAATTGTCAATTGCATCTCAGAAATTACAAATACTTGGATGTGACTTCAGAGACATTAAAAAAACACTTGTCATTGGATTTTTATCTAAACTCTTAGGAAAATGCTATCAACATCTACAATGGCTATGCTTGCAATACTGTTGAAGAGGATGGACCAAGCAGACAATTGTAACGGGGAAGAGCTTAATTTTTTTGTTTACAAAAAAGTAACCCCAACGCTCTAGAAGGAAACACCATGTAATCATTGTCTGTGACCAAGGATGTTCACTTTCTAGTACAAATTGTGGACTGGTAGCACAACCACCTAAATACTGTTGCTAATCATCTGAACCAAGTTTCATGATCTTGATTCCTTAAATGTGCCAAAGCCTTGCAGTGAAATCAATGGTTAGCACTAAATCTATTAACTGTCACAGAGCTTGAAATCGCCTTGATAAATGCAGGATGTAATTCAAATGATACAGGGCTCGTCCGGGATTTGAACCCGGGACCTCTCGCACCCGAAGCGAGAATCATACCCCTAGACCAACGAGCCACAAAACAGGCTCTTCCTTTGGACAAAAACGGAAAAATTCTAGAATTAAGCCAAGAAAAAATTGTCAATTGCATCTCAGAAATTACAAATACTTGGATGTGACTTGAGAGACATTAGAAAAACACTTGTCATTGGATTTTTATCTAAACTCTTAGGAAAATGCTATCAACATCTACAATGGCTATGCTTGCAATACTGTTGAAGAGGATGGACCAAAGCAGACAATTGTGACGGGGAAGAGCTTAATTCTTTTGTTTACAAAAAAGTATCCCCAACGCTCTAGAAGGAAACACAATGCAATCATTGTCTGTGACCAAGGATGTTCACTTTCTAGTACAAATTGTGGACTGGTATCACAACCACCTAAATACTGTTGCTAATCATATGAACCAAGTTCGATGATCTTGATTCCTTAAATGTGCCAAAGCCTTGCAGTGAAATCAATGGTTAGGACTAAACCTATTAAGTGTCGCAGAGCTTGAAATCGCCTTGATAAATGCAGGATGTAATTCAAATGATACAGGGCTCGTCCGGGATTTGAACCCGGGACCTCTCGCATCCGAAGCGAGAATCCTACCCCTAGACCAACGAGCCACAAAACAGGCTCTTCCTTTCGACAAAAACGGAAAAATTCTAGAATTAAGCCAAGAAAAAATTGTCAATTGCATCTCAGAAGCTGACGAAAATGTACATGGTTATGTTGCTCGTCGTTGATTCTATGAGGGGGTACAAACTTCCATTGGTTTGCTCCACAACCAGAGCACTGTTTGACAGCAGACTTGGACGTCACAATATGAACAGATATATTCAAATAGACTGAGGGCTCGTCCGGGATTTGAACCCGGGACCTCTCGCACCCAAAGCGAGAATCATACCCCTAGACCAACGAGCCACAAGAAAGCCATTTCTTTTGGACGAAAACTGAAAATATATAGAAAGAAGCCAAGAAAAAATTCTCAATTGCATCTCAGAAATTACAAATATTTGAATGTGACTTCAGAGACATTAAAAAAACACTTGTCATTGGATTTTTATCTAAACTCTTAGGAAAATGCTATCAACATCTACAATGGCTATGCTTGCAATACTGTTGAAGAGGATGGACCAAGCAGACAATTGTAACGGGGAAGAGCTTAATTTTTTTGTTTACAAAAAAGTAACCCTAACGCTCTAGAAGGAAACACCATGTAATCATTGTCTGTGACCAAGGATGTTCACTTTCTAGTACAAATTGTGGACTGGTAGCACAACCACCTAAATACTGTTGTTAATCATCTGAACCAAGTTTCATGATCTTGATTCCTTAAATGTGCCAAAGCCTTGCAGTGAAATCAATGGTTAGCACTAAATCTATTAACTGTCGCAGAGCTTGAAATCGCCTTGATAAATGCAGGATGTAATTCAAATGATACAGGGCTCGTCCGGGATTTGAACCCGGGACCTCTCGCACCCGAAGCAAGAATCATACCCCTAGACCAACGAGCCACAAAACAGGCTCTTCCTTTGGACAAAAACGGAAAAATTCTAGAATTAAGCCAAGAAAAATTGTCAATTGCATCTCAGAAGCTGACGAAAATGTACATGGTTATGTTACTCGTCGTTGATTTTATGAGTGGGCACAAACTTTCATGGGTTTGCCTCACAACCACAGCAGACTTGGACGTCACAAAATGAACAGATACATTCAAAGAGAATGAGGGCTCGTCCGGGATTTGAACCCGGGGCCTCTCGCACCCTAAGCAAGAATCATACCCCTAGACCAACAAGCCACAACAAAGCCATTGTTTTGGACGAAAACTGAAAATATACAGAAAGAAGCCAAAAAAAAATTGTCAATTGCATCTCAGAAATTACAAATACTTGGATGTGACTGGAGAGACATTAAAAAAACACTTGTCATTGGATTTTTATCTAAACTCTTAGGAAAATGCTATCAACATCTACAATGGCTATGCTTGCAATACTGTTGAAGAGGATGGACCAAAGCAGACAATTGTGACGGGGAAGAGCTTAATTCTTTTGTTTACAAAAAAGTATCCCCAACGCTCTAGAAGGAAACACAATGCAATCATTGTCTGTGACCAAGGATGTTCACTTTCTAGTACAAATTGTGGACTGGTATCACAACCACCTAAATACTGTTGCTAATCATATGAACCAAGTTCGATGATCTTGATTCCTTAAATGTGCCAAAGCCTTGCAGTGAAATCAATGGTTAGGACTAAACCTATTAAGTGTCGCAGAGCTTGAAATCGCCTTGATAAATGCAGGATGTAATTCAAATGATACAGGGCTCGTCCGGGATTTGAACCCGGGACCTCTCGCATCCGAAGCGAGAATCCTACCCCTAGACCAACGAGCCACAAAACAGGCTCTTCCTTTCGACAAAAACGGAAAAATTCTAGAATTAAGCCAAGAAAAAATTGTCAATTGCATCTCAGAAGCTGACGAAAACGTGCATGGTTATGTTGCTCGTCGTTGATTCTATGAGGGGGTATAAACTTCCATTGGTTTGCTCCACAACCACAGCACTGTTTGACAGCAGACTTGGACGTCACAATATGAACAGATATATTCAAATAGACTGAGGGCTCGTCCGGGATTTGAACCCGGGACCTCTCGCACCCAAAGCGAGAATCATACCCCTAGACCAACGAGCCACAAGAAAGCCATTTCTTTTGGACGAAAACTGAAAATATATAGAAAGAAGCCAAGAAAAAATTCTCAATTGCATCTCAGAAATTACAAATACTTGAATGTGACTTCAGAGACATTAAAAAAACACTTGTCATTGGATTTTTATCTAAACTCTTAGGAAAATGCTATCAACATCTACAATGGCTATGCTTGCAATACTGTTGAAGAGGATGGACCAAGCAGACAATTGTAACGGGGAAGAGCTTAATTTTTTTGTTTACAAAAAAGTAACCCCCAACGCTCTAGAAGGAAACACCATGTAATCATTGTCTGTGACCAAGGATGTTCACTTTCTAGTACAAATTGTGGACTGGTAGCACAACCACCTAAATACTGTTGCTAATCATCTGAACCAAGTTTGATGATCTTGATTCCTTAAATGTGCCAAAGCCTTGCAGTGAAATCAATGGTTAGCACTAAATCTATTAACTGTCGCAGAGCTTGAAATCACCTTGATAAATGCAGGATGTAATTCAAATGATACAGGGCTCGTCCGGGATTTTAACCCGGGACCTCTCGCACCCGAAGCCAGAATCATACCCCTAGACCAACGAGCCACAAAACAGGCGCTTCCTTTCGACAAAAACGGAAAAAATCTAGAATTAAGCCAAGAAAAAATTATCAATTGCATCTCAGAAATTACAAATACTTGGATGTGACTTGAGAGACATTAGAAAAACACTTGTCATTGGATTTTTATCTAAACTCTTAGGAAAATGCTATCAATATCTACAATGGCTATGCTTGCAATACTGTTGAAGAGGATGGACCAAGCAGACAATTGTGACGGGGAAGAGCTTAATTCTTTTGTTTACAAAAAAGTATCCCCAACGCTCTAGAAGGAAACACAATGCAATCATTGTCTGTGACCAAGGATGTTCACTTTCTAGTACAAATTGTGGACTGGTATCACAACCACCTAAATACTGTTGCTAATCATATGAACCAAGTTCGATGATCTTGATTCCTTAAATGTGCCAAAGCCTTGCAGTGAAATCAATGGTTAGGACTAAACCTATTAAGTGTCGCAGAGCTTGAAATCGCCTTGATAAATGCAGGATGTAATTCAAATGACACAGGGCTCGTCCGGGATTTGAACCCGGGACCTCTCGCACCCTAAGCGAGAATCATACCCCTAGACCAACGAGCCACAAAACAGGCTTTTCCTTTGGACAAAAACGGAAAAATTCTAGAATTAAGCCAAGAAAAAATTGTCAATTGCATCTCAGAAGCTGACGAAAATGTACATGGTTATGTTGCTCGTCGTTGATTCTATGAGGGGGTACAAACTTCCATTGGTTTGCTCCACAAACCACAGCACTGTTTGACAGCAGACTTGGACGTCACAATATGAACAGATATATTCAAATAGACTGAGGGCTCATCCGGGATTTGACCCCCGGGACCTCTCGCAGCCAAAGCGAGAATCATACCCCTAGACCAACGAGCCACAAGAAAGCCATTTCTTTTGGACGAAAACTGAAAATATATAGAAAGAAGCCAAGAAAAAATTCTCAATTGCATCTCAGAAATTACAAATATTTGAATGTGACTTCAGAGACATTAAAAAAACACTTGTCATTGGATTTTTATCTAAACTCTTAGGAAAATGCTATCAACATCTACAATGGCTATGCTTGCAATACTGTTGAAGAGGATGGACCAAGCAGACAATTGTAACGGGGAAGAGCTTAATTTTTTTGTTTACAAAAAAGTAACCCCAACGCTCTAGAAGGAAACACCATGTAATCATTGTCTGTGACCAAGGATGTTCACTTTCTAGTACAAATTGTGGACTGGTAGCACAACCACCTAAATACTGTTGTTAATCATCTGAACCAAGTTTCATGATCTTGATTCCTTAAATGTGAAGCTGCATACTGTTGCATGGTTATGTTACTCGTCGTTGATTTTATGAGTGGGCACAAACTTTCATGGGTTTGCCTCACAACCACAGCAGACTTGGACGTCACAAAATGAACAGATACATTCAAAGAGAATGAGGGCTCGTCCGGGATTTGAACCCGGGGCATCTCGCACCCTAAGCAAGAATCATACCCCTAGACCAACAAGCCACAACAAAGCCATTGTTTTGGACGAAAACTGAAAATATACAGAAAGAAGCCAAAAAAAAATTGTCAATTGCATCTCAGAAATTACAAATACTTGGATGTGACTTGAGAGACATTAAAAAAACACTTGTCATTGGATTTTTATCTAAACTCTTAGGAAAATGCTATCAACATCTACAATGGCTATGCTTGCAATACTGTTGAAGAGGATGGACCAAGCAGACAATTGTAACGGGGAAGAGCTTAATTTTTTTGTTTACAAAAAAGTAACCCCAACGCTCTAGAAGGAAACACCATGTAATCATTGTCTGTGACCAAAGATGTTCACTTTCTAGTACAAATTGTGGACTGGTAGCACAACCACCTAAATACTGTTGCTAATCATCTGAACCAAGTTTCATGATCTTGATTCCTTAAATGTGCCAAAGCCTTGCAGTGAAATCAATGGTTAGCACTAAATCTATTAACTGTCACAGAGCTTGAAATCGCCTTGATAAATGCAGGATGTAATTCAAATGATACAGGGCTCGTCCGGGATTTGAACCCGGGACCTCTCGCACCCGAAGCGAGAATCATACCCCTAGACCAACGAGCCACAAAACAGGCTCTTCCTTTCGACAAAAACGGAAAAATTCTAGAATTAAGCCAAGAAAAAATTGTCAATTGCATCTCAGAAATTACAAATACTTGGATGTGACTTGTGAGACATTAGAAAAACACTTGTCATTGGATTTTTATCTAAACTCTTAGGAAAATGCTATCAACATCTACAATGGCTATGCTTGCAATACTGTTGAAGAGGATGGACCAAGCAGACAATTGTGACGGGGAAGAGCTTAATTCTTTTGTTTACAAAAAAGTATCCCCAACGCTCTAGAAGGAAACACAATGCAATCATTGTCTGTGACCAAGGATGTTCACTTTCTAGTACAAATTGTGGACTGGTATCACAACCACCTAAATACTGTTGCTAATCATATGAACCAAGTTCGATGATCTTGATTCCTTAAATGTGCCAAAGCCTTGCAGTGAAATCAATGGTTAGGACTAAACCTATTAAGTGTCGCAGAGGTTGAAATCGCCTTGATAAATGCAGGATGTAATTCAAATGACACAGGGCTCGTCCGGGATTTGAACCCGGGACCTCTCGCACCCTAAGCGAGAATCATACCCCTAGACCAACGAGCCACAAAACAGGCTTTTCCTTTGGACAAAAACGGAAAAATTCTAGAATTAAGCCAAGAAAAAATTGTCAATTGCATCTCAGAAGCTGACGAAAATGTACATGGTTATGTTGCTCGTCGTTGATTCTATGAGGGGGTACAAACTTCCATTGGTTTGCTCCACAAACCACAGCACTGTTTGACAGCAGACTTGGACGTCACAATATGAACAGATATATTCAAATAGACTGAGGGCTCATCCGGGATTTGAACCCGGGACCTCTCGCACCCAAAGCGAGAATCATACCCCTAGACCAACGAGCCACAAGAAAGCCATTTCTTTTGGACGAAAACTGAAAATATATAGAAAGAAGCCAAGAAAAAATTCTCAATTGCATCTCAGAAATTACAAATATTTGAATGTGACTTCAGAGACATTAAAAAAACACTTGTCATTGGATTTTTATCTAAACTCTTAGGAAAATGCTATCAACATCTACAATGGCTATGCTTGCAATACTGTTGAAGAGGATGGACCAAGCAGACAATTGTAACGGGGAAGAGCTTAATTTTTTTGTTTACAAAAAAGTAACCCCAACGCTCTAGAAGGAAACACCATGTAATCATTGTCTGTGACCAAGGATGTTCACTTTCTAGTACAAATTGTGGACTGGTAGCACAACCACCTAAATACTGTTGTTAATCATCTGAACCAAGTTTCATGATCTTGATTCCTTAAATGTGAAGCTGCATACTGTTGCATGGTTATGTTACTCGTCGTTGATTTTATGAGTGGGCACAAACTTTCATGGGTTTGCCTCACAACCACAGCAGACTTGGACGTCACAAAATGAACAGATACATTCAAAGAGAATGAGGGCTCGTCCGGGATTTGAACCCGGGGCATCTCGCACCCTAAGCAAGAATCATACCCCTAGACCAACAAGCCACAACAAAGCCATTGTTTTGGACGAAAACTGAAAATATACAGAAAGAAGCCAAAAAAAAATTGTCAATTGCATCTCAGAAATTACAAATACTTGGATGTGACTTGAGAGACATTAAAAAAACACTTGTCATTGGATTTTTATCTAAACTCTTAGGAAAATGCTATCAACATCTACAATGGCTATGCTTGCAATACTGTTGAAGAGGATGGACCAAGCAGACAATTGTAACGGGGAAGAGCTTAATTTTTTTGTTTACAAAAAAGTAACCCCAACGCTCTAGAAGGAAACACCATGTAATCATTGTCTGTGACCAAGGATGTTCACTTTCTAGTACAAATTGTGGACTGGTAGCACAACCACCTAAATACTGTTGCTAATCATCTGAACCAAGTTTCATGATCTTGATTCCTTAAATGTGCCAAAGCCTTGCAGTGAAATCAATGGTTAGCACTAAATCTATTAACTGTCACAGAGCTTGAAATCGCCTTGATAAATGCAGGATGTAATTCAAATGATACAGGGCTCGTCCGGGATTTGAACCCGGGACCTCTCGCACCCGAAGCGAGAATCATACCCCTAGACCAACGAGCCACAAAACAGGCTCTTCCTTTCGACAAAAACGGAAAAATTCTAGAATTAAGCCAAGAAAAAATTGTCAATTGCATCTCAGAAATTACAAATACTTGGATGTGACTTGTGAGACATTAGAAAAACACTTGTCATTGGATTTTTATCTAAACTCTTAGGAAAATGCTATCAACATCTACAATGGCTATGCTTGCAATACTGTTGAAGAGGATGGACCAAGCAGACAATTGTGACGGGGAAGAGCTTAATTCTTTTGTTTACAAAAAAGTATCCCCAACGCTCTAGAAGGAAACACAATGCAATCATTGTCTGTGACCAAGGATGTTCACTTTCTAGTACAAATTGTGGACTGGTATCACAACCACCTAAATACTGTTGCTAATCATATGAACCAAGTTCGATGATCTTGATTCCTTAAATGTGCCAAAGCCTTGCAGTGAAATCAATGGTTAGGACTAAACCTATTAAGTGTCGCAGAGCTTGAAATCACCTTGATAAATGCAGGATGTAATTCAAATGACACAGGGCTCGTCCGGGATTTGAACCCGGGACCTCTCGCACCCTAAGCGAGAATCATACCCCTAGACCAACGAGCCACAAAACAGGCTTTTCCTTTGGACAAAAACGGAAAAATTCTAGAATTAAGCCAAGAAAAAATTGTCAATTGCATCTCAGAAGCTGACGAAAATGTACATGGTTATGTTGCTCGTCGTTGATTCTATGAGGGGGTACAAACTTCCATTGGTTTGCTCCACAAACCACAGCACTGTTTGACAGCAGACTTGGACGTCACAATATGAACAGATATATTCAAATAGACTGAGGGCTCATCCGGGATTTGAACCCGGGACCTCTCGCACCCAAAGCGAGAATCATACCCCTAGACCAACGAGCCACAAGAAAGCCATTTCTTTTGGACGAAAACTGAAAATATATAGAAAGAAGCCAAGAAAAAATTCTCAATTGCATCTCAGAAATTACAAATATTTGAATGTGACTTCAGAGACATTAAAAAAACACTTGTCATTGGATTTTTATCTAAACTCTTAGGAAAATGCTATCAACATCTACAATGGCTATGCTTGCAATACTGTTGAAGAGGATGGACCAAGCAGACAATTGTAACGGGGAAGAGCTTAATTTTTTTGTTTACAAAAAAGTAACCCCAACGCTCTAGAAGGAAACACCATGTAATCATTGTCTGTGACCAAGGATGTTCACTTTCTAGTACAAATTGTGGACTGGTAGCACAACCACCTAAATACTGTTGCTAATCATCTGAACCAAGTTTCATGATCTTGATTCCTTAAATGTGCCAAAGCCTTGCAGTGAAATCAATGGTTAGCACTAAATCTATTAACTGTCACAGAGCTTGAAATCGCCTTGATAAATGCAGGATGTAATTCAAATGATACAGGGCTCGTCCGGGATTTGAACCCGGGACCTCTCGCACCCGAAGCGAGAATCATACCCCTAGACCAACGAGCCACAAAACAGGCTCTTCCTTTGGACAAAAACGGAAAAATTCTAGAATTAAGCCAAGAAAAAATTGTCAATTGCATCTCAGAAATTACAATTACTTGGATGTGACTTGAGAGACATTAGAAAAACACTTGTCATTGGATTTTTATCTAAACTCTTAGGAAAATGCTATCAACATCTACAATGGCTATGCTTGCAATACTGTTGAAGAGGATGGACCAAGCAGACAATTGTGACGGGGAAGAGCTTAATTCTTTTGTTTACAAAAAAGTATCCCCAACGCTCTAGAAGGAAACACAATGCAATCATTGTCTGTGACCAAGGATGTTCACTTTCTAGTACAAATTGTGGACTGGTAGCACAACCACCTAAATACTGTTGCTAATCATATGAACCAAGTTCGATGATCTTGATTCCTTAAATGTGCCAAAGCCTTGCAGTGAAATCAATGGTTAGGACTAAACCTATTAAGTGTCGCAGAGCTTGAAATCGCCTTGATAAATGCAGGATGTAATTCAAATGACACAGGGCTCGTCCGGGATTTGAACCCGGGACCTCTCGCACCCGAAGCAAGAATCATACCCCTAGACCAACGAGCCACAAAACAGGCTCTTCCTTTGGACAAAAACGGAAAAATTCTAGAATTAAGCCAAGAAAAATTGTCAATTGCATCTCAGAAGCTGACGAAAATGTACATGGTTATGTTACTCGTCGTTGATTTTATGAGTGGGCACAAACTTTCATGGGTTTGCCTCACAACCACAGCAGACTTGGACGTCACAAAATGAACAGATACATTCAAAGAGAATGAGGGCTCGTCCGGGATTTGAACCCGCGACCTCTCGCACCCTAAGCGAGAATCATACCCCTCGACCAACGAGCCACAACAAAGCCATTGTTTTGGACGAAAACTGAAAATATACAGAAAGAAGCCAAAAAAAAATTGTCAATTGCATCTCAGAAATTACAAATACTTGGATGTGACTTGAGAGACATTAAAAATACACTTGTCATTGGATTTTTATCTAAACTCTTAGGAAAATGCTATCAACATATACAATGGCTATGCTTGCAATACTGTTGAAGAGGATGGACCAAGCAGACAATTGTAACGGGGAAGAGCTTAATTTTTTTGTTTACAAAAAAGTAACCCCAACGCTCTAGAAGGAAACACCATGTAATCATTGTCTGTGACGAAGGATGTTCACTTTCTAGTACAAATTGTGGACTGGTAGCACAACCACCTAAATACTGTTGCTAATCATCTGAACCAAGTTTCATGATCTTGATTCCTTAAATGTGCCAAAGCCTTGCAGTGAAATCAATGGTTAGCACTAAATCTATTAACTGTCGCAGAGCTTGAAATCGCCTTGATAAATGCAGGATGTAATTCAAATGATACAGGGCTCGTCCGGGATTTGAACCCGGGACCTCTCGCACCCGAAGCGAGAATCATACCCCTAGACCAACGAGCCACAAAACAGGCTCTTCCTTTGGACAAAAACGGAAAAATTCTAGAATTAAGCCAAGAAAAAATTGTCAATTGCATCTCAGAAATTACAAATACTTGGATGTGACTTGAGAGACATTAGAAAAACACTTGTCATTGGATTTTTATCTAAACTCTTAGGAAAATGCTATCAACATCTACAATGGCTATGCTTGCAATACTGTTGAAGAGGATGGACCAAGCAGACAATTGTGACGGGGAAGAGCTTAATTCTTTTGTTTACAAAAAAGTATCCCCAACGCTCTAGAAGGAAACACAATGCAATCATTGTCTGTGACCAAGGATGTTCACTTTCTAGTACAAATTGTGGACTGGTAGCACAACCACCTAAATACTGTTGCTAATCATATGAACCAAGTTCGATGATCTTGATTCCTTAAATGTGCCAAAGCCTTGCAGTGAAATCAATGGTTAGGACTAAACCTATTAAGTGTCGCAGAGCTTGAAATCGCCTTGATAAATGCAGGATGTAATTCAAATGACACAGGGCTCGTCCGGGATTTGAACCCGGGACCTCTCGCACCCTAAGCGAGAATCATACCCCTAGACCAACGAGCCACAAAACAGGCTTTTCCTTTGGACAAAAACGGAAAAATTCTAGAATTAAGCCAAGAAAAAATTGTCAATTGCATCTCAGAAGCTGACGAAAATGTACATGGTTATGTTGCTCGTCGTTGATTCTATGAGGGGGTACAAACTTCCATTGGTTTGCTCCACAAACCACAGCACTGTTTGACAGCAGACTTGGACGTCACAATATGAACAGATATATTCAAATAGACTGAGGGCTCGTCCGGGATTTGAACCCGGGACCTCTCGCACCCAAAGCGAGAATCATACCCCTAGACCAACGAGCCACAAGAAAGCCATTTCTTTTGGACGAAAACTGAAAATATATAGAAAGAAGCCAAGAAAAAATTCTCAATTGCATCTCAGAAATTACAAATATTTGAATGTGACTTCAGAGACATTAAAAAAACACTTGTCATTGGATTTTTATCTAAACTCTTAGGAAAATGCTATCAACATCTACAATGGCTATGCTTGCAATACTGTTGAAGAGGATGGACCAAGCAGACAATTGTAACGGGGAAGAGCTTAATTTTTTTGTTTACAAAAAAGTAACCCCAACGCTCTAGAAGGAAACACCATGTAATCATTGTCTGTGACCAAGGATGTTCACTTTCTAGTACAAATTGTGGACTGGTAGCACAACCACCTAAATACTGTTGCTAATCATCTGAACCAAGTTTCATGATCTTGATTCCTTAAATGTGCCAAAGCCTTGCAGTGAAATCAATGGTTAGCACTAAATCTATTAACTGTCACAGAGCTTGAAATCGCCTTGATAACTGCAGGATGTAATTCAAATGATACAGGGCTCGTCCGGGATTTGAACCCGGAACCTCTCGCACCCGAAGCAAGAATCATACCCCTAGACCAACGAGCCACAAAACAGGCTCTTCCTTTGGACAAAAACGGAAAAATTCTAGAATTAAGCCAAGAAAAAATTGTCAATTGCATTGCAGGAGCTGACGAAAATGTACTTGGTTATGTTGCTCGTCGTTGATTCTATGAGTGGGCACAAACTTTCATGGGTTTGCCTCACAACCACAGCAGACTTGGACGTCACAAAATGAACAGATACATTCAAATAGACTGAGGGCTCGTCCGGGATTTGAACCCGGTACCTCTCGCACCCAAAGCCAGAATCCTACCCCTAGACCAACGAGCCACAAAACAGGCTTTTCCTTTCGACAAAAACTGAAAAATTCTAGAATTAAGCCAAGAAAAAATTGTCAATTGCATCTCAGAAGCTGACGAAAATGTACATGGTTATGTTGCTCGTCGTTGATTCTATGAAGGGGTACAAACTTCCATTGGTTTGCTCCACAAACCACAGCACTGTTTGACAGCAGACTTGGACGTCACAATATGAACAGATATATTCAAATAGACTGAGGGCTCATCCGGGATTTGAACCCGGGACCTCTCGCACCCAAAGCGAGAATCATACCCCTAGACCAACGAGCCACAAGAAAGCCATTTCTTTTGGACGAAAACTGAAAATATATAGAAAGAAGCCAAGAAAAAATTCTCAATTGCATCTCAGAAATTACAAATATTTGGATGTGACTTGAGAGACATTAAAAAAACACTTGTCATTGGATTTTTATCTAAACTCTTAGGAAAATGCTATCAACATCTACAATGGCTATGCTTGCAATACTGTTGAAGAGGATGGACCAAGCAGACAATTGTAACGGGGAAGAGCTTAATTTTTTTGTTTACAAAAAAGTAACCCCAACGCTCTAGAAGGAAACACCATGTAATCATTGTCTGTGACCAAGGATGTTCACTTTCGAGTACAAATTGTGGACTGGTAGCACAACCACCTAAATACTGTTGCTAATCATCTGAACCAAGTTTGATGATCTTGATTCCTTAAATGTGCCAAAGCCTTGCAGTGAAATCAATGGTTAGCACTAAATCTATTACCTGTCACAGAGCTTGAAATCGCCTTGATAAATGCAGGATGTAATTCAAATGATACAGGGCTCGTCCGGGATTTGAACCCGGGACCTCTCGCACCCGAAGCTAGAATCATACCCCTAGACCAAGTCGTCACAAAACAGGCTCTTCCTTTCGACAAAAACGGAAAAATTCTAGAATTAAGCCAAGAAAAAATTGTCAATTGCATCTCAGAAATTACAAATACTTGGATGTGACTTGAGAGACATTAGAAAAACACTAGTCATTGGATTTTTATCTAAACTCTTAGGAAAATGCTATCAACATCTACAATGGCTATGCTTGCAATACTGTTGAAGAGGATGGACCAAGCAGACAATTGTGACGGGGAAGAGCTTAATTCTTTTGTTTACAAAAAAGTATCCCCAACGCTCTAGAAGGAAACACAATGCAATCATTGTCTGTGACCAAGGATGTTCACTTTCTAGTACAAATTGTGGACTGGTAGCACAACCACCTAAATACTGTTGCTAATCATATGAACCAAGTTCGATGATCTTGATTCCTTAAATGTGCCAAAGCCTTGCAGTGAAATCAATGGTTAGGACTAAACCTATTAAGTGTCGCAGAGCTTGAAATCGCCTTGATAAATGCAGGATGTAATTCAAATGACACAGGGCTCGTCCGGGATTTGAACCCGGGACCTCTCGCACCCTAAGCGAGAATCATACCCCTAGACCAACGAGCCACAAAACAGGCCTTTCCTTTGGACAAAAACGGAAAAATTCTAGAATTAAGCCAAGAAAAAATTGTCAATTGCATCTCAGAAGCTGACGAAAATGTACATGGTTATGTTGCTCGTCGTTGATTCTATGAGGGGGTACAAACTTCCATTGGTTTGCTCCACAAACCACAGCACTGTTTGACAGCAGACTTGGACGTCACAATATGAACAGATATATTCAAATAGACTGAGGGCTCGTCCGGGATTTGAACCCGGGACCTCTCGCACCCAAAGCGAGAATCATACCCCTAGACCAACGAGCCACAAGAAAGCCATTTCTTTTGGACGAAAACTGAAAATATATAGAAAGAAGCCAAGAAAAAATTCTCAATTGCATCTCAGAAATTACAAATATTTGAATGTGACTTCAGAGACATTAAAAAAACACTTGTCATTGGATTTTTATCTAAACTCTTAGGAAAATGCTATCAACATCTACAATGGCTATGCTTGCAATACTGTTGAAGAGGATGGACCAAGCAGACAATTGTAACGGGGAAGAGCTTAATTTTTTTGTTTACAAAAAAGTAACCCCAACGCTCTAGAAGGAAACACCATGTAATCATTGTCTGTGACCAAGGATGTTCACTTTCTAGTACAAATTGTGGACTGGTAGCACAACCACCTAAATACTGTTGCTAATCATCTGAACCAAGTTTCATGATCTTGATTCCTTAAATGTGCCAAAGCCTTGCGGTGAAATCAATGGTTAGCACTAAATCTATTAACTGTCACAGAGCTTGAAATCGCTTTGATAAATGCAGGATGTAATTCAAATGAAACAGGGCTCGTCCGGGATTTGAAACCGGGACCTCTCGCACCCGAAGCGAGAATCATACCCCTAGACCAACGAGCCACAAAACAGGCTCTTCCTTTGGACAAAAACGGAAAAATTCTAGAATTAAGCCAAGAAAAAATTGTCAATTGCATCTCAGAAATTACAAATACTTGGATGTGACTTGAGAGACATTAGAAAAACACTTGTCATTGGATTTTTATCTAAACTCTTAGGAAAATGCTATCAACATCTACAATGGCTATGCTTGCAATACTGTTGAAGAGGATGGACCAAGCAGACAATTGTGACGGGGAAGAGCTTAATTCTTTTGTTTACAAAAAAGTATCCCCAACGCTCTAGAAGGAAACACAATGCAATCATTGTCTGTGACCAAGGATGTTCACTTTCTAGTACAAATTGTGGACTGGTAGCACAACCACCTAAATACTGTTGCTAATCATATGAACCAAGTTCGATGATCTTGATTCCTTAAATGTGCCAAAGCCTTGCAGTGAAATCAATGGTTAGGACTAAACCTATTAAGTGTCGCAGAGCTTGAAATCGCCTTGATAAATGCAGGATGTAATTCAAATGACACAAGGCTCGTCCGGGATTTGAACCCGGGACCTCTCGCACCCTAAGCGAGAATCATACCCCTAGACCAACGAGCCACAAAACAGGCTTTTCCTTTGGACAAAAATGGAAAAATTCTAGAATTAAGCCAAGAAAAAATTGTCAATTGCATCTCAGAAGCTGACGAAAATGTACATGGTTATGTTGCTCGTCGTTGATTCTATGAGGGGGTACAAACTTCCATTGGTTTGCTCCACAAACCACAGCAATGTTTGACAGCAGACTTGGACGTCACAATATGAACAGATATATTCAAATAGAATGAGGGCTCGTCCGGGATTTGAACCCGGGATCTCTCGCACCCAAAGCGAGAATCATACCCCTAGACCAACGAGCCAGAACAAAGCCATTGTTTTGGACGAAAACTGAAAATATACAGAAAGAAGCCAAAAAAAAATTGTCAATTGCATCTCAGAAATTACAAATACTTGGATGTGACTTGAGAGACATTAAAAAAACACTTGTCATTGGATTTTTATCTAAACTCTTAGGAAAATGCTATCAACATCTACAATGGCTATGCTTGCAATACTGTTGAAGAGGATGGACCAAGCAGACAATTGTAACGGGGAAGAGCTTAATTTTTTTGTTTACAAAAAAGTAACCCCAACGCTCTAGAAGGAAACACCATGTAATCATTGTCTGTGACCAAGGATGTTCACTTTCTAGTACAAATTGTGGACTGGTAGCACAACCACCTAAATACTGTTGCTAATCATCTGAACCAAGTTTCATGATCTTGATTCCTTAAATGTGCCAAAGCCTTGCGGTGAAATCAATGGTTAGCACTAAATCTATTAACTGTCACAGAGCTTGAAATCGCTTTGATAAATGCAGGATGTAATTCAAATGAAACAGGGCTCGTCCGGGATTTGAAACCGGGACCTCTCGCACCCGAAGCGAGAATCATACCCCTAGACCAACGGGCCACAAAACAGGCTCTTCCTTTGGACAAAAACGGAAAAATTCTAGAATTAAGCCAAGAAAAAATTGTCAATTGCATCTCAGAAATTACAAATCCTTGGATGTGACTTGAGAGACATTAGAAAAACACTTGTCATTGGATTTTTATCTAAACTCTTAGGAAAATGCTATCAACATCTACAATGGCTATGCTTGCAATACTGTTGAAGAGGATGGACCAAGCAGACAATTGTGACGGGGAAGAGCTTAATTCTTTTGTTTACAAAAAAGTATCCCCAACGCTCTAGAAGGAAACACAATGCAATCATTGTCTGTGACCAAGGATGTTCACTTTCGAGTACAAATTGTGGACTGGTAGCACAACCACCTAAATACTGTTGCTAATCATCTGAACCAAGTTTGATGATCTTGATTCCTTAAATGTGCCAAAGCCTTGCAGTGAAATCAATGGTTAGCACTAAATCTATTACCTGTCACAGAGCTTGAAATCGCCTTGATAAATGCAGGATGTAATTCAAATGATACAGGGCTCGTCCGGGATTTGAAACCGGGACCTCTCGCACCCGAAGCTAGAATCATACCCCTAGACCAAGTCGTCACAAAACAGGCTCTTCCTTTCGACAAAAACGGAAAAATTCTAGAATTAAGCCAAGAAAAAATTGTCAATTGCATCTCAGAAATTACAAATACTTGGATGTGACTTGAGAGACATTAGAAAAACACTAGTCATTGGATTTTTATCTAAACTCTTAGGAAAATGCTATCAACATCTACAATGGCTATGCTTGCAATACTGTTGAAGAGGATGGACCAAGCAGACAATTGTGACGGGGAAGAGCTTAATTCTTTTGTTTACAAAAAAGTATCCCCAACGCTCTAGAAGGAAACACAATGCAATCATTGTCTGTGACCAAGGATGTTCACTTTCTAGTACAAATTGTGGACTGGTAGCACAACCACCTAAATACTGTTGCTAATCATATGAACCAAGTTCGATGATCTTGATTCCTTAAATGTGCCAAAGCCTTGCAGTGAAATCAATGGTTAGGACTAAACCTATTAAGTGTCGCAGAGCTTGAAATCGCCTTGATAAATGCAGGATGTAATTCAAATGACACAGGGCTCGTCCGGGATTTGAACCCGGGACCTCTCGCACCCTAAGCGAGAATCATACCCCTAGACCAACGAGCCACAAAACAGGCCTTTCCTTTGGAAAAAAACGGAAAAATTCTAGAATTAAGCCAAGAAAAAATTGTCAATTGCATCTCAGAAGCTGACGAAAATGTACATGGTTATGTTGCTCGTCGTTGATTCTATGAGGGGGTACAAACTTCCATTGGTTTGCTCCACAAACCACAGCACTGTTTGACAGCAGACTTGGACGTCACAATATGAACAGATATATTCAAATAGACTGAGGGCTCGTCCGGGATTTGAACCCGGGACCTCTCGCACCCAAAGCGAGAATCATACCCCTAGACCAACGAGCCACAAGAAAGCCATTTCTTTTGGACGAAAACTGAAAATATATAGAAAGAAGCCAAGAAAAAATTCTCAATTGCATCTCAGAAATTACAAATATTTGAATGTGACTTCAGAGACATTAAAAAAACACTTGTCATTGGATTTTTATCTAAACTCTTAGGAAAATGCTATCAACATCTACAATGGCTATGCTTGCAATACTGTTGAAGAGGATGGACCAAGCAGACAATTGTAACGGGGAAGAGCTTAATTTTTTTGTTTACAAAAAAGTAACCCCAACGCTCTAGAAGGAAACACCATGTAATCATTGTCTGTGACCAAGGATGTTCACTTTCTAGTACAAATTGTGGACTGGTAGCACAACCACCTAAATACTGTTGCTAATCATCTGAACCAAGTTTCATGATCTTGATTCCTTAAATGTGCCAAAGCCTTGCGGTGAAATCAATGGTTAGCACTAAATCTATTAACTGTCACAGAGCTTGAAATCGCTTTGATAAATGCAGGATGTAATTCAAATGAAACAGGGCTCGTCCGGGATTTGAAACCGGGACCTCTCGCACCCGAAGCGAGAATCATACCCCTAGACCAACGAGCCACAAAACAGGCTCTTCCTTTGGACAAAAACGGAAAAATTCTAGAATTAAGCCAAGAAAAATTGTCAATTGCATCTCAGAAATTACAAATACTTGGATGTGACTTGAGAGACATTAGAAAAACACTTGTCATTGGATTTTTATCTAAACTCTTAGGAAAATGCTATCAACATCTACAATGGCTATGCTTGCAATACTGTTGAAGAGGATGGACCAAGCAGACAATTGTGACGGGGAAGAGCTTAATTCTTTTGTTTACAAAAAAGTATCCCCAACGCTCTAGAAGGAAACACAATGCAATCATTGTCTGTGACCAAGGATGTTCACTTTCTAGTACAAATTGTGGACTGGTAGCACAACCACCTAAATACTGTTGCTAATCATATGAACCAAGTTCGATGATCTTGATTCCTTAAATGTGCCAAAGCCTTGCAGTGAAATCAATGGTTAGGACTAAACCTATTAAGTGTCGCAGAGCTTGAAATCGCCTTGATAAATGCAGGATGTAATTCAAATGACACAAGGCTCGTCCGGGATTTGAACCCGGGACCTCTCGCACCCTAAGCGAGAATCATACCCCTAGACCAACGAGCCACAAAACAGGCTTTTCCTTTGGACAAAAACGGAAAAATTCTAGAATTAAGCCAAGAAAAAATTGTCAATTGCATCTCAGAAGCTGACGAAAATGTACATGGTTATGTTGCTCGTCGTTGATTCTATGAGGGGGTACAAACTTCCATTGGTTTGCTCCACAAACCACAGCAATGTTTGACAGCAGACTTGGACGTCACAATATGAACAGATATATTCAAATAGAATGAGGGCTCGTCCGGGATTTGAACCCGGGATCTCTCGCACCCAAAGCGAGAATCATACCCCTAGACCAACGAGCCAGAACAAAGCCATTGTTTTGGACGAAAACTGAAAATATACAGAAAGAAGCCAAAAAAAAATTGTCAATTGCATCTCAGAAATTACAAATACTTGGATGTGACTTGAGAGACATTAAAAAAACACTTGTCATTGGATTTTTATCTAAACTCTTAGGAAAATGCTATCAACATCTACAATGGCTATGCTTGCAATACTGTTGAAGAGGATGGACCAAGCAGACAATTGTAACGGGGAAGAGCTTAATTTTTTTGTTTACAAAAAAGTAACCCCAACGCTCTAGAAGGAAACACCATGTAATCATTGTCTGTGACCAAGGATGTTCACTTTCGAGTACAAATTGTGGACTGGTAGCACAACCACCTAAATACTGTTGCTAATCATCTGAACCAAGTTTGATGATCTTGATTCCTTAAATGTGCCAAAGCCTTGCAGTGAAATCAATGGTTAGCACTAAATCTATTACCTGTCACAGAGCTTGAAATCGCCTTGATAAATGCAGGATGTAATTCAAATGATACAGGGCTCGTCCGGGATTTGAACCCGGGACCTCTCGCACCCGAAGCTAGAATCATACCCCTAGACCAACTCGTCACAAAACAGGCTCTTCCTTTCGACAAAAACGGAAAAATTCTAGAATTAAGCCAAGAAAAAATTGTCAATTGCATCTCAGAAATTACAAATACTTGGATGTGACTTGAGAGACATTAGAAAAACACTTGTCATTGGATTTTTATCTAAACTCTTAGGAAAATGCTATCAACATCTACAATGGCTATGCTTGCAATACTGTTGAAGAGGATGGACCAAGCAGACAATTGTAACGGGGAAGAGCTTAATTTTTTTGTTTACAAAAAAGTAACCCCAACGCTCTAGAAGGAAACACCATGTAATCATTGTCTGTGACCAAGGATGTTCACTTTCGAGTACAAATTGTGGACTGGTAGCACAACCACCTAAATACTGTTGCTAATCATCTGAACCAAGTTTGATGATCTTGATTCCTTAAATGTGCCAAAGCCTTGCAGTGAAATCAATGGTTAGCACTAAATCTATTACCTGTCACAGAGCTTGAAATCGCCTTGATAAATGCAGGATGTAATTCAAATGATACAGGGCTCGTCCGGGATTTGAACCCGGGACCTCTCGCACCCGAAGCTAGAATCATACCCCTAGACCAACTCGTCACAAAACAGGCTCTTCCTTCGACAAAAACGGAAAAATTCTAGAATTAAGCCAAGAAAAAATTGTCAATTGCATCTCAGAAATTACAAATACTTGGATGTGACTTGAGAGACATTAGAAAAACACTTGTCATTGGATTTTTATCTAAACTCTTAGGAAAATGCTATCAACATCTACAATGGCTATGCTTGCAATACTGTTGAAGAGGATGGACCAAGCAGACAATTGTGACGGGGAAGAGCTTAATTCTTTTGTTTACAAAAAAGTATCCCCAACGCTCTAGAAGGAAACACAATGCAATCATTGTCTGTGACCAAGGATGTTCACTTTCTAGTACAAATTGTGGACTGGTAGCAAAACCACCTAAATACTGTTGCTAATCATATGAACCAAGTTCGATGATCTTGATTCCTTAAATGTGCCAAAGCCTTGCAGTGAAATCAATGGTTAGGACTAAACCTATTAAGTGTCGCAGAGCTTGTTATCGCCTTGATAAATGCAGGATGTAATTCAAATGACACAGGGCTCGTCCGGGATTTGAACCCCGGACCTCTCGCACCCTAAGCGAGAATCATACCCCTAGACCAACGAGCCACAAAACAGGCTTTTCCTTTGGACAAAAACGGAAAAATTCTAGAATTAAGCCAAGAAAAAATTGTCAATTGCATCTCAGAAGCTGACGAAAATGTACATGGTTATGTTGCTCGTCGTTGATTCTATGAGGGGGTACAAACTTCCATTGGTTTGCTCCACAAACCACAGCACTGTTTGACAGCAGACTTGGACGTCACAATATGAACAGATATATTCAAATAGACTGAGGGCTCGTCCGGGATTTGAACCCGGGACCTCTCGCACCCAAAGCGAGAATCATATCCCTAGACCAACGAGCCACAAGAAAGCCATTTCTTTTGGACGAAAACTGAAAATATATAGAAAGAGGCCAAGAAAAAATTCTCAATTGCATCTCAGAAATTACAAATATTTGAATGTGACTTCAGAGACATTAAAAAAACACTTGTCATTGGATTTTTATCTAAACTCTTAGGAAAATGCTATCAACATCTACAATGGCTATGCTTGCAATACTGTTGAAGAGGATGGACCAAGCAGACAATTGTAACGGGGAAGAGCTTAATTTTTTTGTTTACAAAAAAGTAACCCCAACGCTCTAGAAGGAAACACCATGTAATCATTGTCTGTGACCAAGGATGTTCACTTTCTAGTACAAATTGTGGACTGGTAGCACAACCACCTAAATACTGTTGCTAATCATCTGAACCAAGTTTCATGATCTTGATTCCTTAAATGTGCCAAAGCCTTGCAGTGAAATCAATGGTTAGCACTAAATCTATTAACTGTCGCAGAGCTTGAAATCGCCTTGATAAATGCAGGATGTAATTCAAATGATACAGGGCTCGTCCGGGATTTGAACCCGGGACCTCTCGCACCCGAAGCAAGAATCATACCCCTAGACCAACGAGCCACAAAACAGGCTCTTCCTTTGGACAAAAAGGGAAAAATTCTAGAATTAAGCCAAGAAAAATTGTCAATTGCATCTCAGAAGCTGACGAAAATGTACATGGTTATGTTACTCGTCGTTGATTTTATGAGTGGGCACAAACTTTCATGGGTTTGCCTCACAACCACAGCAGACTTGGACGTCACAAAATGAACAGATACATTCAAAGAGAATGAGGGCTCGTCCGGGATTTGAACCCGGGACCTCTCGCACCGTAAGCGAGAATCATACCCCTCGACCAACGAGCCACAACAAAGCCGTTGTTTTGGACGAAAACCGAAAATATACAGAAAGAAGCCAAAAAAAAATTGTCAATTGCATCTCAGAAATTACAAATACTTGGATGTGACTTGAGAGACATTAAAAAAACCCTTGTCATTGGATTTTTATCTAAACTCTTAGGAAAATGCTATCAACAACTACAATGGCTATGCTTGCAATACTGTTGAAGAGGATGGACCAAGCAGACAATTGTAACGGGGAAGAGCTTAATTTTTTTGTTTACAAAAAAGTAACCCCAACGCTCTAGAAGGAAACACCATGTAATCATTGTCTGTGACCAAGGATGTTCACTTTCTAGTACAAATTGTGGACTGGTAGCACAACCACCTAAATACTGTTGCTAATCATCTGAACCAAGTTTCATGATCTTGATTCCTTAAATGTGCCAAAGCCTTGCAGTGAAATCAATGGTTAGCACTAAATCTATTAACTGTCACAGAGCTTGAAATCGCCTTGATAAATGCAGGATGTAATTCAAACGATACAGGGCTCGTCCGGGATTTGAACCCGGGACCTCTCGCACCCGAAGCACGAATCATACGCCTAGACCAACGAGCCACAAAACAGGGTCTTCCTTTCGACAAAAACGGAAAAATTCTAGAATTAAGCCAAGAAAAAATTGTCAATTGCATCTCAGAAATTACAAATACTTGGATGTGACTTGAGAGACATTAGAAAAACACTTGTCATTGGATTTTCATCTAAACTCTTAGGAAAATGCTATCAACATCTACAATGGCTATGCTTGCAATACTGTTGAAGAGGATGGACCAAGCAGACAATTGTGACGGGGAAGAGCTTAATTCTTTTGTTTACAAAAAAGTATCCCCAACGCTCTAGAAGGAAACACAATGCAATCATTGTCTGTGACCAAGGATGTTCAATTTCTAGTACAAATTGTGGACTGGTAGCACAACCACCTAAATACTGTTGCTAATCATATGAACCAAGTTCGATGATCTTGATTCCTTAAATGTGCCAAAGCCTTGCAGTGAAATCAATGGTTAGGACTAAACCTATTAAGAGTAGCAGAGCTTGAAATCACCTTGATAAATGCAGGATGTAATTCAAATGACACAGGGCTCGTCCGGGATTTGAACCCGGGACCTCTCGCACCTAAGCGAGAATCATACCCCTAGACCAACGAGCCACAAAACAGGCTTTTCCTTTGGACAAAAATGGAAAAATTCTAGAATTAAGCCAAGAAAAAATTGTCAATTGCATCTCAGAAATTACAAATACTTGGATGTGACTTGAGAGACATTAGAAAAACACTTGTCATTGGATTTTTATCTAAACTCTTAGGAAAATGCTATCAACATCTACAATGGCTATGCTTGCAATACTGTTGAAGAGGATGGACCAAGCAGACAATTGTGACGGGGAAGAGCTTAATTCTTTTGTTTACAAAAAAGTATCCCCAACGCTCTAGAAGGAAACACAATGCAATCATTGTCTGTGACCAAGGATGTTCACTTTCTAGTACAAATTGTGGACTGGTAGCAAAACCACCTAAATACTGTTGCTAATCATATGAACCAAGTTCGATGATCTTGATTCCTTAAATGTGCCAAAGCCTTGCAGTGAAATCAATGGTTAGGACTAAACCTATTAAGTGTCGCAGAGCTTGTTATCGCCTTGATAAATGCAGGATGTAATTCAAATGACACAGGGCTCGTCCGGGATTTGAACCCCGGACCTCTCGCACCCTAAGCGAGAATCATACCCCTAGACCAACGAGCCACAAAACAGGCTTTTCCTTTGGACAAAAACGGAAAAATTCTAGAATTAAGCCAAGAAAAAATTGTCAATTGCATCTCAGAAGCTGACGAAAATGTACATGGTTATGTTGCTCGTCGTTGATTCTATGAGGGGGTACAAACTTCCATTGGTTTGCTCCACAAACCACAGCACTGTTTGACAGCAGACTTGGACGTCACAATATGAACAGATATATTCAAATAGACTGAGGGCTCGTCCGGGATTTGAACCCGGGACCTCTCGCACCCAAAGCGAGAATCATATCCCTAGACCAACGAGCCACAAGAAAGCCATTTCTTTTGGACGAAAACTGAAAATATATAGAAAGAGGCCAAGAAAAAATTCTCAATTGCATCTCAGAAATTACAAATATTTGAATGTGACTTCAGAGACATTAAAAAAACACTTGTCATTGGATTTTTATCTAAACTCTTAGGAAAATGCTATCAACATCTACAATGGCTATGCTTGCAATACTGTTGAAGAGGATGGACCAAGCAGACAATTGTAACGGGGAAGAGCTTAATTTTTTTGTTTACAAAAAAGTAACCCCAACGCTCTAGAAGGAAACACCATGTAATCATTGTCTGTGACCAAGGATGTTCACTTTCTAGTACAAATTGTGGACTGGTAGCACAACCACCTAAATACTGTTGCTAATCATCTGAACCAAGTTTCATGATCTTGATTCCTTAAATGTGCCAAAGCCTTGCAGTGAAATCAATGGTTAGCACTAAATCTATTAACTGTCGCAGAGCTTGAAATCGCCTTGATAAATGCAGGATGTAATTCAAATGATACAGGGCTCGTCCGGGATTTGAACCCGGGACCTCTCGCACCCGAAGCAAGAATCATACCCCTAGACCAACGAGCCACAAAACAGGCTCTTCCTTTGGACAAAAAGGGAAAAATTCTAGAATTAAGCCAAGAAAAATTGTCAATTGCATCTCAGAAGCTGACGAAAATGTACATGGTTATGTTACTCGTCGTTGATTTTATGAGTGGGCACAAACTTTCATGGGTTTGCCTCACAACCACAGCACTGTTTGACAGCAGACTTGGACGTCACAACATGAACAGATATATTCAAATAGACTGAGGGCTCGTCCGGGATTTGAACCCGGGACCTCTCGCACCCAAAGCGAGAATCATACCCCTAGAACAACGAGCCACAACAAAGCCATTTCTTTTGGACGAAAACTGAAAATATATAGAAAGAAGCCAAGAAAAAATTCTCAATTGCATCTCAGAAATTACAAATACTTGGATGTGACTTGAGAGACATTAAAAAAACACTTGTCATTGGATTTTTATCTAAACTCTTAGGAAAATGCTATCAACATCTACAATGGCTATGCTTGCAATACTGTTGAAGAGGATGGACCAAGCAGACAATTGTAACGGGGAAGAGCTTAATTTTTTTGTTTACAAAAAAGTAACCCCAACGCTCTAGAAGGAAACACCATGTAATCATTGTCTGTGACCAAGGATGTTCACTTTCGAGTACAAATTGTGGACTGGTATCACAACCACCTAAATACTGTTGCTAATCATCTGAACCAAGTTTGATGATCTTGATTCCTTAAATGTGCCAAAGCCTTGCAGTGAAATCAATGGTTAGCACTAAATCTATTAACTGTCGCAGAGCTTGAAATCGCCTTGATAAATGCAGGATGTAATTCAAATGATACAGGGCTCGTCCGGGATTTGAACCCAGGACCTCTCGCACCCGAAGCAAGAATCCTACCCCTAGACCAACGAGCCACAAAACAGGCTCTTCCTTTCGACAAAAACGGAAAAATTCTAGAATTAAGCCAAGAAAAAATTGTCAATTGCATCTCAGAAATTACAAATACTTGGATGTGACTTGAGAGACATTAGAAAAACACTTGTCATTGGATTTTTATCTAAACTCTTAGGAAAATGCTATCAACATCTACAATGGCTATGCTTGCAATACTGTTGAAGAGGATGGACCAAGCAGACAATTGTGACGGGGAAGAGCTTAATTCTTTTGTTTACAAAAAAGTATCCCCAACGCTCTAGAAGGAAACACAATGCAATCATTGTCTGTGACCAAGGATGTTCACTTTCGAGTACAAATTGTGGACTGGTAGCACAACCACCTAAATACTGTTGCTAATCATATGAACCAAGTTCGATGATCTTGATTCCTTAAATGTGCCAAAGCCTTGCAGTGAAATCAATGGTTAGGACTAAACCTATTAAGTGTCGCAGAGCTTGAAATCGCCTTGATAAATGCAGGATGTAATTCAAATGACACAGGGCTCGTCCGGGATTTGAACCCAGGACCTCTCGCACCCTAAGCGAGAATCATACCCCTAGACCAACGAGCCACAAAACAGGCTTTTCCTTTGGACAAAAACGGAAAAATTCTAGAATTAAGCCAAGAAAAAATTGTCAATTGCATCTCAGAAGCTGACGAAAATGTACATGGTTATGTTGCTCGTCGTTGATTCTATGAGGGGGTACAAACTTCCATTGGTTTGCTCCACAAACCACAGCACTGTTTGACAGCAGACTTGGACGTCACAATATGAACAGATATATTCAAATAGACTGAGGGCTCGTCCGGGATTTGAACCCGGGACCTCTCGCACCCAAAGCGAGAATCATACCCCTAGACCAACGAGCCACAAGAAAGCCATTTTTTTTGGACGAAAACTGAAAATATATAGAAAGAAGCCAAGAAAAAATTCTCAATTGCATCTCAGAAATTACAAATATTTGAATGTGACTTCAGAGACATTAAAAAAACACTTGTCATTGGATTTTTATCTAAACTCTTAGGAAAATGCTATCAACATCTACAATGGCTATGCTTGCAATACTGTTGAAGAGGATGGACCAAGCAGACAATTGTAACGGGGAAGAGCTTAATTTTTTTGTTTACAAAAAAGTAACCCCAACGCTCTAGAAGGAAACACCATGTAATCATTGTCTGTGACCAAGGATGTTCACTTTCTAGTACAAATTGTGGACTGGTAGCACAACCACCTAAATACTGTTGCTAATCATATGAACCAAGTTCGATGATCTTGATTCCTTAAATGTGCCAAAGCCTTGCAGTGAAATCAATGGTTAGGACTAAACCTATTAAGTGTCGGAGAGCTTGAAATCGCCTTGATAAATGCAGGATGTAATTCAAATGACACACGGCTCATCCGGGATTTGAACCCGGGACCTCTCGCACCCTAAGCGAGAATCATACCCCTAGACCAACGAGCCACAAAACAGGCTTTTCCTTTGGACAAAAACGGAAAAATTCTAGAATTAAGCCAAGAAAAAATTGTCAATTGCATCTCAGAAGCTGACGAAAATGTACATGGTTATGTTGCTCGTCGTTGATTCTATGAGGGGGTACAAACTTCCATTGGTTTGCTCCACAAACCACAGCACTGTTTGACAGCAGACATGGACGTCACAATATGAACAGATATATTCAAATAGACTGAGGGCTCGTCCGGGATTTGAACCCGGGACCTCTCGCACCCAAAGCGAGAATCATACCCCTAGACCAACGAGCCACAACAAAGCCATTGTTTTGGACGAAAACTGAAAATATACAGAAAGAAGCCAAAAAAAATTGTCAATTGCATCTCAGAAATTACAAATACTTGGATGTGACTTGAGAGACATTAAAAAAACACTTGTCATTGGATTTTTATCTAAACTCTTAGGAAAATGCTATCAACATCTACAATGGCTATGCTTGCAATACTGTTGAAGAGGATGGACCAAGCAGACAATTGTAACGGGGAAGAGCTTAATTTTTTTGTTTACAAAAAAGTAACCCCAACGCTCTAGCAGGAAACACCATGTAATCATTGTCTGTGACCAAGGATGTTCACTTTCTAGTACAAATTGTGGACTGGTAGCACAACCACCTAAATACTGTTGCTAATCATATGAACCAAGTTCGATGATCTTGATTCCTTAAATGTGCCAAAGCCTTGCAGTGAAATCAATGGTTAGGACTAAACCTATTAAGTGTCGGAGAGCTTGAAATCGCCTTGATAAATGCAGGATGTAATTCAAATGACACAGGGCTCATCCGGGATTTGAACCCGGGACCTCTCGCACCCTAAGCGAGAATCATACCCCTAGACCAACGAGCCACAAAACAGGCTTTTCCTTTGGACAAAAACGGAAAAATTCTAGAATTAAGCCAAGAAAAAATTGTCAATTGCATCTCAGAAGCTGACGAAAATGTACATGGTTATGTTGCTCGTCGTTGATTCTATGAGGGGGTACAAACTTCCATTGGTTTGCTCCACAAACCACAGCACTGTTTGACAGCAGACTTGGACGTCACAATATGAACAGATATATTCAAATAGACTGAGGGCTCGTCCGGGATTTGAACCCGGGACCTCTCGCACCCAAAGCGAGAATCATACCCCTAGACCAACGAGCCACAACAAAGCCATTGTTTTGGACGAAAACTGAAAATATACAGAAAGAAGCCAAAAAAAATTGTCAATTGCATCTCAGAAATTACAAATACTTGGATGTGACTTGAGAGACATTAAAAAAACACTTGTCATTGGATTTTTATCTAAACTCTTAGGAAAATGCTATCAACATCTACAATGGCTATGCTTGCAATACTGTTGAAGAGGATGGACCAAGCAGACAATTGTAACGGGGAAGAGCTTAATTTTTTTGTTTACAAAAAAGTAACCCCAACGCTCTAGAAGGAAACACCATGTAATCATTGTCTGTGACCAAGGATGTTCACTTTCTAGTACAAATTGTGGACTGGTAGCACAACCACCTAAATACTGTTGCTAATCATCTGAACCAAGTTTCATGATCTTGATTCCTTAAATGTGCCAAAGCCTTGCAGTGAAATCAATGGTTAGCATTAAATCTATTAACTGTCGCAGAGCTTGAAATCGCCTTGATAACTGCAGGATGTAATTCAAGTGATACAGGGCTCGTCCGGGATTTGAACCCGGGACCTCTCGCACCCGAAGCAAGAATCATACCCCTAGACCAACGAGCCACAAAACAGGCTCTTCCTTTGGACAAAAACGGAAAAATTCTAGAATTAAGCCAAGAAAAATTGTCAATTGCATCTCAGAAGCTGACGAAAATGTACATGGTTATGTTACTCGTCGTTGATTTTATGAGTGGGCACAAACTTTCATGGGTTTGCCTCACAACCACAGCAGACTTGGACGTCACAAAATGAACAGATACATTCAAATTGACTGAGGGCTCGTCCGGGATTTGAACCCGGTACCTCTCGCACCCAAAGCCAGAATCCTACCCCTAGACCAACGAGCCACAAAACAGGCTTTTCCTTTCGACAAAAACTGAAAAATTCTAGAATTAAGCCAAGAAAAAATTGTCAATTGCATCTCAGAAGCTGACGAAAATGTACATGGTTATGTTGCTCGTCGTTGATTTTATGAGTGGGCACAAACTTTCATGGGTTTGCCTCACAACCACAGCACTGTTTGACAGCAGACTTGGACGTCACAATATGAACAGATATATTCAAATAGACTGAGGGCTCGTCCGGGATTTGAACCCGGGACCTCTCGCACCCAAAGCGAGAATCATTCCCCTAGAACAACGAGCCACAACAAAGCCATTTCTTTTGGACGAAAACTGAAAATATATAGAAAGAAGCCAAGAAAAAATTCTCAATTGCATCTCAGAAATTACAAATACTTGGATGTGACTTGAGAGACATTAAAAAAACACTTGTCATTGGATTTTTATCTAAACTCTTAGGAAAATGCTATCAACATCTACAATGGCTATGCTTGCAATACTGTTGAAGAGGATGGACCAAGCAGACAATTGTAACGGGGAAGAGCTTAATTTTTTTGTTTACAAAAAAGTAACCCCAACGCTCTAGAAGGAAACACCATGTAATCATTGTCTGTGACCAAGGATGTTCACTTTCGAGTACAAATTGTGGACTGGTATCACAACCACCTAAATACTGTTGCTAATCATCTGAACCAAGTTTGATGATCTTGATTCCTTAAATGTGCCAAAGCCTTGCAGTGAAATCAATGGTTAGCACTAAATCTATTAACTGTCGCAGAGCTTGAAATCGCCTTGATAAATGCAGGATGTAATTCAAATGATACAGGGCTCGTCCAGGATTTGAACCCAGGACCTCTCGCACCCGAAGCAAGAATCCTACCCCTAGACCAACGAGCCACAAAACAGGCTCTTCCTTTCGACAAAAACGGAAAAATTCTAGAATTAAGCCAAGAAAAAATTGTCAATTGCATCTCAGAAATTACAAATACTTGGATGTGACTTGAGAGACATTAGAAAAACACTTGTCATTGGATTTTTATCTAAACTCTTAGGAAAATGCTATCAACATCTACAATGGCTATGCTTGCAATACTGTTGAAGAGGATGGACCAAGCAGACAATTGTGACGGGGAAGAGCTTAATTCTTTTGTTTACAAAAAAGTATCCCCAACGCTCTAGAAGGAAACACAATGCAATCATTGTCTGTGACCAAGGATGTTCACTTTCGAGTACAAATTGTGGACTGGTAGCACAACCACCTAAATACTGTTGCTAATCATATGAACCAAGTTCGATGATCTTGATTCCTTAAATGTGCCAAAGCCTTGCAGTGAAATCAATGGTTAGGACTAAACCTATTAAGTGTCGCAGAGCTTGAAATCGCCTTGATAAATGCAGGATGTAATTCAAATGACACAGGGCTCGTCCGGGATTTGAACCCGGGACCTCTCACACCCTAAGCGAGAATCATACGCCTAGACCAACGAGCCACAAAACAGGCTTTTCCTTTGGACAAAAACGGAAAAATTCTAGAATTAAGCCAAGAAAAAATTGTCAATTGCATCTCAGAAGCTGACGAAAATGTACATGGTTATGTTGCTCGTCGTTGATTCTATGAGGGGGTACAAACTTCCATTGGTTTGCTCCACAACCACAGCACTGTTTGACAGCAGACTTGGACATCACAATATGAACAGATATATTCAAATAGAATGAGGGCTCGTCCAGGATTTGAACCCGGGACCTCTCGCACCCAAAGCGAGAATCATACCCCTAGACCAACGAGCCACAACAAAGCCATTGTTTTGGACGAAAACTGAAAATATACAGAAAGAAGCCAAAAAAAAATTGTCAATTGCATCTCAGAAATTACAAATACTTGGATGTGACGTGAGAGACATTAAAAAAACACTTGTCATTGGATTTTCATCTAAACTCTTAGGAAAATGCTATCAACATCTACAATGGCTATGCTTGCAATACTGTTGAAGAGGATGGACCAAGCAGACAATTGTGACGGGGAAGAGCTTAATTCTTTTGTTTACAAAAAAGTATCCCCAACGCTCTAGAAGGAAACACAATGCAATCATTGTCTGTGACCAAGGATGTTCAATTTCTAGTACAAATTGTGGACTGGTAGCACAACCACCTAAATACTGTTGCTAATCATATGAACCAAGTTCGATGATCTTGATTCCTTAAATGTGCCAAAGCCTTGCAGTGAAATCAATGGTTAGGACTAAACCTATTAAGAGTCGCAGAGCTTGAAATCACCTTGATAAATGCAGGATGTAATTCAAATGACACAGGGCTCGTCCGGGATTTGAACCCAGGACCTCTCGCACCCTAAGCGAGAATCATACCCCTAGACCAACGAGCCACAAAACAGGCTTTTCCTTTGGACAAAAACGGAAAAATTCTAGAATTAAGCCAAGAAAAAATTGTCAATTGCATCTCAGAAGCTGTCGAAAATGTACATGGTTATGTTGCTCGTCGTTGATTCTATGAGGGGGTACAAACTTCCATTGGTTTGCTCCACAAACCACAGCACTGTTTGACAGCAGACTTGGACGTCACAATATGAACAGATATATTCAAATAGACTGAGGGCTCGTCCGGGATTTGAACCCGGGACCTCTCGCACCCAAAGCGAGAATCATACCCCTAGACCAACGAGCCACAAGAAAGCCATTTTTTTTGGACGAAAACTGAAAATATATAGAAAGAAGCCAAGAAAAAATTCTCAATTGCATCTCAGAAATTACAAATATTTGAATGTGACTTCAGAGACATTAAAAAAACACTTGTCATTGGATTTTTATCTAAACTCTTAGGAAAATGCTATCAACATCTACAATGGCTATGCTTGCAATACTGTTGAAGAGGATGGACCAAGCAGACAATTGTAACGGGGAAGAGCTTAATTTTTTTGTTTACAAAAAAGTAACCCCAACGCTCTAGAAGGAAACACCATGTAATCATTGTCTGTGACCAAGGATGTTCACTTTCTAGTACAAATTGTGGACTGGTAGCACAACCACCTAAATACTGTTGCTAATCATATGAACCAAGTTCGATGATCTTGATTCCTTAAATGTGCCAAAGCCTTGCAGTGAAATCAATGGTTAGGACTAAACCTATTAAGTGTCGGAGAGCTTGAAATCGCCTTGATAAATGCAGGATGTAATTCAAATGACACAGGGCTCATCCGGGATTTGAACCCGGGACCTCTCGCACCCTAAGCGAGAATCATACCCCTAGACCAACGAGCCACAAAACAGGCTTTTCCTTTGGACAAAAACGGAAAAATTCTAGAATTAAGCCAAGAAAAAATTGTCAATTGCATCTCAGAAGCTGACGAAAATGTACATGGTTATGTTGCTCGTCGTTGATTCTATGAGGGGGTACAAACTTCCATTGGTTTGCTCCACAAACCACAGCACTGTTTGACAGCAGACTTGGACGTCACAATATGAACAGATATATTCAAATAGACTGAGGGCTCGTCCGGGATTTGAACCCGGGACCTCTCGCACCCAAAGCGAGAATCATACCCCTAGACCAACGAGCCACAACAAAGCCATTGTTTTGGACGAAAACTGAAAATATACAGAAAGAAGCCAAAACAAATTGTCAATTGCATCTCAGAAATTACAAATACTTGGATGTGACTTGAGAGACATTAAAAAAACACTTGTCATTGGATTTTTATCTAAACTCTTAGGAAAATGCTATCAACATCTACAATGGCTATGCTTGCAATACTGTTGAAGAGGATGGACCAAGCAGACAATTGTAACGGGGAAGAGCTTAATTTTTTTGTTTACAAAAAAGTAACCCCAACGCTCTAGAAGGAAACACCATGTAATCATTGTCTGTGACCAAGGATGTTCACTTTCTAGTACAAATTGTGGACTGGTAGCACAACCACCTAAATACTGTTGCTAATCATATGAACCAAGTTCGATGATCTTGATTCCTTAAATGTGCCAAAGCCTTGCAGTGAAATCAATGGTTAGGACTAAACCTATTAAGTGTCGGAGAGCTTGAAATCGCCTTGATAAATGCAGGATGTAATTCAAATGACACAGGGCTCATCCGGGATTTGAACCCGGGACCTCTCGCACCCTAAGCGAGAATCATACCCCTAGACCAACGAGCCACAAAACAGGCTTTTCCTTTGGACAAAAACGGAAAAATTCTAGAATTAAGCCAAGAAAAAATTGTCAATTGCATCTCAGAAATTACAAATACTTGGATGTGACTTGAGAGACATTAGAAAAACACTTGTCATTGGATTTTTATCTAAACTCTTAGGAAAATGCTATCAACATCTACAATGGCTATGCTTGCAATACTGTTGAAGAGGATGGACCAAGCAGACAATTGTGACGGGGAAGAGCTTAATTCTTTTGTTTACAAAAAAGTATCCCCAACGCTCTAGAAGGAAACACAATGCAATCATTGTCTGTGACCAAGGATGTTCACTTTCGAGTACAAATTGTGGACTGGTAGCACAACCACCTAAATACTGTTGCTAATCATCTGAACCAAGTTTGATGATCTTGATTCCTTAAATGTGCCAAAGCCTTGCAGTGAAATCAATGGTTAGCACTAAATCTATTAACTGTCGCAGAGCTTGAAATCGCCTTGATAAATGCAGGATGTAATTCAAATGATACAGGGCTCGTCCGGGATTTGAACCCAGGACCTCTCGCACCCGAAGCAAGAATCCTACCCCTAGACCAACGAGCCACAAAACAGGCTCTTCCTTTCGACAAAAACGGAAAAATTCTAGAATTAAGCCAAGAAAAAATTGTCAATTGCATCTCAGAAATTACAAATACTTGGATGTGACTTGAGAGACATTAGAAAAACACTTGTCATTGGATTTTTATCTAAACTCTTAGGAAAATGCTATCAACATCTACAATGGCTATGCTTGCAATACTGTTGAAGAGGATGGACCAAGCAGACAATTGTGACGGGGAAGAGCTTAATTCTTTTGTTTACAAAAAAGTATCCCCAACGCTCTAGAAGGAAACACAATGCAATCATTGTCTGTGACCAAGGATGTTCACTTTCGAGTACAAATTGTGGACTGGTAGCACAACCACCTAAATACTGTTGCTAATCATATGAACCAAGTTCGATGATCTTGATTCCTTAAATGTGCCAAAGCCTTGCAGTGAAATCAATGGTTAGGACTAAACCTATTAAGTGTCGCAGAGCTTGAAATCGCCTTGATAAATGCAGGATGTAATTCAAATGACACAGGGCTCGTCCGGGATTTGAACCCGGGACCTCTCACACCCTAAGCGAGAATCATACCCCTAGACCAACGAGCCACAAAACAGGCTTTTCCTTTGGACAAAAACGGAAAAATTCTAGAATTAAGCCAAGAAAAAATTGTCAATTGCATCTCAGAAGCTGACGAAAATGTACATGGTTATGTTGCTCGTCGTTGATTCTATGAGGGGGTACAAACTTCCATTGGTTTGCTCCACAACCACAGCACTGTTTGACAGCAGACTTGGACATCACAATATGAACAGATATATTCAAATAGAATGAGGGCTCGTCCGGGATTTGAACCCGGGACCTCTCGCACCCAAAGCGAGAATCATACCCCTAGACCAACGAGCCACAACAAAGCCATTGTTTTGGACGAAAACTGAAAATATACAGAAAGAAGCCAAAAAAAAATTGTCAATTGCATCTCAGAAATTACAAATACTTGGATGTGACTTGAGAGACATTAAAAAAACACTTGTCATTGGATTTTCATCTAAACTCTTAGGAAAATGCTATCAACATCTACAATGGCTATGCTTGCAATACTGTTGAAGAGGATGGACCAAGCAGACAATTGTGACGGGGAAGAGCTTAATTCTTTTGTTTACAAAAAAGTATCCCCAACGCTCTAGAAGGAAACACAATGCAATCATTGTCTGTGACCAAGGATGTTCAATTTCTAGTACAAATTGTGGACTGGTAGCACAACCACCTAAATACTGTTGCTAATCATATGAACCAAGTTCGATGATCTTGATTCCTTAAATGTGCCAAAGCCTTGCAGTGAAATCAATGGTTAGGACTAAACCTATTAAGAGTCGCAGAGCTTGAAATCACCTTGATAAATGCAGGATGTAATTCAAATGACACAGGGCTCGTCCGGGATTTGAACCCAGGACCTCTCGCACCCTAAGCGAGAATCATACCCCTAGACCAACGAGCCACAAAACAGGCTTTTCCTTTGGACAAAAACGGAAAAATTCTAGAATTAAGCCAAGAAAAAATTGTCAATTGCATCTCAGAAGCTGACGAAAATGTACATGGTTATGTTGCTCGTCGTTGATTCTATGAGGGGGTACAAACTTCCATTGGTTTGCTCCACAAACCACAGCACTGTTTGACAGCAGACTTGGACGTCACAATATGAACAGATATATTCAAATAGACTGAGGGCTCGTCCGGGATTTGAACCCGGGACCTCTCGCACCCAAAGCGAGAATCATACCCCTAGACCAACGAGCCACAAGAAAGCCATTTTTTTTGGACGAAAACTGAAAATATATAGAAAGAAGCCAAGAAAAAATTCTCAATTGCATCTCAGAAATTACAAATATTTGAATGTGACTTCAGAGACATTAAAAAAACACTTGTCATTGGATTTTTATCTAAACTCTTAGGAAAATGCTATCAACATCTACAATGGCTATGCTTGCAATACTGTTGAAGAGGATGGACCAAGCAGACAATTGTAACGGGGAAGAGCTTAATTTTTTTGTTTACAAAAAAGTAACCCCAACGCTCTAGAAGGAAACACCATGTAATCATTGTCTGTGACCAAGGATGTTCACTTTCTAGTACAAATTGTGGACTGGTAGCACAACCACCTAAATACTGTTGCTAATCATATGAACCAAGTTCGATGATCTTGATTCCTTAAATGTGCCAAAGCCTTGCAGTGAAATCAATGGTTAGGACTAAACCTATTAAGTGTCGGAGAGCTTGAAATCGCCTTGATAAATGCAGGATGTAATTCAAATGACACAGGGCTCATCCGGGATTTGAACCCGGGACCTCTCGCACCCTAAGCGAGAATCATACCCCTAGACCAACGAGCCACAAAACAGGCTTTTCCTTTGGACAAAAACGGAAAAATTCTAGAATTAAGCCAAGAAAAAATTGTCAATTGCATCTCAGAAGCTGACGAAAATGTACATGGTTATGTTGCTCGTCGTTGATTCTATGAGGGGGTACAAACTTCCATTGGTTTGCTCCACAAACCACAGCACTGTTTGACAGCAGACTTGGACGTCACAATATGAACAGATATATTCAAATAGACTGAGGGCTCGTCCGGGATTTGAACCCGGGACCTCTCGCACCCAAAGCGAGAATCATACCCCTAGACCAACGAGCCACAACAAAGCCATTGTTTTGGACGAAAACTGAAAATATACAGAAAGAAGCCAAAACAAATTGTCAATTGCATCTCAGAAATTACAAATACTTGGATGTGACTTGAGAGACATTAAAAAAACACTTGTCATTGGATTTTTATCTAAACTCTTAGGAAAATGCTATCAACATCTACAATGGCTATGCTTGCAATACTGTTGAAGAGGATGGACCAAGCAGACAATTGTAACGGGGAAGAGCTTAATTTTTTTGTTTACAAAAAAGTAACCCCAACGCTCTAGAAGGAAACACCATGTAATCATTGTCTGTGACCAAGGATGTTCACTTTCTAGTACAAATTGTGGACTGGTAGCACAACCACCTAAATACTGTTGCTAATCATATGAACCAAGTTCGATGATCTTGATTCCTTAAATGTGCCAAAGCCTTGCAGTGAAATCAATGGTTAGGACTAAACCTATTAAGTGTCGGAGAGCTTGAAATCGCCTTGATAAATGCAGGATGTAATTCAAATGACACAGGGCTCATCCGGGATTTGAACCCGGGACCTCTCGCACCCTAAACGAGAATCATACCCCTAGACCAACGAGCCACAAAACAGGCTTTTCCTTTGGACAAAAACGGAAAAATTCTAGAATTAAGCCAAGAAAAAATTGTCAATTGCATCTCAGAAGCTGACGAAAATGTACATGGTTATGTTGCTCGTCGTTGATTCTATGAGGGGGTACAAACTTCCATTGGTTTGCTCCACAAACCACAGCACTGTTTGACAGCAGACTTGGACGTCACAATATGAACAGATATATTCAAATAGACTGTGGGCTCCTCCGGGGTTTGAACCCGGGACCTCTCGCACCCAAAGCGAGAATCATACCCCTAGACCAACGAGCCACAACAAAGCCATTGTTTTGGACGAAAACTGAAAATATACAGAAAGAAGCCAAAAAAAATTGTCAATTGCATCTCAGAAATTACAAATACTTGGATGTGACTTGAGAGACATTAAAAAAACACTTGTCATTGGATTTTTATCTAAACTCTTAGGAAAATGCTATCAACATCTACAATGGCTATGCTTGCAATACTGTTGAAGAGGATGGACCAAGCAGACAATTGTAACGGGGAAGAGCTTAATTTTTTTGTTTACAAAAAAGTAACCCCAACGCTCTAGAAGGAAACACCATGTAATCATTGTCTGTGACCAAGGATGTTCACTTTCTAGTACAAATTGTGGACTGGTAGCACAACCACCTAAATACTGTTGCTAATCATCTGAACCAAGTTTCATGATCTTGATTCCTTAAATGTGCCAAAGCCTTGCAGTGAAATCAATGGTTAGCATTAAATCTATTAACTGTCGCAGAGCTTGAAATCGCCTTGATAACTGCAGGATGTAATTCAAGTGATACAGGGCTCGTCCGGGATTTGAACCCGGGACCTCTCGCACCCGAAGCAAGAATCATACCCCTAGACCAACGAGCCACAAAACAGGCTCTTCCTTTGGACAAAAACGGAAAAATTCTAGAATTAAGCCAAGAAAAATTGTCAATTGCATCTCAGAAGCTGACGAAAATGTACATGGTTATGTTACTCGTCGTTGATTTTATGAGTGGGCACAAACTTTCATGGGTTTGCCTCACAACCACAGCAGACTTGGACGTCACAAAATGAACAGATACATTCAAATTGACTGAGGGCTCGTCCGGGATTTGAACCCGGTACCTCTCGCACCCAAAGCCAGAATCCTACCCCTAGACCAACGAGCCACAAAACAGGCTTTTCCTTTCGACAAAAACTGAAAAATTCTAGAATTAAGCCAAGAAAAAATTGTCAATTGCATCTCAGAAGCTGACGAAAATGTACATGGTTATGTTGCTCGTCGTTGATTTTATGAGTGGGCACAAACTTTCATGGGTTTGCCTCACAACCACAGCACTGTTTGACAGCAGACTTGGACGTCACAATATGAACAGATATATTCAAATAGACTGAGGGCTCGTCCGGGATTTGAACCCGGGACCTCTCGCACCCAAAGCGAGAATCATACCCCTAGAACAACGAGCCACAACAAAGCCATTTCTTTTGGACGAAAACTGAAAATATATAGAAAGAAGCCAAGAAAAAATTGTCAATTGCATCTCAGAAATTACAAATACTTGGATGTGACTTGAGAGACATTAAAAAAACACTTGTCATTGGATTTTTATCTAAACTCTTAGGAAAATGCTATCAACATCTACAATGGCTATGCTTGCAATACTGTTGAAGAGGATGGACCAAGCAGACAATTGTAACGGGGAAGAGCTTAATTTTTTTGTTTACAAAAAAGTAACCCCAACGCTCTAGAAGGAAACACCATGTAATCATTGTCTCTGACCAAGGATGTTCACTTTCGAGTACAAATTGTGGACTGGTATCACAACCACCTAAATACTGTTGCTAATCATCTGAACCAAGTTTGATGATCTTGATTCCTTAAATGTGCCAAAGCCTTGCAGTGAAATCAATGGTTAGCACTAAATCTATTAACTGTCGCAGAGCTTGAAATCGCCTTGATAAATGCAGGATGTAATTCAAATGATACAGGGCTCGTCCGGGATTTGAACCCAGGACCTCTCGCACCCGAAGCAAGAATCCTACCCCTAGACCAACGAGCCACAAAACAGGCTCTTCCTTTCGACAAAAACGGAAAAATTCTAGAATTAAGCCAAGAAAAAATTGTCAATTGCATCTCAGAAATTACAAATACTTGGATGTGACTTGAGAGACATTAGAAAAACACTTGTCATTGGATTTTTATCTAAACTCTTAGGAAAATGCTATCAACATCTACAATGGCTATGCTTGCAATACTGTTGAAGAGGATGGACCAAGCAGACAATTGTGACGGGGAAGAGCTTAATTCTTTTGTTTACAAAAAAGTATCCCCAACGCTCTAGAAGGAAACACAATGCAATCATTGTCTGTGACCAAGGATGTTCACTTTCGAGTACAAATTGTGGACTGGTAGCACAACCACCTAAATACTGTTGCTAATCATATGAACCAAGTTCGATGATCTTGATTCCTTAAATGTGCCAAAGCCTTGCAGTGAAATCAATGGTTAGGACTAAACCTATTAAGTGTCGCAGAGCTTGAAATCGCCTTGATAAATGCAGGATGTAATTCAAATGACACAGGGCTCGTCCGGGATTTGAACCCGGGACCTCTCACACCCTAAGCGAGAATCATACCCCTAGACCAACGAGCCACAAAACAGGCTTTTCCTTTGGACAAAAACGGAAAAATTCTAGAATTAAGCCAAGAAAAAATTGTCAATTGCATCTCAGAAGCTGACGAAAATGTACATGGTTATGTTGCTCGTCGTTGATTCTATGAGGGGGTACAAACTTCCATTGGTTTGCTCCACAACCACAGCACTGTTTGACAGCAGACTTGGACATCACAATATGAACAGATATATTCAAATAGAATGAGGGCTCGTCCGGGATTTGAACCCGGGACCTCTCGCACCCAAAGCGAGAATCATACCCCTAGACCAACGAGCCACAACAAAGCCATTGTTTTGGACGAAAACTGAAAATATACAGAAAGAAGCCAAAAAAAAATTGTCAATTGCATCTCAGAAATTACAAATACTTGGATGTGACTTGAGAGACATTAAAAAAACACTTGTCATTGGATTTTCATCTAAACTCTTAGGAAAATGCTATCAACATCTACAATGGCTATGCTTGCAATACTGTTGAAGAGGATGGACCAAGCAGACAATTGTGACGGGGAAGAGCTTAATTCTTTTGTTTACAAAAAAGTATCCCCAACGCTCTAGAAGGAAACACAATGCAATCATTGTCTGTGACCAAGGATGTTCAATTTCTAGTACAAATTGTGGACTGGTAGCACAACCACCTAAATACTGTTGCTAATCATATGAACCAAGTTCGATGATCTTGATTCCTTAAATGTGCCAAAGCCTTGCAGTGAAATCAATGGTTAGGACTAAACCTATTAAGAGTCGCAGAGCTTGAAATCACCTTGATAAATGCAGGATGTAATTCAAATGACACAGGGCTCGTCCGGGATTTGAACTCAGGACCTCTCGCACCCTAAGCGAGAATCATACCCCTAGACCAACGAGCCACAAGAAAGCCATTTTTTTTGGACGAAAACTGAAAATATATAGAAAGAAGCCAAGAAAAAATTCTCAATTGCATCTCAGAAATTACAAATATTTGAATGTGACTTCAGAGACATTAAAAAACACTTGTCATTGGATTTTTATCTAAACTCTTAGGAAAATGCTATCAACATCTACAATGGCTATGCTTGCAATACTGTTGAAGAGGATGGACCAAGCAGACAATTGTAACGGGGAAGAGCTTAATTTTTTTGTTTACAAAAAAGTAACCCCAACGCTCTAGAAGGAAACACCATGTAATCATTGTCTGTGACCAAGGATGTTCACTTTCTAGTACAAATTGTGGACTGGTAGCACAACCACCTAAATACTGTTGCTAATCATATGAACCAAGTTCGATGATCTTGATTCCTTAAATGTGCCAAAGCCTTGCAGTGAAATCAATGGTTAGGACTAAACCTATTAAGTGTCGGAGAGCTTGAAATCGCCTTGATAAATGCAGGATGTAATTCAAATGACACAGGGCTCATCCGGGATTTGAACCCGGGACCTCTCGCACCCTAAGCGAGAATCATACCCCTAGACCAACGAGCCACAAAACAGGCTTTTCCTTTGGACAAAAACGGAAAAATTCTAGAATTAAGCCAAGAAAAAATTGTCAATTGCATCTCAGAAGCTGACGAAAATGTACATGGTTATGTTGCTCGTCGTTGATTCTATGAGGGGGTACAAACTTCCATTGGTTTGCTCCACAAACCACAGCACTGTTTGACAGCAGACTTGGACGTCACAATATGAACAGATATATTCAAATAGACTGAGGGCTCGTCCGGGATTTGAACCCGGGACCTCTCGCACCCAAAGCGAGAATCATACCCCTAGACCAACGAGCCACAACAAAGCCATTGTTTTGGACGAAAACTGAAAATATACAGAAAGAAGCCAAAAAAAATTGTCAATTGCATCTCAGAAATTACAAATACTTTGATGTGACTTGAGAGACATTAAAAAAACACTTGTCATTGGATTTTTATCTAAACTCTTAGGAAAATGCTATCAACATCTACAATGGCTATGCTTGCAATACTGTTGAAGAGGATGGACCAAGCAGACAATTGTAACGGGGAAGAGCTTAATTTTTTTGTTTACAAAAAAGTAACCCCAACGCTCTAGAAGGAAACACCATGTAATCATTGTCTGTGACCAAGGATGTTCACTTTCTAGTACAAATTGTGGACTGGTAGCACAACCACCTAAATACTGTTGCTAATCATATGAACCAAGTTCGATGATCTTGATTCCTTAAATGTGCCAAAGCCTTGCAGTGAAATCAATGGTTAGGACTAAACCTATTAAGTGTTGGAGAGCTTGAAATCGCCTTGATAAATGCAGGATGTAATTCAAATGACACAGGGCTCATCCGGGATTTGAACCCGGGACCTCTCTAACCCTAAGCGAGAATCATACCCCTAGACCAACGAGCCACAAAACAGGCTTTTCCTTTGGACAAAAACGGAAAAATTCTAGAATTAAGCCAAGAAAAATTGTCAATTGCATCTCAGAAGCTGACGAAAATGTACATGGTTATGTTACTCGTCGTTGATTTTATGAGTGGGCACAAACTTTCATGGGTTTGCCTCACAACCACAGCAGACTTGGACGTCACAAAATGAACAGATACATTCAAATTGACTGAGGGCTCGTCCGGGATTTGAACCCGGTACCTCTCGCACCCAAAGCCAGAATCCTACCCCTAGACCAACGAGCCACAAAACAGGCTTTTCCTTTCGACAAAAACTGAAAAATTCTAGAATTAAGCCAAGAAAAAATTGTCAATTGCATCTCAGAAGCTGACGAAAATGTACATGGTTATGTTGCTCGTCGTTGATTTTATGAGTGGGCACAAACTTTCATGGGTTTGCCTCACAACCACAGCACTGTTTGACAGCAGACTTGGACGTCACAATATGAACAGATATATTCAAATAGACTGAGGGCTCGTCCGGGATTTGAACCCGGGACCTCTCGCACCCAAAGCGAGAATCATACCCCTAGAACAACGAGCCACAACAAAGCCATTTCTTTTGGACGAAAACTGAAAATATATAGAAAGAAGCCAAGAAAAAATTGTCAATTGCATCTCAGAAATTACAAATACTTGGATGTGACTTGAGAGACATTAAAAAAACACTTGTCATTGGATTTTTATCTAAACTCTTAGGAAAATGCTATCAACATCTACAATGGCTATGCTTGCAATACTGTTGAAGAGGATGGACCAAGCAGACAATTGTAACGGGGAAGAGCTTAATTTTTTTGTTTACAAAAAAGTAACCCCAACGCTCTAGAAGGAAACACCATGTAATCATTGTCTGTGACCAAGGATGTTCACTTTCGAGTACAAATTGTGGACTGGTATCACAACCACCTAAATACTGTTGCTAATCATCTGAACCAAGTTTGATGATCTTGATTCCTTAAATGTGCCAAAGCCTTGCAGTGAAATCAATGGTTAGCACTAAATCTATTAACTGTCGCAGAGCTTGAAATCGCCATGATAAATGCAGGATGTAATTCAAATGATACAGGGCTCGTCCGGGATTTGAACCCAGGACCTCTCGCACCCGAAGCAAGAATCCTACCCCTAGACCAACGAGCCACAAAACAGGCTCTTCCTTTCGACAAAAACGGAAAAATTCTAGAATTAAGCCAAGAAAAAATTGTCAATTGCATCTCAGAAATTACAAATACTTGGATGTGACTTGAGAGACATTAGAAAAACACTTGTCATTGGATTTTTATCTAAACTCTTAGGAAAATGCTATCAACATCTACAATGGCTATGCTTGCAATACTGTTGAAGAGGATGGACCAAGCAGACAATTGTGACGGGGAAGAGCTTAATTCTTTTGTTTACAAAAAAGTATCCCCAACGCTCTAGAAGGAAACACAATGCAATCATTGTCTGTGACCAAGGATGTTCACTTTCGAGTACAAATTGTGGACTGGTAGCACAACCACCTAAATACTGTTGCTAATCATATGAACCAAGTTCGATGATCTTGATTCCTTAAATGTGCCAAAGCCTTGCAGTGAAATCAATGGTTAGGACTAAACCTATTAAGTGTCGCAGAGCTTGAAATCGCCTTGATAAATGCAGGATGTAATTCAAATGACTCAGGGCTCGTCCGGGATTTGAACCCGGGACCTCTCACACCCTAAGCGAGAATCATACGCCTAGACCAACGAGCCACAAAACAGGCTTTTCCTTTGGACAAAAACGGAAAAATTCTAGAATTAAGCCAAGAAAAAATTGTCAATTGCATCTCAGAAGCTGACGAAAATGTACATGGTTATGTTGCTCGTCGTTGATTCTATGAGGGGGTACAAACTTCCATTGGTTTGCTCCACAACCACAGCACTGTTTGACAGCAGACTTGGACATCACAATATGAACAGATATATTCAAATAGAATGAGGCCTCGTCCGGGATTTGAACCCGGGACCTCTCGCACCCAAAGCGAGAATCATACCCCTAGACCAACGAGCCACAACAAAGCCATTGTTTTGGACGAAAACTGAAAATATACAGAAAGAAGCCAAAAAAAAATTGTCAATTGCATCTCAGAAATTACAAATACTTGGATGTGACTTGAGAGACATTAAAAAAACACTTGTCATTGGATTTTCATCTAAACTCTTAGGAAAATGCTATCAACATCTACAATGGCTATGCTTGCAATACTGTTGAAGAGGATGGACCAAGCAGACAATTGTGACGGGGAAGAGCTTAATTCTTTTGTTTACAAAAAAGTATCCCCAACGCTCTAGAAGGAAACACAATGCAATCATTGTCTGTGACCAAGGATGTTCAATTTCTAGTACAAATTGTGGACTGGTAGCACAACCACCTAAATACTGTTGCTAATCATATGAACCAAGTTCGATGATCTTGATTCCTTAAATGTGCCAAAGCCTTGCAGTGAAATCAATGGTTAGGACTAAACCTATTAAGAGTCGCAGAGCTTGAAATCACCTTGATAAATGCAGGATGTAATTCAAATGACACAGGGCTCGTCCGGGATTTGAACCCAGGACCTCTCGCACCCTAAGCGAGAATCATACCCCTAGACCAACGAGCCACAAAACAGGCTTTTCCTTTGGACAAAAACGGAAAAATTCTAGAATTAAGCCAAGAAAAAATTGTCAATTGCATCTCAGAAGCTGACGAAAATGTACATGGTTATGTTGCTCGTCGTTGATTCTATGAGGGGGTACAAACTTCCATTGGTTTGCTCCACAAACCACAGCACTGTTTGACAGCAGACTTGGACGTCACAATATGAACAGATATATTCAAATAGACTGAGGGCTCGTCCGGGATTTGAACCCGGGACCTCTCGCACCCAAAGCGAGAATCATACCCCTAGACCAACGAGCCACAAGAAAGCCATTTTTTTTGGACGAAAACTGAAAATATATAGAAAGAAGCCAAGAAAAAATTCTCAATTGCATCTCAGAAATTACAAATATTTGAATGTGACTTCAGAGACATTAAAAAAACACTTGTCATTGGATTTTTATCTAAACTCTTAGGAAAATGCTATCAACATCTACAATGGCTATGCTTGCAATACTGTTGAAGAGGATGGACCAAGCAGACAATTGTAACGGGGAAGAGCTTAATTTTTTTGTTTACAAAAAAGTAACCCCAACGCTCTAGAAGGAAACACCATGTAATCATTGTCTGTGACCAAGGATGTTCACTTTCTAGTACAAATTGTGGACTGGTAGCACAACCACCTAAATACTGTTGCTAATCATATGAACCAAGTTCGATGATCTTGATTCCTTAAATGTGCCAAAGCCTTGCAGTGAAATCAATGGTTAGGACTAAACCTATTAAGTGTCGGAGAGCTTGAAATCGCCTTGATAACTGCAGGATGTAATTCAAGTGATACAGGGCTCGTCCGGGATTTGAACCCGGGACCTCTCGCACCCGAAGCAAGAATCATACCCCTAGACCAACGAGCCACAAAACAGGCTCTTCCTTTGGACAAAAACGGAAAAATTCTAGAATTAAGCCAAGAAAAATTGTCAATTGCATCTCAGAAGCTGACGAAAATGTACATGGTTATGTTACTCGTCGTTGATTTTATGAGTGGGCACAAACTTTCATGGGTTTGCCTCACAACCACAGCAGACTTGGACGTCACAAAATGAACAGATACATTTAAATTGACTGAGGGCTCGTCCGGGATTTGAACCCGGTACCTCTCGCACCCAAAGCCAGAATCCTACCCCTAGACCAACGAGCCACAAAACAGGCTTTTCCTTTCGACAAAAACTGAAAAATTCTAGAATTAAGCCAAGAAAAAATTGTCAATTGCATCTCAGAAGCTGACGAAAATGTACATGGTTATGTTGCTCGTCGTTGATTTTATGAGTGGGCACAAACTTTCATGGGTTTGCCTCACAACCACAGCACTGTTTGACAGCAGACTTGGACGTCACAATATGAACAGATATATTCAAATAGACTGAGGGCTCGTCCGGGATTTGAACCCGGGACCTCTCGCACCCAAAGCGAGAATCATACCCCTAGAACAACGAGCCACAACAAAGCCATTTCTTTTGGACGAAAACTGAAAATATATAGAAAGAAGCCAAGAAAAAATTGTCAATTGCATCTCAGAAATTACAAATACTTGGATGTGACTTGAGAGACATTAAAAAAACACTTGTCATTGGATTTTTATCTAAACTCTTAGGAAAATGCTATCAACATCTACAATGGCTATGCTTGCAATACTGTTGAAGAGGATGGACCAAGCAGACAATTGTAACGGGGAAGAGCTTAATTTTTTTGTTTACAAAAAAGTAACCCCAACGCTCTAGAAGGAAACACCATGTAATCATTGTCTGTGACCAAGGATGTTCACTTTCGAGTACAAATTGTGGACTGGTATCACAACCACCTAAATACTGTTGCTAATCATCTGAACCAAGTTTGATGATCTTGATTCCTTAAATGTGCCAAAGCCTTGCAGTGAAATCAATGGTTAGCACTAAATCTATTAACTGTCGCAGAGCTTGAAATCGCCTTGATAAATGCAGGATGTAATTCAAATGATACAGGGCTCGTCCGGGATTTGAACCCAGGACCTCTCGCACCCGAAGCAAGAATCCTACCCCTAGACCAACGAGCCACAAAACAGGCTTTTCCTTTGGACAAAAACGGAAAAATTCTAGAATTAAGCCAAGAAAAAATTGTCAATTGCATCTCAGAAATTACAAATACTTGGATGTGACTTGAGAGACATTAGAAAAACACTTGTCATTGGATTTTTATCTAAACTCTTAGGAAAATGCTATCAACATCTACAATGGCTATGCTTGCAATACTGTTGAAGAGGATGGACCAAGCAGACAATTGTGACGGGGAAGAGCTTAATTCTTTTGTTTACAAAAAAGTATCCCCAACGCTCTAGAAGGAAACACAATGCAATCATTGTCTGTGACCAAGGATGTTCAATTTCTAGTACAAATTGTGGACTGGTAGCACAACCACCTAAATACTGTTGCTAATCATATGAACCAAGTTCGATGATCTTGATTCCTTAAATGTGCCAAAGCCTTGCAGTGAAATCAATGGTTAGGACTAAACCTATTAAGAGTCGCAGAGCTTGAAATCACCTTGATAAATGCAGGATGTAATTCAAATGACACAGGGCTCGTCCGGGATTTGAACCCAGGACCTCTCGCACCCTAAGCGAGAATCATACCCCTAGACCAACAAGCCACAAAACAGGCTTTTCCTTTGGACAAAAACGGAAAAATTCTAGAATTAAGCCAAGAAAAAATTGTCAATTGCATCTCAGAAGCTGACGAAAATGTACATGGTTATGTTGCTCGTCGTTGATTCTATGAGGGGGTACAAACTTCCATTGGTTTGCTCCACAAACCACAGCACTGTTTGACAGCAGACTTGGACGTCACAATATGAACAGATATATTCAAATAGACTGAGGGCTCGTCCGGGATTTGAACCCGGGACCTCTCGCACCCAAAGCGAGAATCATACCCCTAGAACAACGAGCCACAACAAAGCCATTTCTTTTGGACGAAAACTGAAAATATATAGAAAGAAGCCAAGAAAAAATTGTCAATTGCATCTCAGAAATTACAAATACTTGGATGTGACTTGAGAGACATTAAAAAAACACTTGTCATTGGATTTTTATCTAAACTCTTAGGAAAATGCTATCAACATCTACAATGGCTATGCTTGCAATACTGTTGAAGAGGATGGACCAAGCAGACAATTGTAACGGGGAAGAGCTTAATTTTTTTGTTTACAAAAAAGTAACCCCAACGCTCTAGAAGGAAACACCATGTAATCATTGTCTGTGACCAAGGATGTTCACTTTCGAGTACAAATTGTGGACTGGTATCACAACCACCTAAATACTGTTGCTAATCATCTGAACCAAGTTTGATGATCTTGATTCCTTAAATGTGCCAAAGCCTTGCAGTGAAATCAATGGTTAGCACTAAATCTATTAACTGTCGCAGAGCTTGAAATCGCCTTGATAAATGCAGGATGTAATTCAAATGATACAGGGCTCGTCCGGGATTTGAACCCAGGACCTCTCGCACCCGAAGCAAGAATCCTACCCCTAGACCAACGAGCCACAAAACAGGCTTTTCCTTTGGACAAAAACGGAAAAATTCTAGAATTAAGCCAAGAAAAAATTGTCAATTGCATCTCAGAAATTACAAATACTTGGATGTGACTTGAGAGACATTAGAAAAACACTTGTCATTGGATTTTTATCTAAACTCTTAGGAAAATGCTATCAACATCTACAATGGCTATGCTTGCAATACTGTTGAAGAGGATGGACCAAGCAGACAATTGTGACGGGGAAGAGCTTAATTCTTTTGTTTACAAAAAAGTATCCCCAACGCTCTAGAAGGAAACACAATGCAATCATTGTCTGTGACCAAGGATGTTCAATTTCTAGTACAAATTGTGGACTGGTAGCACAACCACCTAAATACTGTTGCTAATCATATGAACCAAGTTCGATGATCTTGATTCCTTAAATGTGCCAAAGCCTTGCAGTGAAATCAATGGTTAGGACTAAACCTATTAAGAGTCGCAGAGCTTGAAATCACCTTGATAAATGCAGGATGTAATTCAAATGACACAGGGCTCATCCGGGATTTGAACCCAGGACCTCTCGCACCCTAAGCGAGAATCATACCCCTAGACCAACGAGCCACAAAACAGGCTTTTCCTTTGGACAAAAACGGAAAAATTCTAGAATTAAGCCAAGAAAAAATTGTCAATTGCATCTCAGAAGCTGACGAAAATGTACATGGTTATGTTGCTCGTCGTTGATTCTATGAGGGGGTACAAACTTCCATTGGTTTGCTCCACAAACCACAGCACTGTTTGACAGCAGACTTGGACGTCACAATATGAACAGATATATTCAAATAGACTGAGGGCTCGTCCGGGATTTGAACCCGGGACCTCTCGCACCCAAAGCGAGAATCATACCCCTAGACCAACGAGCCACAAGAAAGCCATTTTTTTTGGACGAAAACTGAAAATATATAGAAAGAAGCCAAGAAAAAATTCTCAATTGCATCTCAGAAATTACAAATATTTGAATGTGACTTCAGAGACATTAAAAAAACACTTGTCATTGGATTTTTATCTAAACTCTTAGGAAAATGCTATCAACATCTACAATGGCTATGCTTGCAATACTGTTGAAGAGGATGGACCAAGCAGACAATTGTAACGGGGAAGAGCTTAATTTTTTTGTTTACAAAAAAGTAACCCCAACGCTCTAGAAGGAAACACCATGTAATCATTGTCTGTGACCAAGGATGTTCACTTTCTAGTACAAATTGTGGACTGGTAGCACAACCACCTAAATACTGTTGCTAATCATATGAACCAAGTTCGATGATCTTGATTCCTTAAATGTGCCAAAGCCTTGCAGTGAAATCAATGGTTAGGACTAAACCTATTAAGTGTCGGAGAGCTTGAAATCGCCTTGATAACTGCAGGATGTAATTCAAGTGATACAGGGCTCGTCCGGGATTTGAACCCGGGACCTCTCGCACCCGAAGCAAGAATCATACCCCTAGACCAACGAGCCACAAAACAGGCTCTTCCTTTGGACAAAAACGGAAAAATTCTAGAATTAAGCCAAGAAAAATTGTCAATTGCATCTCAGAAGCTGACGAAAATGTACATGGTTATGTTACTCGTCGTTGATTTTATGAGTGGGCACAAACTTTCATGGGTTTGCCTCACAACCACAGCAGACTTGGACGTCACAAAATGAACAGATACATTCAAATTGACTGAGGGCTCGTCCGGGATTTGAACCCGGTACCTCTCGCACCCAAAGCCAGAATCCTACCCCTAGACCAACGAGCCACAAAACAGGCTTTTCCTTTCGACAAAAACTGAAAAATTCTAGAATTAAGCCAAGAAAAAATTGTCAATTGCATCTCAGAAGCTGACGAAAATGTACATGGTTATGTTGCTCGTCGTTGATTTTATGAGTGGGCACAAACTTTCATGGGTTTGCCTCACAACCACAGCACTGTTTGACAGCAGACTTGGACGTCACAATATGAACAGATATATTCAAATAGACTGAGGGCTCGTCCGGGATTTGAACCCGGGACCTCTCGCACCCAAAGCGAGAATCATACCCCTAGAACAACGAGCCACAACAAAGCCATTTCTTTTGGACGAAAACTGAAAATATATAGAAAGAAGCCAAGAAAAAATTGTCAATTGCATCTCAGAAATTACAAATACTTGGATGTGACTTGAGAGACATTAGAAAAACACTTGTCATTGGATTTTTATCTAAACTCTTAGGAAAATGCTATCAACATCTACAATGGCTATGCTTGCAATACTGTTGAAGAGGATGGACCAAGCAGACAATTGTGACGGGGAAGAGCTTAATTCTTTTGTTTACAAAAAAGTATCCCCAACGCTCTAGAAGGAAACACAATGCAATCATTGTCTGTGACCAAGGATGTTCAATTTCTAGTACAAATTGTGGACTGGTAGCACAACCACCTAAATACTGTTGCTAATCATATGAACCAAGTTCGATGATCTTGATTCCTTAAATGTGCCAAAGCCTTGCAGTGAAATCAATGGTTAGGACTAAACCTATTAAGAGTCGCAGAGCTTGAAATCACCTTGATAAATGCAGGATGTAATTCAAATGACACAGGGCTCATCCGGGATTTGAACCCAGGACCTCTCGCACCCTAAGCGAGAATCATACCCCTAGACCAACGAGCCACAAAACAGGCTTTTCCTTTGGACAAAAACGGAAAAATTCTAGAATTAAGCCAAGAAAAAATTGTCAATTGCATCTCAGAAGCTGACGAAAATGTACATGGTTATGTTGCTCGTCGTTGATTCTATGAGGGGGTACAAACTTCCATTGGTTTGCTCCACAAACCACAGCACTGTTTGACAGCAGACTTGGACGTCACAATATGAACAGATATATTCAAATAGACTGAGGGCTCGTCCGGGATTTGAACCCGGGACCTCTCGCACCCAAAGCGAGAATCATACCCCTAGACCAACGAGCCACAAGAAAGCCATTTTTTTTGGACGAAAACTGAAAATATATAGAAAGAAGCCAAGAAAAAATTCTCAATTGCATCTCAGAAATTACAAATATTTGAATGTGACTTCAGAGACATTAAAAAAACACTTGTCATTGGATTTTTATCTAAACTCTTAGGAAAATGCTATCAACATCTACAATGGCTATGCTTGCAATACTGTTGAAGAGGATGGACCAAGCAGACAATTGTAACGGGGAAGAGCTTAATTTTTTTGTTTACAAAAAAGTAACCCCAACGCTCTAGAAGGAAACACCATGTAATCATTGTCTGTGACCAAGGATGTTCACTTTCTAGTACAAATTGTGGACTGGTAGCACAACCACCTAAATACTGTTGCTAATCATATGAACCAAGTTCGATGATCTTGATTCCTTAAATGTGCCAAAGCCTTGCAGTGAAATCAATGGTTAGGACTAAACCTATTAAGTGTCGGAGAGCTTGAAATCGCCTTGATAACTGCAGGATGTAATTCAAGTGATACAGGGCTCGTCCGGGATTTGAACCCGGGACCTCTCGCACCCGAAGCAAGAATCATACCCCTAGACCAACGAGCCACAAAACAGGCTCTTCCTTTGGACAAAAACGGAAAAATTCTAGAATTAAGCCAAGAAAAATTGTCAATTGCATCTCAGAAGCTGACGAAAATGTACATGGTTATGTTACTCGTCGTTGATTTTATGAGTGGGCACAAACTTTCATGGGTTTGCCTCACAACCACAGCAGACTTGGACGTCACAAAATGAACAGATACATTCAAATTGACTGAGGGCTCGTCCGGGATTTGAACCCGGTACCTCTCGCACCCAAAGCCAGAATCCTACCCCTAGACCAACGAGCCACAAAACAGGCTTTTCCTTTCGACAAAAACTGAAAAATTCTAGAATTAAGCCAAGAAAAAATTGTCAATTGCATCTCAGAAGCTGACGAAAATGTACATGGTTATGTTGCTCGTCGTTGATTTTATGAGTGGGCACAAACTTTCATGGGTTTGCCTCACAACCACAGCACTGTTTGACAGCAGACTTGGACGTCACAATATGAACAGATATATTCAAATAGACTGAGGGCTCGTCCGGGATTTGAACCCGGGACCTCTCGCACCCAAAGCGAGAATCATACCCCTAGAACAACGAGCCACAACAAAGCCATTTCTTTTGGACGAAAACTGAAAATATATAGAAAGAAGCCAAGAAAAAATTGTCAATTGCATCTCAGAAATTACAAATACTTGGATGTGACTTGAGAGACATTAAAAAAACACTTGTCATTGGATTTTTATCTAAACTCTTAGGAAAATGCTATCAACATCTACAATGGCTATGCTTGCAATACTGTTGAAGAGGATGGACCAAGCAGACAATTGTAACGGGGAAGAGCTTAATTTTTTTGTTTACAAAAAAGTAACCCCAACGCTCTAGAAGGAAACACCATGTAATCATTGTCTGTGACCAAGGATGTTCACTTTCGAGTACAAATTGTGGACTGGTATCACAACCACCTAAATACTGTTGCTAATCATCTGAACCAAGTTTGATGATCTTGATTCCTTAAATGTGCCAAAGCCTTGCAGTGAAATCAATGGTTAGCACTAAATCTATTAACTGTCGCAGAGCTTGAAATCGCCTTGATAAATGCAGGATGTAATTCAAATGATACAGGGCTCGTCCGGGATTTGAACCCAGGACCTCTCTCACCCGAAGCAAGAATCCTACCCCTAGACCAACGAGCCACAAAACAGGCTCTTCCTTTCGACAAAAACGGAAAAATTCTAGAATTAAGCCAAGAAAAAATTGTCAATTGCATCTCAGAAATTACAAATACTTGGATGTGACTTGAGAGACATTAGAAAAACACTTGTCATTGGATTTTTATCTAAACTCTTAGGAAAATGCTATCAACATCTACAATGGCTATGCTTGCAATACTGTTGAAGAGGATGGACCAAGCAGACAATTGTGACGGGGAAGAGCTTAATTCTTTTGTTTACAAAAAAGTATCCCCAACGCTCTAGAAGGAAACACAATGCAATCATTGTCTGTGACCAAGGATGTTCACTTTCGAGTACAAATTGTGGACTGGTAGCACAACCACCTAAATACTGTTGCTAATCATATGAACCAAGTTCGATGATCTTGATTCCTTAAATGTGCCAAAGCCTTGCAGTGAAATCAATGGTTAGGACTAAACCTATTAAGTGTCGCAGAGCTTGAAATCGCCTTGATAAATGCAGGATGTAATTCAAATGACACAGGGCTCGTCCGGGATTTGAACCCGGGACCTCTCACACCCTAAGCGAGAATCATACCCCTAGACCAACGAGCCACAAAACAGGCTTTTCCTTTGGACAAAAACGGAAAAATTCTAGAATTAAGCCAAGAAAAAATTGTCAATTGCATCTCAGAAGCTGACGAAAATGTACATGGTTATGTTGCTCGTCGTTGATTCTATGAGGGGGTACAAACTTCCATTGGTTTGCTCCACAACCACAGCACTGTTTGACAGCAGACTTGGACATCACAATATGAACAGATATATTCAAATAGAATGAGGGCTCGTCCGGGATTTGAACCCGGGACCTCTCGCACCCAAAGCGAGAATCATACCCCTAGACCAACGAGCCAGAACAAAGCCATCATTTTGGACGAAAACTGAAAATATACAGAAAGAAGCCAAAAAAAAATTGTCAATTGCATCTCAGAAATTACAAATACTTGGATGTGACTTGAGAGACATTAAAAAAACACTTGTCATTGGATTTTTATCTAAACTCTTAGGAAAATGCTATCAACATCTACAATGGCTATGCTTGCAATACTGTTGAAGAGGATGGACCAAGCAGACAATTGTAACGGGGAAGAGCTTAATTTTTTTGTTTACAAAAAAGTAACCCCAACGCTCTAGAAGGAAACACCATGTAATCATTGTCTGTGACCAAGGATGTTCACTTTCTAGTACAAATTGTGGACTGGTAGCACAACCACCTAAATACTGTTGCTAATCATCTGAACCAAGTTTCATGATCTTGATTCCTTAAATGTGCCAAAGCCTTGCAGTGAAATCAATGGTTAGCATTAAATCTATTAACTGTCGCAGAGCTTGAAATCGCCTTGATAACTGCAGGATGTAATTCAAGTGATACAGGGTTCGTCCGGGATTTGAACCCGGGACCTCTCGCACCCGAAGCAAGAATCATACCCCTAGACCAACGAGCCACAAAACAGGCTCTTCCTTTGGACAAAAACGGAAAAATTCTAGAATTAAGCCAAGAAAAATTGTCAATTGCATCTCAGAAGCTGACGAAAATGTACATGGTTATGTTACTCGTCGTTGATTTTATGAGTTGGCACAAACTTTCATGGGTTTGCCTCACAACCACAGCAGACTTGGACGTCACAAAATGAACAGATACATTCAAATAGACTGAAGGCTCGTCTGGGATTTGAACCCGGTACCTCTCGCACCCAAAGCCAGAATCCTACCCCTAGACCAACGAGCCACAAAACAGGCTTTTCCTTTCGACAAAAACTGAAAAATTCTAGAATTAAGCCAAGAAAAAATTGTCAATTGCATCTCAGAAGCTGACGAAAATGTACATGGTTATGTTGCTCGTCGTTGATTTTATGAGTGGGCACAAACTTTCATGGGTTTGCCTCACAACTACAGCACTGTTTGACAGCAGACTTGGACGTCACAATATGAACAGATATATTCAAATAGACTGAGGGCTCGTCCGGGATTTGAACCCGGGACCTCTCGCACCCAAAGCGAGAATCATACCCCTAGACCAACGAGCCACAAGAAAGCCATTTTTTTTGGACGAAAACTGAAAATATATAGAAAGAAGCCAAGAAAAAATTCTCAATTGCATCTCAGAAATTACAAATATTTGAATGTGACTTCAGAGACATTAAAAAAACACTTGTCATTGGATTTTTATCTAAACTCTTAGGAAAATGCTATCAACATCTACAATGGCTATGCTTGCAATACTGTTGAAGAGGATGGACCAAGCAGACAATTGTAACGGGGAAGAGCTTAATTTTTTTGTTTACAAAAAAGTAACCCCAACGCTCTAGAAGGAAACACCATGTAATCATTGTCTGTGACCAAGGATGTTCACTTTCTAGTACAAATTGTGGACTGGTAGCACAACCACCTAAATACTGTTGCTAATCATATGAACCAAGTTCGATGATCTTGATTCCTTAAATGTGCCAAAGCCTTGCAGTGAAATCAATGGTTAGGACTAAACCTATTAAGTGTCGGAGAGCTTGAAATCGCCTTGATAACTGCAGGATGTAATTCAAGTGATACAGGGCTCGTCCGGGATTTGAACCCGGGACCTCTCGCACCCGAAGCAAGAATCATACCCCTAGACCAACGAGCCACAAAACAGGCTCTTCCTTTGGACAAAAACGGAAAAATTCTAGAATTAAGCCAAGAAAAATTGTCAATTGCATCTCAGAAGCTGACGAAAATGTACATGGTTATGTTACTCGTCGTTGATTTTATGAGTGGGCACAAACTTTCATGGGTTTGCCTCACAACCACAGCAGACTTGGACGTCACAAAATGAACAGATACATTCAAATTGACTGAGGGCTCGTCCGGGATTTGAACCCGGTACCTCTCGCACCCAAAGCCAGAATCCTACCCCTAGACCAACGAGCCACAAAACAGGCTTTTCCTTTCGACAAAAACTGAAAAATTCTAGAATTAAGCCAAGAAAAAATTGTCAATTGCATCTCAGAAGCTGACGAAAATGTACATGGTTATGTTGCTCGTCGTTGATTTTATGAGTGGGCACAAACTTTCATGGGTTTGCCTCACAACCACAGCACTGTTTGACAGCAGACTTGGACGTCACAATATGAACAGATATATTCAAATAGACTGAGGGCTCGTCCGGGATTTGAACCCGGGACCTCTCGCACCCAAAGCGAGAATCATACCCCTAGAACAACGAGCCACAACAAAGCCATTTCTTTTGGACGAAAACTGAAAATATATAGAAAGAAGCCAAGAAAAAATTGTCAATTGCATCTCAGAAATTACAAATACTTGGATGTGACTTGAGAGACATTAAAAAAACACTTGTCATTGGATTTTTATCTAAACTCTTAGGAAAATGCTATCAACATCTACAATGGCTATGCTTGCAATACTGTTGAAGAGGATGGACCAAGCAGACAATTGTAACGGGGAAGAGCTTAATTTTTTTGTTTACAAAAAAGTAACCCCAACGCTCTAGAAGGAAACACCATGTAATCATTGTCTGTGACCAAGGATGTTCACTTTCGAGTACAAATTGTGGACTGGTATCACAACCACCTAAATACTGTTGCTAATCATCTGAACCAAGTTTGATGATCTTGATTCCTTAAATGTGCCAAAGCCTTGCAGTGAAATCAATGGTTAGCACTAAATCTATTAACTGTCGCAGAGCTTGAAATCGCCTTGATAAATGCAGGATGTAATTCAAATGATACAGGGCTCGTCCGGGATTTGAACCCAGGACCTCTCTCACCCGAAGCAAGAATCCTACCCCTAGACCAACGAGCCACAAAACAGGCTCTTCCTTTCGACAAAAACGGAAAAATTCTAGAATTAAGCCAAGAAAAAATTGTCAATTGCATCTCAGAAATTACAAATACTTGGATGTGACTTGAGAGACATTAGAAAAACACTTGTCATTGGATTTTTATCTAAACTCTTAGGAAAATGCTATCAACATCTACAATGGCTATGCTTGCAATACTGTTGAAGAGGATGGACCAAGCAGACAATTGTGACGGGGAAGAGCTTAATTCTTTTGTTTACAAAAAAGTATCCCCAACGCTCTAGAAGGAAACACAATGCAATCATTGTCTGTGACCAAGGATGTTCACTTTCGAGTACAAATTGTGGACTGGTAGCACAACCACCTAAATACTGTTGCTAATCATATGAACCAAGTTCGATGATCTTGATTCCTTAAATGTGCCAAAGCCTTGCAGTGAAATCAATGGTTAGGACTAAACCTATTAAGTGTCGCAGAGCTTGAAATCGCCTTGATAAATGCAGGATGTAATTCAAATGACACAGGGCTCGTCCGGGATTTGAACCCGGGACCTCTCACACCCTAAGCGAGAATCATACCCCTAGACCAACGAGCCACAAAACAGGCTTTTCCTTTGGACAAAAACGGAAAAATTCTAGAATTAAGCCAAGAAAAAATTGTCAATTGCATCTCAGAAGCTGACGAAAATGTACATGGTTATGTTGCTCGTCGTTGATTCTATGAGGGGGTACAAACTTCCATTGGTTTGCTCCACAACCACAGCACTGTTTGACAGCAGACTTGGACATCACAATATGAACAGATATATTCAAATAGAATGAGGGCTCGTCCGGGATTTGAACCCGGGACCTCTCGCACCCAAAGCGAGAATCATACCCCTAGACCAACGAGCCAGAACAAAGCCATCATTTTGGACGAAAACTGAAAATATACAGAAAGAAGCCAAAAAAAAATTGTCAATTGCATCTCAGAAATTACAAATACTTGGATGTGACTTGAGAGACATTAAAAAAACACTTGTCATTGGATTTTTATCTAAACTCTTAGGAAAATGCTATCAACATCTACAATGGCTATGCTTGCAATACTGTTGAAGAGGATGGACCAAGCAGACAATTGTAACGGGGAAGAGCTTAATTTTTTTGTTTACAAAAAAGTAACCCCAACGCTCTAGAAGGAAACACCATGTAATCATTGTCTGTGACCAAGGATGTTCACTTTCTAGTACAAATTGTGGACTGGTAGCACAACCACCTAAATACTGTTGCTAATCATCTGAACCAAGTTTCATGATCTTGATTCCTTAAATGTGCCAAAGCCTTGCAGTGAAATCAATGGTTAGCATTAAATCTATTAACTGTCGCAGAGCTTGAAATCGCCTTGATAACTGCAGGATGTAATTCAAGTGATACAGGGTTCGTCCGGGATTTGAACCCGGGACCTCTCGCACCCGAAGCAAGAATCATACCCCTAGACCAACGAGCCACAAAACAGGCTCTTCCTTTGGACAAAAACGGAAAAATTCTAGAATTAAGCCAAGAAAAATTGTCAATTGCATCTCAGAAGCTGACGAAAATGTACATGGTTATGTTACTCGTCGTTGATTTTATGAGTTGGCACAAACTTTCATGGGTTTGCCTCACAACCACAGCAGACTTGGACGTCACAAAATGAACAGATACATTCAAATAGACTGAAGGCTCGTCTGGGATTTGAACCCGGTACCTCTCGCACCCAAAGCCAGAATCCTACCCCTAGACCAACGAGCCACAAAACAGGCTTTTCCTTTCGACAAAAACTGAAAAATTCTAGAATTAAGCCAAGAAAAAATTGTCAATTGCATCTCAGAAGCTGACGAAAATGTACATGGTTATGTTGCTCGTCGTTGATTTTATGAGTGGGCACAAACTTTCATGGGTTTGCCTCACAACTACAGCACTGTTTGACAGCAGACTTGGACGTCACAATATGAACAGATATATTCAAATAGACTGAGGGCTCGTCCGGGATTTGAACCCGGGACCTCTCGCACCCAAAGCAAGAATCATACACCTAGACCAACGAGCCACAAAAAAGCCATTTATTTTGGACGAAAACTGAAAATATGTTGAAATTACAAATACTTGGATGTGACTTGAGAGCCATTAAAAAAACACTTGTCATTGGATTTTTATCTAAACTCTTAGGAAAATGGTCTGGGTACTATCTGGGTACTTCTGTTGGTTTCAAACCAATTACGGACTGAATTGTTTCTTTTGTCTGAATCGAAAAACGAACAGAACTGCCCAATGTGGGTCTGGGTACTATCATATAATTCCTTTTTTCATTGAAATCAAAATTTAAAAAACGGAAAACTTCTGTTGGTTTCAAACCAATAACGGGCTGAATTGTTTTTTTCGTCTGAATCGAAAAACGAACAGAACTGCCCAATGTGCTCCGTTTTTCGTTTTCACTGATACCTTCGATCCATTTTCGATTTGAATTGAACAAGGAAATGACAGCCAGCTGATTCCTTTTTTGATTTTGTGCTCAAAACGAAAAACAAAGTCACGTGGTGTCAAACAGGAAGGAGGTCCTGTGTCGATACCGTGGTCAAATTGTGTCCGTCAAAATAAAAGTCTTTGCAACGCTAGCTGATGTGGGAAAAGTTGTTGTTTAAATTAAAATAAAGCATAACTAACAATACAGTTTTATTTATAAATATTTTGATATAGATAGGCTTCTGTTATAAATAGTTATAAAATGTTATTTTGTTGGCTTTAGTCTATTCATTTACTTTTTAAAGATATTTTTGGGCATTTTCATGCTTTATTTGATAGTGCAGAGAGACAGAGGTGAAATGGGGCACAGAGGGGAGTGACATGCAGAGAACGACCGTGGGTGGGAATCGAGCCCGGGTCTGCTGCTGGGCCCGGCCCGGGAGGGGGACGCCTTACCAACTGAGCTAAAAGCGCCCCCAGTCTATTCATTTTAATTGTTAAAAATAAATAAAAAATGAGAGGAGAGGTGAGGATTTTTTTTTTTTTTTAATTATAGGCCTTCTGCAGTGCTTATACCTTTGTGCGTATAGGCTATATGTTGACCCTGACAGACAGAAAAGTATTCAATTGAACACACACACAAACACAATTATGCCTAAAAATGTATTTGCGTTTATTTTCGATACAAAAGGCTAGGCTACTTGAACAAACTGGTAGAAGCAAAGCTCTGGTAATAAGCAATTATTAGGTCACTGCATGTGAGGTCACTTTGGACAGCCAAGTCCGACCAAACCCAGCACTGTGTGTCCATCCTGAGGTATGGCTTTCAGCCTGAAGCACAGGGAAATTGTCTCACCATCTCTGGTCAGACAAACGTCATGCCGTTTCATAGTTCATATAAGATCTAGCCAGTTCCGTGATAGTAATATTACTATTATTTTTTATGCCATCTGAGCCCAATTTGAACATCTAACCACACACACATCGCTGTGCCTATATGTTATTAGTCTGACAAACCTATGCTTATATAACGAGAATTAAAATAGCCCACTGTATTTGTATAGTCATTTTTCATGCAGTTATAAGCAGTGATAAGCCTCTTTTTTCAGTAATCTCTAATTTGGAGTAATCTCCAAACCAGTAATCAGATTAAAGTTACTCATCAAAGTCACTGTGCGTTACTTTTTCTGTCATTTTCCTTAGTGAAACATTTTACATAACTGCACAAATGACTGCGATTGCGATTTAATGTAAATAAATGTGCGCGCATGTGTCTCTAAACGCTCCAACTGCTCCTCTCGTCTTTTTGGTAGCGCCCCTCGTCTCTGACATGCAGCGTGTGTGTGGTGTCTGTGTGTGTGTGTGTGCAGCAGCATTACGGCGAGTCTAAGCTGAACTGTGGCGCAAAACAAACGTCCCCCTCCTCCCCCATGAAATATAGCGTCTGGCGTCTGCTATGGGGATATTTAGGATTCGGGTACGGTGACGTTGAAGAGATAGAAGTGTTTAAAACTTGGAAACGTATAGTCACGTGGCGACCGGTGGCCGCACACACCCAGTCTATCAACACATGAGACATCGCAGAGAAAAGTCAAATTAATGCATGAGAGTGAAGGGCCAAGCACATTAAGTTTAAAGACACTGCTACTGTCTTTGCACTTTGGAGGAATGCATTTATTTTCATGGGGGGAAAAAGTTTTTTTTTATTACATTTTTCAAACCATAATTATTATTATTTTAAAAACAGTATGTCTATAGGCTACTAGCCTACAAGCTTTATTTTATATATTTTCAATGATTCTTAATATGTGCATGTTTTAAATTGAGATATATGGGTTTCAAAACCTGTAAAGTAACGTTTAAAGTAACTTGTAATCTAACTTAGTTACTTTTAACATCAAGTAATCAGTAAAGTAACTAAGTTACAATTTAAGGAGTAACTAGTAATCAGTAATCGGATTACTTTTTTCAAAGTAACTGTGGCAACACTGGTTATAAGTGCTTCGTGTATAGTACAGTGATGGTAAGAGTTCAAAAGGCTATTCAGTTATTAATTCCCCTTCTAGTTCACCACTTAAACAGGTAAAGTCAAGAATGAACGGGAAAAGAGGTTGATGGCTCCAAAAACATAAACATTTCATCTAATAATTTGTAAAGAATCCCATGTCAAAGGACAACAATAAAATTAGCTAACAGCTCAGCAGCCAAAATCAACATAGAGCTGTGCAACAAGCAATGTTGGCTTGCAGATATTTTTTCTACAATTAGAATACAAGCCTTGAGGTACAAAGTATATTAAGTTCATCTTGTATTCAGCATGTATCCACAAACAGGCTATTGCTTTTTAATCATACACTTGTTGGTGTAGTAAAGTACTTACAAGTTTAAATTGAAAAATCCAACCAACTTGGTTGGATTTATCAATCTGAACTTGTGAATAAGTACAAAGTAGCAAAAAGGAGACATTACAATTTAATTGGAAGTTTTGTTCTTTCACAGTTCCTATGTGATATTATCAGTACCTGTATACCTCTAAAATTCTAATTAGATTATCGGGTTTAACTGTGGATATTGTGTGCCTATTCCCAGGCAGTTCTGTTATAAAGCTTACCTTATGTGATGTGTCCAGAGGAACTGGGTATTTACAAAGCTTCATATTCATAATTTCAATGATAAGTTAATATCAACCAAAGTGTCACACCATATAATATTTTATGCAGTTTGGAATGTCTATATTTTTAACACATATTGCATAAATAATTAGGTCTTTGTGTTTCAAAAGCAAGACTAATACATGTCATTTCAATACAAACATTTAATGTTTTTTTATATTTATGAATGACAATTATCACATCAACACACGATCAGTTGAAATGAAAAGTAAGAGTTTACCCCACCAAGAACTCAGAAATTTGGGGCTTTTTTAAAAAAAAGTTTTTGGATTGTGCTATAACTTACTGTGTCAACATGGAAAATACAAATTAACAAATTCAAAACTAGAATGCACTCACACTGGCATACCTCCAAGTATAGCTGTGTAATCCCTTAGATATTGTATTAAAAGAAAATGTTAAATTTTGTATCTGGCTCTAGATTAAAAATACCCACAATCCTCAGGTGTTTGCCAGAACAAGACTTTATAAAACAAAACTAGTAAATTATCCTTGTTCTGTGGCCCAATTTTCGTCAAAATCTATCTGAGCTTTTTGATATGTCTCACAAATAAACATGTCATGAAGACATGTATGTCACCTCTTTGGACTGAAATCAATATGTGGCTTGCGAAAGTATTCATACCCCTTGAGATGTTCTACATTTTGTCACGTTACGACCACACACTTACATTTATTTTAATGGGATTGCATGTGATGGACCAACACACAGTGGTGCATAATTGTGAAGTGGAATGAAAATAAAACAGTTTTAAAATTTTTTTATGAATAAAAATCTGAAAAATGTGGCGTGCATAAGTATTCAGCCCCCTGAGTCAATGCTTTGTAGATCCACCTATCGCTGCAATTACAGCTCCAAGTCTATTGGGTTATGTCTTTACCACCTTTGCAAATCTACAGACTGACATTTTTTGCCCATCTTAGCTCAAACGACTTTGTATTTACACTCTCACATTTGCACTGATTTCTTTATTTCTTTGTACCTACAACAATCACAATCTGAAAACTGGAAACCAATTTGTGTGCTTGAGTCAGACTAATAATGTGCTGTGTGAAGCTGTGACAGTGAAGCGAGTTCCAGGAGAGTTCCAGGCTGGCCCATCTTTAGAGATCTTCTCACAGGATGTGGAAGGGCAGCAGGTGCAGTGGAGATGGAGAACCAGCTCTGCTCTCTCATGGGGTCTTCTGGACTGTCCACCAGGGCCATCGCATATGCTAGGGGATAGAAACAAATGTTAGAATCAATTTAGTGATATGAATATACACATGATAGGTCATCCTCGACACCACACTATCATTTCAACCCCACATCAATAACATTACCCGGACTGCCTACTTCCACCTTCGAAACATCAACCGCCTTCGACCCTCTCTTACTCCCCACACTGCCACCACCCTTGTCCACAGTCTGGTCACATCAAGGCTCGACTACTGCAACTCCCTCCTCTTCGGTCTCCCCCAAAAAACCCTCCATAAACTCCAACTTCTTCAACACTGAGCTGCAAGCATCATCTCCAGAATCCCCTCCTCTTACCAGATCACCCCTGTCCTTCACCAGCTTCATTTGCTCCCAGTTCATTTCCGTATTCAATTTAAATTTTTTTTTTACACCTTTAAAACCATCCATAACCTTGCACCCACATACCTAACAGACCTCATTCAAATTGCCACTCCCTCCCGTGCACTCCGCTCCTCCTCCTCCTCTGTTCACCTCAATGTCCCCTCTGCCCGTCTCACCACGATAGGGAGCAGCGCCTTCAGCCGCTCTGCTCCCCTGCTCTGGAATGCACTACCCCTTGACATCCGCAACACTGACTCCATATCCCTGTTCAAATCTAAACTCAAAACCCACCTTTTTAAATCTGCATACCCCCCCTGATCTTCCCTTCCCATTTCACCATATCACAATCATCCACTTTATTTTAACTGTTTTTAATTCAATTGATTGTACTGTATTTATTTCATTGTACTGTGTCCTTAAGAGTCGTGAAAGGAGCCTTTAAATAAAATGTATTATTATTATTATTACTAATATTTAGGGATTGACCAAAACTGCTCACTGTACGATGGATTGACAGGGTGGCAAGATCACGTCACATTTCACCATCACTGGTTCTGGCTTCCTCTCATCTGCCATTATGGTTGAAGTACAGGACAGCCAAGATGAGTCTGTGGAAAAGCAGATGGTGTAGGTCAGAAGTTGAACAAATTAGTTATCCCAGAAGTACAAACAACATGCAAACATTTGTAAAACCTAACTTGCTGTGTGTGGAAACATAAACACAGTTCACATTAATGTTCACACCGTCATATGCTGTACCACCTCGGCGCTACTGGCCTATATGAAACACTCTTATACATCTCAAAACACCTGCTCTCAATAACAATACACCCTATAAAACACAATAATCATATTCACTTGCACTAGGCATGGGACTCTTAGCACAATACTCTTCAACAGTTACTAGTCTAAATACTCATGCTAGGCACTTACATGTTCAATACAATACATGTTCACTTTACTATTACAGGGCCCACGGGTAAGTATTAGCATTTAACCTCAGCTATATGAAAATACTGTCTCTTTTAAGTGTAGAATTACTTATTTAAACACAAGTAAAGATAAGCATAAATGCATAAACTCAAATGACATATAGCATCAAAATAACATTTCAGTAACACCATATTACTCCAGACTGAATAAGTGTATAACCTGGTGTTACTACTCATTGTATTCACTGTATATCATTACTGCTTTACTGTTGTTAAACCTTTATGAATTATACCTATGCACTGCCTTAACCAAATTGAACTCTTCTGTAACCCATAGTCAGCACCAGACCTGTCTTATTCTTACAATACTCTCAAAGAAACTAAAGCAAAAGCATTTAATTAAACATGGACTCTTGTACAATTCTCAAAACACCTCTACTGCTCCTAACTGTTGTGACGAGGAGGGATGCGTCAACGGCTATGGACATTAGCATGCTAGCGGGGATTAGCTCGGCCGTTCGTCAATATAAACGGCTTATTCCGTCTCCCGACACATTTAACCGGTTCATCATGCTTCAGAACAGTCCGTCATCCCTCCCATGCCCCAATCATACATGAATGAATGAATGAATGATTTATTTCAAATATGCAACAACAATACAATATTAAAAATGCATCAACAGCAGTCAGCACTAGTGACTCCTGCACTGATAAGGCCGCCAAGCACTCTATAAAAATGCCACAACATATTTGAAAAGGGGTGGGAAGAAGTAAAAACTTGTTCAATCCCACCCCACTTCCTTAAACGATATTAACAGGTCATAAATCAAAATCAAAACTCAAAACTACATGTTTCCTTCAGACTAATTTCTAATTTTCATGATATCAATTCTATGTATCAACACTTGCATATCTGTACACCATACCGATGCACATAGATACCCACAAGCGTACAAACAAACACTTGCATATCTGTACTCCATACCAATTCACATAGATACACACAAACGTACACACGAACACTTGCATAACTGTACAGCATACCACTACACATAGATGCACAAACGTACCAATACATAGCTAGGAATAGTTATTACACTCGTCTTGGCCCCACACAGGACGTGCCTAGCTTAATAATTAGCCGTGTCATTGCTATCGGCGCCCACGATCGTAAATAATGGCGAATACACATACATAACACACGGTCAAATTCAATGTTTCCTATTAATGCCACAAGGAAAAGTCTAAGCTCTAATACAACACTTCACTAGTTAGGGTATTGTTGTAGATTTGAATGGCCTCTATTTCAGGTTTGCTGAGCAGATAGTCTTAAAGGTTCACGAGGAAGAAGTAGAACCTCCCTAGATGGACGTGTGTTTGACTTGGTATGAAATGATCTGTCTATTTGTAGATATGATACACTTGATACCCCCCACACATGAGAATATAAGACACTGTTCTGTAACTAATCAGTAGTGCCATTGCGGCCTCCAGCCCGCTGCTTCGATGCTCCATGAAACCCTCTGTATTGTCTGATGGAACCTCTGAAATAAACTTGGAACACTGATTTAAAGAGTCCAGTCTAAAGTCCTTTGTCTTGGTCGCCATGGGGGATTCGGCCACCACATTTGGCGTCACGAACAGGATATAACAGGAACATGATGAATCTACCTGTACTTGGACGGAAATCATCTGATGAAAAGAGAAATGCAGAACGAAGTGGGAATCCCAGATGAACGCCCAAGTTGAAAGGTTCATGTCTGTTCCAGTATCTAAAAATAACTGAGAACTGCAACGGGAGATAATGTGTAAACGGCTGATAGTGCTCTGTGTAAGGTTCAAGGTCACGGCGTGAGCGTCCGGTCTGGGGGACTACACAGAGGCTCCGTTATGGCCAGGTATCCACGTAGTTCCACTGTTATAACAAAGAACCGTGTGCAGTTTTATTGACTAAGACTTTGGGAAAAAGGCTGGACTGGATTCAAGCTTGTTGACTAAGACTTTGGGAAAAAGGCTGGACTGGATTCAAGCTTGTTACGTCGCTCTGTGCTTTATGTACGCTAAGAAAAAGTGAAAAAGACTTGTAGAATAAAATGCAACGTTTGGAGACCAACGTCTATGTCGTCGAGTATTCTGACTGCTGGGGATACTGCTCCCCGCGCAGTCACAAGTGCAAGGCTGTGATCATGCTGATAGTGGAGATGGCCACGCACATTCCAACCGCATACCAGCTTGGACTTTCCTGGGCCGCTGGCCACCGAAATTCCACGTCTGGCGGAGTCTGCCAATTATGAAATGGAGGACATCCTCTGTGCCAAAGTTGGTTGGACTACTTCTCCATGCGAGCTGATCATGTGTTCATATTTCTGAACTTGAGACTGTGACACAGCTGTTTTTAATGTGCTGTCGTCAAAGAGAAGACTCTCTTCTTATGGCCTCTATTTATCATCGTTCAGTGTATGTTGCTTTTGTATTGTTGGTCCTATGATGTAGTTTACTGCAGTAATGCTTTCATCTATGCATTGTATTCTACTTCACTCATAAAGAGTGTTTCTGTGTTTTGGTGGAGGTTTCTGTTAGGCCATTCAAATATGTTTGGTTACATCTTGTTTTGGTAGAATTATTTAATTCTAAATGGAGGAATGTTGTAGATTTGAATAGCCTCTATTTCAGAGTTGCTGAGCAGATAGTCTTAAAGGTTCACGAGGAAGAAGTAGAACCTCCCTAGATGGACGTGTGTTTGACTTGGTATGAAACGATCTGTCTATTTGTAGATATGATACACTTGATACCCCCCACACATGAGAATATAAGACACTGTTCTGTAACTAGCAACTAGTAGTGCCATTGCGGCCTCCAGTCCGCTGCTATCATGCTCACTCTGAAACCCTCTGTATTGTCTGATGGAACCTCTGAAATAAACTTGGAACACTGATTTAAAGAGTCCAGTCTAAAGTCCTTTGTCTTGGTCGCCATGGGGGATTCGGCCACCACAGTATCATATCTAACCATCTTACCTGTTAATGGAAACATAAACACAGTTCATATTAATGATCGCTCTCTTGTTGGCGTATTACATTCATTGGCTTGGCTCGTCATGAACTGACTACCTCGCGGGCCGGGCGCGATCCAGCCAAGTGTAATGCCTAGAGCTCTGCTGGTGAAGACAAATTTATTATTGAAGTTATTGCTTCTCATAATTAAAATGATTATGCCGACTTACTTGAAGTTTAAAAACATTAGAAAACCAGACTTCCTGGTACAGACTTACCAGACTTGAATCTCTGACTAGGTCTGTGTCTGTGACCTAAAGTCCGGGCTCCAGCCACGCTGTACTGCAAACTGTGATCCATCAGAATGTGTGACCCTAGAGGGCGCTGTTCTCTTATTTATCAACTGATTTCAATAGATCATATGTTTCAAACATAGATAATACATAAGTTTATATATATAGGCCTATAAGGTTTCATAAGGTCTCACAGTGAAGTGTTTACTAATATGGTGGCCCACAGCTCAATCAATAATAGTTTCACAAAAACAGCCCTGGAATCATGAGATTGTCAAGTATTTTTCTTAGCCTACAATTTAAATGAATGTGCTGTGGGCCAACGTAGTTAGAACACATTTCACTGTTAGACTGGGTTGATTATTCACTTAAAAAAAAACAATCCTACCAACCTACCTGTCCCTTCAGAATCTTCTCGCAAGATTCCGAGTGACAGAGAACTCTGGCGGTCATCCAGAATTCATAGAACCGTAGTTACATACGTAACTCTCGTTCTATTTCATTCTTACTGACCGCCAGAGGTAGTGCTTAACACTGGATGACTATTACCAACGTAGTCACGAGGAATCCTGTACCCACCTATTAGGAAGGGCCTGAAGGTTCCTGGAAAACAGCTGCAGCCACTGCGTGGCGAGCAGCTACATTGACCCTGTAAAATCGAGCAAAGGTGCACGCTGAAGCCCAGGAGGCCGCTGCACAAATGTCACTTAGAGGCACACCTCTTAGTGCTGCCCAGGAAGTGGAGACACTCTTGGTGGAATGGCCTCTGACGTTAGGAGGCAAAGGCAGTCCTCTTGACTTGTATGCCTCCTCAATTACCTCCACCACCCACTTGGAAAGCCTCTGTCTGGACAGTGCTTGCCCCTTTCGCGGGCCCCCATAGCAGACAAACAGGCCATCAGACTGGCAAAAACCAGCAGTTTCCTGTATGTAACATCTCAAGGCTCTCACCGGGCAGAGTTGTTCTGCTGAACAAGCTTCCCCATCCGGTGGGTGTGAGGGGCCATAAACTGCTAGCTGTATGACCTGATTATAGAATGCCGAAGGCAGCCTCTTTGGGAAGAATGAAGGGTTAGGCCACAGTGCCACCCCTGTGCCATCTGAGTTCCAGCGTATACACTGTTCACTCACTGACAACGCATGAAGCAACACGCTTGGCTGATGCAATCGCTAGAATAAAGGCAGCCTTTGCTGACAGCCATTTCAGCGGCGCCTGATCCAGGGGCTCAAATGGGGGGAGACAGAGGGCTCCCAGCACCAGAGGCAGGTCCCATGAGGGAACCTTGACAACCAGTGGGGGGTTCCTCCGCTGGGCTCCTTTAAGAAAGCGGGTCACCAAAGAATGAGATCCCACCGTCTTGTTATCAACCTTAATGTGCCTGGATGAAATAGCAGCCACATAGACCCTTAACGTGGAAGCAGATAGCTTCCTCTCCAGTAAGGACTGCAAAACACGCAGTATCATTGGCACTGAGGAACTCTCCGGTACCTCTCTCTGAGCCTTACACCACTCCGCAAATATCTTCCACCTGTTAGCATAAAGTGCCCTGGTGGAGGGAGCTCTTGAGTCTATGATGGTCTGAACTACCTCCTGGTCGCATGCCATCAGAAGTGGATCGGGCCCCTCAAGGGTCAAACCCATAGTTGCAGGCATTCTGGTTTGGGGTGCCAGATGTGGCCCCCCAGCTGAGAGAGCAGGTCCTGTCTCCTTGGCAGGCACCATGGATCTCCATCCAGCAGCCTGTACATTACTGGAAACCAGGGTCTCCCTGGCCAGTCTGGGGCAACCAGAAGGAGTCTGCGGTTCCCCTTCTGAACTCTGTGTAGGGTTAACCCTATCAGTGGAAATGGTGGGAAGGCATAAAGGAGCTGACGTGGCCATGGATGTGCCAAGGCATCCTGTCCCATCGGACTCTTCTCTGCCAGAGAGTACCAGAGAGGGCAGTGTGTTGTGGACTCTGACGCAAACAGGTCCCCTGTGCTGTGCCATATTTGCTCCAGATTGCCTCTACCACCTCTGGGTGGAGTCTCCACTCCCCCGACGGAGGTTTCTGGCGTGAAAGAAAGTCTGCCACCGTGTTCTGTGGCCCTGGAAGGTACATAGCCCTGAGGCTGGAAAAGAAAGGGAGAGCCCATACCAGGAGTTGCTGTAATGACTGAGCCGACCTTGTGCCCCCTTGATGGTTCATGTCTACATTGTAGACAGCTGACTTGTTGTCGCTTCGTACCAGAACATGTCTGCCTCTCAAAAACGGCAGGAATCTGCGGAGCGCTAAATACATAGCACGGAGCTCGAGCACATTGATGTGCTGTGTCATGTGCTGCGCACTTCAGAGCCCTCTCACCGCCCTGTGCTGCCATACTGCCCCCCAGCCAGAGGGCGAAGCATCGGTCACCACCACCTCGCGGCGTGAGGGGATCGAACCCACCTTTGGCAAGATATGCCCTGCGTCTCCAGGGTCGTAATGCCAGGAGGCATTGACTGGACAGCCTGACTTTCCTGGATCCGTGCACCCTCGGGTCTAAGAGGAGGCCATTGGTCCATACTTGGAACGGCCGCAAGTGGAGGAGGCCCAGTGGTACTATTGCCGTTACTGACGTCAACATCCCCAACAGCCTGAGACAAAGGCTGTACCTTACCCTCCTGTCCTCCCGAAAACGCAGGAGGAGCTTCTACCCGCCGCGGAGACGGGCAAGCAAGCATCTGGACTGAGTCCAGGGTAATGCCAAGGAACAGTACCTCTTGGCTGGGTACCAGGCAGCTTTTGCCATAATTGACCGTAAGACCCAACCTTTCCACATGGCCTAGGAGGGCCGTGGTGTCCTGCTCCGCCCGTTCCCGGGTCGGAGCGCAAATAAGCCAATCGTCCAGATAAGGGAAGATTTGCATTCCGGTGGCTTGCATTGGTGCGAGTGCCGCACGCATGCACCTGGTGAAGATCCTTGGGGCTAGCGATAACCCAAATGGGGGGACCCTGAACTGGTAGACCCGCCCTTCGAATGCGAAGCGCAGGTATGGCCTGTGATGTGGTGCAATTGGGACGTGAAAATACGCGTCCTTTAAATCTATTGACGTGAACCAGCTTTGCCGTGTCACGGCCTGGAGCACTTCTGCTGTCTTTAACATGTGAAAGGGCAATACTTTCAGAAAACTGTTCAGCCCTCGTAAGTCCAGTATAGGGCGAAACCCGCCCTCTTTTTTTGGAATTAAAAAATACACTGAGTAAAACCCACCTTGCTGTGTCCGAGGATCTACGATCTCGATGGCCTTCTTCACCAGGAGGGTGGATACTTCTTGGCTGAGGGCCTGTCGCCTTGTGGGATCGCTGACTGAAGTCAGTCTGATCCCCCTGAAAACTGGGGGCCGGCGTCGGAATTGGAGATTGTACCCTTGGGTTAGCGTGGCCACCACCCAAGCTTCTTCTTCCTTCTCCCAGCAGATGAGGTGCTGCTGGGAGAAGCGTCCGACGGCCGGTCCTGAGCCCTCAGGGTCTGCCCCCACGTCCTCTTAGGACCCTGGGGGGGTGAAACCCTGACCCCCGCCCCCTCTGTGCCTGGGGTGCAGGCCGTGTGGGAGCACGGCGGGGTTGATAGGATCGCTCAGGAGCAGGTGAGGTCCTGGGATAACCACCAGGACGCGCTGGCGGCAGAGGACGATTGGTGCCATTACCTTGTGGAGACTGCTGTCTCGGTTGGGGTGTAGGTCCCCGAAGGCTAGTGAACTGCTGCCGTGTCTGGTTAGCCTGAATGCCTCGATTCAAGGCCTGTTGTGCTGCCGGGCCAAACAGCTCCCCCGGAACTACGGGGAGAGTGCGGAGGATTCTTCGGCATGGCTCTGATAATGGGGCCTGGGCCAGCCATACCTGGCGGCGCGCCAACGTAAGCGTCGACATCAGCCTACCAAGTTCTCTGGTCATAAAGGCAAAAGCCTGCATCGACGTATCACTGAAGGCTGTTACATACTCCGCGAGAAGAAAGAACAAAGTTCTCGGTGACAGAGCTGCGAGAAGAAAATGACGTAATTTTCTTCTCTCAGCTCTTGTTTAGCTGTTCTCGCAGCTTGTTCTCGACACATCACCCGGACCGAACTTTCTTCTCGCATCTTGTCCAAGAACTATTGTGTGATTGGTCAGTCTGAAGTCAATGAGGAAAGCGAAGTGAAATCAGCTGGCGCTACTGAGTCAATTACCATGGTAACAAAGCGCCGCGGTGAGGAGTTCGGCACTTCAGTTCTCGTGAAGTATGTAATGTCAGACCAGAAAGAACTTCTCGCAGCTCTGTCACCGAGAACTTTGTTCTTTCTTCTCGCGGATTATGTAACAGGCTTTAGACTCTGCACTGGCTGAAGGTTAAAGAGCAAACTCTTAATCTCAGCAAACTCTGACACTACACAGTACATTTTTAAGTGTTAAAATAACACTAAAAGAGTTAAATTTAACACTATTTCCGAGTGTATTTGGTCCCACTCAGAATTGGAGTTAAATTAACTCTTTTCAAAGTGTTAAAATTTTAGAGTTAAATTAACTCAATATAGTTAAAAATTAACACTCGTATACACTGTATAGTGTTATTTAAATGTAACACTAAAGGTTAAACAACTCTCTTGAGTGTTAATATTATTCCCAGCAGTGTTAATAAATAACTCTTCTGTGATAACAAATCAACTCTGATGGTGTTAATTTGAAAGCTGATTGACACTGCATTGAGTTATTTGAAGGTAACACTGGGCAGTAAAATAACTCTGGCTAGTGTTGATGTTACACACTACTGTGTTGAAAAGTTACTCTACTGCAGTGAAAAAGTAGCTCTGGCTAGTGTTGATGTTACACACTACTTTGTTGAAAAGTTACTCTCGTGCAGTGAAAAAAACCGTAAAAGTAGAGTAAAATAATGACACTAACACTGCAGTGTAATTAAAACTTCTGAATGTTCTAGTTTAAATTTAAAAAAACAGAATATTTAAAAATTACAAGTTATCAGAAAATAATGCAGTTCAACTTCTTTATTTTAGTGCAAACAGTCAGGCAGACATGCTTAAATCTCATGGCGGAAACATACATTCAAAATCATTGAGGGCTACATAAAATGACAATATGGAATAATGTACTTTGAGCAATCTATTTGTCCATAAGTCATTTGAACATCAAATGGTTTAAAGTAACATAGCTCATCAATGTGCAACACTTTTCGAACATTGTCTGGATGCAGTCTGACCTTAAAGGCATGGTAATGATGCTCAAAACAAACAGTTTCCATCAGTTTTCCACAGAGTAATACATTTTCATCCTTCACAGCAATAGACTCTATCTTACAAAACACAGGCATCTCAAATGCTACCTCAGTACAGATAATGAAGTCACGGCGGTACTCGGTACCATGGTATTTAATCCATTTGGCAGAAAAAACACTGGTTGACAATTCAGCCCCAAATTTGGACGCAATGTCTGGGCCATTTTTGAGCTCACCTAGTGGAAGCATTTTTCCTTTGCCTAGAGTTAGTCTTTCCTTGGTAAAGGATTCTCGATAGAATGCCATACATCCATCAAGCATTTTTACTCTAGGTGGTCGATTTCGCTGTTGATTATAACCATAGTCAAAAGCATGTATTCTACCAGCCAGTTGTTCGGCATTCAGGAAGTTGCCCTGAATGTACTGTAAAACAAGTTTGACCTCAAACTGAGCAACCCCTTCTAAGATATCATGCATTATATCTACAGAAAAGTTGTTTGATGTGTTAAAATACTGTAGCGTATTCAACAGACAAGTGCGTTTCACACCGTATGTATGAGGTAGCGTAGAGTTAGTTTGTAAAGTTTGACAGTGCTGGGTGTGCATCTCAATAGTTCTTAATACAACTTCAGGATTATCTTCACAGAACAGTCTGAAAACAAGTTTTCTCAAGGAGACAGAAACGACAGCAATAGCGAGCACTAAATGATTCCACAAAGCCAAACAGACCATGCAAACCCAAATTATCCCCAGTGACCTGGAAAATGGTACCATGAATAACACTTTCAGACATGGAAATGTTAAGTCCCTCTGTCTCAAGTACTTTTATATCATTCACCAGTGGTTCACGTATCAGATTAAAACCATAACGTTTTATGTCCTGTGCGTGGAAAAGAGCACATAAATGAATATTAATCAAAGCCGAATTAAAGATTGGGGGAAAATTTCTCAGAGTGAAATATATAGCCCCTAATTTATGGATACCCTTTTTAGAGCCCAAGGGATTTGCTGTTTCAAAGTCGTCATAAAACAGTTGAATCTGCAATGCATCGTTCTCTTTAGAAAATAACGGATTTTCTTTAAAATAGTTGGCATCTCTTATGTCTGTATAAACACCTTCTTTGGGAAAGTGCCTGTGCTTGAACATGTTGGTCAGTTCTAGGTTATCAAAAATGTTCTTAAGCGTTTCTAGGATGGGAACATATGAAAACTTATCTGTTATAATGACCTGGTCATATGTCCCAGTAGATTTGTTTCTTCTGCTGTCAAATCTTGTGCCGAGCACCTTTTCAACAGGTTCAACGTTTCCCCATTTCTCTTTGAAGTGTTTGTTTCATTTGGTTTCTGTATTCAAGCATGTGAAGGGATTTCCATTTTCCAACTGTTTGAAGGATTCCTGTATTTTATTCTTATTTTCAGTGTCCTGAGGAGATAAGCACTGTAAAGCTGCATCTTTAGCCTGACTATTAATCTCAAAAAACACTTCTTCCATGGATGAGACAAAACTGTTTACAGTAGACTGACTTATTCCAGCTGCCTTTAGTTGTGCAACAGCAGAGGCACACATATCAAGAATCTGAGAATTTATAGAAGGTTCAGATGATGTTGGCGTCTCATCTACATTACTTGCCACAACCTCTCCTGCACCGTTTAAAGCAACATCAGTTTCAGCCTGCTGGTCTAAATACTCTGTGTGCTTGGTGTTTAAATGCTTCCTAAAACCAGAAAAAGTACCGAACACAGATCCACATCCAGTCTGAACACATTTAAGGCGAAGGTTTCTTCCAGGCAAGTAACCATGAACTAAACGTAAGTGCCTAACAAGCATATTGGAACTTTTAAATTTAGCCTGACAAACAAAGCACCTTATGATGGAGGAAAAACCTCAAGCACTAATTGAGTAACCTTGCCCTTACTTCAGCAACACGAGGACTCTCCTTGACTTTCCCAACATCGATGTTGTACACCGTGGTCTGGATGAGCCTCATCTTCTTCTTGGAGTTGTATGATGTGCCGAACACAAAATGTGCCTTAAACAGCTCATCGAAAGCCCCTAGAGAAGAAGTTGACCTGCAAGGTATGGCACTCCTATCCAGAATGATGAAGAACTGGTGGACTGCATCCTTCCTTACTCCAACAGCCAGGAGATATGGTTGAGCGCTGGTAGTAATGGTGTCGAGAGGTTCTTGGATGCTTGTTCCAGTCTGAGAAGATACACACACAGACGACAAAATTAACTTGGTTGTTATGTATTAATAAATATTTTTATATATTATTGGGAAGAAATATGCACACATAGATGATAAAATGAACATGGTAGTAACTTCAGGCAGTGTTTTCTTGCCCTGTGGACTATATGTGTAATTTCACTCTTTGACCACAAGGTGGACTCTAATAGTATTTTGTAAATGTACCAGTTGCTTTGTTTCTTTGATTGACCCTTTTATTATTCCCTGGAAGCTTCCAGAAGTTAGCTTGAGCTAATTGTATGTCTGAATTGTAGTCCTATGGTGTTTGGGTGTGATGATGTCATGGTGAAACGTGTTGACAAGCTAAAGAATGCAAGAATGCAAGAAGACGACAAGTGCGACATTAAACATCTGTGGAAAGAACTGAGTCTTGCATGTATCAATGGACGTTACAATGGATGCAATATTAGGAAAAATATTAACCTTCTTGAAGATGACAAGATGTTTCTCTGCTTGGGACGCGGACACTTTCCCTGGTCTCTTCCGTCCCTGGGCAGACGGTGGAATCAGGTGTGACAGCAGTAAAACCGATGAGAGGTCACTGTCCCAACCTGTAACACCAGTTTTTTGTTTACAGGTTTGAATTATGTGAACTCGTTACATTATAATTCATCTGCAATGTAAGCATTTTCACAAAAAAGAATGGATAGCCGTTTTAAATCTGCAGAAAAACCTGCCACAGACTAGAAATCTTGCCAACTCTTTCATTTGAAACTTTGTTAAATATACTGTAATATACTGTTTTGTCATTCAAGGGAATGACGTTTTTGACTTTTACTGTATAGAAAAATGTCTGACATTTTTCATAAAGGCATTGCTCCTTAAAATGATTGCGCTGACTGCCATCTCCCATAAGGTAAAATACTAACTATGCATAAGTACCCTATGCAACACCAAAAATACGGAAGTATCCTTTTAAGCCTACAAGTCTAGTACACTCAATACCAGTATGTTTACAGATAACTTACCTAAGTCATCGTCCACGTCAATGCCATCCAGAGGAGGATCAGCTGCCAGCAGGAGTTCTTCAAGCTCACTGATGTTGGGAAGCTTTCTGCATTGTTGGATGATCTTTTTCTTGAATGTGCCTGGCCATCGCTCCAGAAACTTGTCGGACACACCCTCACCGAACATCAGAATGAAATCCTGTTCAACCTGGATTGGGGCAGTGGGTGAGAATTTCATGACCTCATAGGTGCTAGTTGTTTGACTATGAAATACAATTTATTTGTTATACTCCTGTCAACAGTAATAATAGATAATTACCAAGCCTTTGACGTCTTTGAAATGTGGAAAGTCAGATAGTATGTTGCTTGACTGCTGGGGGTCGAGGAGCATGTTGCGGCGATGGAAAAATGTCAGCCTCATCTTCTTCTTGACTAAGTCCTCGTCAGCTGAATGTCTCATCAGTGACATTGCTTCCTGGCACTCATCTTCACTTACGGATGCCTCAGGAACAAATTGGGTCTCTCTTCTGCCCGTTGGTCCTCCAGACATGTCTTTACCTGATGATCCTTCCGCTGATTCTATGTATGTTTAAACAAATGGAAAAATATGTATCTTGAGAAATAATGTACAAAGAGGCAATAACTCATCTTGTGATTGTTTCTGTTTACACATTTAGCCAGTTTTATTACAGGTTTACCTCCAAATGATGATCGTCTGTCTTTAGCAGTAGATCTTTGAATGGTTTTAATCCTCCAAGCCAAGTACCCCATGGTTCCTACAGCTTAATGCAAGTTAAATTTAAGACTTTTTAAGACCTTTTTAATGCCACTTGAAATGAAATTTAAGACCAACAGACCAAAGGAAAAATGTATTGTCTCGGTGGTCAGACACCACAGTAACTCTGCTTTCAGCGTAGACGTCATTATCTGTATCTGTTCAACCAACAAAATAATCTGTATATGTATCTGTATTCGGATATGAAGCCGGAAATGGCCGGGGCTTATGTCTGATTTTTTTTTTTTTTGCAATTATTGTCCCTTCAGTGCATCAAACTGATTTAATATTAGCATATCATTAATTATGAGATACATTTCTACCTCATACTGTACTTTTCATCCGTTTCTCTCTCTCATTATAAGTTATATGAACTGTCTGAGCCCCACTAGCCCTTTGACTGGGGGATATAATGAACATTCAGAATCTGAAAAAGAACAGTATTACATCACAGTAATTCAATTTGCCTGTTTTATTTAATTTTTTCATCTCTTTTTATCTTTAACTCGACAAAGTTTTATGATATATCGATCCGAGATCTAATCGATCTATTTTGCCCAATTTATTTCCCTCTACTCTCTCACTCACTCTGTCGCTCTATCTCTCCCTTTTTTTTCTAACTTGGTTCAATGAATAATTACTTTGGATCAGGAAACAGCGTTTAGCGCTCTACAAGTGTTCAACGCACAAAGATTATACTTTTTTCAGCTTATCTCTTAGTTATAAACAGATTGTATGAACTAAACAGGCGAAGCGTCACATATCGAATATTTAAAGATCGATTTTGTCTATTTAATAACATTATACAGCCCACTGCCCGCTACTAGAGAGACGTACGTGGTCCATGTTCAGAGGTCTGAAATAAATGAAAGGCAGGAAGGGCTGACGGTGACACGGGCTGCAGAAAATTCCAGCGGAATGGAGAGACCGTGGGTAACGGAGCCATGCATAAATGCAGCTGGTCTTTCTCCTCTCCGCCGCGGCAGCGGAGATGAACAGCTGATCGGTGCCACTATAGTTAAGGCAGCACGCGCTGCGTCAATTTAGCGCTTAATAAATAAATATTTTTCCCCCGAATATAACGAGACTATCGATCGATCTCATTATCCGTGCTTTTCTGAATAGCCTACACATGTTCGGATTCGGGCTCATCCCTAGTACGCGTGCAACCGAACATTGTCTGGAGATTTGGTGCTGCTGTCCCGGTTGTTGATATCGGAGGTGGAGCATGGAGGGGTGGAGGCACGGCACGACCAGGCCCCCAGGATTGTGCCTTCTCCGAGCAGCCAGCATGGACTAGTGGCCAACCCATAGGTACTGCATGCTGTGAATGGGACCTTATTTTCCTATGAGCCCAGAGGCAGATTTCCCCCGTCCACACAATACAAGCGGCGAACAAGATTGTGTCTCCGCAAATTTTTTCTGGATATCAATCATAGGCTCATACCTATCTTTAGACCATTTACTAATAAAACTGAAGTTTTTTCATTTCAAAACGCCACCTCAAGCGTTTTATTAGCCCAACGGCTTTTAACGGCTTTCAGTTGGTTTTCGAGGGAGGAGGCATGGGTCCATGGTGCCGCTGTGAGTACCAGATCTGCACGGGCTGCCAGATCTGCACGGGGTCCTAGATGCGTGATGATGACGCACTTCCTGTAAACGGTGTCTTTTAAATGCGCATGCGCTATTTTAAATGCGCATGCGCTATGGTTATCCGGATATCCCGCTATCTCTCCCGCTCGGATATAGGACCCCATCGTGCAGCCCATCCTGGACCCCATCAATCATGAAAATAAATAATAAAAAGAATTAATGAGAATTAAGATTCAACACTGGCTTTATTCAACATCTAGATGTTTCAAACAAAAGTTGTTATACAAAAATGTATTGTTTTAATGTGATCAACTAGCAGAGCTTCATGATATCTATTATTCCAAAAGTGTACCCTATTCACCTGCTGTGTCACACATTAAGTGAACTATTCCCATTGAGAAATGTTCTGCAGACTCACTGTAAATAGTAGGCTAGTTTGCTGTTTGGACAGTCGATGGACACTACAAAAGGTGGTATATGTGGTTGAATAAGAAAAATACAAATCAGATTAAACAAAATCTGATGTACTTTTTTATTTTATTTAATGAAGGTTGAATGAATGAATCTATTTATCAGTGATGCAAGACACTACAAATGCTCCAGGGGCTGGAAATTGTACATCAGAGCCACACCTTTACATTTTTTAACTGATAAATATCATTATGAAACTCTCATTATACACATTGTTTTTCAGTGTGATGTAAAATAACAGTGAACCCAGGGGATAGTTGTTCTTTTAATAAAATATTATTTCTTAAAATACATGCTAGAGTACATTAAACTAAAATACTCATTTAATGTTTAAAGTATTATTAAATAAATGTTTAATTTAGCACTCAAACAGGGTTCAAACCGGGGGTTAAACCTTGCTAAACTATAAATTCGTATAAAATAAAATGTAATTTAACCTTAATAATGAGAGATGACTACTATAAGCCAAACGTAACAACTCATTTTAAACCTTGCAGAACAATAAATAAATCTATCTATCTATGGAGCCTACTGGCTAAGCTATCAGCTAGCGCGATCTTTTACATGTTGTTTGAGTTTCACACAGATAGTATATACAATAAATAAATCGATCTATCTATGGAGCCTACTGGCTAAGCTATCAGCTAGCGCGATCTTTTACATGTTGTTTGAGTTTCACACAGATAGTAAATAAACTATCTATAGTTAGCTTACTCGCTAAGCTATCGCACCATCAGCTATCGCGATCTTTTCAAATGTTGTGTATGTCCACATTGCTTTGCCGTAGCGTAGCGGTATCTATGGTGACAACGTCAAGTGTCGATACGTCATCAGTAGGCGCAGGACCCCGTGCAGATCTGGCAGCCCGTGCAGATCTGGTACTCACACCGCTACGTCATACAAAAAGGCGTGCCTGGCTCACATGAGAGCAGTATGGCCGCTTCCTTGTTGCTTTTTTGCGCCAATGAGCAGCTTTCATAGGAATGAATGGGCGCCATGTTTCAATACGGTGTCCATTTCTTTATATGTCCATGGGCACGACGAGTAGAACAGAACAGGGAAATACCTGGCGTTTGTTGACAGCTTGATTTTGAGGCTTTGTGTTTCGCGCTGTGCATGTAGTACAACGTGCCTCGTATAAATTGCCGGGTACCGGTTTCAGCCAGGCAGAAAAATCCTTGTTGGATAGCCAAATTTTGTTGAATTTACACTTTCCTATGATGCGGGCCGACTGCTACTCATGCTGCTGCTGCTACCTGAGCGACGTGCATCTGCTCTGAGTCAAGGCCGCAAACAAATGTTTTGTTGGTTCCGCTCCTTTCTTTATATGTCCATGTTCCGCTCTCGTGATTGCGCGACATTAAACTTTTCGGCAATTTATTAAAAAAATAAAAAATGTTACGTATTATTTTTAGATTTGAGACCAATTACAGTCATAAAATCCTACTTACCATGTGTTAACATTTTTAAGACCTTTGAAAGATGGATTTAAGACTTTTTATTGCTATGTAAGGCCTTATTTTTAGATTTATGAATTTAAGACTTTTTAAGACTTTTTAAGACTTTTTAAGACTTTTTAAGGATCCGCGGGAACTCTGTACCCAGTGCCACTCTCCCCATCATAGTAATGTTCCTTGGCAGAGGAAAGGATAACAAAAATACAATTAATAAAAGCTGGTAGGATTTAAACTTTAATACACTATTTTCCATTGCAAAAACTATTACTGTACGCAACTCACATAGCCATTCTTAGCGTATGGGTCACTGAGGTAGGGGAATAATGTCACAATTCCCCTGGCGTACTTTTCTTTCAACTGTCTGGGAGGTGATGTTCTACAACAACAACAAAAAATATTTGTTACTCATATTCCCTAGGTTCACCTTACCCCCAGAAAGCTAGATAAAGGACATAAGGCCTGACTAAAAACAATCATCAAATTACCCATTCTTCTCGGTCAAGTCAGCTGCCAGTATGTTTTCCTCCTGGTTTCGTCCACCAAAGACTTAGTTCGTTTGTATTCTTGTAGTATACGTTCCCCTCCAGGTTTTGTGGAAAGGATGGACTCCACCAACTTAAAACACAATGCAAAACAATTCAGCAATATTGGAAAATATATCGACTTGAATTCAAAGTTAAATCATAATGCTTTAATTAAATAACATCATTGCTTCTACAAAGTCTTCAACCCATGTAATATACAACCTCCATTTGTGCTAATCTGAACTAAACTCTAAAAAATATTCAATAACAGACCACACTGTTTCACAAGAAAGCATTGATGTTTGTGTATCAAACCTCTGGCGTTTTCTGGAAGGGCTCTCTGTAAGGATAACTGTATCCTGCGAGTCAGACAAATCGAGTGATGATGGCGGGGACGGCTCAGAAGAGGATGCCACTGTGTGGACAGATTCTAACCATGATTGGAGAAGCAGAATAAAGAAAGAAAATTACACACTTTTTCATAGAGCCTTACCATATCTAATCAATATTATAAGCTTCACATTACAAATACATAACATGTGAATTAAATATAGATTAATGTTTTACTGAAACAAACCTGTGTCATACTTTATGACACAGGTTAGTACCCCTGTTGAAGGATCCTTTAGTATGTCCTCAAACACATCTTCATCCAATTCAGTGCCTGAACTGTCAACCACTTTCACACCTTCCGTTACTGGAGGAACACCAAACTTCGCAAAAGCTAGGAAACAAAAATAAAAGCTTATGTAAAGAGAAAGTGTAATTTCAAATTAACCTACTATTCACTTTCTCTAAACCTGTAACACTTTAAGGTGAAATAAAACGACTTAATTGCTAAAATATAGCATCATAACTGCAGAGTAATGTGTGTATCCAAAGCCATATAGATATAAATTTAAGTCACTTAAAGCTGATCACAAATATCGATTCCATTAAGTCAAAAGCTTACCTGCAATCAGAAACTCTGACAGAGTCGGCTCCAGTATTCGGACAAATTTTTGGCAGTCACCCAGTTTTACTTTCAGTAACATTCTCCCTGCAGAGAAAAAAAACATTTCCCAATTAATGTCTCAGGCTTATTATTACAATCAAAATACATAATTGGGTGCAATTTGACACACACACACACACACACACACACACACACACACACACACACACACACACACACAATGTTAAGATCCATAATATATTTCAGCATCATTGCAAAGTTTAGTTGTTATAAACTTTATATTTTAGAGCAACCTGAAATGTATTATAGCATACCTGTGTGTCCAAAATGCACAAAAATGTATATATATTATAATAATTTATAGAATAATATGCATTCATACAGAACTACTGTTTACTTTTTGGTAACCAAGTATCCTTCACCGCAAATACCCGTGCCATGTAAAGCAAACGGCTTGAATATCGGTTGAAAATTCAGTAAGTATTTAGATTATTGATAAATGTCTGCCTCCACCGATGGCTATCCTGTGACAAAGTGACAGGCAAAAGCAGCGGCGTTGCACTTGGATGTACTGTTCCCGATGGCGCACAAAGCAAAATGGTGGACTTTGGCGCGCGTGGAATGTGAGCACCAGACAGTGACCAAACTGAAGATAAGCACTGTGGCTGTAAACCACGTTCTTTGACATGCAATAAGCCTGTTTCAAACTGTCAGGTAACCACCGAAATCACGTAAAAACTGCCAGGCATCAGAAAGAGAATGCCTTCACTTTAAGCGGAGGTGAAAGTAATTAACAGTAACTTTATTTGGATAACTTTCACACTTTTTATACTTGTAAATCCGAAATTAATTTACTAAGTTAATATTTCAGTGGCTATGCTAGTAAGGCTACAATTGTATTGCCCGCGCAATTTGGTCCACTTCCCACATATGCAGTCTTCCCACTTTACCTACTGGAGTCTAAAATTATTACAGGATAACCACCAATGCACTTTTTATAAACCTTCATAATGTTAAAGTAACCTCTTACCGACTAAATCCTGTTTTATGGTAGCAGGTTAGCCGAAATTAAGACTCTAGGTACTGCTTATTTGTTCAGCTAGCCACAACTGGATTTTCTATTTTTACCATACAAAACTAACTGCAGTACACGGTAAATGACAATAAGGCAGTTTAAAAACATTAGTCATGTAGATATGCTAAATGTTTGCTTAAATGAAAGAAGAGGAGAAACTTACCAGACTTCGTCGACACGACGAAAGCTGTTGAAAATGGCGGAGTGGAGAGAGTAGGGGAAGTTTTGAAATGAGAAAGGGGTGGGCGGAGCCGGAGCTTTATAGAGTACTTTCTACACCCTGTCTTTTAACTACCGAAATTGACACCAATACTAGGGGACATTCTACTCCAGCTGTTGTTATATTAACTCAGATAGAGTTAATGGAGTTTGACACAGCATATTTAACACTGGGGAATTTACTGTGTAGCTTGTCCACTTTGGCAGCATAATGGTCAGTCTTCTTAGTACTCTTCCTAGGCGGGGCCGCCCTGGGTGGGGAGCGTACTCGTACCTCTGGTTCTTCCCCGGGCAGAGGAAGCTCACCTTCAACCTGAGGTCCTTCCAGCTCTGCAAGTCTCGCCACCCATGCGGCATGAAACTGCAGTTCATACACTGATTGTCAGACAGCCCCTCCCTAAGGTGGACCACACCGAGGCATGCGGGGCATTCATCATGTCCATCTGTAGTTTGCAGTGGAGCCACGCAAGTGCGGCAACCATGTGAGCCTAACATGGTGGTGGTGGTGGGAGGTGTGGGGGGTAGAATACTACCACACCACTCAACCCGTGGATAGGCTGTGTGATATTGAGGATTAATGCAATTATTCTCACTGCTATCCCAAAATAGTCTCTTTCCAGAGTGAATCAGTTACTACTGAGCGAAACCACCCATTAGTAATAATAATGCAACAAAAGAGCAGCAAACTGCTCCATAGTAAGCAAACTGAAACTAGAAAATCACAAAGGTAGTTTTCTTTTTTTCTCAAGTTTACTTCAAAATTAAATTATTCTAAATTTATTTAAATTTATCTTTTTATATATTTTTTTTTATTATCTTTTACCCAATAGCCTTAACCATACTGGGGAGCTTCTGCTCTTAATTCCAACCAAGGGAGTACATGCTTTAACGAGCGAACACACCCGTCAGGGAGCCTTTAATTAACTGAAACAAAAAGTTGCCACACAAGGCAGCAAACGCCGGTACTGGCAATCTCCGATGCAGCCTTGCAAATTACTGCAAGGGCAAACAAAACAAGACGTAAGCTTAAGCGGAAGGCCGAAAACCGGATCCCCTTAACTTACTTAACTTCACAGCTAACACATAGAGATACTTACCTTTTCATCAATCAGATGCTTTCAAACCGTGTAGGCTATCCATATTTATTGTAAATTGTCCTCAGGAGCCTACAATTTGGATATCTTTCATTCTATAGGCCTAGGCTACCCCCGTATTATTATTTATTATTTTAAACACTCTCCAAACCCAGTGGCGGCTCGCCCATAGAGGGCGATAGGGCGCCGCCCTCCTTGAGCCATATCAGCAAAAAACAAAAATATAATAATGAATAATAATGATGTTTTTTTTTTTTGTATTAATAATCATAATTTATGATTTCAATACAGTTTTTACCTGCATCTAAGTCTGAATATCATTGTACAATCAGCGTCTGTGCTCTGTACCGTCACTCTGGGGCGATTTCAGGCTGGTTGAAAATCGCCCCCAGCGCTCTCATAGACATCAATGTAAAACTTTTTTTTTTGAAACTGCAAGCCTCGCAATGCAATCTCTATGGGTTCCGGGGGTGCTCGCCCTAACGTGTTGTCGTCATACGTACAGTAAACAATAAACCAATTACAGTGACTGATACAGTCACATGTCCAGTATGCAGCCCAGAGCGGTCATATTCAAGACCAACACAACTTTATATCAACTCAGGCTAGGCTGGCAAGCTACTTACTTGATCGGACTCGGACTAGGTCTTTCCCAGACAAAATGTAACCATCAAGCAAGTATCTACCAAGATGGATTGGGGGATCTTATAAACGCGGATTTTCACGGGGCTCGTTTGAACGGCTAACGAGGCTAGCAGGATGCTAATGCGCTAACGCTCTGTCCTGCTGCCGCTGCATGATGATATGGACTGTATACTAGCTTTTTATCCATCCTGATGGCAGCACAGAGACCGCATGGATAACTTTGGGTGTCACCCCTATGCATCATCTCCCAGAAAAGGTAAAACAAACATTAAACATCAATCTGCATATACGAGCCAGCGCCGTTCAACAGCTGATCGGCTATTGAACGGCGATCAGCTGTTGATCGTCGTTTAGCTGACAGCTGCTTTCACCGTCCGACATAAACCCGCCTACCAAGTGCTGTAGACAGTAGTAACCCAAACCAATGTGATGATTAGCACTGTTAATGTTGCACATGCTATGCCAGCATCCATTTTTGTCTCCTAACTTTTAAAGGAAGCCTATGAGGAGCACACTGGTAGATGACAAGTTATCTGTGATGGCCACAGCCGGATAATTAAATCATTTTAGAGCTAAAATAATTTTATTCAAGAAATTAACTAACTTAATTTCCAAAAATACTGTACAGTGCAATGCTTGTCTAATGTTGCCAGAGTGGTTATGCCAGATGAACAGGAAAAACAAACAGTTAAATGCAATATGACATTGTCATATGCTATCTGATTTAGGTTAATTTTGGGTCATATTTCCCATCATGGCAACAATTGCCCCCCCTGAGATTATTGTCAGGAGCCGCCACTGTCCAAACCCCTTCTCTGAGTAGCCGCACTGTGCGCTCTCCAGCAGCAAACAGGACGCTGTAGGGGGCATTACGCGCGAGGAGTTAATGTTATTACACTGACTCTTCCACGCATACACACATCATTGCTTGGACAGGTTAGAGCCCGCCCAGTCCATTTTACCTGTCAAAATACCGTTTTATTTGACTGAAATCAATTTTTAGCCAGGAGCAGGATGGACATAATCATATCTCAAAAGAAAAATAATACCCCCTGTCTTTGCAAAATCATATAGTGACTGAAAACTATACAGATTTTTTTTTTTTTACAAATGGTCTCTATATAGGGTTTCAGTAGAGAGTGGGTAGAAAAGACAAGTCTTTAGTTGACTAGGGCAACTATTTTGAACCTACCATAGTTTTAATAAGGGGGTCAATATTAAATATATTATAAATTATAGATGTTATGAATGTGTGTGACTATAATAACAGAGGACTTATCAATCACATACAAATAAAACCGTCTTTTATCATGTCTTTCCAGATTTCTAAGCACTGGTGACAGCTTCACCACAATTGCGGCCAGTTTTCGCCTGGGAATATCCACTGTGGCCAAAATTGTGAGGGAGACCTGCAAGGCGATCTGGGAGGAGCTCAAGGAGACCCACATGCCGTGTCCTACCCAGGCCCTTTGGAAGAAAACCGCACAGAGGTTCCAGGAAGAATGGAACTTCCCAAATTGCATCGGTGCGCTTGACGGCAAACACATTGTGATCCAGGCACCTCCAAACACTGGGTCACAATTTTTTAATTATAAGGGAACGTTCTCTGTAGTCTTGCTGGCCCTTGTGGAGGCAGACTATAGATTTCTGGCGGTCGATGTTGGTGGCTTTGGCAGCAACAGCGACGGAGGAATATTTGCCAACTCCAACTTAGGCAAAGGCCTCCAGTCAGGCGAGCTCGATATTCTGCCTCCCTCTCTCCTACCATCAGCCTCAGAGTTGGGACCAGTACCATACGTTGTGGTTGCGGATGAGGCTTTTCCAATGAAGCCCTACCTTCTCCGGCCCTATCCAGGGCGCCACCTGTCTGAGGACAAGAAGGTGTTCAACTACCGCCTCTCCAGAGCCCGGCGTATTGTGGAGAATGCGTTCGGCATCCTCACCCAGCGCTGGAGGGTGTACTGCCGGAGGCTGCAGGTCTGCCCTGAGGTAGCAGACTCCATCATAAAGGCCACCTGCATCCTCAATAACTACCTTCACCCTGCTGAGGGAGGCCAAGGTCATGGCGTGGAGCAAGAAGAAGCTGTTGAAGAAAGCTTCCTGGCTCCCATTCAGAACCTGCGGGGGAATAGGGCATCTGCTGAAGCCCTGCAAGTACGGGACACTTTAAAGACTTACTTTGTGTCCGCAGCTGGAGCAGTGTCCTGGCAGAACCGCCATGTGCAGCGCGGCTTGGCTGTTTAAAGCGTTTTTTTTTCCTTCAATCAGTTATTTCTTAGTTAATTAACTACATAATATGTTAAAGATTAAAAATATGTTCACCTTTTAAATGTTATATGTTCACTATTCAATGTTAAAAATATGTTCAAATATGTTCACCTTAAAATGATAAAAAAAAAGAATATGTTTCAATATGTTCACCTTAAAATGATAAAAATATTGTTGGTGTCATTATGATACTCTTGTTTCATTTGGTGAATATGCAGTTTTGTGTTTGACCACTGGGTGGAACATTGGCTCATGGGAAAGCTTACAGATAATCAATCACCTGGAAGCTAACAGTCAGTGCGGTTACATGGCACAACTAGATTGGATTATCACATATATCGAACAAGACACTCGAACGGACCGTGTCACTTGTCTGAGTATACATGGCCTTTCAGAAATCGGATAAATGTCCGATGCATGGCTGTCTCCACTATGCTAGGTGGCGCTGTAGCCCTTTCAACCATGCTTTCAACAAGTGGTTTTAGAGCCACGTCCGGTTCTCTTCCGTCAATAACCCATGGTGTAGCCTATCACGCGCAGGCACACAAGCACAGAACGAGAAGTCCGATATGCGATATCCGATCCCTGTATACATGCAGAGAGAAAGCCGACAATGAACAAATTATCTAGGTGTTCTTATCCGACTTCTCTTGTCCGTTATTGTGCCGATTTGTGTCCGAAGTAGATCGGATAAAGGTGTTTACATGCAGTTTAAAAGTCCTGTTGAGGTCTTATTCGTTTAGTTATCCGATTATGAGTCTGCATGTAAACGCACTGAGTGTTGTACCATGTCAGAGTGGCAAGCCATTGGAATGTTTGCACTGTAGAGAACTGAATGTAATATACCTTACCTGGCAAATGGACTAAACAGGAATATGTGCTATGCTATGGTGAGAATTCACCGACATGATCAATAAATGGGTTACAGCACTCAAAGATACTGAATGTATTGGACATTGGTTTATTTGCAGCCCGGCATATATGACTGAGTTTTTCCTCTTTGCACCACATTGGCCTAATGTAGAGCTGGTTAAGGCTTTGCAAATATGTTCACCTTCACATGATAAACATATGTTAACCCTACATATAGTAAATGTGGTGTATAAAGTTATTTGCACATGATCAGTTCTTTTATCTTCAATAATCACAATTTTCTGATAAACATATTCATCTTTTGAGCAATAATAAATGCCATGTTTTTGTGTTACCAATTGTATTTCAATTAACACACACAACTTATTTTAAGAACAATTATTTAATTTAGAAACATAAAACTGATTATATATTATTATTTAATTACAATGAATCGAATGTAGTGAAATGTTGATTATAAAGAGGCCCGAACTCTGCCTGATGGCACAGCTCCACAAATTTCAACTTGAGCCACGACTGCCTTTCAGGGGCTAGGCGCCTCACTGTGGGAGCATAGCTCATGAGGAAGAGGGTCACTTCGTCCCTTTCCTCCCTCTGTTGTGCCTTCCCTGCATCCCTAGCCTCCTTCCTCTTGAGGTATTCCTCGAGGTGATTTTCTTCTAGCATCCTTTTTGCTGCTTTCCGGGGGGGAGCAAGAGAGCTGCACTCTGGTCTGACTCTGCTTGCCCTGCTGCCTGCCCTGCCTCCTCCTCCTCCTGCTGCTGCTCTTCCTCACCATCCACATAGAGCTGTTAAGCGGAAGTGACTTACTTCCGGGACATGGGACCTCTCGGCTCGAAAAATTACAACGGTAGTCAATGGAAAGAAATGTATTATTTTCTGGTCCCAGTCATAAAATGCCTTCGATTACACATATGTTTTGTATGTATTTAGATGGTATTTTTTCGTTCAAAGAATGGAACAATTTAGCGAGTAGAAGCTGGATACGGTCAGGTTTTGTGCAGAGCGCTTTTGTGGACTACAGCTCTTCGCTGCTCTTGACACTTATGATACACGTCACCACCACTGGCACCCGCCTAGCTCAGAAACATGGCTGTGTCTTTAATGCACTTTACCGCTTTCTTTCAATGACAAGACAAAAGTCTTCAGCGTGGCGAAAACCACTACACAAGTGGACATGTGGAGAGTTTCAATTTCTCGAGTGGGGAGATTGTTGGCGTTGTCCACGCCAGCCATTAGCATTAGCACTGTCAGTCGAGAAGTGGAGGGAATGTGTTGAGGTGACGTCACAGAGGCGACAAGACTTGTAGTTGTTCTCGTAACATTTTTTCAAAAGCCGTTAGACGAATAATCATACAACATACCGTCAAACTCTTCACATGAAAAATTATCATTTAGACCCATACAAAACATATATGTAATCCAAGGCATTTAATGACTGGGACCAGAAAATAGTAGATTACTTTCCATAGACTCCCATTCATTTTTTTTCAGCCGAGAGGTCCCATGCCCCGTAATTCCGCCACTTCCGCTTAACAGCTCTATTGCTCTGGGTGCTGTTCAAAAGCAAGTAATTAGTACTTTGCCTTGCAGCATATAGATTTTGTTTCATTAAAAAATTTGTTTATTTATTTATTTTAGACAGAAACAAGAGCAGTTTTGTCTTTGACTGGGAATTGTTATTTGAAACTATTGTTACACTTATCTAGCCCTATATACATCCCAGCTGTATTATAGGAATATATATATTGCATCTGCCTACCTCCTGAATGATGTGGAGGCATTCAGGAAGGACAAGGCTTCCATATATTTCCATCTCTTCCTGATCCCTCCTGCCTGTCCACTCCTAACCTCACTTTCCTCCCTCTTCTTCCTGACGTAGGTGTCCCTCAGATTTTTCCAAACCTTTTTGATCTCCTCCACTATAATAGAATAATAGACACACATGTTTTCATCACTATAGAAAATCACATTGTTGCCTTCCATTATATTGTAACAATAAACATCAGGCCTAACATAGCAGCATCATTTTAAATGTCATATTTCACATATTTAAATTAAAAATAATTCTCTCTCTTTATCACAATTATACCCTGCTTTTCTATCCAGTTTGCTTCGGAAATGAGTCCTAAAACATTGCAAATAGAGTTATCCAAACAGATTAATTTATCGCTGTCTCTAGGCAGAACAAGGATAATAACTCGATCTCTCATTGGTTAGGACTTTATGAAGTTCAGAGCCTGTTAATTTAATATGTGACGGGTAAATCAGCCAATGAGATTTTGTTATTATAGTGGGCGGGATAAAAAAAAACATCGCTAGGCTAAAAAGGCCAGATTGGTCAGTGAGCGCGAAGTGTGAAATGAGTATCGGCTGCAGGAGAAGAAACAGCATTGTTGCTAGCTTGGTGATTTCGAAGATAAGCGATCAGTAATGCAAAAAGGACGGAAAAGTGGAAACTTGGGAGGCATTTTGACAATCATCAACGCTATGTGGAATACTGACGGCTGGAAAACTAACAGGTTGTTTTGTTGGAGTTGGCTGCTTTTTTCATCGGAAAAATAGTGGATTTACTAGCCTATTGTCACATGGATTCTGCTGCACACCTGCAAGCTACGGTGAGTTTGAAAATGTATTGGGATGTCCGATTGGACCTGATGTATTAGCAGTCGCAGGCAGAATTGAGAAATATTAGCTGGCTTGTTCATTGGTATTGTCATAGCACTCACTTGATTTTGTGCGACTCATAGCCTATAGCTCACGCCGTATTTTGCAATCCTGAAAATTAAATGTTATAGTTACTTGAATTATTTGCTCATGAAAGGGTTGGAGTCGGTCAGTTTGTAAAATGGAAATTTTATTATGATCCATGATAGCACTGTCATGAAGCTTGTGGGCGGAGGCCACGCCATGTCCTTTTTAATATTGTTTTCCATGTATGGAGACCTAAAGCATGTTTGATATGCAATTGATTATTTTATTTTTTAGTGCGGTTTGAGGCAATGCGTTGTTTGTGTGTGTGCGTATGTGTTTGTGTGTCTGCTGCATACAAGCACTGTGTCGGTATAGCTTCTGTGGCTTCTGTGTGTGTGCGTGTACCACGGTGTGTAGGCCTACATTTGACTGATTTGAGCTTTGTGTTTGAGCCTTTTATATTCCATCTATGGTTTGAGCTTCCCAGATAGCAAAAATCATCTGGCCCAAATCCGGCCCGGAGGTAGCAGAAGTTCCGGGCCAGATCCGTAGAACGGACCCGGGCCGGTGTCCTTTAGCACAACGGGCCAATACCGTCGCGGATCCGTTTTCCACAACTGGGCCGGTACTGGGCCAGCTCCGGAACGGCTCTGGAACGGATGTGGTGAATTTGTGGTCAATCAGTCCAAAGGTGGGCCAGACCTGGAGCGGGTCCGTAATGGAACTGACCCAGAGTTTATTTGACTCTGGACCGGATCGGTAAAATGGATCCAAACCGGCACTCAGCCAGCTTCAGTTAGGATAAAAATCCTTTTGTAGATTATTATGGGCTTAATTTTAATTAATAATCGGTTTGATCCACACCACCAGCAGGCATTGTCATAATTCATACCCAAAATGTATACAAAAATTGGGATTTTGGTACATAGAGTTACATTAAAATTAAATTCTTCTTTGGCTATACATTTCTGAAATTATGTTTCTATACACTTCACACATTCACAGTATATTACAAAGGATAAAATGTAATGCCCTTTTTCTGTCATGAAATTACTTTAACAAAATTAAATAAACAATGTTCCTAGTTCTTATTATTTTATCTGTGTATAATGCTCTCTATAATAGCCTACTATAGTAGCCTACTTCAAAGACTGCATTGTTTTTCATACGCATACATTGAATTTTAAAAAATGGATACAACTCTAGATACAACTATTTTTGAAACTCATATTACATTTTATTTAACATAAACATTTATTCACTGTTAGTCCTGTGTTCTAAAGGTAATTTACTTATTGTTCTCATTAATGTTAAACATGATCAGAATATAGTGAAAAGTGACTATCACATTCTTCAAACTGCTTTTATTGTCTCCATACAACAGTTCAATTAACAGTCCAAAACCAAATATTTAAGACAAGGCAATACACATGTCACGTCAAGTGAATGTCAGTTAATGACGTCCTGCTGAACTCATTGATGCGTCATTCCTGCAAAGGATAAAAGAAACATTAATTACTAAACTGATAATGGCATCAACATACCAGTCTGAAATCTCATCAAAAGCATTTCTACACATGTAGTCACAATAACCTCTTATGCTGGAAACACGCTAGACGTGGAAGTGCCTCATAACGCAAGCGCGCAAATAGCTCTGAATATCATTGGTTGGCCACACTGGGAGCGCACCTTGCGCACACAACATTGATGGTTTCGGTGTCTGCTCTATTTTTTCCGGGGCGAATTGGACAGTAAACCAATTAAACTGGATAAACAAACACGTTATTGGGATTGTAATGTGTTATTGAAGCAGGGAAAGAGCAGGGGCTATCCCCTCTCCCAACAAAAACTGGAAAACGGTAAAAATAAGATAACTGATTAAAATATATCAAAATGATGCAGGTGTGTACATTTATGCACAGCAGTTAGAAATAAAAACACACATTGTAAATTCATGAGGTTCTTAAAGCATGGTAAGACCAGCGCTTTGGGAGCTGACTGGCGCTTAGAAATGATATCCCAAAGTGCACAACCAAATGATTTTCGGAGCATTTTGAACATGTGACCATGATTAGAGTACACACAAAGATTTGTGAATGATCAATGTGTGTAGTGAAGCCTTACAACCGTTAATATCATGGGTTATAGCCACAACAATCCTCAACAATCTGTCAACAGCCATACAGACTGAAGCAGCACTAAAGAAAGTCCCTCCCATATGTGAGACAGCCCACCTTCGATGAGGTTGTGGTATCCCACTTTAAAGTGCTATCAGTAGTTTACAATAAAAAAGCAAATAGGGCTTGTGATTTGACATGCCACTGTATTTGTGGTTAATGCTAGGGCTGTCAAGCGATTAAAAAAATTAATCTAATTAATTACAGGCTCTGTGATTAATTAATCTAAATTAATCGCATACTTTTATGACACTTTTATACCTGTTTATAAACAGCTGTATAGCCTGCTAGTCTCTCTCTCTCTCTCTCTCTCTCTCTCCGTCTCTCGTAACTTCTGTCTCCACAACAGACAGTGCTGCACTGCCACAGATGCTTATGCCGATTCATTCACCATCGTCGTACTCATAGGCAAAAATATTGAGAGACACACACACGCACACACACACGCACGCACACACACACACACACACACGTTTACGCGGACGACGAGACAGCTAGCAAACAAAATTGAGACACGGGGAAAAAGATTGAGAGATACTGTTTTGAACCTAGCCTACATTGTTGCACCCACTAAATCAATAATGCACAGACACTGGCTGCGGAGAATAAAGTAAGATGTCTTCCTACCTTCATGCTTATTAAACCGTCTATAGAGCCCTCGGCCCCCTGCTTCTCTCTTTACTTTTCTCCCTTTCACCCGCGCGGGCTGTGTCTGCTTCAGGTGCAGCTCGGTGCAGCTACGCACCACTTTTGCACCGGGTCAAAGGGCATTATAGAAGTGCGATTAATCTGCGTTAATTTTTTTAATCGCGTTAATTTTTCTGTGATTAATTAATCGAAATTAACGCGTTAATTTGACAGCCCTAGTTAATGCACAATGGGTAAGGTACACTTCAGAACAATTATACTGATATTTTACAGTGAATAAACAACAGAGCTGGTTACAGGATGGGAAAAACTAGTTGCACAATTTAACCACATGCAGCTTTTTCAGAGCCATAGTTTTCTAATTTCTTATGTTTTGACCCTCCAGCAATTTAGCTTTCTGTAAAATTGGATAGTAGTAAAAGTGTATTCTACTTATTCTTGAAATGCAGCAAAACCTCAAATCATAGTGTGTTTACCTTTGCAATGTTGAGTGTAAACTTAGCGCCACCTATAATATGTTATCAGCACACACCCACAGCCAGGTGGGCATGTTTTTAGTGCTGCTTCTGTAATAGAAATTGACAGCTGCTGTGTCAGAATGAAATGCCAAACATGCAGTACAATCCACATTTCTTTTTATTTTGAATGGGACTGTTAATCATTTTCATTAATCAGTAACAACTGATCAAATATAAGATTTTTAAATTGATGACCCAATGAAAACGTAATACTGTAACCAGAGGGGTGACTGTGGCTCAGTTGGTAGAGCGGGTCGGCCGATGATCAAAGGGTTGGCGGTTCGATCCCCGCCCTGCCACCTTGCCTTGCCTCGTGTGAATGTCGATAGTTAGCCTGCTATCGGTGTATGAATGTGTGTGTGAATGGTAACGTGTAAATGGGAACAGGTCTCCCTTGCAAAAGAGTCTTCGGACTCAATGGGATATACCTGTATAAATAAAGGTAAAAAAAAAAACAACAACATGTCAAATTGCAATAGAATATTACATATGGGTAAGAGACAAAGTCCTTTGGGACCCAAAAGTCATGCAGATATTTGTATTGACCGTTGATGTGTAGAATTAAGTATAAAAATGGTCCCTTGATTTCAAAGCAAACTGGGAAGAATTATTGTTAGACTTCAATATACAGTGTCTTTATGAGGTCAGCCAATATTGTTCAGAGGAATGCTGTGATGCCTAAAACAAAATGTGAAGTTGCTCTAAAATACTAGCACACTGCTTTAACTGAAACTTACTTCGGTAGATGTCTCTTTGGCCTCAGTACGTTATTCGCCGATCACAACCAGGTTAAACCATCTCTATTTCCTTGTCTGAATCTCTCGCAGCGCGGTTCCTGAGTCTGAATCTCTCGCAGCGCGGTTCCTCCTTTCTATTGGAGAGAATGAGAGAGAGAATGTCACCAAGAGAAATTCTCTGTCTTCTACAATTACTTACAGAATAGACATCAAGTAATTTTGTAAACACTTTATTTGAAAATGTTAGTCCCATGGCTGTGCATGTAATTGTTGTGATAATAAAGAAATCTTGATTTTAGTGTGAAATTTAAAATAACAAAACAGTTTTGTTCTTTACTACTAGCCATGCCAATTGTGTTCTACAATACTTACTGATCAACAGACTTCTTGCAACTGCATCTGCAAAATCCTTGACAGTATATTCCAGGTGATTCTGTTGGTGTTCTGTCCTCCTAGCACCATGAGCAGAACTCTGACAAGACAGAGGGGTTTATCAGATAAAAAGAAAACAATTGAATACAAGTGTGCAATTATTTTGTTGGCTTACAATGTCAGGCCTGAAACTTAAATTTAAATATGTGAAAAATGTTTCACTGGGATCAGCCGCAACACCCAAAAGTGCCTTCAAGTGAGATGCATAGCAGTGGATGTAGCTTTAAAAGTTAACCATAATGTGACCTCTAGACTTATTAGATTACTTATGATACGTATAATGGCAGTGTCAGGGAGTGATATGTGCCCGGTGTGAATAGTTGAAATGCGGGAAAAAAACAACTGCATTGCAGATTATCGGCAGTCCATCACCACATTTTCACATCTCACTGCCTGGTGTTAAAGGCTCCTAAACCTAAAATGATGGCTACTCTACAAACTTAAAGCAACATTATGGTAACTAACACTCAGTGACACCTGCCAACCAGTATTTCAACGCAAATATCAGTGACAACATCTTAACAGTAGCACTACAACAGGAGAAAAACGTATATTATAAATTGTGGTTTACTATCATTGTTGTGAAGTGAGCAATGCAAAATGATTATTGCAGTACATTACCCAGCACACTACATTTTTGTCTCAATTACACATTTTTAAAATTGTACACAGTGAACAGACAGTTAATGACAGTTGACTAAAATGAACGTTTTAACATATGGTTTGATCTAAAAATACCCCATTTTAAATGTACTGTAAAGGCAGACCTAAGCAGAAATTAAATTTTTCCATTTAAATATTTCAGTAGGTAATATTTTTATCCGCCGTTCAGAAAGATAGGATACTATCATATCATATCAGGGAACCCACCCGTATTTCGCGGGCGAATTTTTCACCGGTAGCCCATAGCCTATAGTCTGAAGTTTGAATATAAATTTAAAATACATCTCTGAAGCTTGATATACACACACCGTCACTGTTCGCCGTAGCTATTTCCCTCCACACGTTGTCCTTGAGATCGTTATCTTTGTATTGTTTGTTTTGTTTGTCATATAACACCGGGTGCTGTGAAACAAAAACAATGATTTGGTCCGCCATTGTTTGATGTTGTGCCTGTGACGTGTTCGTCAAAACGCCAACACGCCTTTTCATTGGTTGAATAAGCTTTCGTCGGAAGCGACGTTTTAGAAAATCGAACTCGGTTCGAAAAAATAAAAGACGCAAATTCGCAAAACGAAATAACGTCGCCGGTGTGGAAGCGTGTATTGACTCTGTATACTTTCGGTCATTATTTATAACGTGCGAATTAATTGCACAAATAAAACGCGCCCGGTGTGCAAAGGCCTTAACGCAGGTGATATAAAATGTAACGAAGTACAATACTTCAAAATAAACATACTCAAAGTAAAAGTAAAAGTATAGGTTTTAAAAATCACTTAAAAAATTACAAGTACACGAAAAAACTACTCAATTATAGGACCGCGAGTAAATGTAATTCGCTACTTTACACACCTGAATTTAACCTACTTTAACTTTCTTGAGGCCTATCATATTTGTTATGCAAAGGGAGAAATACTAAACCTCCTTTATTTGGATCAAAAAGTATTGTTTTATCACTTAAAAGTAGACTTATCTCGTAAAATAACAAGAAAGATAAAGATGTGTGGGGAATGGGGATATATCTCGTTTCTTGTTTTGAAAATGTCCCTCGCTTTTGAAGTGTTTACTCCTATTGGTTTCATATTCTGCTTCTAATCGATTGTAGCATGTGTAGCTCTTCTACGAGTACGAATATGTTTCTAATAGGCCTTCAAAATAAAACTAGAAAACGAACTGCATCCGCAATAAAGACGATACGGCACATGAAAGTCGAGCCAACTCGGAGCTGTCGGGTTACAGCAGGGTTACAGTCAGGCTTTGTGCTCACTCCCCCGTCTGCACTCGGCTACTCTCGAGCCGCAACTGGGCTCTAATGAGCCTTGTGTCTCTCTCTTTGCACCTCTCCACACCTTTGTGGCGTCACATCGGCTTATAAATTCACCACAGCTACACCAGGGTGGGAAATTAGCACCCGCCACCCGCCAATGACGGGTATTTTTTCAAATTGGCGGGTGACTTTGCCATGTCTACCCGCCACAGTGGCGGGTGGATTTTTTCAAAATACTACAACGTGTTCACGGTTTCAAGCGCTGTGTACAGAAACATAGAAGCTCTCCCGGCCCGGGCTTTGGGCTTTGCCTCGGAGCATTAGTTTTCGTCACACAAACGTGGCAGCCGCCCATTGGTGTACAAGTGTATGACGTAACCAACCAAACCTTTGATTGGTCCAAGACTCTCCCAGAGCATCATGGGAAATCATTTGCCGCGAGCATCGAAGCTAACCTTCTTAATACATCCATGAAGCTAACGATAACAACGGATCAAAGTCGATTATAGATATAGATTATAGATAGGAAAAAAGATAGACACACAATTAAACACACACCGTGTGTGTCGCCAAAAGGACGCACGTATGAGTTCCAGGCATCGAGTTAAAACTTTTCAAAGTATGTGATGAGTTATGAATTAATTGATATCTGAACACGATCTGTTTGCACTTAAAATAAATAAATGTAAATTTAAAGAAATGTAACATGTCAAAAGATGGAAACTATTTCACACTACAGATGTTTTTTAATGTTTTTTTTGTTTTGTTCATTAAACATGTATAAAGTTTAAGTGTCTGATCAAATGATTTATCTAGTTTACTTCTATTTTGATTAGAGACAGTCTTTTGTTTTAGATAGTCGGTCACACAAGAGGCACTGTCAGTCTGTTTTGTTCACCATTAAGGCAAGGTACGTTTACTTATATAGTACATTTCCATTTGCCAATTTCCAATTTTAATAATGAAACAGAATGTAGGCCTATTATGGCGCTTTTCCACCGCATGGTATCAGCTCGACTCGACTCGACTCGACTCGCATTTTTGGCTTTTCCACCGCAATTTCATGGTACCTGGTACCACGTAGCGGCTGCTTTTTTGGTATCGCCTCGCTCTAGGGTCCAAGCGAGCTGAGCCGATGCTAAAAGGTGACGTCGGCAGACGGCCGGCCACTGATTGGCCAGAGACTATTGTCTGGCCAATCAGTGGCCAGAGACTACCGGCTTCATTCTGTTGTTTATTCTCCCCAACTCTCCGGGACTTTTGAGTGTATTTCCGCCGCGTGCAGTCTTCTCTGGCTCTCTTTCATTTGATTTGCATCACAGATCCGAATTTATTTTCCATATATTCGCTAAGCTCACCCAGTGTTGGTTGTTGGGGAAGTTACTTACATACGAGAGGAGACATGTAGGGCAGCTAGCAGCTAGGCTAAATAGTAGCCAGCTGGGACAGACATGATAGCGAGCGATTACATTACAAGCCTCGGACTGAACTGATTACCTCAATAAAATATTCAGGCTGAGACACGGCTTGCATTTGAAAACACGTATCCTGAAACAAGCACTAAACAGTCAACTTTATCATGCCCGTGTTTACGTGCATAGGGATGTACGTGACGCATCCCTACAGCTGACTGTGTGGCAGAGTCACACATCGGGACAACAACCCCCTCTTAATGGCCCGTAGCAATATTCTTCTACTTCTTTTAGCAAACAGATACAAGGGGGTATTTCTTAAAAAAAATTCATCCGTGTTTTTGGCGGTTGGTTCAGTTAATAGTGCAACAACTGCTCGTAATTTCTGCTTTGCTACTTTGCTCCGGAGTAGGCTTTCAGCCCCTTACGACGACCCCGCCCACGTTCAGCAGGTACTATTTGCGGTGGAAAACGACCCGTGCTGCTACCAAACCAAGTTGAGTCGAGTCGAGTTGAGTCGAGTCGAGCTACATGTGCGGTGGAAAAGCGCCATTAGAGCAATTCAAAATATGCTAGTGCATTTTCTTTTATAAATTTGATTTCTGGAAAAAGGTGGCAGGTAAAAAATAAAAGTGACTGGTAAAATTTGGCATCCACCCGCCACTGTGGCAGGTGGGCAAAAAAGTTAATTTCCCACCCTGGCTACACATTAGCAGATAGAAGTAATGGTCGATAAGCATTACCTTTTATAACTTATTCCTCCATTTCTTGCTGGCAAAAAAAACTTCCGACTGAAGGAACATTTTGAATCGCAGCTTTTGTTTACATAAATTTGGCGCCGCTGCCGCCGTGTCACTGTGGACTGGTCCATGATGGGGGAGGGGGGCACTTTGCTTACACCCAAGTCAAAATAATAATATTTTTTTCATTAATAATCTTAACAATGGTTCATTTTGTACATGTTTGTGTCTCTTCCAGTATATGGCCGATATAAAATATGAAAACATTTATTAGGGTCTGATCATTGTCCTGATCATTTGGTGCCCCCCAATGGCTATATTTGGCTGGTGCCCCAGGGCACTCGCCTGATCCTTTATATCAGGGTTTCTCAACGGGGGCGGTACCGCCCCCTGGGGGGCGTTCGTACAACCTAGGGGGGCGCTGGGACCAGGCTGGGACACGAGAGCTTTTTTTTTTTTTTTTTTTTTTTTTAATAAATATATTTTAAACTTTCTTAAAAATCTTATAAATCTTTTGACTGCAAAAATAGGTTACCTGAAATAAACAGCCTATTTTAACTTTTCTTATTACATGGCACTTTGAGAATCCTGTGTAAATCACAGCATTCTACAGGTCTGTTATTTCCAGCAAGACAGACTGCTGTCAAGGGTATAATGACCGTTGCTAAGGATCTACGTCATAGTTTTGATGGATAGACGTCTACAAACAGGGCTACTCGTTCAGAAAACAATGGAATACTTTTTCAACATGACTTTGCATGTATCAGGAGAGCAGGGAACACAGGAGTCATGGTTAATGTCCGACAGGAATCCAGTCAAGACGACGTGAGTAGGCTACGTTTGGCAGCATATTTAGACATATTTAGTAACTTCAGGCTGCAGCCCGCAATGTAAATTTTCCGCAGTAATTTTCCGCAGTAATTTTCCGCAGTAATTTTCTCCGTGAATTGTGTTATTTATGTTGGGGGATAATGCTTTCTTAGCTAGATGGAGCTCTTGTTAAACATATTTAGGGCCCTATGAAATCCGTTTTATTTTTTTCCAAATTCCGTTTTATTTTTTCACAAATTCCGTTTTTTCCGTTTTAATCTCATGATTTCCGTTTTTTTACAATTAACACTCATTTCGTCATCAGAACGAGTGTCTAATTATTGCGAACAAATAATATTCTAACAATTTAATCAGATATAAGACTACATTTAAAATACATCACAACATTGCACTGTTTTTAGTGCTTAAAAAAACTAAAAAACAGATTTGTTGGGTAGCTATACTAGCCTATATAAGAAAATAAAGTCATTAATTGTGTGCTTCAAGTGAAGCATCAAATATTTTTTTTTACATAAATAATAAAGTCCTTATAAACTTTTCAAGAAGCTGGACTAGAGTGAATATTGGACAGGCTTTATAAGTCCATGGCTTTTACCTGTGGGACAGCCCTTCACCCAACAGCGGGCTGCAACACCAACCTACAGTCTATTGTGCGACAGAGAGCTAGTTATCATTAGCATCAGCGTTAGCCGACATCACGGAAACAGCTGCAGGTAGGTTACACTACATGAAAACAACGGGCTGTAGACACTAGTTATAATTGCGTGTAGGAAACATTGTTGAGACTGGAATTTCGTACCGAAGCGGCCGTTCCATAATACAACACTCCCTTTAGCAATGGCTGAATATAAGACCTCCCTGTGCTGTGTATCTGCGGGAGCGAGTGGCATTAATAACTTATAACAGTAAACGTTTAACATGATTACGTGCCTTTTAGATGCTTTAATCATATGCCAAATTTATAAACAGACCATATTATTAACAATACAATTATTAACAAAAGTTATGTACATGCCAGAGTTACGTATATGGAAAAATTAATAAGTAAACATTGAATAGACAGATTTGTGAAAGGGGTTTGGCGCCGTGTGTTACATTACTGTTACTGCAGCCAGGCTCTACTTTTCACGGCAGTAGTTTGGTCTTTAGATGTCGCCAAACCAGAATTCCTCCCTAGTTCTGCTTTAATTTTAACCATGTTGTTTCCCTTTGCCTTGGAAATTGAATTTCACCAAAATAATGGCGAATTCCGTGACATTCCGTTTTTATTGCCCGATTCCGTGATTCCGTCCGCGTTTTCGTTATCGCGGAAATCATAGGGCCCTACATATTGGCCGATTAGAATTATCATTTGTAGAGTGTGCGAGTCTTGAGTTGTGTTAGCAAAACAGTAGGCTAGCTCTGTGGCTAACAGCTGAGCCTGAGCCTTCTGTCAGCTGAAGCAGACAGTCTAGCGAGGCGAGCAGACTATTCCCCCGTTACTAGGTCGTATCCTTGGTCGTTCCTATTTACTGGCGTACTGAACTACGTTTTAGTTACATAAGAACCTAGTGGGTTTGCAATGACTATTCCAGTTATTAGACAAGGTCTCAGGGTTGCTGGGGAAACAAGTTGTTTTTTGTTAAACTCTTCTAGGTTGGCCGCAGCTTGACATAGTGACCGTTGCTACTGAGTGAGTTCCGACCGTGTAGCGGACTGTTTTTCGCTGTTAAAACAACATGTTGCTTCAATGAATTGCTTTATTTTTTGTAGTAGCCATGTAATAAGCGGGATAAAGTATAGCGAACGGGTCACTTGCTAGAAATAAAGACCTTCAAGCTGAACAAGAGCCCTCCGCTGCGCGTCGGTTCCTGCTTCAGCTTGTCGGTCTTTATTTCTAGCAAGTGACCCGTTCGCTATACTTTATCCCTTACATGTTTCTAACCCCTCGACCTCTTTTTAACTATTCTCTCCAATATTCTGCGGTCTGCTGACTGTCACAGCCTTAGAAAAGAGAAGGCTCTGCAGACAGCCAATCAGAGGTCTTTGAGTCAGAACAACCAGCCAATCAAAGCCTTAGCGGCAGAGGAATCAGCCAATCACAGACTAGTATAATGACGTTTACTGATATTGCTAATGCTAGCGCAGCGAGATTCAAACTTAAACTAACTATTGTCTCTGAGGTGGAGAAAACACAGAGTAATCAGCCAAAGCATGGAGTTAACTAACACACAAGCAGAACCATGTTAAAGACACAACCCTCATATGTTGGAGAGGGACGATATACCAAACGCTGTGCACCGCGAGAGGCTCACTGAAGCCCTGTACAGCAGCCCTATGACAGCAGCAAAGCACAGCTACGTCATGAGCGCTAGTTCGCGGGATAACAGTTCAACAACCAATGAAAACGTACACAATTCATTGTAACATATTCAACTTTAATAACATAACATAAACAAACATGGCGGATAGCAAGAAAAAGTGCCGGCAGTACAATGCCAATTACATTAGTTATGGATTTATCCCGTCACCGATGAACACCACTTTACCAATGTGTCTGCTCTGCGATCAGGTGTTCTCTAATGAGGCCATGAAACCCTCGCAACTACAGGAACATTTAGTGAAAAAACATCCCGAAAAATCAGCTAAAGATCCATCCTACTTTAAGTCTCTGAGGGATCAACATTCAAGACGGCCCACCATCAACTCTCTGTTCGCCCGGAACGTCAATCAAAGCGAAAGCGGGTTGGTGGCGTCCTACAACATCGCTTTATTAATTGCTAAGTCTGGCTTACCGTGTAAATAGATTTACAACCAATGCTGATAGTGTTTTTTCTTTTTATGCAACCAGCCACCTGACAGTGGGTTAAATCTGCCTATCATAGAACAGGCTCATATTGGGAATTTTTTTTAATAATTCTTATAAGAAACCAAAACAGCACAGAAAATATGGTTTATTGTTGATAGAGGATGTAGCCAAAACATATTCTTAATAGAGTATCTCGGTAAGGTTAGGGGGGCGTTTGCACAAAAAAGGTTGAGAACCACTGCTTTATATGGATAATCCGGCCTTGATGTGCAGAATGATCTGCGCCGTGCATCCCACCGGCTCTGTACTACAGTCAGACTAACGTTGTGACTGACCCAGGATCAGTAGCTGCGCGCAGCCAAACATAACAGCACGCTAGCCCATGCCGTGTTTTAAACTGCTAACGGTCACGTCTGTGTCGGGGGCATAGATAGTATAAAATCAACTGCCGCGGGTGATAGTTGATGTCGGGAGCAACAGGAGGAGAAACATTGTCCGCTCTGTTCAGAGCCCGCGAGGACACAAACGTCTGCAGTTTTCAGAGGTGTGTGTGTGAGTAGACATCAACATAACGTCGGCTTCCACACATGAACAGTCCCCTAGGACGTGTTTGCGCGTACACACACACACACACCGCGGACTATTCAAGTTGTATTCAAGAATGCACAACCTATAGATTCACAAAATAAATGCCATTATATAGCTTATATTTGCCCAAATACATAGTAAAGAGATAGACCAATTGAATTATGGTGTGGTAGGTATATATTTTAGTTTGATTTAAATTTATTTTCAGTATAAAAACCATAATTTGGATTTTCAATTAATAGAAATAGTCATTTTAAATGTACATATCCATCTTCTGTCCTTTATCTTTCCGTTCATACAACAATATACAGAGAAAATTTTAATTTTTCAGGCATTTTTCGAATGGTAAAATGAATCGTGATTAATCCACAGAATCCTGTGATTAATCTGATTAAAATTGTAATCGTTTGACAGCCCTAGTGTTTAGTAAAACTAGTTGTGGCTGCTATTACATCTACGGTGCCCACCATCTCTACTAATGTGTCCTTGAGCAAGACACTTTACCCCAAACTGCTCGGGGGCGTTTTACTAATGGCTGTACTATGCCCCATCTGAAGTGTGGTAACTTGAGAGGATATGCGGAAAAGACTCATTTCAATGTGCCCTGTGTACAATTGACTAAATTGACTTACTTACCTTATGTTAACAGTCTGGCATTGGTTTGATTAATCAAATAGGCTGCTTATACTCACATGTGATTTGAGCAAAGGTTCAAGGTTCAAGTTTATTGTCCCCGTGGGGAAATTTGTCTTGGGCACAGTGCATCATTGCATCTTAACATACACAGAGTACAAAAGAACAAAAACACAACCACAGACACAACCAGACAAACTAACATTTAAACATTGAGAACATGGAGCTTGATATACTTAAATGGCACTTTGATGTGAAGCATAGAAATCTACCGTATGGGGTTAAATACCAGTGTGCATTGCCCTAGAGCTCTAGAGCTTATGGATAAAGTGCTATGTGCTAAAATGCTTAGTTCTAAAGTGCTATGTGCTAAAGTACTATGTGCTAAAGTGCTAGCCTATTTATTGCACATTATTCTATTGCACATTGTTCGTCAGCTTAATGGAGGCTGGGACAAATGACAATTTAAGGCGGTTAGATTTACATAGCGGCACCCGGAGTCTTTTCCCTGATGGCAGGGTTTCATATTCAGGGAAGAGTGGGTGTTGTGAGTTGGAAATCATTTTCTTTGCTATTTTCCTAACTGCCTGCTCATAGATGCTCTGAATAGGCTCATATTCTTTCCTCCCTACGATTTTCATTGCCGTTTTATGCATGCCGGCCAGTTTGCTTTTTAGCTTAACGGTTAGGTTGCCAAACCATGAGGTGATCCCATATCTAATGATGCTCTCTACAATGGCACTGTAGAAAATCATCATGATGTGGCTGCTTACGCCGTACAGTCTTAATCTTCGCAAAAAATATAGCCTCTGTTGCAGTCTATTGCACAGATTGTCAATATGAACCCCTAAATACTTATATGAGGATACCTGGGTGATTTCCTGATTTTTGATCACTGGCTCATGGTCAGTCACTTTCCTCGGATCCAAAACCATTTCCTGTGTTTTGGTCACATTTAGAATAAGATGGTTGGTATCACACCACTTAATGAATAGGTCTATCTCATCCTGGTACACAGAGGGGTCCGTATCCTTGTGTAGAAGGCTCAGGAGCATGGTATCGTCCGCAAATTTCACCATATAATTGTTAGGGTGCACAGTCCTACAATCATTGGTGTACAATGTGAACAGTGTTGGTGATACAACAAACCCTGTGGGACTCCTGTGTTGCAGTGTTTGGTGTCTGACAGTGTTCTGTTGACCTTCACTTGCTGTGTTCTGTTCGTTAAAAAAGAGTAGAACCATTTGATCAAGGTGGTGTTTACACTCATGTCTTTGAGCTTCTCTAAGAGTATGTGAATTTGCACTGTATTAAAAGCTGAGCTGAAATCAACAAATACAATTCTGGCATAAGCTTTTGTGTTCTCAAGGTGCTTGGAGATAAAGTGCAAGGTGCAAAGGATTGCATCATCAGTATTGCATTCCTGCTTATACGCAAACTGGTACACATCTAGCTTTGTCTCGACATCCTTCAAGAACAGTGACACAACAAAACATTTCATAACAATCGAAGTGAACGGAAATCGTTGTTTACTGTGGCACAGGGCTTTGTAGGCACTGGAGTTATAATTGACTTCTTCCACAGAGCTGGAACTGTGTGAGTGTTAAGTGACTGTTGGAATATTGGACAAATGGACACCATGCTGTTGTTAGTTCCTCTGCACAGCTTTTGAACAAAAAAGCTGGCAGGCCGTCAGGGCCTGCGGCCTTGCCCGTACGCACTCTACTAAGGAGACGTCTGATGCTGGTCGGGTCGACTTCCAGGCAGCAGGTGTCACCAGTGTCTGGCAGGGACTGCAAAACACTGTCACACTCCTGAGAGAAGTTTTGACGGTCTCTCAAAGTGACTCTCTCTTCTTATGTAATTCATTCAAGGCTAATAATGAGCTATAAAAAGCATCATCTATCTAGTACTCTCCTTGAAAATGTCCTGTCTGGATTCATCTAGCATTATGTCTCTCTTTGTCTGTCTATATTGACATCCAATCATTTAACAGAATGAATCAAGTTTTAATATCTACTTAATTCATCCACATATGACAACAGTGAAAGACAAAATAGAGTGTATGTTAACCACACCTCTGAGTCACTGCATGTGAATGGGTAACATTTTGAACTTCTAGATGACCATTATCAGTTGATTACCTACATTAAAACATTTCTTCAAAAAAGTTTTAATGTAGGCAATCAAATAAATATGCAAATTTGGTAATACAACTAATTATGCGAACATCTGCATCTCTTTAAAAACCAAAAATGTTGTTGTTGGATAAAGTCAGAGTTAAAATCTTTATTTTATTTTTACAACATATAAATGTCCAAAGTATTTACAGAACAGATTTTGGAGACAGCCGTTTTTCATTTAATGAACAAAACACAATGCACAGGTTTACATTTTTTTTTAGCATGTTGATAGGTAAGTACTGTGGAAGTTGATGTTTTTAGTTCAGAGTATTAAAACAAAATAATAGATAATCTTCGGATAAAGATGCTTGTATAGGAGTAATATACATACTCGGAACCAAAGATCAACATTTCTAAAGCACTTACATCAGTTAAATGTTCCATAATCATTCTTAGCTCTATTCTGAAGGTAGACAAAAACAAATGAAAATTGACCAGTGCTTGGTAAAACAATGTTTTTGCCAGCAGTGTCGCAAACAAATGACTGTGGCGTTTCCTGGAAGTTTCCCGTACTGTGTGCTTGAGACTGTAGGATAGTCCGGCCTCCATGCAGAGCTGTGATGATGTGACAGAGCTTCAGTCTGGCTCTGTAGCATAGTGCAGAGGGACATCTAGACCCACCACAGGGCCCACCACACTGAGCCATGACACCACGTAGTTCACTGGCCTAAAGAGAGACACACAGACACACACACACGTTTATCTACAGGCCTGTTAATTTTTTTTTTTGCTCTCGACGATGAAATAGAGTTGGTAGTGTAAGGCTAACACTGTTTCCATCTAGTTGCTGGCCATCTTTTCTCAGCTTTAATCTGGGACTTTGAGAGAAACATGACTCTATTCAGACACAAACAATTGTGTTTTCGTGTTTAAAGATCTCCTATTATACTACTTTTCTGGTCTTAATTTCTTGTTAAAAACTGCTATAGAGCAACCTGACATGAATCACATCACAAAAAACTATGTAGATTTTCGGGAAACGCTTCCACTCATCTGGGCGATTCAGCATGCTCTGTCAACACTGCGCTTTGGCCATCTTTATTTCTAAATAGAAAATGTATTTCCCAATTTGCCTCTCCGGGAACCATCACCTTACCGTGGTGGAGAGGTTTGTGTGCCCCTGTGAACCTGAGAGCTGTGTTGTCCGGAGCCTAGTGCTCCTGGTAGGGTCTCCCAAGGCAAAGTGGTCTCAGGTGAGGGGCCCGACTAAGAATGGTTCAAAAAGACCTCATGGAAGAACGAGTAAGAGGAAGAGTGACCCTGCCCGGAGGAAGCCCGGGGCCCCCGTCTGGAGCCAGGCCCAGACAGGGGGCCCGCCTGCGAGCGTCTGGTGGCCGGGTCTGCCACGGGGCCCGGCCGGGCACAGCCCGAAAAAGCTACGTGGCAACACACTCCTCCTCTACAACTGATGGGCCCACCACTCATCGGAGGAACCGCTGGGGTCAGGTGCGCTGCCTAAAGGGTGGCAGTGAAGGACGGGGACCACGACGGACCAGACCCGGGCGGCAGAGGCTGGCTTTGGGGACGTGGAACGTCACCTCGCTGTGGGGGAAGGAGCCGGAACTGGTGCGGGAGGTGGAGCGCTACCAATTAGATCTGGTGGGGCTTACCTCCACGCACAGTCTTGGCTCTGGAACCGTACTTCTGGACAGGGGTTGGACTCTATTCTTCTCTGGAGTTGCCCAAGGTGTGAGGCGCCGGGCCGGTGTGGGGATACTCACGAGCCCCCGGCTGGGCGCTACGTTGGAGTTTACCCCGGTGGACGAGAGGGTCGCCTCCCTACGCCTCCGGGTTGTGGGGGGGGAGACTCTGACTGTTGTTTGTGCATATGCACCAAACAGCAGTTCGGAGTATTCGGCCTTCTTGGAGACCCTGAATGGAGTCCTGCATGGGGCTCCGGTAGGGGACTCCATAGTTCTGCTGGGAGACTTTAACGCGCACGTGGGCAATGATGGAGACACCTGGAAAGGCGTGATTGGGAGGAACGGCCTCCCCGATCTGAACCCGAGTGGTCGTTTGTTGTTAGACTTCTGTGCTGGTCATGGTTTGTCTATAACAAACACCATGTTCGAACATAAGGATGCTCATAAGTATACATGGTACCAGAGCACCCTAGGCTGAAGGTCGATGATCGATTTCGTGATCGTATCATCTGATCTGAGGCCGCATGTTTCGGACACTCGGGTGAAGAGAGGGGCAGAGCTGTCAACTGATCACCATCTGGTTGTGAGTTGGGTCAAAGGGTGGGGGAAGACTCTGGACGGACCTGGTAAGCCCAAACGGGTAGTGCGGGTGCACTGGGAACGTCTAGCGGAGGGCCCTGTTCAAGAGATCTTTAATTCGCACCTCCTGCAGAGCTTTTCTAGCATCCCTGTGGAGGTTGGGGGCATTGAACCCGAGTGGTCGATGTTCAAAACTTCCATTGCTGAAGCCGCGGCAGGCAGCTGTGGTCTCAAGGTCTTCGGTGCCTCAAGGGGCGGTAACCCTCGAACGCCGTGGTGGACCTCGGTGGTCAGGGAAGCCGTCCGACTGAAGAAGGAGTGCTTCCGGGATATGTTATCTCGGGGGACTCCTGAGGCAGTTGCAAGGTACCGACAGGCCCAAAGGGCTGCAGCTTCTGCCGTGTCAGAGGCAAAGCAGCGGGTGTGGGAGAATTTCGGAGAAACCATGGAGAAGGACTTTCGGTCGGCACCAAAGTGTTTCTGGAAGACCGTCCGGCACCTCAGGAGGGGGAAGCGGGGAACCATCCAAGCTGTGTACAGTAAGGATGGGACGCTGTTGACCTCAACTGAGGAGGTAGTCGGTCGGTGGAAAGAGCACTTTGAGGAACTCCTGAATCCGACTAACACGCCCTCTATGTTGGAGGCAGAGCTGGAGGCTGATGGGGGATCATCGTCAATTTCCCTGGTGGAAGTCACTGAGGTAGTCAAACAACTCCACAGTGGCAAAACCCCGGGGGTTGATGAGATCCGTCCAGAAATGCTGAAAGCAATGGGTGTGGAGGGGCTGTCTTGGATGACACGCCTCTTCAACATTGCGTGAAAGTCGGGTACAGTGCCGAGGGAGTGGCAGACCGGGGTGGTGGTTCCTATTTTCAAAAGGGGGGACCAGAGAGTGTGTCCCAACTACCGGGGTATCGCACTTCTCAGCCTTCCCGGCAAAGTCTACTCCAAGGTGCTGGAAAGGAGGGTTCGGCCGATAGTCGAACCTCAGATTGAAGAGGAACAATGCGGATTCCGTCCTGGCCGTGGAACAACGGACCAGCTCTTCACTCTCGCAAGGATCCTAGAGGGAGCTTGGGAGTTTGCTCATCCAGTCTACATGTGTTTTGTAGATCTGGAGAAGGCTTATGACCGGGTTCCCCGGGAGATACTGTGGGGGGTGCTGCGGGAGTATGGGGTGAGGGTGTCTCTTCTCAGGGCCATCCAATCTCTATACGCTCAAAGCGAGAGCTGTGTACGGGTTCTCGGTAGTAAGTCAGACTCGTTTCCGGTGGGGGTTGGCCTCCGCCAGGGCTGCGCTTTATCACCAATCCTGTTTCTGATATTTATGGACAGGATATCAAGGCGTAGTCGTGGTGGGGAGGGGTTGCAGTTTGGTGGTCTGAATATCTCATCTCTGCTGTTTGCGGATGATGTGGTTCTGATGGCATCATCGGTCTGTGACCTTCAGCTCTCATTGGATCGGTTTGCAGCCGAGTGTGAAGCGGTTGGGATGAGGATCAGCACCTCTAAATCTGAGGCCATGGTGCTCAGCAGGAAACCGATGGATTGTCTACTACAGGTAGGGAATGAGTCCTTACCCCAAGTGAAGGAGTTCAAGTACCTCGGGGTCTTGTTTGCGAGTGAGGGAACAATGGAGCGTGAGATTGGCCGTAGAATCGGAGCAGCAGGGGCGGTTTTGCACTCGCAACTGTTGTGACGAAAAGAGAGCTGAGTCGTAAGGCAAAGCTTTCGATCTACCGGGCGATCTTTGTTCCTACCCTCACCTATGGTCATGAAGGCTGGGTAATGACCGAAAGAACGAGATCGCGAGTACAAGCGGCCAAAATGGGCTTTCTCAGGAGGGTGGCTGGCGTCTCCCTTAGAGATAGGGTGAGAAGCTCAGTCATTCGTGAGGAACTCGGGGCAGAGCCGCTACTCCTTTGCGTTGAAAGGAGCCAGTTGAGGTGGTTCGGGCATCTGGTAAGGATGCCCCCAGGGCGCCTCCCTAGGGAGGTGTTCCAGGAGCGTCCAGCTGGGAGGAGGCCTCGGGGAAGACCCAGGACTAGGTGGAGAGATTATATTTCCACGCTGGCCTGGGAACGCCTCGGGATCCCCCAGTCAGAGCTGGTTGAGGTGGCCCGGGAAAGAGAAGTTTGGGGTTCCCTGCTCAAGCTGCTGCCCCAGCGACCCGATTTCGGATAAGCGGTTGAAGATGATGATGATGATGATTTCCCAATTTAAAACATAAAAATAAAGAAGCATTGAAAATTCAGAAAATAAATCTTGTATGCCTACACTAGCAGGCTGTTTTACAAATAACTCAATAGTTGAAATTATATACAATGTGTTTTCCCCTTAAAATGATTAAATACATTCCTCCAAAGTAACAGTAACAGTGTGGCACTTCTGTAAACTTACTGAAAGGTGCCTGGGCCATCACTCTCATGCATTCTTCAAACTTTTCTATGCGCTGTCTGAGCTGATAGGTTGTGTTGCCACGGTGATGTGGAGTCTAATCATCAGAACACAGCTCAGGCGAGCTACTGGAAACCTGCCCGCCGTGTTGGAGACCCCTGCGCTAGCATAATGAAAACTTATGTGAGCAATTGCTAATATTTAAACGTTTTTCTGTGTTGCAATATACCTCTGCTTCAAAGAAAAAAAAAGTAGAAAGTACAAAGAAAAAGAGTCTTAAGTTATGTGGGGCATTTTGAAACTCAGATACAAAGCATTTTTCTTGCATGTCTACATTAATATAGCTATAGTTACAAATGATGAAGGACATCATTTCTAAGTAAAACCAAGAAACGTTCCCTGCACGTTATTAGGAAAAATAAAAGTGTAAACATCAATTGGCCAACATTTGGCCCATGATAGGCCAAATGTTGGCCAATCATAATCAAAATTGAATTTCAATTAATTCAGGTAGGCTGTAAACAGCCCATTCAATGGGCCAACAGATGAATGGGCTGGGCTCTATATCCGGTACTCATTTGAAGTATGGATAAGTATCTCAGTATCCATTTTTTGACTCTCTATGAATATGACAGATTTATAACAATACTGTATGAGATGAGGTGTCCACTGTCCTCCAATCATGCACAGTAGAAGAGTAAAGAAAGTCTGCCGGATCAAGCTAAGGGAACAGCATTGTGTGTATAGCATGTACCTATGTTTCACCCGTTTCAATTGAAACGAGCCCCGCCTGCCGGGGGCCCCCCCAGATTATTATTTTTTTCTATATATAATGCTTGTGCATGCTACTAGGCCCAGGGGCCCAAGGGCTCAGGGCTAAGCCAGAGATATTGATAGTAACTTTACATGTCGCATTGTCAAAGAGCTCACTCATGTTAATAACAGGCATACAAACTCGGCGAAATTCGCCGTTTCGGAAACGAAATTGGCCATCTATGTGATTCGTGGAGATCAGTTGAGAAAATATTTGGGGAGGAGGCTGACGGCCAGCACTGTGTGTGTGTGTGTGGTGTGGAGCATGGACCTAGGGCTGCTCGATTATGGCAAAAATGATAATCACGATTATTTTGATTGATATTGTAATCACGATTATTAAAGACGATTATTTACTGTAGGGATGCCCCAAAATGAAAATTCTGTAAATTCTTTCAACATTGCATAAATTAAACTCCCAAATATGCTCCTCAAACATAGCCTACAACTAAAGCCACCATAAATAAATAAACAGTGAAACCTTTCAATCAGGGATGTGATTGTGAACAACTCATTTATTTGCACGTTGAGGAGGTATGAATCTACATAAAGATCAACTCATTGCCTTTTTACAGTGCAGGTTGAGTTGCTGAAAAAAAAACTGCACAGCAGCTGCCAACGTATCCTAATATTCAGACTTCAGAATTTGCGTCAAAGCCCTAATGATCATAAAAACAAGAGGCTTTATTTAAACGATGTCCGTGGTGGTTATTGTAATTTGTTTGGCTGTAGACTGAAACTAACGGAGGGAGGCGGATCACTGTATATTTTCTCTAGTTGCGCTGTCAGTTTGGCGACATGGCTCTGTGTATCCAGGCTCAAGAAATGCAATCCGATCGCGGAAGCCTTCCACATCAACAACGTTAACGGGCAGGATATCCCCGGTTCATTTTAGCCGTAAAGCCACAGGGCTTTTCTGTGCGGCGACTCCCACTGGCGAGGTGTCATTGTGAATGACACTGTTACCCACCGCCAAGGAGTTTCAACTGGCAACTTGGTATTTCGCTCGCGCAAGACGTTTGTGTTTCGATTTAACATCAGTCTTGGGCGAGTACTTTATGCTGAATAAACCATTGCACTGCAATCGCTGAAAGCGAAAGTGTTTGGGCGGGGGCGGGGCAGAGCGCACACAGAAGGGTTCGTTGCATTTACCCTTTCTTTATATGTCCATGCATTTACCACACAAGACACGGCGTGCGACACAATAATAGTTTTATAACGATTATCTTGTTTTCATGATCGAGGGAAGCCAAAATCATAATCAAAATTGAATTTCAATTAATCGCCCAGCCCTGCATGGACCTATTAAGAAAGTGGAGTGACCATAGTGACTAACTATGATTGACGGATGTTAACTCCTATCATATGAGCTTTGACGGTCATTTGGCCAATCAGAAACAGTATTTGTCATTGAGGGGACATCAGTCAGTCAGGGCATCTGCAGGGAAGTTTACATTTTTTTCTCTCCGAGTCATCGGAGCGTTCAAGTAGCCGCAGCTGCAGTACTATTATTTTACCGTGTTAATGTGCCTACTTAGTTTATGTGAATCCCTTTTTAAATAAATTCACGGAGTTTGCCAACCGTTGTTTTACAGCCATTTGCATTGCTTTATGCGCGCGCTGATTAACGGCCGCGGTTGGCGGATTGTCACTGCAGATTAACGTGTCACCTCAAATTAATAATGTGCTTTTGTCTATTGCTGTTTTCACGGTTTTTGAATGGTGCGTGGTGTTCTGGCCGACACACCTGAGGTGAATGTAGTGATTATAGCAGATCAGCGCCGAAACAACACACTCACCTGCTTCCTCCACTATCGTCCCATTTTGCACCATTATGTTCCTGCGCACGACTGAGGTGTGTGTGTGTGTGTGTGTGTGTGAGCGCATGAACATGAGTTAACTATGGTGACAGAGTGTATTCTTATGTGTTATATTGATGGTTGTGTAACAAAGATAAGGCCAATCCTGTTTGCCACAATATAAATAGTTAGTTTATTGTAAGGGAATTTGGTGTGATTGATTTGAGGCTCCATGTCATTTTCTGTCTTATTTAAAGCTGGTTTTGCCAGCATTTTTAACCGTTTTTCTAAGCTGTTTTTAACGTTTTTCTTGGTAAATAGTAGGGGTGTGCGGGGACGCCAATATCTGTATCTGTTCAACCAACAAAATTATTCATTATTCATTGTCAATGCAATTGTTGTCCCTTCAAAGCATAACATTTATTTAATATAAGTCAAAAAGTCAGATCTCTCTCTCTCTCTCTCTCTCTCCCTCTCTCTCTCTCTCTCTCTCTCTCTCTGCCAACTCTTATTGTCGCATAAGATACAGTGGAGCAATCATATTATTTAAGCCTTGGTCTGAGGAAGTTCTACATTTGTTCTCAGAATACAAAGAAATTCAGGGAACAAAAATATTGATAAATAACAGCCCAAATCTGTGCATAGGCTACTCACTGTTAGTAAATGAGGGCCAGTGTTCTACTTTTAACTAAACTAGGATCCCCCTTTCCCCCTTAAGGTCGCCCTCTCCTTGTTTTTTTACATTTGTTTTACTAAACTAATATTTATGAACAATCTGTATCAACGTATGTGCCAATCTCATAAACCCTAAATAATATCTTAGCCTTTCCACAAAGCCATAGCCTATGTGATTTTAATGTGTCAAGTTTGCAGTTTCCGATTTTATTGTATGGGTCCTGAAGTAGGCCTAGGCGTGTACGCATTGATTGATAGCTGAAAAAGTACAAGTCCTAAGCATCAGTTTGATGGAAATGTTGTGATGTTTGATATAGTTTAAGCAGTAGGCCTAGTGAATGTAAATACATAGGGTGAACGCGCTGTGTTTGTCAGTGGATAAATAGACAGAGACAGCGTTTCACTCATGTCCACCGCAGAACAGCTGTTAGTGTCATTCTACCTGTAGCGTCATTGAGGCGGAATGCACTGCGTCAATTAAGCGCATAATATAAAATAAATAAATAAATAAAATAATAACGGGACTATTCGGAAATTATCTGTATCCGTATCTGTTTTGGGACTTCTCACCTTTTTCATGGCTTATGAGTTTGCCTGTAATAACAGGGTCCAAAAAGAATAGCCTATATAAGGAAAGAAATCGGAGAAATACAAAAGCAAATCCAAAACAACAGCATTATTAGCTCTGTCTTATGGGCTTCATGATGAGGCCCCCACACACATACAGGAATAATCTTTATATGTGTAAATTCCATATTGTTCATAAAAACTAGCTATCCACCCTTTATCTGTTGAAATGGGTCCCTCAATCATATAACATGGGTCTGCAGTCCAATCTACTGTACTGTTTTTGCAGTTGAAGAGTGCTGCCTGCTTAAGAAAAAAATTTAAAATAATGTTCCTTCTGCAGCTTAAGATTTGATTTAGTCTCTAAATTTTCCTCTCAAAGTGCATCAGATTGATGCATTTTATTTTACAAGCTTGCACAAGCATTATTTATAAATTTTTTTTAAAAAAATAAAAAGTGGGGGGCCCCACACTAGGTCTTGAAACGGGCCACCAGATCGTTATGGCCGCCTCTGTGTGCATGGAGGAGTGAAGCTAGCAGTGACTGTACCTGTGTTGGTCCTGAGCCGCCTGCAGCACCGGCCTCATCAGCTCCTCTGTCTTACAGGGGTGGAGCATGAAGAAAGGCTGGCCCAATAGAGGATGCTCCTGGAACACGAACACACACACACACACACACACACACACACACACACACACACACACACACACACACACACACACACACACACACACACACACACACACAATTTGTACAGCTATAGTTGTGAGGATATTCATCATTGAAATAATGCATTCCCTAGCACCTTCCCCTAGCATCAAAACTAAATGCCTAACCCCAACCCTTACACCAGTGCTTCTCAAATGATTTCCAACTGACCAATTTTTTTTTTTTTTTAAGTGCTAGCAAGCGTGATGTGTGCTTGTGTATGGTCATATCTGCCCGAAAGGCCGCGATTTGCAGTAAATAAACGTCCACATGTGTCTCCAAGTGTCTCTGTAGGCTATTTAAAAAGAAATCAAGCAAGTAGACTAATAATAACATTAATTAATTATTGGTTATCACATCACAGAAGGCCTATTGGCCTATAATAATAAAAAAAACACCACCTTAACTATGTTTACAGTTTAAATTTTTTTTTAATGAAATGCAAACCTCAGTGAATCATTTGCTCTTGTTTCTCTGTCCTGAGATTCTGAGCAGATTCTGAGAGACTGAGCAGTCTTGTTTAAATGTTACAAATTGAGCTAATAAACTGAACTTTGAATTTTTTTGCTGCAGAAGTTATATCAGCTAATTTTTGTTATCTAATTTGATAATAAGGTGATTGTATGCAGAATGCTCGTGCCAGAAACGCATACAGTGGTTTTGTACAGATAAATAAATAAATAGTATTTCAATTTAGGGGGGGGGGGCGCGAAAAAATTTCTGTCCCCTAGGGGGGGCATGACAGAAAATAATTGAGAACCACTTACACTAACCTCATTCACACCTGAACCTTAAAACCTAGTGTTAACCCTCAAACAGCCCTTTAAAGGCCTGTCCCAAAGTGAGACATGGACCAAATGTCCTCACTTTTCCAAAAATGTCCTCACTCCTAAGGTCTTAGGGTGTATTGTATTCACACTGTGAAAGTCCGCTAGTTCACTTGCTTTGGTCCAGACCAAAAATAATTTAGATTTTTTTGTTTGGTGTGGTCCACTTTTCATATTGCAAGTGAACCAGCATAACGAAGCAGAACCACATGTGATCTGAGGTCATTCATTAATTGGACAGACATTCTGGGACGGGGGAAAAGCAGGAAGCACCAGGTGAAAACTGCCAGTGTTTACTATCATGGAGATATTCTATAGCCTACTGCAAACATTTTTATTTTGTGCCATCAGTAAATAACAACTGTGCGTCATTAAAATCTGTAGGCTAGACTGCGAGTCATTTACGTTGTAGAGAGGGAGGCACTGCCTGATATACAGTTTGATCTAATATGGGGTTAAGAATAATAAATAAATACATCTAAAAAACAGAAAAACATCAAATTAGAGTTGTTTCAAATGGTTTAACATGACAATGCCTGTTTTTTTGTGGCTTGTAGCCTACGATGTGAAACTTATCATTTTCACTGTAGTTTTGCTGCTGGACGAAAAGAATAGGCTCAAGCTGACACACAGCTGATTTAGCTGTGAGTCAGCTGTGTGTCATTTTCGGCACGGATGAGCTCCGAACTGACACCTAGATTAGGGATGGCCATTTAGAATTTTTTCTTTAACCGGTTAACCACAAGAATTAACGGTTATTAACCGGTTAACCGTTAACATTTAATGTAGCCTATTTATAGTGAAATACATGAAGCATTATAGCCGGGCTCCCGACCTTTTTTTGTTCCAAGGACCTGCATATTAATTTCACATACATTTTGACATTCACACGGCACCTTGTCTGTTGTGAGAATAGTCTAGTATGCGAATGTAGGAGCAGAAAGTGAAATAAGTGACTGAAAAAGGACATTTACACACACACACACAGGCTTAGGGGATGCGTAGCCTACCGAAACCCGGTGCTAAGTGGTGCTGAGCACGGGGCAACATTTTGAAAGACCGTAGCATTGATAAGCTCCGACGTTATCAGTATTGCATAACGGTACCTTATGCTTTTGTTTCGCTATTGATCCTCGCACACAAGCATGGCAGACCTCTCTGTCTGTGCAGGGGCACTCACTGCCTGTCTGTCACTCTCTCACACTCACTGAGACGGTGATAGATGCAGGACAGCATCCACCTCAAGAAGGCTAATGCTAGCGCTATGTTAAGCTAGCGGGAGCCCACGCTGTTAATTAAATTATACAAACACATGGCAAGGGAGTGTTGTGACCATAAGTTTTGACTGGCTATCTTTCCGGGAGCGTACCATGGACCTATTATACAGTTGAGAGTAGTCTACAAGACTCTTTTCATTCTTTACCAACAGTTGGCATTCTTACATCCGGTTTCGCGATATCAAAATAAGAGTTTGGATTTCAAAATTAAGGTGATTTAATTTTTTTTAACCGTTTAACCATGGACATCCCTAACCTAGATAGTATTAAAGGTCTAACCCGTTAACAAGCTAAATAAAACACACACTTCATGCAAAGCGCAGCGCGAACCTGTAGGCACTGTGTAGGAGACGCTCCCCTCTACTTAATCTGATCGCTGAACACATTCAGCATTTCAACGCGTCCTCTCAAATGTAGTATATTGGCTCGGGGCTCTCGGTCAAACCACAACTAATCTATTCAACAATGGCGACAACACTTTCCCATAAAGTGAAGCTGTCTGCGATTTATAAAAACGAACTGCAGCAGAGTGCGTATGGAAACGCACCGAGACCACCTCTTCAGCTGGGTCTCGGAGCGCTTGTTTGGTCCGCCCCCGAGTGCGATTGCTGTATTCACACCTGCCTGAAAGATGCACACCGAAGGCGGTAGTTAATTTCAACCGAACTAAACACAGCAGGTGTGAATACACCCTAAGACTCAAATTGGTTCTCAAATAAGTAGTTGTACAAGTACACAAACACACACACACACACTAGACCTCAGTGGAGCTTCAAACAGTGAACTGGTGAGAATAAAGCTTGGGGATGTTCTTACCTGCAGAGTGATGGTGCTCAGAGGACTGTGCTGAAGCCTGGACCTGAAGTTTGGATGGACTGAGGTCCACACCTCCTCTAGAGACAGGTTCCTCCCCTCTGACACAGGAGGGAGAAGATGTCACAGAGAGCATCACGCTGACATAACCTGTGTCGCAAATAGCAACATCTTGCAAATCACAGATGCATTGTGGGTATATGGTGAGGCATAGTGATAGATCCATCGACATCTACGTAACTTGGAATATAAAGTTGTAAAGTTTTTAATTCATTAAAAATGGTTGGAGCAGGGGGCGCCTTTAGCTCAGTTGGTAGGGCACCCCCCCCCATGGGCCTCGGCCAGCAGTGGACCCGGGTTCGATTCCAGCCCGCGGTCGTTCTCTGCATGTCACTCCCCTCTCTGCCCCATTTCAACTCTGTCTCTACACTATCAATAAAGCATAAAAATGCCAAAAAAATATCTTAAAAAAAAAAATGGTTGGAGCAGATTGCTAGTTTCTGTTCATTGCTCATTGTTTGGGGGGTATTTCAAAAAACATAAATTAGTTGGTGATGAATACTAGTTTATATTTAGCAGAAATAAATTGTCCGAGTAGCCTATTTATCGATGAACAAAGAAGCGCAGCAAACTGCTATTAGGCTACTGATTACATTATTTATAATATATAATATGTTTCTATAGGCTACTAAAGTGTAACAGGATAGCCAACCATATTGGACATTTATAACCATCTTGGACACCCTCTGGTTCTCTCATTTTTCAGGTTTAGAAAACATGCTGCACTAAATCCTCTTTCAAAGTATTTAAGGCATTGTGGTCTAATAAATACTGTCTTGATTTAACGGTCCACTTCTGTGGCCATGACACGGACGTCAGAAACAGTAGAATGTGGGAAGCACAAATGTGTTTGTTACCAACAATGTATTTGGTTTTTATTAAGATAAGATGGAACTATTTGTGAAACGGGTTATGGGAGAGACAATGAACTGCATCAATGTATTTGACAGAAGGCAGGAACCAATGAAAACCTTCGACTGATATGAGTCTATAGCAGGGGTGTCCAAACTACGGCCCGCCCACGGCCGATTTTAAAAATATAATGCAATATGGCCCTTAAAAAAAAAAAAAAATTATTATTATTTTTTTTTTTTGCATTTCTTAGTTAACCCACTAGTGCAGGGGTGTCAAAACTGATTGATTGGCCCTTGGCACATTTTAAAAATATAATGTAATATGGCCCTTTTAATTTTTAAATAAATAATAATAATAATAAATAAATCTAAATGCACTCATTATATTACAGAGAAATATGTCCCATAAAAGAAAAAGAGCACCAAGGCCATCTCAGAGGACCCTGCATAATATTTTAATTTAAATTAATATTATTATGGAAAATCCATGTGTCCTTCTCCAATAGCTTCTAATTCATCAGTGTTTACATTTTTTTCATACAAAATTCTTCAGCTTTAGCCTCTTAATTTCCCTCTCAAAGTGCACCATTATGAAACTAAACATCAGAGCAGCTACATGTCCTGAGAAATGTGTTATTTTTGCAAAGTGGCCCGGCCCTTCGTAGATTTTTCTGTATGTGGCCCTCAGTGAAAAAAGTTTGGACACCCCTGGTCTATAGCCTCAGACATGGAAGGACAGACAACTTTTCTGAACAAACATTTAAAATTAAAAGCATAGTAGTATTTTTTATTTTTTGTATCTACTTCTCCGCAGCTCCGAAGTATTTTAAAAGGGTTTGTGTGTGTGTGTGTGTATGTGTAGTGACGGGAACACACCCAGAGTGACGGCTCTGAAGTAGAGCACTGGTGTGCTGTAGCTGCAGGAGAAGAGGATGTGATACTCATACTGAAGCACCATGCTGCTGCCTTCACATGCTGTACACACACTCAACTCTTCATCTTCTTCATCTTCCTCCCCCAGGCCAGCTGTGATGATGTCGTCAGCAGCAGACTGTGGAGGGAGACACATGGTGGAGATGCTGGTCAATGTGTTCAGCCTGTTACTGTTCTCTGTGGCACAATGAGACAGTGGTGGAGCAATTGTTCACATCATTTACTAAGTTTTTTCTACGTAAGATAACCATCCACTTTATTGTCTGTTAAGTTCCTTTCTATCAAATAGTGAGTTCAAACAATGGTGATTGAGCTTATGACCCACTGATGAAAGCGCCTGTATTTAGCTTTGCCCTGTTATACTATCGGAGGGGCTATGTCGCATTTCCTGCGCTGCAGCGGTGCGTTCTTGTACTCAGGACATGGGAGCTTTATATTGACCAGGTCATATGCCTCATATTCTGTTATTGACTGTGATGTATTTAAACTGTATTTACCTTAGGATAATGTCAGAGAACGCAGAAATCTTGATGCCATTTTCAAAGTTTTTGGCTCAGATTCCTGGCTGAACAGGTTCAGTTGTAAAGGTTGTTGTTTAGAACAAGTTAGTGTGTTCTGTTAAAACAGGAGAAGCACTTTTTTGTATTTTTTATTCATTTCAAAATGTTATTTGTTTAAATGTATTTGATTTCCTTTTTGTTTTGTTGTGTCATTAGGAGGTGCAAGGAGGTTGGTGGGTTCCAGGGGAGAGATTTGTACATCTTAAAGTTGAAATGCATCAGTCTGGAAAACTTTGAGAGAAAAATCATGAGGCTGGATACAAGTTATGAAATGGCTTTAATGCGCTCAGAAAAGTAGAAATGTATTTTCTTTCAACTTCTGGCCACTAGGGGGTGCAAGTGTACCGCCTGCACCCTCCCCTCCGTAAAACGGCCAGTGGCTGGATGAAAGCAATCTCTACTTTTATAGAGATTAGGCTTCAAGGAATTCATATTTTAAAAGATAGGAATGACTAAAATTAAGTGTTTCCATATTTTCTCCTTCATTTGTGGGTATATCAGATTGGATTGGACAACACTTGTTCTGATAAATGTTGGTCTTTTGTGCAATGCATATTGTCAGCTCTTTTAACCTATAAGGCGCTTAACTTACACTTAAGCCTGTTGTGTGCCAAGCTCAATTGATGGTTTTCACTCACGCCTCAATGTTTTCAGCCTTTATTTCAAAAAGTAAAATGAATAGTGAGGTTATTCTTTTACTGGTGATAGAACAAATCAAAACCTTTGAAATGATTTAAAAAAGTAATTTTCGCCAAATATGTCACTTACGCCCCTTTTACTCCAGGCCCCTTTTTTGTAATGTTTCATATACTATGTGCTTGTAGGCCTATGCCTACTAATGTGTAGTATACATATTTCATAAACTCTTCATGTTCCGTGGGCATAAATCCTAATTCATAAGGTAATTAGTAACTGAAGTTATCAGATTAATGTAGTGGAGTAAAGAGTACAATATTTCCCAGTGAATTGTAATGGAGTAGAAGTATAAAGTAGCATGAAAAGAAAAGATTCAAATAAAGTAGAAGAGCCTCAAACTTGTCCTTTAGTACAGTACTAGAGTTATTGTAAAGGTAACATTTCACCACTGGAATGAGCATTCATTCAGGAGCTTAACCAGCTTCATCATTAAAAATGGTAGGTGAGTGCAGATCATCACTTTAATCATTCAACTACATTTCTAATTTTTGCTCATTTTACACATTCCTAACTGGTCAATTACAAGTACTGACTAATTCCTGAGAATCAAATATATTAAGTGAAAGCCCAGCTGGATTAAGTAGCACATGGTATGAGCTCAGTGTGTCACCTCTGATGATGAACGGTTTCCTTCCTGGTCCCACACTGTGCTGCAGTCTATCACCACTGACCTGAGAGCAGTCTTCCTCAGGTAGCCCTCTGATGCCGAGCCCTGTACACAGAGCACATGCTAGTATTAGCATCACAACAGGCTGACAGGCTAACACAGCAACACGCCTCCTCACCTGGACCTCATAGGGCTGGGACATTCAGGGTGTATTCACACTGGGAAAGTCCGCTAGTTCACTTGCTTTGGTCCAGACCAAATAGAGTTTTGATTTTTTTGTTTGGTGTGGTCCACTTTCATATTGCCCCTTTTGTAAGTGAACCAGCATTACGAAGCAAAACCACACGTGATCTGAGGTCATTAATTCATTGGACAGACATTCTGGGGTGGAGAGAAACAGGAAGCACGAAGTTAAAACTGCGAAATATATAATTGATATAATATGGGGTTAAAAATAATAAAATGGCCTACATCTAACCTATAAATAAAGAGGAAAAACATCAAATTATTGTTGTTTCATATGGTTATAATACGTAGCCCTATGTCAATGCCACGTTATGTGGCTTGTAGCCTACAATGTGAAACATAATTTTTACTGTATTGTTGGTGCTGGACGCGCGTCACACGAGAAGAATAGGCTCAAGCTGACACTCATCTGATTAAGCTGTGCATCAGCTGGGTCGGCGCAGTTCAGCTCCAAACTGATACGGGGATAGTATTGACGGTCCCGTAGGCTACATGGGAAGCAAAATAAAAACACACACTTCTTGCGCAGCAACCTGTTGGCACTGTGCGGGAGACGCTCCCCTCTCCTTCATCTGATCGCTGAACACATTCAGCATGTTTACGTGTCCTCTCGATCAAATGTAATATATTGTTCTGGGCTCCCGGTCAAACCACAACTTATCGTCCTAACAATGGCGACAACAACACTTTCCCATAATGTGAAGCTGACGGCTATTTATTAAAAAAGAAAAGAAAGAAAAGGCACAGTGCCTCCTGCATTTGGGTCGGATCGAGTCCGGACAAATTCACACCACAAACGAACTGCAGCAGAGTGCGTTTGGAAACGCACCGAGACTACCTCTTCAGCTGGGTCTCGGAGCGTTTGTTTGGTCCGCCCCCGAGTGCGATTGCTGTATTCACACCTGCCTGAAAGATGCGCACCGAAGGCAGAAGTGCATCTGAGTTCGTTTCAACCGAACTAAACACGGCAGGTGTGAATACACCCTCAGACCCTGGAATCTAATTAAACTGGCACATGTCAATTATTTTGATTTGGCTCCTGTCCCATGCCCCTCTTTTCTTCACTCTTAATCAGCAGAGACGTATTAACATTCATTTTCTATGACAAGAGATTCAAGCAATTTTTTACCTTTATTTTCTACTTTTCAAAAAACAATTGTTTTTTGAAAAGTTATTTTAAACAAATTATTTATTTTAAACATTTTTTTTTACTTCAAAACTGAAATGTGACATTTATACCCTTTTCCCGCCAAAATGAGCGGGTCGACGCTGGGTTTTTGAACCCGGATCAATGCTGCTGAAAATAGAAGATTGTCCCTTTTCCCACTGCCAGCAGACCCTGCTCTGATCTCCAGCTGTGCAGTGAGGTCAACAGAGAGAGCGAGAAGAGAGAGCTTTATCAAACTTAGCTTTTTACAGAGATCATTAGGCTACTGACTTTAATTTAGAATGACTATAGCAGGCGACCTGCTGTCTGCGAGCTCCTGCAAGTTTTACATTTTTTACATTTACTTTATGGAGATGCTGATTTCCTTTTTCCAGCAAGACATGACACCTGCCCACTAGGGCTGGCCCGAATTATTCGAATATTCGAATACTCGTTCGGAAAATTAGTATTCGGAGCTTAAATTAGTATTCGGAGCTTCGTTTTTTTTTTTTTTAAATTGTTGAGAAAATGTAATGAATGGTATGATTGTTGTTGTAACTGGGCGACTTGATTGTCCAGTAGGTCTCGCATTATACAATGGTGCCATCTACTGGATCCATTTGGAACGGCAGAACCACCTTTGAACTTTGACCTAGTTGGCTGCTGACTTTTTCAAAGCCGGTGATACACGGTGATACACCAGCTGTATGCTACGTGACGTTACCAGAGCGAGGGATGCAAACTATAAGCGACACCAAGCAGAGAAGCGAGAGAGGTGGAGGAAGAATAGATAACTTGTTTCCATTAACTTTATAACACAACATTAGCGGGATCTCGGGAGGAAAAGTAATGCTTAGCGAAATGCTAACCTTAGCTTAGCTGTATGTTTACGTACAGCACCGCACCCATAAACTGTGACTGGCTTGCTGCAGAGCGTGAACGTCTTGGCAATACCCGGTCAATATAATGGATATAATATGGACACATAAGACAATCAATAATTCGGTACTTGTTATGGATTTATTGTACAAATTCCCTGAAAACAAAGATGCACATTCCAGGATGAATTGAAAAGCTCCCGTTACGTAAGGGCTGAGATCGCAGAGAGGACAGCTGATTTGGACAGCTGTTCGCGTCCACGGGGAAAAAGTAAGGAACTCCAACTTAATTAGGCCTATTAATTAACGTTCAAAAGCTATTAAATCTTCAACAAAATAATATGCAGATATTGTCAAAATCGGTTCCAGGGAGTATATAGGGATTATTAACGTTTTTTTATTTATTTATTTATTTATTTTATTAACATTGTTTTTGATGGTGTGTTTTTCTGGACCGAATATCCGGATATTCGCTCGGAAAAACCAACGAATATTCGGAGCCTGAAAAATGGTATTCGGGCCAGCCCTACTGCCCACACTGTCAAAACCACTAGTAACAGGTTGGCTGACCATGGTATTACGGAGCTTGATTGGCCAAACAACTCTCTTGACCTGAATTCCATAGAGAACCTATGGAATATTGTCAAGAAGAAGATGAGACACACCAGACCCAACAATACAGACGAGCTGAAGGCCACTATCAAAGCAACCTGGGCTTCATAACACCTCAGCAGTAATGCAATAATTCATGTAAAATAAGAACCCAGACCAAGTACAGTCCCCTCCATATGTATCGGAACAGCGAGGCCAATTCCTTTATTTTTGCTGTAGACTGGAAACATTTGGGTTTGACACCAAAATATGAATATGAGACAATAGATCAACATTTAAAAGGTGAAGTAAGCGGTTTATTTATGTTAATATAAGTGTAAAATCGCTCTTTATTCATACATAATGTGCGCGTTTCATAATGCCGATCTCTCAGTCAGCTGCTTTGCATGTAATCGGCAAATAAACTTATTGTAGTATCCCGAAATTTTTATCCAATCAGAAGAGAGAACGCTACAAACCGACACTCGTCTCACTCATATATAGTAAATACACTCCATGTCTGTTTTGATGGTTTTTATCATGTTTTATCACACTTATGGATCTGAGATGATGCTAGATAACTCGCTGCTTGAAGACCGCAGTGCATTAATGTGGTGACGTGGGGACGAGCGAGGGGACTGCTAACTGCAGTAACTGACAGGAAGTTAGCTAAAAGAACCATTCCGCCTACAGCACCTTTAAGCTTTCATTTCCAGGTATTTACATCTGGATCTGATACACAACTGAGAAGACAGCATTTTTTGTAAAGGAACACCAAATTTTTAGGTGAGCAAAAGTATTGAAACAGATAGACTTAAAGTAAATTAAAGTGAATAAGACTTAATATTTTGTTGCAAATCCTTCGCTTGCAAAAGCTGCATCAAGCCTGTGACCCATTGACATAACAAAACTTTGGCATTCTTCTTTTGTGATGCTTTTCCAGGCCTTTACCACAGCCTCATTCAGTTGCTGTTTGTTTTGGGGGGTTACACCCTTCGATCTCCTCTTTAGCAGGTAAAATGGATGCTCTATAGCGTTTAAGTCTGGAGATTGACTTGGCCAGTCTAAAACTTTCCATTTCTTGCCCCTGATGAACTCCTTTGTTGTTTTTGCAGTTTATTTGGGTCATTATCTTGCTGCATGATGAAGGATCTTCCAATCAGCTTTGTTGCATCTTTCTTTAAATTGGCAGACATAATGTTTCTGTAGACTTCTAAGTTCATTTTGCTGTTACCATCATGTGTTACTGTGTTGTTGTCAAGATGAACCTTTATCAAAGTGATGGAAAGGCTACAGTTTGGAAAAGGAAAGGATCTGCTCATGATCCCAAACATACAGGCTCATCTGTGAAACACGGTGGAGGCAATGTCATGGCTTGGGCTTGCATGGCTTCTTCTCGAATGGGCTCATTAATCTTCATTGATGATGTAACACATGATGGCAAAAGCTAAATGAACTCAGAAGTTTACACAAACATTTTGTCTGCCAATTTAAAGAAAGATGCAACCAATTGGAATATTGCAGTTGATGCAGTTATTGCAAGCGAAGGCTTTGCAACAAAATATTAAGTCTTATTCACTTTAATTTATTTTAAGTCTATCTGTTCCAATACTTTTGCTCACCTAAAAATGTGGTGTTCCTTTACAAATAATGATATTTTCTCAGTTGTGTATCAGATCCAGATAAATAAATAAACCGCTTACTTCACCTTTTAAATGTTGATCTATTGTCTCATATTCATATTTTGGTGTCAAACCCAAATGTTTCCAGTCTACAGCAAAAATAAAGGAATTGGCCTCACCGTTCCTATACTATTGGAGGGGACTGTATATAGTAGATTAATGAAAATACTACTCAAAAGGTCAACATTTCTGTATTATAAATTCTTATGGAATATTCAAAATTTTGAGATGCTGAATTTTTGATTTTCACGAGCTGTAAGACGGAATCCTGAACTATATCACTATATGTCTTATACATCTAGAATGTATGGAATTTTCACATTTTGAATGAAATCACATTAAAAAAATAGCTTTTCCATGATATTCTAATAAAATGAGTTTCACCTGTGTGTGCATACTTTTTATTTGTTGAGTAGGCCTATATAGGCCTTATTAAAATATAATAGGCTTTTCCATCTGTTATTTTTATTAAATATTTATTAATTGAATGTACAGAAAATATGCAATATTGTCAAATGTATCGTTATCAGGATATGAAATTACCATCGGGATATGAGATTTTGGTCATATTGCCAATCCCTACATGCAGTTTTGTACATGCATCTTTTATTTATTTCTTTGTACACAAATAAAAGCATTGTGCTTTAACTCTGCCTCTTCATATTGTTTGATCATACGTGATGAGTGGATGCTGTATAACACAATGTAGATAACAGGCAGAGGCAAATTGAAGGTGAGCGATGACTAACTTCTAAATAATCACAAGAGTAACAAGAAGTGGTGTTTATAGCCACGTTTTTAATGAGGACCAAAAACCTAAAAAATCGTCCATTAATCGTAATGGAGGTCAAAGTTTCAATTACTGGTGATATTAGTCCCAGCCCTACCCCCTCACCTGTACAGTCTCCCAGCTCCAGCCGTCTCCCAGCTGCTGTGAGCGCTGCACCAGGAGCTGACAGCAGCCCTGGAAGCTCTGCTCATCCATCTGTACAGTGTGGAGGAGACAGCTATATCACACTGAAGAGCCTACATACATTTTATACACAGCAGGCAAAAAAACATTTTTTAGCACTGGTCAATTTTGACTTGAGATGTGTCCATTTAACTTCTCCTTTCATACTAGCAAATCAAAAGTTCCATAATGAACATTGAGGTGATGTTGAGGATATGTCTATAGTTACAAGTTGTTTGTTTTTCTCAATACTCTGAACCAAAAACCTCAATTTCTAAAGCATTTACGTCAACTTTCCATAATCATTCTTAGCACTATAACACTATACAAAGGGATTTGTTCATATTTTGTTAATTGTCTCATGTATGATTCCTTTTATTTCTTCAAACATGATGGGAATGCATTTTTAAGACCCGTTAAGTTTAGTTGATTTATTTTATTGAGCCTTTACGTAATATTTTTTTCATTAAAAAAATAAAAGAGGCTGTATCCAAAATCTGTTCTGAAAAAAGTTGAACACTAATAAACCTAAGTTGGAAAAACGAAATAAACTCTAAAGATTTGAACTCTTGCTTTATCCGGTATCCAAATGTTTGGTTTTCAGAGATGCAAATTTACACATAAATAGCCTTGTTCTATATTGCTAAAATAATAATAACAAATGTCCTGATGATATCTGTACGTTAAACATTTTACCCTATTCTAAAACACTGTAAGAGAACCCATGCGCTGAACAGGTTTTCTGTTCAAAACCAGTCACTGCAATACGAAATACTTCCCTCTGAAATGTAGTGAGCTGGAAGTATTTATAGGAGCAGTAAAGTGTAACAGTCCAATAGCCTAGCACATAGCCTAGCCTACCTCACAATCTACTACAGTACAGTACAATGTACTGTCACAGTGCTGTGACATCACATAAGCCAAGCTGAACTCAGCGGACTTAACAGTGGACCATTCTCATACTACACACCGAGTCACCATTCTGCATCTACAAGCTCCATAGTAAAGTTATGAGCATCAAATATACACCAATACTGAGAGTGAAACATTTGTAGGCTACCGTAAAGATGCATTGGTATTCATAGTTTATTTCCTTAGGTGACAGCATGGATAAATACGTCTTTATATCTATGAGGTGACAGGCAGCTGGCATTAGGCTACTTTATTTGTTTGCGGGGACAGCTGGACATAACAGCCTCCGTCCTACAGCAGTAACTTTCCAGATAAAAACGAGCTAATATTCACAAAAGAGACAACGTCGATAAGAAGCGTTTGTTAAAGCATAGCATTGCTGCTTGTTTGATTCTCTCCCGCTGGATCTGTCTGACCTAGCCTGACGCGGCGTCATGGCACCGTGCCATAACACCGGTAACGGGAAGCCTTTTACGCACACACAAGTTCAACACACACCAGATACTGACATTTTTACAGCATATTACTTACTGCTGGGAGACTGGAACAACGGAAAACAGAGCCAATATTTATCTTCCGGGTCGCGAGATCACGTGACTACCACCGTCACCTGCTTAGTGTTATATCCTTATGATTAACCAACAATCAAATATAGCCTATCTCTAACTCTCAGACAACAAATCCACACCGGAAGGCCTTGAGATAAGTTATAAAAATGACCGAAATTCAAGATAGGCCTATATAACATATAGCCATTTCATTCAAGTGTTGTCGTCTGTGTCTTCAAGTAGTGGCAGCTGTCGTGTTGTTAGTATTTGCCGCCGCTAGATGGCAGTACACCATATGAGAGCCGCAGCAATGCAATGGAACTACAGAACACACAGCAACACAGTCCAATGGCTAACACATTGCAGCCTATTTGCGTTCTAATTCTAAAACATAGCAGACAGAGAAGGAGAGTGGTTCTAATTGTCTTTGACCAAAGGTGTAGCCATGGTTTGAACATAGGGGGGACAAATCCGTGTGGGTCGTAGTGGGGGTATTAGTGGGCGAAATGTTTTAACATTGTAAGTTAAAAGGGCATCAATCTGGTCACTATGTGGCAGTAGAATACTGATACATACTGTATTAGGGTTATCACGATACTGGAATATCAAATTCAATACCATTTTTGATACAGCAGGGCGAAAAAAGGACAAAAAATTTAGAAGCATAATTTAAAAAAAATAAACTGAAGTAATGAAATATCTAATACTGATAGTACAACGATACAATGTCAAAACTTAAAAATCAGCAAAGTAATGGAATAAAGATTTGATGACAAAACACTTGAAGTTAGAAGAGAGGGATTTATAGAAAAATATATTTTCCATAAATAGTTTAGCGCTGGTACTAGACAACAGTCAACAGCATATTAACTACAATGTCATTGAGCAAAATAATAGATATTAACTATATCCAACACTTCAAAAGATAATTCAGACCATGGATTTTTTTTCTCTCTCTTTTTTATCATGCACACGGCAACAGTGTATTAAGTACAACACAAATGACTTGAGTACATTACACTTAGTTTTTTGAGTTTTAGCACTGGTGCTAGCAAGTAAAAAAATTAAGAAGCACAGTTTATTTATTTTTTGTAACACAAATATGGTCTAAAACTTGTATAACCCAAACCCTTGCATTTAGCTCTAATTAGCCTGGCGGCTACGGCTTTGTGTCTTTCAACAGGGCCCCTCAACTAAATCTAAGACCCCCCCCAATTTAAATGCTACAACATTAAATGCAATTTACTGCCTGTATAGAGAGAAATATACAGATGCCAACAGACAAGGTTTAGTCAAATAAATAAATAAATTAATGTACAATTTGGACCTTTGATTTATTTATGAGCTAAATATCTAAATTAACCAGTGCATTAAAAAACAATGTTTTAGCTGCAGTTGCTCGCCTCAAACAAAAACAAAGGGACATGTCATTTAGGTGGCACTGATGCCTTTGTACATGAACTGCCTTACTGGTGTTGTGATTGCTCTTTGGGTGTGAAGAATGGCAACAGTTTTTCAAATGGGCTTAAAGGGAGCATTCAGTATTTTTTGATGTGGGGTTGAATGAGGTTCTTCTGCATAGTTAGTGTGTTACCTTATGGAGATGGAGATCAGTGCAGTCACTATAAGGAGTTTGGAGGAGACATCACAGAAGCAGAAGTCAGAATGTACTGTTTGCAGAGGGGCCAAAAGAAAAGCACTTTTTTGCCACATAGTATATAAATGCGTTCCTCTAAAAGGTTATATTTTTGGCAAAATAAATCGTTTTTCTTCTGGTCCCCTCTGTTTGAAGATGGGACAGCACAAACTCAAGTGAAAGGTGTTAATTTTATTGGACCAAATTCTTATAATACAAAGACTGTTTGTGACTCCCAGAAGAATATTTGTGTTTTGCCATTTTGTCATCAAACCACAATTCATCAATTCCACAAGGAGCCTGTAGTTGGCTTATACTGACATAAGCCGTGTCTCAATCAAGGGGCCGCATCCTTCTAAGGACGCGGTCTATGAAGGCCATAGCCTGTGAAGGCCGTTTCGATGGCCGAACAAGCGTTGTTAATTGAGACGGTCTCCGCAGGTCTCGGTTTACGAGCATTTCCGGTTTGCGTAACAAGCCCTCGCCGCTCCTGTGCTGCCTAGCAACCCTGATTGCTGCCAACGGAAACAGCCTTGTCAACGGAGGAAAAAAGAAAAAGAAGTTGCCTACCAGACGAAAAGAAAAAAAAGTACAAGAAAAAAAGAAAGGAAGATAAAAGTTAAGAAGATGGAGCAACACGTTGCTGTTTTGTTATTTTTTATTTTATTTTATGCCATCTCTGAAAAAAACGCAATGAATCTTGGGATATGTTGGGCTGCGAAGGATCCATCTGTTGCAGCCTTCAAAACCGTGAAACGAAGGCTGTATTTCTAGGCCGCATACGAAGGAACCTTGTAAATGGGACAAGCCTTTGCGCGACGCTATCATGCAATCGGTCTTCAAATGCAGCCTTCGTAGGCTGCGGCCTCTGGAATGGGATACACCTTGTGTGTGGAAAATCACCCACAATCCTTAGCGATATGGATCAGACCATCATTCTGTAATTGCAATGTGCGGTAACAGTGGCCGCTGCTCAGCAACAGTAAAACACAGAAACAGCAGTGGCAAGAGAGGGCAAAAGAAGCCATTTATTGAAATAATCCAAAGAAACTAAACATGACACTTTTTTTCTTCAATCAAGCAAAATGGAACAGTTTCCACGTCGAAAAAACAGTCAACACTAAGTGTGTGCAACACTCCTGCTGCCGCACTGAGGGGCAGAGGACTAAACCACAGCTCTTCTCTTCAAACTCTTGTAATATACAAACCGTCAGACAGAAAAACTTAAAATCCAGCACATTGCTTTTTTTAAATCAAATATATACATTTGTTTTCATACAGCATTTACACATAGAAGAAAAAAAACAAAAACAAAGCAAGTACCACAGAAGAACTCTATCTGTCAATCCTAAGATAAAAACAACACAAACAAAAACACACACCCACACAACATGTAGACAGAGGTGAAAGTGACGCATGATGCTGTCAGAACTATATTGTCTTGGTTCCTGCTGACAGAGAGAAGCAGCGGGGTTTCCCAGGCTCACACACAGGGGGATGAGAGGAACATGCCGGCACAGCCAGGAGACTGGGGAAGGCTCTTTGTCCCAACTGGGTTCACTTCACTCATTTAGGAAGAAGGGACGCATTGAGTATGACTGAAACCTCCTACAAATCCCACAATGCTCAGTTAAGTTTCATGTCATGAGTTAGCCAGCTTGTTCATTAGCACTGACGGTATATTTAAGTCTTATGGCTTGATAATTCAATACTATACAGTAGAATTATGACTGAACATAGAACCTCAATAGAATATGTCCACAGAGTGTGTCCTGATACATTTCTTTCTTCTTGACTAAAACTACTTAAAGACCTGTTAATTGAATGAGACCTTTAATGATGTTGTCCTGATTGTCTAAGCTGTACTGTCACTATGTTGGTCCGTGTAGCCGTCAATAATGTAAAATGGACAATATGGTAATAATTTTTCATTTAAAAATGCCACTTCTTTCATTCTTGTCTTTCCCACTACTGAAGTGCCCTGCACACACTGCTATCAAACAGAGCCTTGAACCTACAGCTGACTAGCTCCATGTAACACACCGGTACGTTCCAGTCAGTAGGAAACACTTCCAGACAGTGTCTCTCCTCAAAGGCATTCTTTGGTTGTGCAAATAAAAAGTGATCTAGTAGCTGTGTTGAGGATGAAATGAAGACGTTCTAAACCGGACAGCTTACAAACTCCTGACTGATCACTGTTGGATTGTCTTTTCTGGAAAGGTAAAAAAAAATGTTGTATGGAGAGAGGCTGTCAGAGGATCCAAAGGCCTACACTCTATTATGCCTCGTTTCCACCGAGTAGAGCGGGTCGGGTCGGGTCGGGTCGGGTCGGAGCGGCTCAGAGCGGGACAGCTCACTTTTAAGAATCTCGGTGATGTTTCCGGGGTTTAGGCTGGACTGCGATAGCCGCCGCCAGAATGTGGGTCAAACTATCGGGCTTTGGAACAACTGTGGTCAAGCCAGCGGTCTATCGTTTTTGCTTGGTCAAACCAGCCGCTTCTTTATTTATTCCCCCCGTGTTGTTGTGAGTACAGCGACGGCTCGGTGCAACCAATAGAGACAGTGAGCGAACAGCGCTGGCTGCGGCAGCCACGTGACATCGTAGCAGTGGGACACAGTGTAGCCAACTAATTCATTTAATGACGAGGAAAAACACCACACAAAAAAGTGCTGCGCTCACATTTTCGCCAAAACACAAGACTCTCTTCACTCTAGCCGAGGTGACTAGGGTAGAACGGGGTAAGTAGGCACACTTTTTAGTCTACTGAGAATTACTCATCACCTAAACATCTTTCGATAGTCATTTCTACATTACATCAAAGCTTAAAGTGTTAGCTTGAAATGTGTACCCCTCACTTTTTCTATCTTATTGTAATAAAGAAGAAATTAATCATCAAAGACACCCTTAAACATTGTGACAATCAACCCCATCAAGGGGTCGGTTGTCATACACTATGGGGTTGTTTGTCACAATGTTATCTTAATGGGAATAATCTTGAAAAGAAGGAAAGAAAGTAGAACTAAATTTGAAAATGCAATTGCATTGTCAAGTTGACAAATAGGCCTATATAACTTACTGTAGCCTTGGCAGCTGGTCTAGTTTGAGATGCACTGGCTTGTTTTGATTTTGTTGTCCCTTTTTTCCTTTGCATGCTAGCTGTCTTTTCCTGCTCTATTCTTTCCTTCTCTGGGGTGTCAACCAACCCCCCCAAAAATGTGACGACCAACCCCAACTTGAATTTTTTGCTAGCATCAAGGCCAACAACCATCTGACAATTAATTAGCTTGCTAACCACAATCTAAACTATAGTTTACCCTTCACACTTTTTATGGGTAACAAGTGTTTTGTTATAAACCCATTATGTAAAAGCCTAGAAGAAAAATACTGAGGAGCTAAATATTTTCAATTTGACATGAAAAACACAAACAGTCCCCTCACCTCAAATTCAGCAGTCTAACTCCAAGGAAGACTATGTAGGTGACCTCTTAACACAATTCTGGATATTTACATACCAAAATTTCACAGACAGAGCCTTCTGGTTCCGAGATATAACGATTGGGACAACCAACCCGTGTGACAAATTACCCCGTTCTCCCCTACACACGGCGGAAATGATTCTTTCTACCAACTGTGGTCAAGCCAGCGGTCTCTCGTTTTTGATTGGTCAAACCAGCCGCTTCTTTATTTATTCCCCCGTGTTGTTGTGAGCGTGTATTTACTACTATCTATGGCGTAAACACACAGAGACGGCTCGGTGCAACTCATAGAGACAGTGAGCGAACAGTGCTGGCTGCGGCAGCTACGTGACTAGCAGTGGGACACAGTGTAACCAACTGATTAATTTATTGACGAGGAAAAACACCACACAATAAACAGTGCTGTGCTCACATTTTCGCCAAAACACAAGACTCTCTTCACTCTTGCCGAGATGACTACACATGGTGGAAATGATTCTTTCGACCAATGAAATGAAGGCAGTGTGTAGCTCCGCCTTTTCGGCACCCTTTCAGGCGGCTAGTACCCGCTCTACTCGGTGCAAACGGGGCATTAGAGTCGAAATCTACATCTCAAGTCTCGACATCTCGAGCGGGTCGGATCAGAGCGGTTCGGTCCAGGTAGTTTGGCTTTTCATTTGCCAAAAGTTGGGTAGGGTACGATTTAAGCGCACCTAACCGCTCCTAATTTCAGTACCCCTCCATTGGGGTACCAGCCGCCTGAAAGGGTGCCGAAAAGGCGGAGCTACACATGCCGTCCGTTTATTGGTCGAAATAATCATTTCCGCCGTGTGTAGTCACCTCGGCAAGAGTGAAGAGAGTCTTGTGTTTTGGCGAAAATGTGAGAACAGCACTGTTTATTGTGTGGTGTTTTTCCTCGTCATTAAATTAATCAGTTTGTTACACTGTGTCCCACTGCTACGATGTCACATAGCTGCCGCAGCCAGCGCTGTTCGCTCACTGTCTCTATCAGTTGCACCGAGCCGTCTCTGTGCGTTTACGCTCACAACAACACGGGGGGAATGAATAAAGAAGCGGCTGGTTTGACCAAGCAAAAATGAGAGACCGCTGGCTTGACCACAGTTGTTCCACAGCCCAATAGTTTGACCCATATTCTGACGGCGGCTATCGTAGTCCAGCCTAAACCCCGCCCTACCAGTAAGGGTAGGGACGGCGGTGGAAACACCACCGAGATTCTTAAAAGTGAGCTGTCCCGCTCTGAGCCGCTCCGACCTGACCCGCTCTACTCGGTGGAAACGAGGCAAAGGTGTCTCAATTTTGTATGACCACAACAATACCATTTTGATCATTTTGATCGCTTTTGGTTTAAATGTTGAGTGGTGAAATCTTGCTATGACTTTGCTATGGTTTTCCCAACACACAGGAGGGACTTCTGAATGCTACTTGGTGATGGAGTTTTTGAACAATACATTTGGTGTACGACCAAAGGACTATGACACACTAAATGTTTGTTTTATCAATTAAAAGAAAGTATTGTGCCATTGAGTCACTACAGTACATAGTACAGAAGAGTATACTATGTGGTGTTGGACAACAGCAAGTCAACAGCAAGCATTTTCACTGTGATGTGGCACATCTTACCATTCACTCATGTCATAATTTTGCATAAGTTGCCTCAGTTGTTAGTGGTAGGATGGCACAGAGGAAAGTGTGTCCTCCCAGTTACCATGAGGTCTCTGGTTCCTCCTCCCAGTAACCATGAGGTCTCTGGTTCCTCTCAGTGACCATGAGGTCTCCGTTTGGATCCCCAAGACCAGACAGGAGGGTGTTAGCAGTAAAACTAGTGGTCGCTGCTATTACTACGGTGCCCACCATCTCTACCATTGTGTCCTTGAGCAAACTGCTCCAGGGGTGCTGTACTATGGCTGACCCTGTGTGAGGAAAAACAAATTTCAATGTGCCCTGTGTACAATTGACTAGCCTGTTACATACTCCGCGAGAAGAAAGAATAAACTTCTCGCTGACAGAGCTGCGAGAACAAGAACTAAGTTCTTTCAGGTCTGGACATTTCATACTTCACGAGAACTCAAGCGCCGAACTTCTCACCGTGGCAAACGTCACGCATTGTTACCATGGTAACTGACTCAGTAGCGCCAGCTGATTTTCCTTATTTCTTAAAAACGGGCACTTCGCTTTCCTCATTGACTTCAGACTGACCAATCACACAATAGTTCTCAGACAAGCTGCGAGAAGAAAGTTCGGCCCGGGTGATGTGTTGAGAACAAGCTGCGAAAACAGCTAAACCAGAGCTGCGAGAAGAAAATTATGTCATTTTCTTCTCGCAGCTCTTCTTTAGCTCGAGAACCGAGAACTTTGTTCTTTCTTCTCGCGGAGTAACTTACTTAACTAACTTGATGATTCTATAGCAAACTATAGTTTCTGTGTGATGTTCAGGGAGTGAAGTAAGCCCAGCATGGTTGTAGCTGTAGTTGGACACACTGAAGCAGCTATATGTGAAGGTTTAAGGGAGACAGTGGAGGGGGCTGACACACACACCAACAAACACACTGACTGAGGCCCTGCATTCACACCCATATGGCTTCAGGCCTGGAATGTCAGCAATGCATAGACACATACACTCACTGGCCACTTTATTAGGTAAACCTTGCTAGTACTGGGTTGGACCTCCTTTGGCCTTCAGAACTGCCTTACTTCTTCGTGGCATTCTTTCAACAAGGTGTTGGAAACATTCCTCAGAGGTTTTTGTCCATATTGACATGATAGCATCACACAGTTGCTGCAGATCTGGTGGCTGCACATCCATGATGTGAATCTCTGGTTCCACCACATCCCAAAGGGGCTCTATTGGGTTGAGATCTGGTGACTGTGCAGGCCATTGGAGTACAGTCAACTCATTGGCATGTTCAAGAAACCTGTTTGAGATGATTTGAGCTTTGTGACATAGTGCATTATCCTGCTGGAAGTAGCCATAAGAAGATGGGTACACTGTGGTCATAAAGGGATGGACATGGTCAGCAACAATACTCAGGTAGGCTGTGGCGTTTAAATAATGCTCAATTGGTACTAAGGGGCCCAAAGAGTGCCAAGAAAATATCCCCCACACGATAACACCACCACCACCAGCCTGAACCGTTGAAACAAGGCAGGATGGATCCATGCTTTCATGTTGTCCGCGCCAAATTCTGACCCTAGCATCTGAATGTAGCAGCTGAAATTGAGACTCATCAGACCATCAGGCAAAGTTTGTCTAATCTTTTATTGTCCAATTTTGGTGAGCCTGTGCGAATTGTAGCCTCAGTTTCCTGTTCTATTCATGTGGTAACAAGAAATTGAAACGGTGTACCTAATAAAGTGGCAGGTGAGTGTAGACAGTTGATGACAGTGAGTAAAATGGTGGTGGTGAACACCAAAATGAATGGGAAGTCAGGATCAGGGGATACACACACTGGTAAAGCAACAGGTTTGTCCCTGTGGCTGGCTCTAAGGACAGAGAGACAGCACATATGAGGTCATGGACAAGGTATCTTACTCTTTCACAGAACACACACACACACACACACTGCTGGAGATCCTTCTGTGTGCAAGCAACTAGAAAACATCTGAAATCCTTAAAGTGGCATTCAGAGAGAATGCTGACTGAATATGACCACAATTTCCCCTTCGATCTTTTTTCTTGCTGTACTGTTCTGTAATACTGAACATACAGCTTTAGTAGTATTGCTTTCAGTACAGGTGTATAGTGCCAGATGATGGTGTGTACACTCTACATAATAGTCACAGATTTGAACTGACGTTGTTCTGAAAAGAGAGTTTTGGTGTCCTGTGACATTACTGTTGGAACATGCCTCAGGTGTGTGTGTGTGTGTGTGTGTGTGTGTGTGTGTGTGTGTGTGTGTGTTTTGATTGCATTCTGGTTCATTTGATTCACTCAAAAGATAAAAACAATAAATTCCTGGTTTGGCAAACTAACAAACTAACAGAATTGATCAAATTTATTTGCTGCAGACCAACCCTGACAGCAACAGATATCTTTATAAGTGGAGAAATTGAGTTTTTATAACTTGCTAAATCTCAATTACTAATATTAAAGAATTTGACTCTTGTGATTTAAAAAATATACTCTTTCAAATTGCAACTGTTAAATATTAATTTGGACTTTAAGGAAAAGTAATTTATAGCAGAGGACACTAAAGTTAGCAATATGAGCTAGCTAGTTTGACAAACTAGCTAGCTCATATTGTTGTTTGGTTTGTACTTCACAGGTGAAGTACAAACCAAACAGCATAATGGTTCTTCATAAATGTTGAATGAGTAACATACATCCCAAATCACTTATGGTAAATAGCTAATGCTTTGTAAAGCATCTTTTGTAAACTAACTGCAGGCTCTGCAAATGTACACAAATCCCCCTCCCCAGAAACTGCATACAGCACCTTTAAACAGGCAAACACTATTTCAAACTGAACGAAAAAGCGGCATCCACTATGCCTAAAACATTATTTAGTACAATTACCCATTTGACCAAATTAAACTATTTGAATGACCCAATAAATCACATGTATTCCTTATGTGAATTGTAAATGTCTCTCTTCAGTGTGGAACAGCCTCAGGACACCAAAACTCACAGGGTGAAATGTTTGGTTGCTTGAAATGACCGGGTTGTTAATCATAATATGATTGTGTAACCCTGATGCTGTACATATGTTTGAGAGATGATCTTATACATTATGTGTGTGTCTGTCCAAGTCACTCATTGTCAATGTCCCCTGTATGCTAGTTCACAACCTTGATGCATTGACAACAAACTCATCTTTGTGACCCATTACGTTGGTGCTGAATTGAGCAATTCTTTTTCTTAAAGTCACCTATAACAAACATCAAGTAACTTCACTTAGTGGACTTTAGTACGGTCACACAGTGTACCAGCATCATTGACTTTTCTAAAGTGATTTGTAATTTCTGACAGGTAAAGAGTTCGGCATCTGTGTTGCAAAGATGTCAGGACCTTTTTCAAGAGTTTGAAAAACATAAAGAAATCGACACTGTGATATAGACCTTCCTCAAAGTCGACATTTAGACTAATCATTAATGCAAGAACTAAAGATGTGCTTTGGTGTGCTAGTACAGCAATGCAAATTCATCTGAAATTTAAAGTATTGTTCAATCATTGGATAAAATAAAATGTTTAATCAATGGCATTTGTTACTGCACTGTCACCTTGATCCATCAATATGAAACATGGAAGAAATCAGTGAGTTCTGCTGAATAACAAACCACCTGAGAAGCAATGTGAGGAAGAAGTTTTGATTTCACATCATGGATGTAGTAGATGTGAAATACAGTAGACACAACCAATCTTAAGTGACCGCTTAGCCTGTCACTCAGTGAGGCAGTAGAGGCACTGCAACAGTGAACACTGAATACAATCGAGACCGTTGTACAACACATTCAAAGCTAGCTAACAGGTGTATCTTACTTGTACCTGTGAATGATCAATTATCCAGCCCTATCTGAATTGCTGAACAAATCAGTGATGTTGGATTCAGAGTCTGTTACACCCAAATGGAATGTTTGTCAAATATTTGACCAGCCAACATGTTGTCTTTGAGAAAGGCCTAACCCTTTGAAGTGAGGTGGTCACTTTATGGGTCCTTGGACCTTGGTAGTGCATTTCACGCTTGTTGCTCAAGAACATTGACGGACTATGTCTGTCAGAATGATACAGTGTCTACAGGGAAACATCTAACCGACATCTAAACTTATTTTTCAAGTGTCCTATGTTTGTTTGTCTCTCCAGACGGAGATCTTGTTCATATGACTGTCCACGTTTCATTCCTTTTTGTTCTTGGTGTTCATGTTGTTCTTAAACTTCAAGAGGATAAGAGTCCTTTCCCTCATCTCTTCATTAATTTCTAAATAAAAATGATTTCTGTTTTCTTACCCAAGTTTGTGTTGGACCTGTCTGACAGTCTAATCCAGTCATCCATCCATATATTTTCACACATTTTCAGTTCAATCCCGAGATCTGTCCTTAGACCTGTGGAAAATCCTGCTCCATCCCTCCATTCTGAACCATGTCTGTTTACCGTATAGTGCTTTGTCCTAAACATGTGAGACCTTCTGCGTCTCTCTGGCCTGTTTGATGCTGTACAGCCATTTGATGACCCGTGCGTTCCTCTCCACGGCTGAGATCCCGTATGGAACACGCTCCCCGGGCTCCTCCTCCTCCTCCTCTGCCCCGTCCGACAGACCCTCGTTGGAGGACCGCCGCGAGCGCTCACAGTCTGAGGAGACCATGGAGGCCGACCTGAAGTTCAGGCTGACGATGTCCGAGTTGGCGCGGGCAAAGTTCTCCGGCCCCACGGCCTCCAGCTCCTCGGGGTCCAGGCCGCAGTAGTTGAAGAAGCGCTCCACGTCGGCCCCGGCGCGGGCGTAGCGGTCCGACAGGTCCGACTTAGATCTGTGTAGTGACGAGCGACGAGCCACCGACGAACCCAGCTCCAGCTCCAGGTTAGGATCGGTGGAAATGGTTCCGGAGGGGTTTCCCAGATCACACGGCAGGGACAGGGGCGTGGCGGTGTTGTCACATGTCAGGGGGGAGGGGCTCTGACGAGGCAGCGAGAAGGAGAGCGCCGGGGGAGGCAGGGTGGCAGGGTTAGGTTTGGGAGGAAGGGGCGGGGCCGAGGAGCTGCTGGAGCGTGCCGTGCGGAGAGGCTTCCCGTTACACAGACGCAGCAGGTCAGAGGAGGACTGGGAGGTGAGGAGAGGTGGCAGTGGAGAGCGAGATCGATCCATCACTCCACCTCCGTCCACCGCCCGTCGGCTCAGGTTGAGGTTGCCACCCGGGCCGGGGCTGCGGCGCCCTCCGCTGCCCACCGGAGGAACCTTCAGGGAGTGGGAGAAGGAGCGCAGGGAGTGGGATGTGCTGGGGCTGGGAGCAGAGTCCACTGGCTGCTCGTTAAGCGTCATGGTGGAGCGGTAAGTTAAAGGCATCCTGGTAACAGAGAACACAAAGACAAATTCACTGATTCTGAGAGTGAAAAAAAACAGACTGAATTTGAATACTTTACATGAAGTAGCTTGGACATGACATTCAGAAATGAATAAACATGCATTTAAAAGAAAATCCCAAACAATCAAAGAGTGTTAGCCCACTGCCCCCACAGGTCTGTTATGGCGCTTTTCCACAACATGGTACCAGCTCGGCACTACTCTACTCTACTTTTCTGGTTTTACACTATGAAAAAGTCCCCGGTACATACATTTTTGGTATGCCACTAACCACTACTCCATGAGTACCCCCTACCATGTCCAAGGCACACTATGCCACATTCTGAGTCACTCAAAAATAATCCCACTCAATGATCACTTCTGCCCCACTAGGATGTGTGGTGGTGTGCAGTGTTGGGAAAGTTCTTTTTCTACGTGAACTAGTTCAAAGTTCAGTTCACACACTTTAAAATGAACTAGTTCAGTTCATAGTTCATAATTCAAAATTCTGAACTAAGTTCACAGTTCAAAAATGAACTAGTTCATAGTTCTTTTTTTTCAATATGTTGCTGCAGGCTATTATTTTTCTAAATAATTGCCACATTCCATATAGAACCACAGACAGAAATTATTTCAATACAGTCCACAATAGAAGCCAGCTGCAGCTTTTACCCCTACAGTATATTCTCAAAAACATGAGGAAAAAGTTGCTGTTTGATGGTCTTTTTAATTAAGGATTATTCAAACAAAAACGGTTAAGGTGCAAATGTTTTTCCATTTTTATAATTTTCCAAACCTGGAAACAATTCACATGAAATTTCATTCAAAGAAAGCGATACTGAAAAATATACCAGGCAGGTTCTACTGTACAAACAAATTAGCCTACAACTTAAACTAGTAAAACCCTTAAGGAGACCATTCTAAACTGCAGTATAGGGCCTACTGTTAACAACAAAGTCCCGAAGATGTGTTGACATACTTATTAACACAAACTTAATCTGAGGTAGGTAACAATCATACGAAGAAGAGGTAAAACCTGAGGCTAGGTCCATGGTCTGAGTCATGGTCTGAGTCATGGACATATAAAGAGTAAGCGCTGCTGCATTCATTTGTTTTTGTTTTTTTCCCGCGGTGTTTCGCATTTTGATGACGCAGCGGCGGTGCGACGCTGTGGTGGCATGTGTTGCCAGATTGGGTGTTTTTCAGCTACATATTAAGGGCTGTTTACGCTGTCTTTTAGCGGGGGTTTTCTATAGAAATCTGGCACTCGATGAACGATTGAACGACTGTAAGAGCGCCGTTCACAAACGCCAGAATGAGCACGTTCGCAAAAACGTTCATGAGGCAGAAATACATACGTTCAGTTCACGTTCGCCCCCAATATGAAAGAGTTCATGAACAAATGTTCATTGAACGCGTGTTTATCTGCACCCCCCCCCCCCCTTGGCTGTATTTTACATAGTAGCATTAGTTGGTTGTGTTTTGTAAACACAAGACTCAGACCAAGCTCCACCCAAGCTCCTCCCTGTTAAAAAAAATAACACAACATAATGTATTCATCTGATAATCAGTGAATGTTAAAGCAGTGATTTGTAAGTGTATCATGTTAGTTTTACCCTGATGGAGTCCAGCTCCTGGCCATTCCCCCTGATGTCCTCCTCTTAGCTCCACCTCCTAGTCCCTCTGACCCAGCTCCTGGTGAGGACGATGAGTTGAGAAGGTTCTTTAGGATCTCCAGGTTGAGATTCTCCCGCTTGCTGCTGCCGCTGCTCGTAGCACACGTGTCTGACTTTGCGTTGTTATTGGAGGCTTTGAAAGGTATCCCGCCTCCATTTCCCCCTCCTCCACCAATCCCAGGGCCTCTCTTCGACAGGAGCGTGTGGCCGGCCGGAGGCTTGGCCAGCACGGGTGGTTTGATTGGCTCCTGCTTGGCATTGATAACTTCCTGACTCTTGACATACTTGGCCTTGTCAGCTTCTAGTCTCTCCACAGCACTGAGGCGCTTTGGGTTAGGTTCCACCTGAGTGAAGGCGTAAATAGTAAAACGTTATGAATTATACATCAACCATTTTCTATATACACATATTTCATCTGCTAATCCCTGTGTTTCCAGGGTTAGAGCAAACCCAACATCTGGCCTTAAATGTGTTGTCAGACCAGCAGTTAACACCCATTGAAAGTTATTGAAAGTGGCATCTTAAAGCCCTCAAGGGTAGTGTGCAATGTCTTCACCTTGTGGAGAAAAGAATATGCAAGGACTTAGTGGTAGCTTTCAGACGATGGACAGCGCTTACAAAAGGTGCCTACAGCTGACATAGTTTATGTTTATGATTGGGAGGAAATAGCTTTGAAAATTAAACACTTTAAAAAATTTAAATATTAATTATTGAAATATTTCAACGCCAGGCAAAGGTCCGGGCACCCGGGGTTTGGAATCGCTGGTCTGAACACATTCAGCCACTCAGAGAATTTAGGAAATGCAGAGTTTCTCTGATTCTACTCTGCTGCTGTGGATAGAATCCTAACAGGGGGCTTCACCAGTGATTCTGGAACTGTTATTACTTACTATATGATTGACACTATTTTGTGATATTGCAGAGGTTTACTTTTCAAATTCTTTATTTAAATAAAAAGGGACAGTCAGTGTACATTATATAAGATTAAAAAAAAGGGAAATGCACCCAAGTCAGCTTAAAAGCTAGTTTTAATCGGCAGCCCCTTTGCCTGTTTTTAAGTTGTATCCTAAAGTGAAAATTACATAAAAATACAAATACCTGTACATCAGATAAACATTGCATCATTGTCTTGTGTATATCAATTAAAAGCACATTAAATTATAGTCGAAACAAACCCATACAACTATAAATATTTAAAACACGAGTAAAAAAAAAAAAAAAAGGAATATCAGATGGATCAGTGTTGGTATCTTTGCCATTATTTTTTGCATTCCAATTGACATTGAGTGATATGATGGGGACTTGCATTGCAGTGGCGACATTGTTATATAAAGACACACACATACAGCTTCCTCCACAGTAGTAACATAACAGTATATACCTGTCTCCTGAAGTAGTCCGGGCCCTTGTTGAGGATGCGGAGGGGTACGGTGGAGCTGAAGGGCGTGGCGGGGCCGGCCGCTTTGCTATCTGCCAGCACTGGAGCCAGTGTCTCTGTCGGCATGGCAACAAGGCGACTGGGAGGGGCGGCCGTGGCTGCAGTGGGCGCGGGGGGGAGGGTGTGTACAGAGGGAGGAGGACCCCCAATACATGAAGACACAAGGTGGAGAAGAGAAAGGTCTAGAAAGTCTTGAACTCCTGGGCCCTCATCGCCTATAGGACTGAGGCAGACACTGGGCTGGGAGGCTGCTGGAGGGGCTCTGTTCAAATATATACTAATGCATTGCCTGAGTAAAGGTAATCTCTATAAGCAGTGCTAAAACACAAACAACTGATGTCTCTGGTCTTAACTCAAGAGTGGAGGTGAGATTTATTCATCCAGTAAAGATGGACAGATCGCTGGATAGGAAGAGAGAAGGAGTGCAGTGACAGAATGGAAAGGAGGACAAATGAGTTCTGAGTGTGTTTAAGGGGCAGTGGTGTGGACCAGTGATTCCACGGGCCGAAAGGAGAAGTAGAGGATGGTGGGAAGAGAAAGCACTGCCGCCTCTTCTAACGGCTCCCTCTTCAGCTCGCCCTCCACACGATCTGAAATAGGCTTTTAAAAAAAAAGACAGAGAGAAAGACAGCCAATGAGGTAACAATATTGTTAGTAACAATAGCAGGAATATAGCAAGGACATAAGAATACACTAAGATCACAGTACCCTCAACGGCAAGTTTAAATATACCAAAATCTGCTGGACACATACATTTTTCATACTTCTATCTTTGTCAGGACCCCCCGTTGACATCATGAAACCCCTTGCCCCCTAAAGCCTTACCACTAAACTGAATTCCTTACCTCAACCCTTAAGGTGCCAACACACTGCACACCGCCGCGCGGCGAGTTTACATAGAAAGTCAATGTATTTCGAGCGCCGCAGAAGTTGAAAATATTGAACTTTTTGCCACAGGCCGCACCACGATGGCCAATCAGCGTTGAGCTCCTCCCGACGTCACTCGCTTCGGGACGACTGACAGAGGATATTAAGATGGATGAAAACATAATAGTCACAGTTTGCTCCCATAAGTTCTGTGAATAGCCTCTGTGTCTGTTGCCTGCTGTGTACAGCTATCAGTTTTGCTTTATGAACCAAGTTAGCACCAGTTAGCTTGGGTAAAGCACCATCAGCACAGCAGACTGGTGCTCTCAGCACCGGTTAGCACCAGCGCCAGCATATCCCCAGAGCCCCCAGAGTAGGAGAAGGCTACTCTGGTTGGGCGGCGGACACAATATGACCCAATATGATCACGCGGCGCGGAACCTGCGATTCGCGCGGCCAACCGCCCTGGAGTGCAGTGTGTTCGTACCTTTACACCTCTACAGTACTAACACCAAAGAGACCCTGCTCCTAGGGGTAGTACTTTACAAAGTTACAGGAACTTTGATGGTGGGGCTGTAAGTGCTGAAGTGTTCTGATTGGTCGTATGTATGTTATTATTATGGGAGATGGGGGTTTTACCTGACTGTTACTCTATTTTAGCAATAATAATAAAAAATATAAATAAATAAATAATCTAATGTGATTTGAATGATTGAAGCATGTTGAGACCAGCCAAAGACATATGCTGGACATTTAGTGGTTCTAAATGTGATTATAGTTTGTGGAAAGGTTGATCGATGAAACTGTGATTAGGTTCACAAATCTACACATATTTGGTTGGTAGGATAGCCTAGCCCTAGAGGAAGTCTTCCTGGAGTCCTGAAGAAGACTCCAGGAAGTAGTCAAAACATGTCAAGGTACAAACAAATGAATACTAGTCTGTTTACATGAACATACAAGTTAATTTACCAAATTAGACTAAATGAACCTTTTTTAGTTAGTAACCATGAGGTCTCTGGTTGGATCCCCGGCACCGGACAGGAGGGTGTTAGTAGTGAAACTAGTGGTGGCTGGTATTACATCTACTGTGACCACCATCTCTACCATTGTGCCCTTGAGCAAGACACTTAACCCCCAAACTGCTCCAGGGGCGCTGTACTATGGCTGACCCTGCACTCTGACCCCTTCCCAAGTGGAAACTGTAAGAGGGGAAATGCGAAAAGACAAATTCCAATATTCCCTGTGTACAATTGACTAAATTGACTTATTTACTTAAAGTTATAATCCCTAACATGCGCATCTATTTTTATTGTCTGTTAAGTTTTTATATATCAAATAGTGAGTTTAAAAAATGGTGATGTGACCCACTGATGTTATACTATCCGAGCACATCCTCGTATTACTCGCGCTGCAGCGATGCGTTCATTTACTCAGGACATGGGAGCTTCAGACTCAGTTGTACTGATTTCAGACCTGTCTGCATTCCAGTACATCGATTAGTTTTTTAATTTTGTTTTCATGTTTTATTTTTAACACGTGTTAAATGTACACGTTAACGCAGGGTGATTAATTTCTGGAATTAATGCACACATTTTTTTTAATGCAATTAGCGCATGCACAGAATGACCCGTCAAATATATCCCTCCAGCTCTGCACTAGTCGTCGCTCTAACGTTATGGCTGACCCAGGATCTGCACACTGACTTGGCACAATGGCGATGCACAGCACGCTGTATCACATAGCAGTAGGCCATACGTTTTATTTTGACCTGCTAGTGGCCACGTGTGTGTGTGTGTCGCAGGCAGAAGTTGCTGTCTGAAGCGACAGGGGGAGAAACATTGTCGGCTTTGTTCAGTGCACGGGAGGACTAAAAGTGAACGTCTGCAGTTTTCAGAGGTTTGTGTGATTAATAAGTGACATCAACATAACGTCGGCTTTCTGCCACAAATGAACTATAATTTTACGTTTGCTTAAGTAAGTTTTGTTTGAAGTCCTTCGCTTCATTTAATAGCACATCCGTTACTAAGTCAAAAAATAAGAAAACAAATTTAGAGAAATATATAATATTCAAGGATGAACTGATTTTGGAGTTCAAAGGTCACTGTGACCTCATGCCTCATGAACACTGTCCCTGCGTTCTAAATCGCATACTCTTTCTTTTTTCTATTCTACATACTACATCTGAGCATAAAAATAATCTAGTTATCATGCAGTAGGTATACACTTGAAACATACTTTTACTTATTTATTTCATCATAACATTGACTTGCTTTTATATACGTTGCATCCCCGTTTGTTTTCATATCGAGGCTGCGTCGATGTGACGTCACTTCTGTTGTGCACTGGATTGTGGGTCAGAATCGCCCAAATAGCATGCTGTTTTCAACACTAAAAATTTCAGCTGGATGTAGTAGACATCCGGGTATTTCTAACCATACTAAATCTGGCTACAAGAATCGGGACATACTAAATATTTTTTTTTTTACCATACAAAATAGTAGATAGTATAAGTACTAGAAAGCAGGGAATATCTCATGAACGCTTTGAGGGATTTTTCTTCAAATTTGGCACAAACTCTAACTTCGATTAGAGGATGAACTAGTTACATTTTAGGGGACAAAGCTCAAGGTCACAGTGAATTTGCATATTGTGAGAATGTTTGACAAACCATTCACTTGCATACTCAGTCAACTGACACCTAAAATGAAACACAAGTGGGGGTTAAGCTAAAGGGTCTGGATGAAAGTTACAGAATAAAAAAGAGAGGTTGGGGTACGAAACTTTATGATTTGAGTAAAGTTAAACTGCACCCATGTTAAAGTCTGCTGTCTGTCTGTATGACAATAATACAATGAAAGTGTCATTCATTGTCCCCCATCACTGACTAGATGTTTTTGTATGTCTTCTGGAGTAAAGCTGATTTTTAGGTTATTGCTGTAAAACAAAAATGTGCCAAAATGCTTTTATTGAAACAGAAACTACAAGATCAGAACAAAAAATAACTATTTGTGAATCTATTTATTATTTTTTTGTGGATCTTTATTTTCTCCTACTTCTATACTGTAACCCTATTGAGTGAATGGAGCGTTTGAGAAATGACCTGGGGGTGTGATGTATTATTACTATGTGGTTTAGAGTACTGAACAGGGCCATATGTCTGTAGTTAATTACACACGCGCGTGCGCACACACACACACACACACTGAAGGACATATTTCATTTGGATTAGGAACATGTGTCCCGCTCCTGCAGAACACAGTATCAGAGCGAGTCAGAAGAGGAAAGGTAACAAACAGCACATCTCTTGCCTTCTCCTCATATCAATTTCTATCTCTTCTTTCCTCTGACCTGGAACCCGTGTCTTCACATAACTCAACTCATTTAGAACATACAATGCTCCAGCCATAGGAAAAACACTGCTGAGATTAGTCTCTTGCTCTTTATAAATCAAAGCTAAAAATCAGCTGACACCCAACCCCTCCCCCCCCCCACACACACACACACTCTCTCTCTAACACATGATAGTCATGAGAGAGTATCGGTTCCATTCCTACATGACTGCAGGCATATTCCTTCCCAGAGAACACTTGGCTGTTGTTCAGTTGTAATGTCTTATTATTTTGTTTTCCAGAAAATCTGCGGTGTGCTGCAGGATAGCTGCACAGTGCACGCTAAGTACTCACACTGGGTGGACACACATTTTCCAAGGTCAAAAGTAGGAAATGTTACCAAAATAAGCAAACCGTGCCCTACTATTTTCTGTTCTTTGTTTATTGTGTGGCGATTTTTCCTTTCATTGAATTAATCAGGGGGCTTCACTGTGTCACGCTGCTTTGATGTCACCATGGTTACATACAGTAGCTTCTATGACATCGCCATAGCTACGTAGCTTCTATGATGTCACTATAGTTAGGTAGCTGCCGTGGCCAGTGTGGCTCTGACCAATAGACTGTTTATACTCCCACCGCTGTCCATAAACTGGCCTAACAAGTAAGTGTGCTGTAGGCAGTGGAAATGAAAGCCAGGTCTTGGGATGCCGTGCCAGACCGAACTGTGCTGCTCAGTAGAAACGAGACATTTGGGTGCTAGTGCCCAGTGCAGCTGTGGTATGTGAGTTTTTTTTTTACCCTGTGGCTGTCACTGAAACTCACTGCACTGTGTAGCTTTTGCATTGCATCTTGGCCCTGATTGAATGCACAAGTGAAACATCAATGGTAATGGTAAATGTTTATTAGATAAATGTTTATTAGATATCGAAATGTCCTGATTATCCTCCAATCAGTATCCAGATAGTGTGTACCATGTTATTTTAGTGTATCTCTCCTCCACCTCAACTCTTCTTTTTTCCCTTTTTTTTAGCTCTCTCTCTCCCATATATCACCTCTGGGCACACAGCCAAGAAACAACACACACACACACACAGACCGCAGACACACACAGAGACACACACACACACAGAGACAGACACACACACACACACAGCCTCCAGCTCTTTCTATTTCCTTTGCTAGCAGCACGTTGAGCAGCACATCACTGCTGTGAACCCCAGCACACTCTCTGTGCGCCCCATATCCGCAGCAGTATTTATCATACTTTAGTGTTCTCTATCAAATGTTGACTTCTCCATTTATTATACACTTGGTGAGCACAAAAAATTATTTACACATGATGTTTTTAAAACTATAATGATACCAAGAGAAATGGACTCAGCCATTCATTCGACATATACAAACTATCAACTAAAATGGTCTCTACACTGGTTGTACTGTAGGTCTTTTTGAGAGCAGACATTTTGTCTATTCAATGCAGGAAAATCTCTTGTTATTACTAACATAAAAGTGTAGTCAGAGCAGGAGATGCACAGCTCTCATGCTTTTCTATGTGATTGTCACCTTAATAAAGGTGCGAACACACCAAATGCGTTGGGTGCCGTGGCGGTGTTAAAAAATCCTATTTTTGCATAGGGAACCATTGGTTTAGGCGCGATGATGCGTTAGCCGCAGTAAAGCGGTGCGTTGAGCGCGGTAGCTGCGTTACCAAAGCGTCACCGCACCATTGCACCAACGCGCGGAGTTCAAAAATTTTAACTTTTTCTGCTCCAACGCGTGACGTTTAGCCGCGTTAGCCAATCAGCCTTGGAGAATGACCCGACGTCATGGACATCGGCACTGTGGGAGGACAACACAGAGGCTGAGAAATTTGCGGCTGGCTGGTGATATGAAGCCGCTCGGGGTTGGGTTAGAAGACGTGGGGAAAGTGAGCTATGAGAATGGGCTTCCTGGTTAATTCAGTGAATATGTGCGGCTGTGCTTTAGCCGATAAACCAAGTTAGCACCGGTCGGATAGCATTTAGTTAACTCACCCGGTTGTGTGCGGCCACCACCTCCATATAATGAACCCAAACATAACGGCTAAGTCCGGGGAACTTTCACGACGAGTACAGCGAAGCACCGGTGTTTATGCCTATATCTACACCAGCCATGGTCCCGTCACAGACAGGTAGGGTAATGTAGGCTACTTGCCTTTATTTTGTGCACACAATGCTGCTGTAAATGTGTTTGGTATGATGCTGCCTTGCTGTTTGTGTTAATTTCCGAGCGGCGTGAATCTGCAATGCTGTTTTAAGGCTATTTGTTCCATTCAGTTGCTGTTGATTTGTCTTTTGGCACAATTGTTGGCCGTGTTGTTGTTGTTTTTGTGTGGACATGATCGCTGTTGTGTCGGGTCGGGTCTGATCGCAGCCGTGATTGATTAGGGGAATAAATATATTATCGGGGGGGAGACTATTAGGTGCGTTGGGCACGTTGAACCATTTTTTAACACAAAATGACCAAGCGCCATTTGGTGTGTTCGTACCTTAACCAGGCCCCCAGGACTGTGCCTTCTCCGAGCAGCCAGCATGGACATGTGGCCAACCCATTGGTACTGCATGCTATGAATGGGGCTGGGGGGTGGAGCTTATTTTCATGGTAGCCCTAAGGCAGATTTTCCCATCCACACCAATACAAGCCGCAAAATTTTTCTGGATATAAATCATAGGCTCAAACTTATCTTTAGACCATATACTGTTAAAACTGAAGTTTTTTCATTTAAAAACGCCACATCAAGCGTTTTAGTAGCCCAACGGCTTTTAACGGCTTTCAGTTTGTTTTCGAGGGAGGAGGAGGGAGTGGGCAGCCGTGGGCAGCTGAACAGAGTCGTAGTGAAACAAATGTTTCGGTTTTCGGCCTGGTCTCCGAGAAGGCCCAGTGCTTTCTTTATAGGTCCATGCTCAGTGCACGGATCCATTACCTTCTCATGTCTGAGGTTTTTTCTTTTACTTAACATGAAGGACGTTGATAGTTTTTTGACATTTTGGTGACTTTTTAACACTTAAGAGTCGCCGAGGGATTTGTAGGACTAGTTCAGCTGTTTGACGTGTGCGCTCAATAACTCTCACGTCCCTCTGCATGCGATCATTGCGATTCACCATTTATTGATCCATTTGTTCAAAAGATCCAAATACAAAGAATGGGTGATTTTGATTTTTAAAATCACGTTATTTGATTTACAATGTGCTGCTTGCTGGTTCCATGTGGGTCATTTCAGACTACTCCTTTGTTTCTTATTATCTTGACTGAATCTGTGAGTTCCCTGGGTCCACCAGCTGATGGGTGTGTGTATATATATTTGGTCATTTGATTCTTGTTTCAGAAACAGAAAAATATATTAAAAAACGAGTGGTAATTTTTCAATACAAGGTGTTTTTATCAGGTCAAAAAACTGAAAAAATTATCTAAAGAACACTGTTGTTTAATGACTGTTTAACTGTATATGGAATTATAAGCTTGTGTGATTTTTATATACCAAAAATGCTCGCGGTAGGAAAATAAAATTAATATAATTCTGACTCATTCTGATTAGGAAATTGCGTTCACAGCTGCAACATTAGTCTTATAAGTAAACTTTAAAAAGCTCACAGCATTTGAATATTTGTTTGGTTGATTTCACTTCAGCACCATGGACCTATAAAGATGTAACACACGCTATCAAAACAGTGCTAGGTTTAGCTTTCATTAGGTAATAATGGTTGACCAGATGACAGAGGAATCACTATATTACTTTCCAAAAGCGGAGTGTAATTTAAATATCACATATAGCGAATCATCGGGGGGGGGGCGGTAGGGTTGGGGGGTAGTGACTTATAGCAACTGTGCTCGCAAAAGGCTAAAACCTTTAGCTTACAATGCTACAGAACCAGGATGAGGATTCTACATCCGCTACCAGTCCGCTACGCTTGCCGCCCGTTGCCGCCCCCTCTTTCTTGATAGGTCGATGGCGCCGCCACGTCATACACTTGGGCGTGCCAGGGCTCTCATGAAAGCAATATGGCAGCTTCCTTGTTGCTTCTCTGCGCCAATGAGCAGCTTTCATAGGAATGAATGGGCGCCATTTTTCAATACAGTGTCCATTTCTTTATATGTCCATGACCTTAACACTTAAAGGAGTTTGCAACATCAGGCTTCACTAGCATTTAATGCTAGCAGCATGTCTTCAGTTTTGGAGTTCTACCGACGGACCTTATAAAAGATAGTTCTACCCCTTTTCCACCAATGCATTGGACAGTATGAGACCCAGCCATGGACTCTAAATAAAAGGTCCCAGCTCATAAACTAGAGGTGGTAATGCTTACTTAACATTGCTTTGTTAGCGCCCGCTAGTGTGCTAACGCTAGTTAGCCCTCAGCTGTGCGCTTTTGGTTTGAGTCTTAAAAAGCTGTGGTGGAAAAATAACTCCCAAAAAATTCACAACAACCTATTTAATTTAGCTTAAAGAGGACCTATGAAACTTTTCGACTTTTATGACCTATAAACGTTGTTATAATAATTTATAGTCATGTTTAACCATACTAGAGTATCAAGTAATTACGTACATGCATTTCGACGTATTCCCTGCTGACCGTCTGGGGTGGCTGTGCAGAGCACTAAAAACTATGGCAGCCAGTCGAGCCGAACTTGTTCAAATTTCCGGTATGTGTGTGTCACCAGATATTTTTCAGGCCAGGCAAGCTCCCAAGTTGCTATATATAGCAGGGGGTGACAACACTAGACCAGTGCTCGCTTAGCTCAGCCGGTAGAGAGATCGTTTACGAAGCAGTAGACCCGCGTTCGCGTCCCATCCGGGCTGATTCTTTGCAGACATTTAGAATCACGACTTCCCTTCGCAAGGTAACCAATCACAACGGAGTTGGGTTTGCAGGAAGGGAGAGGAGGGGGCGGAGATGGCAGAAGCAAAGTGTTTACAGGGCCTGCTGGATCGCCAAAATAAGAGAAAGAGCTTCCCGAAAATCTACATAGTTTTTTGTGATGTGATTCGTGTCAGGTTGCTCTATAGCAGTTTTTAACAAGAAATTAAGACCAGAAAAGTAGTATAATAGGATCTCTTTAAGTTGTACAAATACGTATAGGCTTCTAAATATAAAAAGGTAATTTGTTTTATGACAGCAGGGCTCTAGACTGCGACCAAATGCTCGCATTTTGTGACCATTTTTGGAGACAGTGCGAGTAGTTTTTAAAACTAGGGGCACGTGCGCGAACGGAAAATTCGCCGACATTTGTATCATTATTATTAGTACTTAGAGAGAGAGAGAGAGAGAGAGAGAGAGAGAGAGATAAGTCCGCGAGTGATCAGTTAAACGATCAACAGCGCGGATCACGTAACCTACTCTCATCTCAGTGTCCCGCTGTCGTCACGTCTTTAACATGTTGCCAACTGGTGACTTTTTCCGCTATACCTGCTGACTTTCCGCCATAGCGATAAGGCTGTTAGATTTATTTTTTAACCGCGCGCTCAAGAGCAGAGTAGCAACGGAGCTGTCTACTCCTCACCGCTGACAGCACTCAGTCACACGGGCAGTCTGATAGAAACCCCCTGCCACCTGCAGCAGCCAGCAGACAGCACCGTGTGTCAGGGGACGTTTGTGAACACGAAAATTGTTTGATATGTCCACATTCAATAGGCCACTGCATATCTATGAAAAGCTAACCTTGTTGTAATATGGCAACAAAAAAAGTGTGTAAAGTGAGTTTGTAAATATGTAAATAGGCCTAGTTAATTTGTAAACTACCTGGTCAGCATTTTCTGTTCATTTTGCCTCTTTCAGAATAGCATAGGCTATAATGCAAATTAGTTGATAATGTCACCTAGCTCCTACTAGTTACTTTTGGGCCAATAACTAGGCTATTTTCCTGGAGTCAGCAGAGATAGAGTAGGACAAATCAGAGGGCTTGGATGTAGAGGTGGTTGTGGTGAAAATGGGCACAAAAAAAAAGGAAAAAGGAATGTCTGAAGAATTTCACATGGTGATGCAAAATCGAAAACACAATGAACTGTATCATCTGTTGTCAGTGTGGTCCAAAACATGCTGGCAATACAATATCAATAGGCCTAATATAGTTAAAATTGGGAAACATTTTAATAGATGCGTTGCAGGTCTATTTAATGTTTGCCCCTAAATTTTCTGCTTGCTCCCCTAAAAATTCTGAGTTAGGGGCGCCAGTGCTCCTAGTAAAATAGGTTAGTCTGGAGCCCTGCTGACATGTTTTATAGTATGATTTTCAATAATAAAAAAAGAACATTTCCAAGAATTTGATGCCTATTGTAGAGATGGACAATATTAACTTTTAATATAGTCTATGCTGTGTAAAATGGATGTATATAGGCTACACACTGTGTGCAATAAATCAATACCAGCTCATTATACTAAACATGATGCCCATCATCTTTAACAACAGAACTGATCAGTTAATGTGATTTTAACCATTCCAAAAATGGAACTTGCAACATTTCTCTTTTTACCGCTAACAAAGTAAAACAAAAACCAACATTATATCATCACACAGCATACGTTTACCATGCAAACATTAGGCAACAGCTCAATATAAAACTAAAAGCATGACATTAGTACACAATATGCCAATATTATACAATATGAAATAATTGGATGCATTGGCAGCAAGCCCAAATAAGTGACAGTGCTTTATAGGGATGGTAATCGAGAACCGGTTCTTGTTCAGAACCGGTGCCTAGTGAACCAATTCTTTGGAATCGTTAACATGCCTGCTTAACGGTTCTGCTTAACGATTCCGCTCGTTGCAAATGCGACATGACTTCACACTCGCACTGCTTTGTTTTGGTTCAGAACGCAGCAAACATGGAGTTGAGGCAGAAGCCCTCTAAAGTTTGGTTGTAATTCAAGCAAAAAGGCGACAATATGGCCACTTGCAACAATTGTTAAGTTTCCATTTCATCAAACGACACGCGCACAAGCAAGCACGCAGACTGCGATCCTAACGGTTAAACATTTAAACGTCCGCTGCCTTACTAGTCGGCACCAGAATTGCCCATCACTTGGATTTGAACATAAAAGGCATGAGAATGAACGTGTGTGTAAGTGGGCTGATAAAAGAGGGAGATACATAAAAAGGCGAGTGCAGCATAAAGCAAAGCAAAAAGGATTTCTTTAGCGCTGCTGTTTAGTCTCGTTCATCAGCTGTTATAAAGCTGCCTTTACGCTCGGGGGTGGGGAGGAACCCAAAACACAGAGCGGGACTCGGTGGTCCGGTGACAGTAAGACACACTTAAAACAACGATCCCTGCCCATACAAAAAGCTCTGCCTTGGATTACTTGATGGAGCCATCGATGTGTATAAAACCATTCGCTGCGTGTGTCTGATGACGGGCCATTATATTAATAATAAACACCGCGCTGCACACAAGAACAGCGTACATTGTAAAGCTGAGATGGAGCGGTGACTCCTCGTCGCTGGCGTGGAGAAGAATAACAAAAGCGATACATTCTCTTTTAGCCTTTATGGCGTATTTATTCTCTTCTTGAATAGCCTACATGACTGACTACTGTGCAGTCAGTTCAACAACAACGTACAATGTGACAGTTTGACCTGAGGCGTTCCTTCCACGGACCTATAAAGCAAGGGTTCCTTCTCTTGAATGTAGTGACATCATCACGTTGCCCTTTCAGAGTAAGGGCGCAATCATCATATAATAACTCTTAAAGCAGCTCAGAGTAACATTTAAATATCTTTTAAACAGCCTCATGTTTCCTCACATAAATTACCTTTAACAGCAAACGAGACCATCAGTGCAAAGAAAGACGTTTTTATATAGTTTTTATTACTGCATTTGGTCTGGTCGCACACCCAGTCCGATTTTCGGTTCACCCCTGCATGCTCTATGGTCACATATCCGTATTGGTCGCAGATTTCAGTGTGGTGCAGCAACGCGATTTGAGAAGCCTATCCCTCCAGGTGAGGGAAGGGGAGCGAGAGCCTTGTTTGAGACAGTTGTTTGTCGTCATAATGACTGATAACAGGGCTGAACCATCAAAGAAAAAAAAGAGAATGCAATGAAGAAAAGCTAAAAGGGAGTGATATAGGCTACGGGCGGGACAAGGGCGAATACAATTTCACAAGAGCGAATAGACTGCAGTGTTTACTCCTAAATGAATGAGCGGTTGGTACTAACACAAAGTTTGCTTTGCTTCACCATCATTAGATAATCATTATCTGAAAGTCATTATTTATATCAACAACACAAACACATTATCTCATCGTGATTCATACTAACTGCCGTCTGTCGTTCATTCGCTTTCTGTGAGGACACGCAATCTTTCAGATCCGTGAGAGAGAGTAGTTAGGTGACATTGCTGCATCAACTCATTGCAATCAGGTGTGTGTAGCACTGACTGGCATTAGTTGATACAGTGTCAAAACCACTCTCACGGAGCCAAAAAGAGTCCTCACACTTCCAACACACGGACATGCACTATATTGCACCCTTCTCAGTTCACACTCGCACGCCTGGCACGATCTAGAAAACAACTTTGCAACAGCGGGTGTCGTAAAAATACTACCGCTTTTGTCCAAAGGGGCCGCCAACGTGCAATGTTACTCGTAGTGGCTTTAACATACACATTACATATCTCGTATCCTTCCTGAGAGGGCAAACATGATGATTTTTGTTTCGAGTGCAAATGAGCACTGTTAATATTCCAAAAGGCACAAGCTCTTCCTTGACTGTTTTCAGTCTGTGTTTTTAGTTTTTAGGGCACATAATGGCATTTGGGCTTAAAGCTGCAGTTGAGAGTTTCAGCCGTTGGGATCCCAACGGCTGTTTTCCCAACGCTCTACCTGCTATAGCTCCTCCCTCCGAACGACAGCTAAGCGCGTTCATGTGAATTCAGTTACATTGACAGGAGACAAACACCATGTCCGATTCCGAGGTGATTAAACATTATTAATGATAACTACATACGTACATATTGAGTATACATTTTAATCACAGACATACCATGTATGTTAGCTTAAAATCATTGTAAGTGTGCTGGTAGGCCTAACAAAAGTAGCTGTAACAGCCAGGCAAGATAGCAAACTAATTGTAACAGAGCGGAGAGGTGTGTGTGTATCTCCTACTATCTATGCTCCTGCTCTGACCGCAGCTGGGAGGGGCTGCTGCGCGAGGAGTGGGCTGCGTGTCAGGGCTCACGCTGCTCGTTGAGAAGAGGTGATATTTGCTTTGGCGAAAAAAGTCACCAATAACACCAGAAAAAAAGCTAGATTTGTTGCTTGTCGCTGTTTTGAAAAAAAAAGTCACCAGGGGGGCTGAAAAGTCACTAAATATAGAGACAAAATCGCTTTGAGTTGGTAACACTGAGCACAGGACGAGGGCTATATAGGGCCAGCGGACGTCCTGCTGCTAGCGGCAGGCAGCCTAGGGGCAGAGGAAGGGGACGAGGTCGCGGTCGGAGAGGTCTTGATGTGATAGGGCAAGAAGACATGGCCGGTGTACTTTTTTTCGAGCTGTCTCCGTCTCCCTTTCAGCAGTTAACATTTCAACATTCGTCTTTCCTCGTTTTTTTGCTGTCTTAGCGGTGTTAGTTGTTGGTATCCTGGGAATGGTAAATTGAGGGTTCGTTTGTGAATACATTGCTACTCGCTGTCCGCCGTAGTAGCCTAGTACCAAACAGTAGGCTAGTGTCAGACTGCTAGGGTCATGAACGCTCACACAACTGACGCATCAACGTCGTTGCCAAGGTCCCACAGCTAATAAGAACTGAGAATCTGACCTTGCTCTGATTGGTCAAAATTAACATGAGCGGTGGCAATTTTTGGGGGCAGCACACAGAGGCAGGGGGGAGCAAAGTGATGAAAAAATATTTTCAGACCACTTGATCTACATATAGCTGAATGGCTATTATGACAGTTTTGCCAAATATTACAGTAAAAAAACTCTCAACTGCAGCTTTAAAAGCCAAACATTTATTTTTTTGTCTGGAACAATTAATGTGAAAATTGACAATTTCCTAATCCTAAAGTAGCCTACTCTTGATAATCTTTCAAGGCACACACTAGACACACCTCTGATCAGATATTAAAGAGAGATAATACAAACAAACTCATTTGTACATATTCTCTCACCCAATGAGAATCGATAAGAGAATCGATAAGGAATCGTATCGATAAGCAGAATCGGAACCGGAATCGGAATAGTTAAATTCTTATCAATTCCCATCCCTAGTGCTTTATAAACAAATCCAACGTTACTTAAAAATCTGGCAACACTGGCAGACAGGGTGTGGGAGAGATTAGAATACTGGTCTGTATGGGTGTGCCTTTACTTTTTTAGCCCGCCTCACAGCACCGCCCAAGTTGATACACTTTTTGAATTTCAGGGAGGAGACAGTTCAGCTTAAATAGGGGGGTTTAGTTACCTTTTAATAAAGCCGTGTTCTATTAAACAGTGCTAGTGAGTCACTCCATTCAGTGAGTTTACACAACAGCAGGACCCCTGTACTGGCTCACCTAAATGGAATGCAGCCATTGTTAATGTAATTAGTCACAACTGGGTTTTTTTCTGCTCAGATGAGTCCAAATGTCAGCTCTACAAAAAGGCCTATTCTCACATTAAATGTCACAGAGAAATAGGTGGTAAGGCAGCAAATAAGCAACAATAAATGTCTGTTTAGTTTCAAATGATCATTATAATTTAGAAACAGTATCTCCATTACATTGTCAGTCCACCAAATAGCACTGACATCTGCATATCTTCAGCACAGTAGATCAAAAAGATCTGCATGACATGGGTTTGTTCATGTGACAGGATTCTATTAAAATATATATATATATATATATTAGGGCTGTCAAATTAACGCGTTAATTGCGATTAATTAATCACAGAAAAATTAACTCGATTAAAAAAATTAACGCAGGTTAATCGCACTTCTATAGCCTATAGGCCTACAGTTGTTTATAAACAGGCATAAAAGTGTCATATAAGTGTGCGATTAATTTAGATTAATTAATCACAGAGCCTGTAATTAATTAGATTAATTTTTTTAATCGCTTGACATCCCTAATATATATATATATATATATATATATATATATATATATATATATATATATATATATATACATATACATACACACTCACCAGCCACTTTATCAGGTACACCTGTTCAATGGCTTATAAAAACAAAAAGCTAATCAGCCAATCACATGGCAGCAATTTAATGCATTTATACATTTAGACGTGGTCAAGATAATGTAATGAAGTCAAACCAAGCATCAGAATGGGGAAGAAAGGGGGTTTAGGTGACTTTGAACATGGCATGGTTGATGGTTCACGGCAGGATGGATCCATACTTTCATGTTGTTTATGCCAAATTCTGAACCTGCCTGACGGGAGTGGCACCCGGTGGGGTCTTCTGTTGCTGTAGCCCAGGGCTATTCAATTGGCGGCCCGCGAAGGAATATTTACTGGCCCCCGCCTTGACTACCAACCGACCAGTGCTGCTGAATAATTAATGTACTGGCACGCGCGATATGTGCTTGTGCATGGTCATAACTGCGCGAAAGGCCGCGATCTGCAGTAAATAAATGTGCACATGTGTCTCCAAGCGTTTCTCTATCAGCTGCTCTGTGTCTGCGGCTTTGCGCGCGCGATTGTACCGCACCGCGCACGACTACGGCATGTACGCGGGAGAGTTAAATGAGCAGATGCACATCGACATTTAACTGGTGGCAATAATAAACGCAGTGCGGTTCTATGGGGATATTTGGCTGAACAGAAAGAAGTGCTCTGCAAAGCTAGAACAGTTTAAGACTCCACATCACTGTGGCAACACAATCTATCAGCTCAGACAGCGCAGAGAAAAGTTTGATGAATGCATGAGAGTGATGGCCCAGCTAAGTTTCAGTAAGTTTACAGAAGTGCCACGCTGTTACTGTCTTTGAAATGCATTTATTAATTTTTTAGGTGAAAACACATTGTATTTATTATTTCAACTATTGAGTTATTTGTAAAACAGCATGCTAGTGTAGGCCAACAAGATTTATTTTATGAATTTTCAATACTGCTTTATTTTTATGTTTTAAATTGGGAAATACATGTTCCAAAACGACCAATAAACTCTGTATTTAAAAATAAATCAAGCAAGTAGGCTCAAAATAACCATTAATGAAGTATAGGCTATCGCATCACAGTAGGCCTATCTCTCTAGGTCGTCCTCAGACGAGCCCTCCATCATTGCTTCCAGTCATCCCGATTCTCCATACATCTGGCCAGTTCATTGGTACTGTGCGCTCCTGCATCCTTCTTGAGTATATCCATTTATGTTAGTGTAGGACTTCCTCGAGACCGATGACCATGATTTGGTTCCCATAGTACCAATTTGCTGGCTGGCAGCTCTTGGTGTCTTTGGCAGTGTCCCGCCAGTCTCATTCTTCTAGAAGCTACTTTCTCGCTAACCCTTGGTATTCCATCATACAGGATACTGTTGGTAAAATGAGTACTCTTGCTGATGTTAAGTACTGCACGCAGCATCCTGGTGTAGCACCCGTCTAGAGACTTCTGCAAGGTTGGCTTCAGGGACCAGCATTCGCTGCCGTAGAGGAGTACAGACTCTACCATTGCATAGAAGAAGCTGAGTTTGATTTGACAGGGGAGGTTAGAGTTCCAAACACAGGTCATTCCGTTCAGGGTCCTCCTTTCGAGTGCCTTCCTCACCTTTAGGTCCTGCTCTGTTGAGTTGACCCATGAGCCCAGATACTTGAAGTCCTCGACTTCCTTCAGCACAGAGCCACCAGATGTTGTCAGCGGTTTATGCTCCAGTGAGATGTTGTAGGTGATGACCTCTGTTTTCATGGCGTTTAGCCTAAGGCCAACCTTGGCGCACTCCAGCTCCACTCTGTTCCGGAGTTTGTGTGCTTGCTCCACGTTGTTGGAGAGCAGGCTGATGTCATCCGCGTAGTCCAGGTCTGTCAGGACAACTGCAGGGTGTCGCTTTGACCTCCTTGGGGTTAGGGTGAAGCCGAGGTCCTGCTCCCGCCCACTGATGGCTTTTCTGAGCGTGTAATCCAGGACTATGATGAAGAGGAAGGGGGCTAGTGTATCCCCTTGCATTACTCCAGCCAGGATATCAAACTCCTCAGTGTTGCCGTCTGGGGTAACCACCTTGGACCTTGTTCCTGCGTGCATGGTCTCAATAGCCCGGAGTAGGTTGGGAGGAACACCGTAGGCCTTAAGGATCTTCACCATCATGCCTCTGTGGATCGAATCAAATGCCTTTTTGAAGTCGATAAAGCACAGTACAGCTATCAGGTTATCCTTCTTCACCTCCTCGATCATTCCCCTTAAGGTGCCAACACACTGCACACCGCCGTGCGGCGAGTTTACTTAGAAAGTCAATGTATTTCGCGCGCCGCCGCAGGAGTTCAAAATATTGAACTTTTTGCCGCCGGCCGCGATAGCCAATCAGCGTTAAGCTCCTCCGACGTCACTCACTTCGGGACGACGGACAGAGGAAATTAAGATGGATGAAAACATAACAGTCACAGTTTGCTCCCATAAGTTCTGTGAATAGCCTCTGTGTCTGTTGCCTGCTGTGTACAGCCATTAGTTTTGCTTTATGAACCAAGTTAGCACCGGTTAGCTTGGGTAAAGCACCATCAGCACAGCAGACTGGTGCTCTCAGCACCGGTTAGCACCAGCGCCAGCATATCCCCAGAGTAGGAGAAGGCTACTCTGGTCGGGCGGCCGGCGGCGGCGGACACAATATGATCACGCGGTGCGGAACCCGCGATTCGCGCGGCCAACCGCCGCGGAGTGCAGTGTGTTGGCACCTTTAGTGCCAGGATCTGGGCAGTGGTGGTTCTCCCCTCGCGAAAGCCATTTTGGTTCTCCCTCAGGTGAGGGTCGATGGTGCTCCTGATCCTGTTTAGTATCATACGGTTGTATATTTTTGCCGTGATACATGTCAGGCTGATGCCCCGGTAGTTGTCTGGCTTTGAGAGGTCTCCTGATTTAGGCACTGGGATGATGTTGGAGAGAGACCATACTTCAGGCAGTTTTATTTGCAGTAGCGCTAGGTTGAAAAATAAACAACAAATAATAAAAAATAACAATCTCTCCTTTTCTCACTCTCCCCCTTTCTGAAACCCCCACCCCTCCCCCCAATATACTCCAGTCAGAATTCTCGCCGACTATTACGTAATAGTCGGCACAGCCACGTCCCCATATTTTCTTTATATGTCCATGCTTCCCCCCCACATTAGTAACCAGAAACGTCCACCGTGCAGTAGTCTATGATAACCCCACCCCCCATTTCTTATTGGTCCACGGCCCCGAGATCCGATGGAAAATTTTCCGAGCGACAGCCATGTTGTTTTCCCCGCTAAGCGACAAGATTCCCGTAGTACAGCCTGAATGTTGCATACACCAACACAGAATGCTTTTGCTCATACTCCACTAATTTATCTTAACCACAGCAGTCTATTAATGCCTCGTTTATAATAACACAACGGATAGGAAGCTACCTGTGCTGTTTTTAAAACGGTGAAACTAAAATAATAGTTTTTATTGGTAGTTTTGCCTGACTGGTGTATAGCTATTAGCTTTGGGACAAGCAACCAGCTTTTGCTCATAACAAGCTGTTTATATTCCCCACAGCAGTCTGAAAATTACTAGTTTTTAACATGAAAAAGGATGGGAAGATAATCCTGTAGAAATCAAACTTTGAAGCTACTGTTTTCACTGGTTTTAAATTGTCTGAGTCTTATTTTTACCGTAGCGCCCATGTAGCTTCGGTTGTAGCACCAAGTTTTGCTCCTAATACACTAACTTAGATTTCCCCTTGCAGTCTAATAATGACTCGTTTTTAACATGACAAAGGATGGGAAGATATTCCAGTAGAAATCAAACTTTGAAGCTACTTTTTTCACTAGTTTTAAATCGTCTGAGTCTTATTTTTAGTGTTAGCGCCCATGTAGCTTCGGTTGTAGCACCAAGTTTTGCTCCTAATACACTTAATTAGCATTCCCCTTGCAGTCTAATAATGACTCGTTTTTAACACCACAAAGGCTGGGAAGTTATTCCTGTAGAAACCAAATGTGAGGCTACTGTTTTCAAAGGTTTTAAATCGTCTGAGTGTTACTTTTAGCCGTTAGCGCACATGTAGCTTCGGATGTAGCACCCAACGTTTTCTTCTATTACACTAACTTGGCTTTCCCACTGCAGTTTAATAATGCCTCGTTTTTAACACCACAAAGGGTGGGAAGTTATTCCTGTAGAAACCAAATGTTTTCACTGGTCAGGTCATGTCAAACTGTTATGTCAAAGTATGGCTTCGCTCCGGATAAACACTGTGTTCGCAGTCACGCAGTGTCAGAGAGGTGGGAGGGGCCAGCCAGATCGCAGGCAGCAGACACCAATATAGGTCATCCAGAGACCAGAGGAACGTCAGGGTATAGAGGCTTGCTATAATAAATGTTCTGAACGGGTTTTTCAGCAAACATTAAAAAAAATAAGTATTAGGGACTACTTAGACCATAGAAAATTGACAGCAAAGTGCATAATATGTGAGCTTTAAGTGTATGGTCCATTATTTGTATTTAGTGTGTCTGCATAATATTGTACCAGTAGAAGTATTTTGCCTTTGTATGACCCATTATTGCTTTGCAGATAATACAAAGGCAGAGTACAGTAACTTCTGAATAAGGGTCAAAGGTCAAGTTAAAATTTTAGGTTTCTGGGGGATGAATAACTCCCTTGTCATACTAAAACATGTCAAATTTTCAATAATCTACCTAAAACTGATTTGGCAGGACAACAAAATAACTTTGAAATAATTTTTCTCACTCTGGTGAGATAAGGTCTTTTGCCTTTGTAGGGTAGTCTAAGGGTCCTGTGTTCTGACCCCCAGACTGTGTTTTAATCTAACTGGTTCTATCTGTCATTTGTATGTTAATGATTGAATATGAATTGTACATAGTATTTCTTCAGAGTTACTTTCAAGTGTTTAGAAAATGTTTTGCTTAATTGACCAAACCCCATGATTCTGTTACTAGTCCGACATCAGTTTTGGAATATTTGTTTAAGCTGTCAGGATTCTAACTGTTACAATTTGTGTTGTTATGTTAGTTTCAGAGTGGAAAAAGTAAGTGGATCAGTTACCCCCTTGATTTCTCTGGTCTGTCTCAGTTTACCCCACAGCTGGGGTAAAGTGAGACACAGGACCAATTTTTTTAAAACAATCATTTTCAATGCCCTTTGTCTTGAATAAAGTCTGCTAATGCCCATTTCTAGGAAACATCCTGAATTAATAGGAAATGTGTAAATTTGAGTGATAAATAATTTTAGCTCGCTTACAGGGGAGCATTCGTAAAAAGTGTCTCGCATTACCCCGTTCGCCCCTATATATAAAACTAATCTAAAGAAACACAAGATAAAAATACTACTACTAGTGAATACACAGAAACGATGAGAGAATGTCCAGTTGTGTCATATAATTTTTTTTTACCTGTTTGGAGTTGTCCTATTGTCTTTATTGAGCCTAAAGGTTGCTTCTATGTATGAAGCTTTTGCTTTTGGCTGTTGGAATTGGACGCCTCCCCCTTTTCCTCCAGGTGCTGCAGGTTGTCAACGGGTGTCACAGCTGTCAATCAAAGACACAAAAGACAAACCAATAAGAAACTGTCAGTCTCTCTGTAATAATTAGTGTATCCAACAGTAGTGAATATCTGACGGTTCTAAACCAGAGGCAGCAGCACTTTAAAGCATTGCTGGTGCTGCCTTGATTCAAGACATGGCAGTGTCCCTCACTGTCAAGGTATTGTAAAAAAATAATTACAACCTGGTGAAGTTAACATAGGGCATAGAGTGAAAGCCATATAAAGACATGGAAGCAAGACAATCCAGAGAGATATACAGACACATCGGGGGGAAACGAACAGAAATCCACATTGTTCATATTTGTACTGTACTGATCTATTTGAAGGTCTAGTCAGCATTCTGGAGAAGGCTTGTGGTCAAAATAAAACTCTGTCACCAAATGTCCACACAACTCAAATAACTAGGGCTAAACTATGTGTGCCAGTAGTACCAAAGACTGTTTAAAAGTGTCCAGTAGCCACTACACTACTACAGTTCTTGCTGCCAAATGCTTCTGCTCATCCTATAAGGCAAGGCAAGGCAAGCCAAGTTTATTTCTAAAGCACATTTCGGACACAAGGCCATTCAAGGTGCTTTACAGAAGCAAGAACAAAATACATCAAGTATAGAGCACATATTAAAAAAATAAATAATGATAAAGCGAATGAGAAACATGAATACAAATAAAACATAAAATAATTAAAACATTTAAAAAGAATAAAAATAAATAAAAATTTAAAATTACAGGTTAAAACGGAAACAGTAAAGTCTTAAGACCTGATTTAACCCTCTCTTGACTGTAATACAAACGTTCGCCGGCGCATACATTTGTATTTTTGCTCACTGTGAAGTCATTTATTTGAGTATCTTCAAATGCTTCATATCATTAGAATCTGTACAAACCATGAAATGAACATTCAATGCACGAGCAACAGATCTGGTTGACATTCCTGCTGTCAGCATGCCAATTGCACGCTCCCTCAATGCTTGTGGCATCTGTTTTGCTGTGAGACAAAACTGCACATTTCAGGGTGGCCTTTTATTGTGGACAGTCTAAGGCACACCTGTGCACTAATCATGATGTCAGATCAGCATCTTGATGTGGCACACCTGTGAGGTGGGATGGATTATCTCAGCAAAGCAGAAGTGCTCACTATCACACATTTAGACAGATTTGTGAACAATGTTTGAGAGAAATGGTACAATTGTGTATCTGGAATGAATTTTAGATCTTTAAATCCATCTCATGAAAAATGGGAGCAAAAACAAAAGTGTTGCGTTTATATTTTTGTTGAGTGTATATGCCCATCCCACCACCTCCATTTTAACAAACCAGGAAAGATCCACACCCTTTGCCCTTCAGAGAGGCACGTGCCAGGTTTGCCCCCTCTCGTCGCTCCTCTTTGCGTTGGCCATCGAGCCAACGCAATAAGAGGACAAGCACTTATAAAGCCAATATCACTAGGTGGGATGGACCATAAGATCTCTCTGTATGCAGATGCAGACCTGCAAACTCATAGGAGGTGAAAAAGGTGACAAACACCCGTCCCTTCTAGGGGGGTCGGGTGTCTTTCGCTGTCCAAACGATTGGCTATTGTTAAATATCATTCACACAACCAGAGTTCTCCACTATTGCCTCCAATGTCCAGCTGGGTGAAAATAATAGCCAGCTGAGATCCTGACCCTCCTAGGGGGGTATGCCCCCCCGGGAGATTTTTTTAAAACTTTTTAAAGTGAAATGCATGAATCTGGTGCACTTTGAGAGGGAAATTAAGAGGATAAATCTGAGGAATTTTGTGTGAACAAATAATTTGGAGACACTGGGTCGGATGAATTAGAAGCTTCTTGGATTTTCCATTAAAATGTTAATTTAAAATAAAATATTATGCAGGGTCCTCTGGGTTGGGCTTGGTGCTCTTTTTCTTTTATGGGACATATTTCTCTGTAATATAATGAATACATTTAAATGCAGTGAGAGGAACGAAGCAGAAGAACTCTGTTGTCCAGCTATCTTTTTTTCCACAGACAAGGCTGAAATAGGTTATACAGTGCATGGGCATCTGAGCCCCATTTCCAAATGTTTTTAAATAAACTCAATACACACTGGACGTGAACGTGACGTGATCAGTTAAACTTGGATTACCTCCCAGATGAACTGATTAAATTATCGGGCTATTAACTAGGCTATCTAGATCAAAACATTGTATTCATTTTTTTGTATGATATAATAATATGATGTTAATATCAAACACACAAACTAAAAACTAAAAATAAAAATACATTGTGGGGGGGGGGGGGGGGGGGCTGTCGGTCGGCTCTGATTGTGAGCGCACTGCAGACACTTCATTTCTGCAATGTGCGCTCATTAAACTGTCAGCTTCACTTAAGAGTCCTGTGTGGGTCAACAGTGCAGTGCAAACTATGCAGCATAAAGTTATAACATTCGTCTACGACCGTGATGTTAAATCACCTTCACACAAAGTCTCCGCCCCAGCAAAGCAGCGAGTCGATCGCTGTGACGGTGAAAATCACCGGGACCCGGGAGACCCAGTGAGCGAGTGAGACGCCGCTCTGAAAAAACTCTGTGGTTTGATGGATGATATCAGTCGGGGATATCCTGCCCGTTAACTTTGTCTACGGGAACGGCTTCCGCGATCTTTTTCTATGTCTCGAGTCTAACAGAGAGCCATGTCGGCAAACTGACAGCGCGACTAAATAAAGGGGCTGTACAGTGAGCTGCGTCCCTCCGTATAGTTTCTGTTTCAGTAGGCTGTTACATTAACCTCTGAAGCATTGACAGTGTTTAATCAAAGCCTCTAATTTTTTATTATCAAAAGGGCTTTGATTGAGACTTTTAGTCAATTCTAAAGTCTGAACACCCAGCGGCAGCAGTGATGCTTTACTATGCCCGATCTTAACGCTGATTGGACAATACTCATGACGTCTACCAAAGATGTTTTATTGCCAAGATAACGATATTCCCTTGTCTCACACTACGGTAACTCGCCCACACAGTCCAGTCTGGGAAGCGCTGGCTGACTTCTCTGGCAGCTGCCGCTACCCCCCCCCCCCCCTTCCCAAAAACAAAAACTCTTCGGATCTATACGATTCACGTGGGTCATATATTTTGATTCTAAACGGCGATTTTCGCCGAAAAGCGACGAGTTTGCAGGTATGAGATGACATCGCCCTCTTTGTAGCCGACCCCGTGAATTCCATCCCCCACCTACTCCAGCTAATTAATTATTTTGGCGACGTCTCGGGGTACACCACAAACTGGCAAAAAAGTGAACTCTTGTCTTTAACAGCAGATCTGGACCCAACATTCCTAGCCAATACGCAGTTTAAAACAAATCTGGTCAGTATAAAGTAGGGCTGTGTCAAAAAATCGAAATATCGATATATCGCGATACTTAGTTTCGCGATATCAGTATCGATTTTTATAACTAAAAATCGATATTTTTTTAATACATTTTTTTAATAATTTTTATTTTTAAATTTTTAATTTTTTTGCTTTTCAAGGCTTTATTGACAGTGCAGAGACACAGATATGAAATGGAGCAGAGAGGGAAAGAAATGCAGAGAACAACCACGGGTCAGATTCAAACCCATGTCTGCTGTCAGGCCTGAGCCTCTAGGATACTGACTATTGAAGTTAAATATGTTTTGTTTAGAACACTTAAGATTCACTGTGTCACAAAAGCACACTGATGTGTTTTCATTTGCATTGTGTCCTCTACAGTTAGTACAAGAGTGAATTGCATTTGTTATTTTGATGTTATGGCAGCTGCAGTTTGATCATTTGCCAAAACCAAAAAAAAAAGGAAGAAAATAGTAAAGGAAGTTGTGAATGAAATAGTTTTGACTTCATTTGTCTGTGCAATTATCAATATATTGTGCTGTTATGTTTGACAAGGCAACTTGTTTATGGAATATCGCAATATATCGTGATATATCAAGATACGCAATATATCGTGATATATCGTATCGTGACCAGTGTATCGTGATACGTATCGTATCGCGAAGTCCTTGACGATACCCAGCCCTAGTATAAAGTACCTGGGCATTAAATTATCTAAAAACCCAAAGACACTTTTTAAGTTAAATTGTACGGAAAGATTGAACAAACTAAAGGAGAACATAGAGAAATGGAGAACACTACCGATCTCCCTTATTGGCCGTGTGAACGCAGTAAAGATGGTCTCCCTGCCGAGATTTCTGTATCTATTTCAGAATATTCTTAAATCTTACTTTAAGTCAATTGATTCTATTATAATGCCTTTCATTTGGGGATATAAAGCACATAGGATCTCAAAAGTCCATCTTCAGAAACCCAGGAAGCATGGCGGACTGGGGTTACCATGTTTTTTTACATTATTACTGGGCTGCCAATACTAGAGTGATGGTGTATTGGCAATTTACATATGAAAAAGGCATTAGACCTGATCTGCCCCCCCTGGTTGGCAATTGAAAAAGCTTGGCCCCAAAAACTTCTCTCACTGCCCTCCTTGTCTTCTCTCCCAGACCGCCTGCCTCCTTTAGAGGAGACCACTTTACCTTGTCCAACGGTCAGAGAATTTGGAACCAAATTAGGAAGGCCTGTGAACTAATCTGGCAAAACCATGCCTTCCCCCCATCGTTCACAGATTCAGCATTCAGAGATTGGAGTCGGAAGGGAATAGTAACAGTTGAGGACCTTTATATAAATGGTCACTTTGCTTCATTTGATCAGCTAGTATCAAAGTTTTCACTGTCGAAAGCTCAATTCTTCAGGTATCTACAGTTAAGGAATTATGTCAGACAGAATATACCATCCTTTGAATCCCTGCCCACAGATGACTCATTGTCCAACATTTTACTGGGCTCATCAGAAGCTAAAAACCTGATTTCATCTTTTGTGGGAATATTTTTAGACCGGCAGGACAAATCCACTTTAAAAATAAAGCAAGCTTGGGAAAAAGACTTAAACATTGGAATAGCTGACGATGTCTGGGAGGGAGCGCTAAAAAGCATAAAATTCTGCTCTATAAACTCGAGGCTTCAGTTAATTCAATTTAAGGTCACACTTAGATTGCACTATTCTAAGGTTAAACTGCAAAACATCTTCCCAGATCTTTCGCCTTTATGTAACAGATGTAAGATTGCCGAGGGTACACTTGCTCAACATTTTTGGGAATGCCCAAATCTTTACAATTTTTGGTGTCTTGTATTTCAATGGTATTTTAATTAGGGCAGTCAAAATTATCGCGTTAACGCAGGGTGATTAATTTCTGGAATTAACGCGTTAATTTTTTTATCGCAATTAACGCATGTGCATGTGCAGTAGGGATGAGCCCGAATCCGAATATGTATTCGGATAAGCACGGATAATGAGTTAGATACGGATACAGATAATTTCCGAATAGTCCCGTTATTATTCGGGGATTTTTTTATTTTTTTATTATGCGCTTAATTGACGCAGCGCGTTCCGCCTCAATGACACAACAGGTAGAATGACACTAACAGCTGTTCTGCGGTGGACATGAGAGGACCGGGCGCGTCCCGTGACCCGCGGTCTCTCTCTTTTTATCCACTGATAAACGCAGCGCGTTCGCCCTTTCCCTCGAATAGAAGGTTCTACCGGTCGCATTCGCTGCCGTTTTTATTTGAGTTTCCTCGTAACCCGCTGCTATGGCAGAGAAGAGACGAACCGATGGAATATGCTGCACCCCGAGTCACCGTCAGCCCTTCCCCGATGTATTTACATTCTCTAGGCCTACTGCTTAAACTCTTTTAAACATCACAACGTTTCCATCAAACTGATGCTTAGGACCTGTACTTTTTCAGCTGTCAATCAGTGCGTAGACGTCTAGGCCTACTTCAGGACCTATACAATAAAAATCGGAAACTGCAAACTTGACACATTGAAATCACATATGGCTTTGTGGAAAGGCTAAAATATTATTTAGGGTTTATGAGATTGGCACGTTGATACAGATTGTTCCTAAACCTTAGTTTAGTAAAACAAATGTAAAAAAAGAGCGATAGGGAGAGATAGAGATAAAAAAATCATGAAATACAGCTGTATTTTCCCCAGTTAAAGGGAGATTAATTAAGTTAAAAGTAAAACACTGGCCCTCATTTACTAACAGTGAGAAGCCTATGCACAGATTTGGGCTGTTATTTATCAATATTTTCGTTCCCTGAATTTCTTCGTATTATGAGAACAAAGAAGAGAGAGATGAAAAGGTAGAAATATATCTGACTTTTTGACTTATATTTCAACATTACATCAATTTGATGCTTTGAAGGGACAACAATTGCATTGACAATGAATATTAGTTTAGAAAATCAATGTAGGTGTGACTTTTAATGTAGGCTAATGTAAAAGAAACTTCCGGTATACGCCACGCCCACTTCTTCTTGTGTGTCCGGATACAGATACAGATACAGATAATTTTGTTGGTTGAACAGATACAGATACAGATAATGACGTCTCCGCACACCCCTAATGTGCAGAATGATCCGCTCCATGCATCCCACCGGCTCTGTGCTACAGTCACTCTAAGTTGTGGCTGACCCAGGATCAGTAGCTGTGCGCAGCAAAACATAACAGCACGCTAGCCCATGCCGTGTTTTAAACTGCTAACGGTCACGTCTGTGTCAGGGGCATAGATAGTATATAAAATCAACTGCCGCGGGTGACAGTTGATGTCGGGAGCAACACTACAGGAGGAGAAACATTGTCCACTCTGTTCAGAGCCCGCGAGGACACAAACGGCAGTTTTCAGAGGTGTGTGTGAGTAGACATCAACATAACGTCGGCTTCCTGGTACAAATGAACAGTCCCCTACGACGTGGTCGCGCGCAAACACACACGCGCACGCACGCACACACACACACTTCACAAAATAAATTCACAAAATAAATGCCATTATATAGCCTATATTTGTCCAAAGACATAGTAAAGAGACAGAACAATTGAATTATGGTGTGGTAGGTATTTTAGTTTGATTTAAATTTATTTTCAGTATTAAAACCATCATTTGGATTTTTGATTAATAAAAATACTAATTTTAAATGTACATATCCACCTTCTGTCCTTTATCTTTCCGTTCATACAACAATATACAGAGAAAATTCGAATTTTTCGGGCATATTTCGAATGGTAAAATTAATCGTGATTAATCCACAGAATCCTGTGATTAATCTGATTAAACATTTTAATCGTTTGACAGCCCTAATTCTAATGTTTTAAATGTGTCTTTAGCTCCTGATCCGGAAACCGCCCTGTTCGGACATTCCACAGCCCTGGAAAAATTGGACCACAATGCACGCATAATCATGGTGTATGGCATGGTTATTGCCAAAAGATGTATCCTGAGGCTGTGGAAGTCCGACTTGGCCCCCCAATTTGAAACCTGGTTGAGGGAAATGGTGGGCATTCTACATGTGGAAAGGCTACGACATGAGCTGTCAGGTCACCCCCATAAATTCCCCGCTATATGGGGCCCAGTGCTGCGGCACTTAGGGAGGTTTGCCCCAGTTTTGTTTTTGTTTTAGCTTTGTTTTGTTTCTTGTGTACTTATAGCTTATTTTCTTAATAATTTTGTCTTAGTTATTTATTTAACTTTTTTTCTGTATTCCTTGTCTGTTGGGGAGGGGGAGGGGAGAGGGGGTTGGGTGTTTTGTATGTATTGTATGTGTTTACTTATTCAGTTTTTTTTGTCCATATGTAAAAAAAAACATAAAACCACTAAACTAAAAGTTTAAAAAAAAAATATATATATATATAGGGGAGAACGGGGGAATCTGAGGCATCGGGTAATGTGAGCCACCCCCTGTATCTAGGCAACGGAAAACATTTGTGGTAATGTGAGATATATGTTTTCAAGCCCCTCTCATTTCCCCTTGGCCCTGAAAGAGAGAACCCTTACGGTGCTGTGGTAAGCATGTTTTTTTTCACCAAAATAGGTATTTTGCATGTAAAAGTAAATTGTCTTGCTGTCAACTTAATCAACTGTTGTGCCAAAGCAAATGTATTCACGTAAAAACAACTTATATCATACGTGTTGATGAACTACCAACATATGAAACCATGTGATGCTGATAACTGAAGATTAGCCTGAAATGCTAAGAGAGGTAGTTTTTTCTCAAATTGTGGTGGTGGGGGAAAGTGAGCCAAATGCTGTGGGGGAAAGTGAGCCAATGTCTCACTTTCCCCCACCATAAGGCACAAGTTAAGTTTAGTCTTAAACATATTTAATGTAATATTACATGACATATGTTTTATTCTAATGTCATACACATTGTAGAAAAGCCATCATGCCAAGGAAATACACCAGGAAGACGACTTGGGGCAACCACACAGAAAGAGCACCTTCTCATCTTTCCCTGTAACCTTCAGGGCTGGAATGTAGAGTATGCCTAGTTGTAGAGTATGACAGGCTGTTGTTATAATCCAGTTGGGTCTTCTCCTGTGTTCTGAGTCCCAGGCTGTTCTCGCTGGTTCTGATTTTCCTATGCTTTGACCCCCAGACACTAGCTGGCTCTAAGGGTCCTGTGTTCTGACCCCCAGACTGTGTTCTAATCTAACTGGTTCTATCTTTCATTTGAATCTTATTAAAACCTTTTGAATTATAATATGTTGTATTTGATTTTGTATTTTGTTCAGAGTTCCTTTCAAGTGTTTAGAAAATTTGCTTTGTTAATTGACCAAACCCCATCATTCTTTTACTAGTCCGACATTAGTTCTGGAATGTGTGGCTAGCTTTCAGGATTCTTACTGTTACAATATGTGTTGTTATGGTAGTTTCAGAGTGGAAAAAGTAAGTGGATCAGTTTACCCCATAGCTGGGGTAAAGTGAGCCACATCACAACTTTTTTTAAAACAATCATATTTTAACTGCCCTTTGTCTTGAAAAAAATCTGCAAATGCCCATTTCTAGGAAACATCCTGAATTAATGGGAAATGTGTAAATTTGAGTGATAAATCATTTTAGCTCGCTTATAGGCCTTTCACACCGCCGCAAAATCGGTGCTAGTTCTGGGCTAGTTCGGAGTTAGAGCCAGTGTTTTGGTTTCACACCGCCAGAAAGCCTGCTCCGGGCCGTAAAAACCGGTTCAACTCATACCCCAGGATTGAGCAGGGTTTGAAGTGAACCGCTTGCGCCAGCGGCCGGGGGGAGGGATTATCCTGACCAACCAGACCAACTAAAACCTCATGCCCGCCATGTTTAAAAACACCGCTACTACGAGACGTAAACATAACATAATTACCGAACGTAGCGATCAAATTGACCGGCGAGAATACGCTGTATGGGTCCTGTTTGGTTAAGAAAGCAAAGCGAAAGCTAACACGTGTAAAAATAAGACGTATTCGCCGCTGTTGTTGTGCTTAAAGCTAGCGGTAGCTTTAGCGTTAGCCACAAGAGCAGCGCCGTCGGGCGACGTACACACACGTTTACAGTGACGTCATGACGTTGCTCTCTTTCCGGCTCCATGGCTGTCTCCGGTCGATGTGAAACCAACCGGTTCATAACTGGGATAAGGCTGTAACCAGTTTTGAACTGACCCCAACACCAGCCTGGAACTGACTCTTGGTTCATTTTGGTGTGAAAGGCCTATTAGAGGGGAGCAAATGTAAAAAGTGGCTCAGATTACCCCGTTCTCCCCTATATTTTTTTGTCTCAGACAATTTTCTTGTCAAGTGACCAATAGAGACTGCTCATGCTAATGTTCACACTTGTATCACAAATTGAAAGATTGCAGCACTTAGCAGCTCCACTACTAAAGCTTTTCCTGGTTCTAATCTTCATCAGGTCCACTTCCCTCCCTGGTCACATCACAACTTGGCAGTGCTCTGATTGGTCTGACACCAGATTCTGTAGTGCCTATACAGGAGCTCAGAGGGCCAGATGGTCACTCAGTGGGAGCTGGAGTCCCACCAAATGAACCTGCTAGCTGTACAGAAGCTACACACACACACACACACACACACACACACACACACACACACACACACACACACACACACACACACACACAGCAGACCTTCTTACTGTAGTAGTTATAACTGCGGGTGCTTTTTCAGCTCACTGATATTGGCAGTCTAGCTCCTCCAGGCTGACTCAGCAGTATTATACGCACACGTTACGTCACGTCACTAGTGTGTAGATGATCCTATGGAACACAGTGTGCAAGACTATACGCTGCTGTTATTTAACCCCCTTGTCTTTTTGGAATTCTTTGGACTTGTTCTCCCGAGCTTTCTGTTTTCCTATCTTTAAAGAGATCCTATTATACTACTTTTCTGGTCTTCATTTCTTGTTAAAAACTGCTATAGAGCAACCTGACACGAATCACATCACAAAAAACTATGTAAATTTTCGGGACACTCTTCCTCTTACCCTAGCGAGCACAGCAGTCTCTCTCTACACACTGCGAGCTTCTCCGCCCCTCCCCCCCTGCTGCAAACCCCACTCCGTTGTGATTGGTTACCTTCCTTCCAGCAGCGGGAAATTTCCAGGAAGGTGGGGGCATGCAGCCAGAGCTTGCCTGAGCGGCAGCATTACCATACATAGAAACATGACAGAAACGATCCGAGCGTGACAGAAACAATCCGGAAATTTTAACGAGTTCGGCTCGACCGGCTGCGATAGTGTTTAGTGCTCTGCATAGCCACCCCAGACGGTCAGCAGGGAATACGTCGAAATGCATGTACGTAATTATTTGAAACTCTAGTATGGTTAAACATGACTATAAATCATTATTACAACGTTTATAGGTCATAAAAGTCGAAAAGTATCATAGGTCCTCTTTAAGAATGCACATAAGGATTTAGTTATCAAACTGAAACTGTTATGTTGAGATGTTAGACAATAAGTGTTAAGGTTATGTTAGGGCCTGTTAATGCTACCACGGGAGACATGATATGCATAGAGCCGAGAAGCCACACAAAAAAGAAACCATATTTGTCAGTATGAGGAAATTCATGATTGTGTTTACCACGTGGAAAAAGCGCTTACTTAAGACCAGAGCAAAGCCCTAAATGACTGCATCCCTTCCAGCCAAACAACAAGAGCTTGATCTTATTTAAGAAATGAGAAATTACTTTGCATTCTAGGTAGCATTCCAAGCTAGCTTTCGAAAAGGTGTTTTTTGAACGTACTATAAGAAAAACGGCATCTAATCAATTTTTAATGTAAAACTGCTCAGTGGCGTATTGTGAAATTTTAATTGGATACTTCCTTGTTATGGGGCCTATAGAGCAAAAAAATCAACACAAACTACCAATAATTTTGTTAGGTTCCTGACCATAAAGAGTTGAACATTCTTCCATAACATTTTAATTATGAAGTGGACAAAATACAAAGTGACCAAAAATACCATCCATATTTTCAGTTTCAGCAACAACAAACTAATGCCTGGTTTGCCAACGACTTTTGAAATTGAGTGTTGTGCCCTGCAGAGGCTTTTTAGAAGCTCACTACTGCTGCCATGCTTGGCAAAAAATAAACTCCCTGTCTGAGTTGGCACCAAACAGTATTATCAATGGTTGATGTTGCCTGGGCATAGCAAATGGAGCAAATAAAAACCTCAGATTGTCTGGTGATGGTTTCTAGTTGTGATATCAGTTTCATTGGTGTCATTATTGGTCCAAATACAATGTGGATAAGTAATTAGAAGTGGTGAGCTCCTGGCATAAAAGATCCTTAAACAAACATGTTGCCACAAATCTAGCCTGTTGTTTGCACTTTACGTGATCCAGAACATATTTGGTTTAGTTAGCCTGTTGAAGACAGTGGCCCTCATTTATCAACCGTGCGTAGACCAGAAAAGTGTGTACGCACATTTCCATGCAAACCTCGGCATTTATCAATTTGGACGTGAGCGTAGGGTACACTCAAATCCCACGCCAGCTCTCAGCTCGTGTACGCAAGTTTGTAAACAGCATGGACTCGCAGTGCAGGCTGTGCCGGGTAGCCGATGACTTTGTTGGACAATTATTAGAAGATAATACAAATGCAGTGTTTGCTCAGCCCGATATTAATCACTTAAAAATTTGCAGCTTATGGTGTGCAACTGAGTAGGAGCGCTGATTCTATAGTGCGCACACTGGCCTCTTAGGAGTGGTGCATGGGACTGCGTAAGGGCAGTTGTCTCCGTCTTGGATCAGCTGGGGGGACACTGAGGCACGGGGGCTGCATTCATTCAAATTGTTAGCCTAAGTATTAAATATGTAGTAGGCCTACACTGCTCTTTATGATAAAAAATACACAGCACAACATTCAGCTTAACATTTTATTTATTTGACGCACTTTTTAGATATTAGTTCCTCTTTTAATGTGTCATTGATCGCTTAAGCGAGCGATTTATTTCCACCGTTAACCGGCACGTTTTTCCGATCTGCTGGTGAAGCAGGACAGTGCACTGTCCTGCTGGTGCGCTCTGGGCGCTCTCACAGCTGATCGTTGCCGGGTGGGCTTGTGCAGCTGACGGCCGGGGTGACTACTCGTGCCAAGTGCATGCTGTCATACAGTAAAACGCAAAATGTGTTATTTTTTGTTTTTAAACCCCTTTTGAGTAGCCTAGTGCTATCTAAAAGGGCCAATACATTATAATCATTCAAATCTCTGCAGACATGTATTTCTTTTATGGGGACCATTATCGGACAGTTTGTGCGTCTTTTTCTCCTCTACCACTTATATTATACCCGCACCTCCAGTTGGTTGCATTTCAGAACAGCAACACCCTTTTTTTGTGGCGATTTGAGTCAGACCACTTTTTCTTCATCTGTGTAAAGAAATGGCGACATATAATTGTATATGCTGTTTTATAGCATTTGAGCGATAGCCTACTGATGTAAACCTCAAATGCAAAATCCTCAGCTGGAGATCGTTTTTTGTCAACACCAACGCTGTTGACCGCAGCAGTTATTTCCTTCCTAAATGCTGCCTTATGTCGTTCGTTGATGCAGCTTTTAAACTCTAAACTCTTTTTTTTCTACTTTCGCTGTTATTCTGTCAATTTCCACTTCAGAGAAGTTCCTTTTCTGTGCCGTAATGCGCATATCAATGTCGTAAAACCTCTGGGCGAGGCCTCTAAACTGAGAAAATATAGGGGCGTGATACGATTGTTTTCAGCCGCCACATTTATCAATAATGGCCTGGCGTACGCTGAGATTGGCGAGATACGACTGTTTGATAAATCCCACGCGATACCTGGCGTAGGGAGGTATTTGCGCCAGAATCTGCACCAGTTTCCACGCAAGTTTGATAAATGAGGGCCAGTGTGATTTGGACTCTGGAGTTGACCAAACAACCAAAGCTAGACCACCTCAAAGGGACGGGTTCGAGGCAACTTCTGATGCAACTCTGATGCACTTTGCTTTTGCAGAGGACACAAATGGACAAAGGATAATGTGTCTCCTTCTGATCAATGCAAACCCTGTGGGAAGCTCATGATTCAAATATTTCCGCATATCTCATTTTCACACCATAACAACCAGTAATGCAGTGAAGCCTTCTAGTTAGGACAGGCCTCGTATCATCAAGGTGCATGCATGCTTTATATTAAAGTGATTGTTGCCTCTTCTCTCTCTCCTTCCTCCCATCCTGTGTTCTATCCCTTCTCCTTCACCTGTGTGTGTGTGTCCCTGTTAATCTATCCCTCCTCCCTCACATTCCCAGCAGGCACTGAGGTGGACAGGCTGCAGCGGAGCAGGAGCACACAGCCAGGGGCCCATCCAAAAGGGTACAACACCATGTGACATACCAGCACTGATATTCCTCACAAGTTCTTTTAATAATCGAGCTAGGCAAGGTAGTTACATCATCACATGGTACCTACTTGTGCCAGTAGAATGTTACAGGCTTTCAATAGAACAGAACAACATGCACCGTATTCAATTCTACAATAATTTTCCTGGATTAGCTATATTGTGTGTGTGTGTGTGTGTGTCTGTGGGTGTGTGTGTGTGTGTGTCTGTGGGTGTGTGTGTGTCTGTGGGTGTGTGTGTGTGAGTGAGTGAGTGAGTGAGTGAGCGGGTTACAGTAAAGAAGAGAAACTTCTCCTACGTAGAAATCGTCACCATATCAGCGCATTAAAAGCGGCATCAAAGAATGTCATAAGGCAGCAGTGTGGAAGGAAATCAGTGCTGCGGTCAACAGCTTTGGAGTTGACAAACGAGGTTTGTGTATCTTATTTATTTAACAGTGCTATTGCTCAAGTAATATGAATCTGCATGATATAAAGGTTTATGTCGCAATTTCTTTAGGTGAGGAAGAAGTGGTTTGACTTAAAATCACCACACCATGCAGAGTGGATGAAGCCAGCCGGAGCCTGAAACTGACCCGACTGCAGAGGGTGTGGCCGGAGGAGACGCACCAGTGTTTCCCCTACCATTGTACCTACCGTACAATGGTAGCCGCCAGGCCAACGGGACCCCCCGCCAGGCCAACAGCAGCCTAACTTAAAAAAAATAAATAAATGATTATCAATTTTTCATTGATTCCGTAATAATCATTTGCGAGCGTCTGCGCGGCACTGTCGGTCTACCCCTCGTGTGCGCCTGTCTTTACAATCTCTCGTTTGATCATCCCATCAGCTGATCTGTGTGTCTGCGTGTGTAGGCTATGCGTGTCTGCGCGCGGCGCGATGCGCGTGTGTATTCGGTGCAGGTGCGCACTTGTTAAAACACGGAAGCCAATGAGCAGGAGCATGACTAGCAAGAAAACGTTGAACTAGTGGCGAAAATAAAACCAGCGCCTGCTCTATGGAGATATTAAGGACTCAGTAACAGGGACGTTGAACAGGAAAAAGTGCTGCGCAAAGTTTAGAAAGTTAAAATCGCTACGTCGCCGTGGCAACACAACCAATCTGTCAACAGCAGAGACAGCACTGAAAAAAACGGCATGCACTCGTTTCAGTAAGTTTACAGAAGTGCCTCACTGCTACTGCCTTTGACATTCTCAGAAGAGCATTCATTTATTTTCAAGGGACATATTATTTTATTTATTGTTTTAACTGTTAAGTTATCTTGAAAACAGCAGGCTATTGAAGGCCTACAAGCTTTATTTTTTTGTATTTTCAATGCTAGTTTATTTTTATGTTTTAAATTGAGAAATAGGCTAGATAAAATATAATGGTTGGAATAGGGAATGTGCCTTATGTAGCACACATGTTGATTGTTAATTTATTTATTTTCAACAAGGCTATTTGCATTAAAAAAATAAATAAATAAAGTTTTCACTAGGCTAGCTTCAAGGTGAGGTGATTCAGATTATTCCAGAAATGAGTACTAGACAGGACCTGTCTATATTAGATCTTAGTGTTTATTATTTTTTATTGAAATCCACGTGTTTTTCTTCAATAGTTTACATGGCTTGTGTCTCCAAATTATTACAGAAAATAGTTATAGGCAGGACATATGTTGTTTACAGAGCACAGAATTAATCAGATTTCGCCTCAGATTGATGCATTTAACTTTAAAAGGATAAGGTTTCTTCTGCAGGGGGATGCCCCCAGACCCCCCTGGAAGGTCCAGCAGGATCTAAAAATCCTGTGAGAAACACCACATGTCAAACGTACTGAATGTGAAAGCATAACATAACATTTTTAACGGGCTATCAAAAGAGGCTCATCCCAAATGGGGTTCGTTTTGGTCAATTTCTTCTAGAAATTTGGTACGCACATACTCTTTATCAGCTCTTACCACCGGGCCTAAAAAAAATTCTTGTGGAAACACTGCGCACCAACTGTCCGATAAGGGCACATATTTAATAGGCTACAAGTAGGCTACTTTGAAATCTTTAACGCATGTCTTGTTTTTTTCCATTAAATAAAAATATGCAGAGATGTGAATGTTTAGAATGTATTATCACTTCCTAAGAGAGCTACTCAAAGAGGGTTCTAAAAACAAAAAATAACACATTTTGTGTTTTACTTTATGTCAGATGCCCTTGGCACTAGTGGTCAGCTGCAGAAACCGGCCTGTATTCAGCTCCACAGAGCCAGGCAACCACCAGCTGTGAGAGCGCCCACCGTGCTGCTCCACCACAGCCACCCTGGACCATTACTGCAGAGCGCCCGGATCAGAAAAACAAGCTGAAACAGGTCGGTCAATGGTGGAAATAAATCGCTCACTTGAAGAGATCAATGACACATTAAAAGACAAACTAAAATCACAAGTGCGTCAAATAAATACAATTTTAAGCCGTATTTTGTGCAGTGTCTTTTTTCTCGTAAAGAGCAGCCTACCACCTGCATACATATTAAATACTTTACATTATAGAAGCGATGAATGAATGCAGCCCCCGTGCAACAGAGTCCCCCCAGCTCAGGGCTGTACAGTGCGACAGTTTTGATCGCATTTGCTACTGAAATTGATCACGTGCGATGATGAATACAATTCCACTCGCACGAGTGCGACAGCTTGCTAATGAGCAGATGCTGTCCGTCTGAGACACAGAGGAGAGATGCACAACACTGCTTAGAGGGCTCTACATTAACACTCTCCAAATTCGGGGAAATGTAGTCTTAGGCAAGTAATTATTGAGTCCACCCTCCACATAATTCTGAATGAGCAAAAAATTACAATTGGCAGGTTAGATTTTTTTGTCTAAATTGCAATCAGTGCACCCCTATTAATTTTTCTACAATTATTACTGCACACACTAGGATATGATATTAATTGAGAATTTCAAATGAGACCAAGATGACAGGCTAAAAGGTAATTAGAGCGAAATGCATGGGTTAAGGTTATGCAAGTTTTCGATCATACTTTGTGTGCTACTGAATTTATTTTTGTGCTACTGATTTTTTTTGCTTGCTAGCACCAGTGCTACCACCTAAAAAAATAAGCGTACAGCCCTGCCCCAGCTGCTCCAAGATGGGGCCAACTGCCCCTACACAGTCCCATGCAGTGCACCAAAAGACCTGTGTGAGCACTATTGAATCTGCACTCCTACTCAGTTGCACACCATAAGCTGCACATTTTTAAATGACTTGTATGTTTATCTCGGTCTGAACAAACACTGCATTAGTATGATGTAACAGTTGTTCGACAAAGTCATAGGCTACTGTGGTGGATTTGAATAGCCTCTATTCATCAAGAGTTGCTGAGCGTGTATGTCTTAAAGGTTGGGGTCACTGGGGGAGAATGAGAGCACCCCTACAAGGACTAGTATCTGTCTATTTGTAGATAATTATACACTTGATACCCCCCACACAAGAGATATAAGACACTGTTCTGTAACTAATCAAGAGGTGCCATGCGGCTTTCAGCCTGCTGCTTCGATGCAACTACCAAGTCCTCTGTATGTCTGATGGAAACTCCTGCAATAAACTTGGAAAACTGATTTAAAGAGTCCAGTCTGAAGTCCCTTATCTTGTGTCTTGGTCAAGCCATGGGGAACATTCGGCTACTACACTACACGGCACAGTACTCTGCAATGCTGTTTACAAACCTCACATTCAACAAAGAGTTGAATGGGAGGTGCCATGATGCATGCTGGGATCTAAAAGCTACAGTACATTAAATATTAATTCAAATGTCTTAAGTCTTCCCTGACCTCCGGCGGTTTGACTTATCACAGTCAAGAACAGGTGGTTTCCAACATAGTGACATCACTGGGTGTGGTTTCAGTTACAACATAGCATACTTACTTCTAAAGTAGTAGTATGCTCTGTTTTTTTGTGCAAATATTAAAGTGCTAGACATTACATGTTTGGACAACATTAAAAGGTAACATATTGTGCCAATTTTCAGGTTCAAACATTTACCTGTGTACTAGAAACTGTTTTCTGGTGTTTTATTTTAGAACGAGTATTCGAATACTCGCTCGGAAAAACCAACGAGTATTCAAAGCCTATACAATGGTATTCCGGACAGCTCTGCTGTTTTCATGGTGTAGTGTCCATCCTTTAATTTTCTTACAGTGCCATTGCAGAATATCCTCTTTTCACCCCCTGTCTGAAACGCTCCATTTTAAAGCCTGTGTCTTTAAGTTCCCCCTTCCGAAAAGCCTAGTCTAGTCTAGTCTAGTCTAGTCTAGTCTAGTCTAGTCTAGGGATGTGAAGAATGTGTCGATTCTCGGCTCGATTGTCGACTCGTGCTCAAGACGACTCTAAAAATAGAAATCGGTAAATCGGGGGTTTTACTTTATTAGATGTTTAGGGGACATGGGAGACGTCCGTGATGCGAGTTCACGTGTGGTCACGAGCGCGCTGCAGGCGCTTCATTTCTGCAATGTGCGCGCATTAAATGTCCAGTGTGGGTCAACAGTGCAGTGCAACATATGCAGCATAAAGTTATAGCATTCGTCTACGACCAGGATGTTAAATCACCTTCACACAAAGCCTCCGCCCGGACAAAGCAGCGAGTAGCGCTGTGATGGTGACTATCACCGGGAGACCTCGCAAGTATGAGCGAGTGAGTCGCCGCTCAGAAAAAGCTCTCCTGCCCGTTAACGTTGTCTACGGGAATGGCTTCCGCGATCTGTTTGTATGTCTCAAGTCTAAATACACAGAGACTGAAGGGACTGTACAGTGAGCTGCGTCCCTCCGGTAGTTTCTGTTTTCAGCCGAGTAAGTTACATTCACCTCCGACGCATGGACAGCTTTTTTTAAATTAAAGGCTCTCATTTTATTATCAAAAAGGCTTTGATGCAGATGAAGTCTGAACACACACTGCGGGCAGCAGCAGTGTTTTTTAAAGGAAAGCGCAGTTTATCAGCACAACAACTTCGTGCTGCTGCCGCAAAAAAAAGGCACATTGCCTTTTCTTTCTTTTTTTGTTGAATGGCACAGTAAATCGATCGATTTGTCGATTCATGCCTCTGACACGTCGACACGCAAATAATGAGTCGTTTAACATCCCTAGTCTAGTCTAGTCTGCTCTGACTGGCAGGCATATTGGCATATGAAACACAGTAAGCTAATGAATCTGACCATTCAAATGTTAGGTTAATAAAGGATTCGCCGTTCAGGAAGAGCTGAAACTGAACCTGTAAATCACAATTACCTTGTGTTTCCAGTCATTTGCTGTGCCTGTAAGTGTGTAGACACCCATCAGTAACATGGCTTTACACCAAAGTTAACCATAGGCCAAAACCAGAGTGTGTTAAACATTTTAATGTAGAGTCAACACAAAATCTCTAAGATGTTATTTGCACGAATGGCCTTCCATAAACTGGATACTTTCAACCAAATTGCGTGGGAAAACACTGTATTTTAATTTGTTATTAAGTTACTTTTAAATCATTGAATAGTGGTAACTGATCTCGCTGCATAACACAATCAGTTTGAGATTCAGCAGTGGCTGTGACATGCAGCTCATATGTTACATTTATTAGCCTCTGATTTCCCCAAATTTTAGCTTCGGTGTCAATGTTCTGCTTTTTTTTTTTTTCCAAGGTTTTTTTATTAAGTGACAGTTGCAAAACAATTGCAGCACAATGGAATACACATTTTTTCCCCTTTGTTAACCCCGCACACACACCACCCACCTCCCACCCTCACACCCAACAATGTTCTGCTTTTTAAGGGTTTCGTAAGTATAACGTTGTAGCCCACAAAGTAACTCACTGAACTATTCTTCCTGTTTACATTCCCCAAATAATGATGGGACTTATGGGAACACCCATGCTACTCTGGAGGTCAGTAGTGCCACTACAACCATGAGGCATGTTAAGGCCAAGTAGATCACACACATCTTGAAGGTTGGACATTGAGACTGTCTTCATTTAGTTGCCACAGGAAACCATGCCAATGTAATCCTGCTAGATCAAGATCCATCTCTCCCTATCCCTGTAGACTCCCCCACACCGCAGCAAATCTAATGCACACATCCGTGAGTATGAGAAGTTCCTATTTCAACAGTTGAGCGTTACTTGTTTTTGTTACTGCAATATCTCAGTTAAATCAACCTACCTATCCAATTTTATTTGGCAAAAGCGGTGCTAAACATAAAGGCAACAGGCATTGAAGTGTGACTGGGTATAAACCCTCAATAGTTTATAACTAATGCTAACTGTGTCTGTAGCAATGAGTACTTTCAGTAGCACAGTTGAAGGTTTATTAGATTGGCCAACAGGAGAACTAAGTGGCTCAACCTTCTCTGAGACATAACCACTGACCAGTAGAATAAAAACAGACAACTCACAGAAAGATTTCCCGCTATCCTCATCAAAAGTCTTTCCAAAACCAAAGAAAATAAGAGAGCCCACATATGTGAAAGACATTTACCACTCCATTACCCCATCCTAGGGAGACGCTCTTGGTGTAGTGGTTAGAGGGTTTTAAACCCAACAGAGCATGTTACCTGGACCTATCCTTTCCATACTGACTGTCATCATTTTGACATGGACTTTCATCAGGAAAGTCTGGAGAACATGGCTTTCTAGACAATACATTCCAACAGCAGGACTTACCTCTAGAGAACTTCCTGGAATTCCACATGATTATTAAGCATCTGATTACCTGCCGGATTAAAAAGCATGCAAACAGTGTACACATTGGTACACCTTGCCTCACCATAGGCAAAATGTTAGCCCAACATTAACATCATTTGCAAAAATTATGCCACTTTTAAGGTTTTCCCAGTGCATGTCAAGATATTGATAAAAAGAAAGATGGATTTCAAAAAATGTCCATTAGAAATCCAAGATGAATGTTCCTTTAAGAATTTCCAGCAGCTATCCCTGAGGAGCAGCAGTGAAGAAAGCCTTTGATTTGTCCGCACTAGAGCGTAGCTGCCCTCTACGAGCTAATGAGTTTACCAAAGAGCTACAGATCACATCCGACAGACTGATTTAACCTACTGCCTTAATCACCATGCTAACATAACTTCCAATTCACCAGCACACCTTGTGAAACTCAATCAATTAAAAAGTGAACGTTTCAAACCATCTTAAAAAAAAATGACAGGGTGGTCACTTTCATGCTGATTGTTTAGGGTTAGATTTATTTCATTTTAATACATTTGGCACTACTTTGTCTATTGAACCAGCAAAGACAAAGGCTGACACCATTAGAAAATAGGATGAGTAAGGGAGAAGAGTTAGCCTGAAGAAGCAGCATGGTAGTAGGCCTGTGGTGTGCTGCAGGGCTGTGTGATGGTAGATGGAATGGCAGAGGAAGCAGCCATCAGTTCACAGACAAATCCCTATGTGAAGACAAGGAAGAAAAAACTATTGTGGTATGTTTAAGGGCTTCAATATACCGAACTTATATATTTCTGAAGAGATTCTCCCACAATAAAAAGGCTTTCTTAACCCATTGATGACTATGGCAATCTAGGATGCATGTCCTTAATGCCTGAGGGTTTTCTGAAAAAATAGTAGGAATTGTCAAGTCTACCAAAACCTTAATATCTAAGCCTGTGTAGCACATAGAAACATGAAATAAAATACATTTAAAAGTTAAGGTTCACAGGTTTTATTTAAACATGCTCCCTTAGCGCTTACAAACCAACAAATATTTCTAAAAATCGTCAAAATGAGATGAATTAGAAAATTATTAAATATTGTTAATAAATAGATGCAATGTGTTGTGTGATTTTCGTCAGTAGTCTATAGTAGACCTTGATTCTGCGCACCAAACGCCACAAACTGTTCTGTCGCCGACATAGCTGGCGTATTTTTTAAATTATTTTGTTTTATTTTTTTATTTTTTATTTTTTTGATTGACATGATTTTTGGCAAACCACACAACTTTTGGGTGGTCACGTGGTCTTAAAAAAATCAACAAAACCCACCTCATGTGTATTTGAACCAATGACAGTGCATTCTATGCTGGGAATGCCATGAAAATTAAATAAAGTAATAATGCTGCGCGACGCAGCATCAGGCAGGAGAGCCAATGTGGCATCGCGCAGCAGCTAGGGATGGGGCCGATCCGATCCAGTATCGGTATCGGCTCCGATATGGGCGAAATCTACGGATCGGATATCGGACTGACAGCTCCGATATAAAATCCGATAAAAAAAATAAAAAAAATTAATTAATTTTTTTAATTTTTTTTTATTTTTTATTTTTATAAACTATGAAAGAGCGAAAGCCCCGCGCGAGCAGATGCCGACGTTCGGTGGAGGGAGATATGATTTGAATACTCGTTCTAAAAAAACACACCAAAGTCTGAGTTTCTTACTTTTTCCCGTGGAAGTGAACAGAGCTGTTGTTCCGTTCCAAATCAGTTGTGCCATCGTAGCTTAAACGAGTTTATTAATCCATCCTGGAACATGCATTTTCGGTGATTTATAAATCCAAACAAAAGATCCAATATTGTTAGTCTTCTGTGTCCATATTATATCCATTATTGACCGCGTATTCCTATGATGCAAGGCAGTCACTGTTGTTTGGCAATAGCAGCGCTGCATAGGGAATGTAAACAAACAGCTAAGCTAAGCTAACGTTAGCATTTCGCCAAGCACTGCTTTCCCTTCCGAGATCACGCTAATGTTGTGGTATAAAGTTAAGGGAAACACATATGCTGATATTCTTCCTCCCTCTCTGTATTCCTACTGCGCTTGGTGCCGCTTTTACTTTGCCTCGCTCTGACAATGTTATGTAGCCAACAGCTAGTGTATCACCGATTGCTCTTTGAAAGGACGGTGGCCAACTAGGTCAAAGTTCAAATAATTTGATAATTTATTTTAAATGAGCATTACATTTATATTTTAACAATTGTTGTATATATAACGTGTATATCTGAGTAGTAATATTTGCTGACAACATATATTGCAGTTTAAGCTACTTGTGCAAAAAAAACAACATAAAATATATATATAAAATATATATATTTGGAATACTGAATTGAGCTTCGAATACAAACTTAAACAAGTTTTTGGATATTCGAATTATTCGGCCCGGCCCGAATGCATTTGTGTATTTCTTGCTCTTTTAAATAAGAATTGCTTAAGCCTTCCTAGCCTTACACATAAAGTCACCACAAACAAAGAATTGTATAATAATTATGATATCGTATCGGACAGTATCGGTATCGGCCGATATCCAAAACCCAGATATCGGAATCGGATCGGAACTAAAAATAGTGGATCGGTGCATCCCTAGCAGCAGCCGTCATCAATGGGTTAAAGGAGGGTCTTCTCAGTTGGAGGGTAACATAGGGTTTCCATTATGCCTTTGCCATTAAGCAAGGCATGTCTCACTACCAATCCCCCTCCCCTCCCCCGCTGTATGCTCTCACAGTACTCTTACCAGACTGGGTCCCAGAAACATTATTGTAATACTGTAAACAGATAACGTCAGTGCAGACTTGTGCCTACCACACTAGAGGACTCTTAAAAGACTTTGAAAAGAATAACTGACCCCCTCTCACATCTAAAGCAGTGTTTCCCCTACCATTATACAGGCCTGGCGGGGCCGCCAGGCCAACGAGACGCCCCGCCAGGCCAACAGCAGCCTGACTTACAAAAAAAAAAATAATAATTTGCGTGCGTCTGCGCGGCACTGTCGGTCTACCCTCTCGTGTGCGCCTGTATTTACAACCTCTCGTTTGATCATCATCAGCTGATCTGTGTGTCTGGGTGTCTGTGTGTTTGTTTCTGCGCGCGGCGCGATGCACGTGTGCATTCAGTGCGCAATTGTTAAACACGGAAGCCAATGAGCAGAAGCATGTCTAGCAAGCAAACGTTGAACTAGTGGCGAAAATAAAACCAGCGCCTGCTCTATGGAGATATTAAGGACTCAGGAACAGGGACGTTGAACAGGAAAAAGTACTGAGCAAAACTTAGAAATCGCTATGTCGCCGTGGCAACACAACCAATCTGTATCAACGGCAAAAAAAAACGGCATGGACTCGTTTCAGTAAGTTTACAGAAGTGCCACACTGCTACTGCCTTTGACATTCTCAGAAAAGCATTTTCAAGGGACATATTAATGTAGCCTATTTATTGTTTTAACTGTTAAGTTACCTTGAAAACAGCAGGCTATTGTAGGCCTACAAGCTTTATTTTTTTTGTATTTTCAATGCTACTTTATTTTTATGTTTTAAATTAAAAATAGCCTATAATGGTCAGAATAGGGAATTTGCCTTATGCAGCACACATGTTGATAGGCTAATCATGATGTGTAGCCTATGTTAATTAATTTATTTTCAACAAGGCTATTTGCCTAAAAAAAATAAAAATCAGTAGGCTAGCTTCAAGGTGAGGTGATTCAGATTATTCCAGAAATGAGTACTAGACATGACCTGTCTATATTAGATCTTAGTGTTTATTGTTTTTTATGGAAATACACGTGTTTTCTTCAATAGTTTACATGGCTTGTGTTTCCAAATTATTACAGGAAATAGTTATAGGCAGGACATATGACAGTTGTTTACAGAGCACAAAATTAATCAGATTTCGCCTCTCAAAGTGCACCAGATTGATGCATTTAACTTTAAAAAGATAAAGTTTTCTTCTGCAGGGGCATGCCCCCAGACCCCACTAGAAGGGGTCTCACCCAGCAGGATCTAAAAATCCTATGAGAAACACCACATGTACAAACGTACTGAATGTGAAAGCATAACCCTATGCCCTCATTCTTAACGGGCTGTCTAAAGACAATCAACTCACACCTGAAGACAATTAGTCATTAGTTCTTAGTCACCGACTGAGATTTTGCAAAGACAGAAGGTGAATCCCATTCCAGAGGCCCCAGCCTACGAAGGCTGCAATTGAAGACCGATTGCATCATAGCGGCGCGCAAAGGCTTGTTCCATTTGCTAGGGATGGGGCCGATCCGATCCAGTATCGGTATTGGGGCCGATCCGATCCAGTATCGGTATCGGGTCCGATATGGCCGAAATCTGCATATCGGATATAGGACTGACTGCTCCGATTTAAAAAAATATATATATATTTTTTTTTTTTCTTTTTTTACTATGAAAGAGCGAACGAGCCGTGCGAGCTTGGGCAGACGTTCGGTGGAGGGAGAGAGGACACCACTTTCTAATTTGACATACAGTACATGCAGTTTGTTAGCCAGTGAGCTAACCAAAGCTAATCCAAGTCAAGGAAGTGGAGAGGCTTCTGCACTGTGACAAATTCTACTATGTAAAATAAAGCCAGAGAGAGGAAGACTGTTCAGACAAACAGACCACCACATATTCTAGTGGGACAGAAGTGATCATTGAGAAGGATTTTTTTTGTATGACTCTATAATTCTGCCTTTAAGATAAACCTATTTGCATTTGTGTATTTTTTGCTCTTTTAAATTAGAATTGCTTAAGCCTTCCTAGCCTAATACATAACATCACCACCAACAAAAAAATGTATAACAATTATGATATCGTATCGGACAGTATCGGTATCGGCCGATATCCAAAACCCAGATATCGGAATCGGATCGGAACTAAAAATAGTGGATCGGTGCATCCCTACCATTTGCAAGGCTCCTTCATATGCGGCCGAGAAATGCAGCCTTCGTTTCACGGTTTTGAAGGCTGCAACAGATGTATCCTTTGCGGCCCAACATATCCCAAGATTCATTACGTTTTTTCAGAGATGGCATAAAATATAATAAAAAATAACAAAACATCAAGGTGTCGCTCCGTCTTCTTAACTTTTATCTTCCTTTCTTTTTTTCTTGTACTTTTTTTTCTTTTTGTCTGGTAGGCAACTTCTATTTCTTTTTTCCTCCGTTGACAAGGCTGTTTCCGTTGGCAGCAATCAGGGTTGCTAGGCAGCACAGGAGCGGCGAGTCGTCACGCAAGGTAACGGCTTGTTACGCAAACCGGAAATTATCGTAAACGGAGACCTGCGGAGACCATCTCGTTTAACAACGCTCGTTCGGCCTTCGAATCGGCCTTCACGGGCTATGGCCTTCATAGACCACGTAGGGGCCGCGTCCTTAGAAGGACGCGGCCCCTTAAAGAGGACCTATTATACTACTTTTCTGGTCTTAATTTCTTGTTTTACACTGCTATAGAGCAACCTGACACGAATCACATCACAAAAAACTATGTAGATTTTCGGGAAGCTCTTTCTCTTATTTTGGCGATCCAGCACGTCCTGTCAACACTTGAGTGTGTGTGCTTCGGCAATCTCCGCTCCCTCCGCCTGTGCATCGGCCATCTCCGCTACCCTCCCCCCCCCTCCTGCAAACCCCACTCCGTTGTGATTGGTTACCTTCCTTCCGGAACACTTTCAGTGGCGGGAAGCGCGAGCATGGACCTATAAGGGCGCGATGCAGACGCGAGGCAGACGCGAACAGGGAAGTGACAGCATTACCATACATGGAAACATCCGCGTGGTGAAGTCACGAAGTTTTATGCGACGTCACGAATTATGAAAGGGTAGACCGCTTTGAACACGTGACTTCTCGACTGGCTAGAATAGTGTTTAGTGCTCGGCACAGACACCCCAGACGGTCAGCAGGGAATACGTCGAAATGCATGTAAGTCATTATTTGATAATTTAGTATGGTTAAGCATGACTATGAATCATCATAACAACGTTTATAGGTCATAAAAGTCAAAAAGCATCATAGGTCCGCTTTAAATAAGACACGGCCAGAGAGTCTCATATTGCAAGACTACAACTAGATTTTTTTATAGTGATTATTTCCAATCCTGCTACCGGGAATAATAGGAATTTCAGTCAAATAAAAAGTAATTTTTCAACAGGGAGAACTTCACAAGGTCAACGTGGCAAACTGGACTTAAAGGCCTACTTCACCGGTTTGAATATGAAGGTGTATTGAATTCTGAGATCATATGTAATATAAATGTGCGAAAAAAATTGAAATCGGTTCATCCTAGCCTGAGAAAAGGCAGAAAGAGTGTTTTTTTTAACCCTATATTTCTCTTTCTCGTGACATCACAGAAAGAGAAATATAGGATTAAAAAAAACTTACTTTGTAAATATTACTGTGACGTCTTTTACTGTGACATCACAGTAATATTTACAAAGTATGTTTTTTTTAACCCTATATTTCTCTTTCTGTGATGTCACGAGAAAGAGAAATATAGGGTTAAAAAAAACACTCTTTCTGCCTTTTCTCAGGCTAGGATGAACCGATTTCAATTTTTTTCGCACATTTATACTACATAGGATCTCAGAATTCAATACAGCTTCATATTCAAACCGGTGAAGTAGGCCTTTAATGTGAAGCACAAGCCTTTCTTAGTAACCAACCCTCTACATCAGGGGTGGCCAACCAGTCAGAGATTAAGAGCCACATTTTTTACTGTGTAACTGCAAAGAGCCACATCGTACACACGGGTACACATGAACATCCCCCCATCCCTTCCTCATACACACACACACACACACACACACACACACACAGACCTCTGCTCAGTCAGATTTACTGTGAATGTCACAACCAAAATGATAATGCAGTAACGGCCTTCACTATGTTTCACCCGTTTCAGTTGAATTTTGTATTATTATTATTTTTTTAAATAAATAATGATTGTGCATGCTACCAGGCCCAGGGGCACAAGGGTTCAAGAAGGGGGCCCTAAGCTAAGGTACTGATAACTTATAGTCAATGAGCAGTCACTCATGTCAATAAAAGGTTCCAAAAAGGAATAGCCTAAATATAAGGAAATAAATCATCATGGGCCCCTCAACTAGTAGGGGAGAAATACAAAAGCAATTGTAAAGCAACAGCATTATTAGCTCTGTATTAGGGGCTTCATGAGGGGCCTCTAAGGCCCCCACACATACAGGAATAAACTTTCTATGTGTAAATTCTATACTGTTCATAAAAAGTAGTTATCCACCCTTTATCTGTTGAAATGGGTCTCTCCATCATATAACATGGGTCTGCAGACCAATCTACTGTTTTTGCAGTTGCAGAGTAAAGGATGCTGCCTGCTTAAAGAAGACCTATTATACTACTTTTCTGGTCTTAATTTCTTGTTTTACACTGCTATAGAGCAACCTGACACGAATCACATCACAAAAAACTATGTAGATTTTCGGGAAGCTCTTTCTCTTATTTTGGCGATCCAGCACGTCCTGTCAACACTTGAGTGTGTGTGCTTCGGCAATCTCCGCTCCCTCCGCCTGTGCATCGGCCATCTCCGCTACCCTCCCCCCCCCCTCCTGCAAACCCCACTCCGTTGTGATTGGTTACCTTCCTTCCGGAACACTTTCAGTGGCGGGAAGCGCGAGCATGGACCTATAAGGGCGCGAGGCAGACGCGAGGCAGACGCGAACAGGGAAGTGACAGCATTACCATACATGGAAACATCCGCGTGGTGAAGTCACAAAGTTTTATGCGACATCACGAATTATGAAAGGGTAGACCGCTTTGAACACGTGACTTCTCGACTGGCTAGAATAGTGTTTAGTGCTCGGCACAGACACCCCAGACGGTCAGCAGGGAATACGTCGAAATGCATGTAAGTCATTATTTGATAATTTAGTATGGTTAAGCATGACTATGAATCATCATAACAACGTTTATAGGTCATAAAAGTCAAAAAGCATCATAGGTCCTCTTTAAGAAAAATCAGAAAAATAATGTTCCTTCTGCAGCTCAAGATTTGATTTAGCCTCTAAATTTTCCTCTCTAAGTGCATCAGATTGACCAACAAGGACCAGGGTCCCTCCCACAGTGTCCCAAAATCATCTGGGAAACACTGACTTCCTTAACAAGTTTTTTGCCAATAATTTTATGTATCTGTGCGGAAAAGTCAGTGTACCTGACTGGATAGGTAGGAGTGGGGGGGCCCTTTGAGAGTCTTGGTCCAGAGGCCTATTATCTCATAATCCGTCTAAGAACCAGCTGGATTCCACAATCTTTTTTTATTTTCGCGGGGAGCATGCACAAGCATGCGCAAGCATTATTTATAAAAAAAATTTAAAAAAACGGGGGGCCCCACACTAGGACTTGAAACGGCCCCCCAGATTGTTAAGGCCTCCCCTGTGATAATGACAGAACTGGACTCCTACAGTACTAAGACGACAGGCCAGTCATTTTCAACAATGAACATTGTGTGCACTGCCTCACACACAAACTCTCAGTTCAACCAAGTCCACAAACAAAAATATAACAATTTATAATAGCGTTTTTCTCTTACTATGCATGTTGCTTAGTGGGACTTACTTTTAGCATGGAGTGAGCTGAAGTGGCGCTGAAGATTTGAAGCCTTGAAATGCACAATTGACACCTGGCATATAAGGCAGAATGGCTTGGCATAAAGTTCAACAAAAAATATGAACTCTCCCACTCTGTTTCAGAGCGAACTTGACACAAATTGTTTACTCACGGAAAACCTCCCTCCAAGCTGAGCGGGCAGTTTTATGTTGCATCCACACCAAACGTTTGCAAACGTTATGTTGCATCCTCAATTAAACATTTGCGAACAGGCATACACATAGGGCCTACACATTTACAAAATTAAATAATAAACAACATGTAAAACGAACGTAAGAGCCGCATGAAACGTTTGCGAACATGCACACACATAGGCCCACACAAAAAAAAAGTATAAAAAAAATAAATAAAAAAAAATTATAATCACAAAATTTTATATGAACTGAAGAGCCGCACGAAGCTAGGCAAAGAGCCGCATGCGGCTCGCGAGCCGCAGGTTGGCCACCCCTGCTCTACATAAAGAACATCACACAGCACTGCAGCATCTAAAATCACTACAGGTAACAGACCAGTACGGTTATGACAGTACATCCACAGTATATGGAAGTGACAGGTAGTGTGTTTATTTACATATGAATTGATCTATTCAATGTATTATTTATCAGATTGAAGATTGTTTAATTTCTTCTTTTAAATCACTGCATAGCAACACTTTACAGTAAGAAATGTCAGCATAATGCAATGATCCTCATATGAGCAGAGCTACTGTTGACCTGATGTCAAGGCTTTAAAGTTGAGTAGGGTTGGGGGGGCGGGTGGAGGTCATCTTTCTTACCCTTCAATCATGACTATTTTCATTAATTATGTCAAGGCAGGATAATGACAGAAAGCATTTGGTGTTCCACTTCAGAGCTGTGTGGAAAGGGACGAGGGGAAAACAATCGCTTTGTCTAAAGTAGAAAGGTTTAACATCTCTAATCAGATTGGGGGGCAGCCATCTGGAACCCACCCCCCTACACACACACACACACACACACACACACACACACAAACCCCATCCCTGCATTTGTCCTCACCCATCTAAACACCTCCCCCTAGCATTTGAAAGAGCCCTACATGGAAACAGATGTGACAAACTGCTGCTCAGCACCAGGGAGAATTCTGCTTTACTACTGCCGGGGCCACACTGGACACTGAAGCGCCGTGGAGCTCCTGGCAGCACAGGCAATTTGACTTGGGCCCCATGCTAACAGATCTGACTGTTCACACCAGACAAGCCACCCGTCTTGGGTGCAGCGCCTGGCTCGCATGCTGAGCTGATGATTTGGGTGTCTGGTCTATTTATTTTGCAAGCTGTACGAATCAGACAGAAGCCACATTAAAAGCTCCATTAAACTAGATAAACAAACACCTTATTAGGGTTAGTACTGTATGTGTTCATTGAAGCAGAGAAAGAGGAGGGGCTCTACTCCTTTCTTCAAACTCACACTGGGAGACGGTGAAAAGAAAAACCTGATGAAATTTTTTAAAATATATCAAAAATAGGTGCCACAGGTATGGACATACATGCACAGTCGTGGGAATACAAAGATTTTAAATTCAACCAAATGATTTTCTGAGCGCTTTCACGTCCAGTGTGGACCTGGTGTGACGCCAAATAGAAGCCAACAAACATAAGGTTACTAGATTAATTGATTAATAGAAAAAAATATCAATGGATAAATCAATCAAACAATGGTTAGGTGCCGCCCAACATGTGCAGTATGAAGGAGAGTAAGCGTTGGCAGAGCCAGCAACATCCAAACAGAAGAGCCTCTAAGATAGTGGAGGGGAAATGATGGGCGTTTTCCCAAACTATCAAAGCTAGCTAAATGTCTTCTGTGCATTCCTGTAACATCCAGCCAATCACAGCCAATCTGCTAGGCTTCACACCAGACCAGGTGGAGATGCTGACTTTCCATTCCTAAACTGGGATTGACGTGTACTGTATACATGCAACAGACCACAGAATGCTGTTAACAAAATGCACTCTTTACTATTTATTAATAGTGGAAAGTGCCAAAGCAGTGTAACAAACTGCTCAGCCTGTTTGTGTATGAAGTACTGAGGTCACCACTTAGGGTGCACTCACGTGTCCAAGTACATTTGCCCCCTGAAGTCTACTACGTTTGACCAGTGTGAGTGCGCCATCGGTACTCAAGTACAGTACACTTCCTCAGCCACAGCACAATTGGGACATGGGTGCTCAGGCAGATGCACTAGCACACGCTAATTTAACTAAGGGTTACTAATTTATTGTCCATCACTCGGAATTGAACATAAAATGTGTGAGAATGAACCTGTGTGTAGGCCTTTAGGTCTGGACAATTAAAAGAGGGAGCGAAAGAGATAAAAAGGTGAGAGCAGCATAAAGCAAAGCAAAAAGGTTTTCTAGTTATTTAGTGTTAGTGCATCTGTCATTTCATGTCACAGGGAAATACATTATAAGGGGTAAGGGGACATCTTTTTCAGTGGGCCAGTCAAACAAAGTCTATGGAAGGGGAAATAGTGTGCTTTTTTGCCCAGTCAGAAGTAAGCATACTTTTTCATCCCCCAATCACATTGTAAACTGTGATGTTATCCCTCTCCACTGTTGCTGGATGCTGCAGGCATGGACCTAACTGTGGCTAGTGAAAGGGAGCCAGGAAAAAGACAGTGTGTTTGTATCAGGACTAAATGATCCAGCATTACTCATCAGGACTGCAGAGAGAGAGAGAGAGAGAGAGAGAGAGAGAGAGAGAGAGAGAGAGAGAGAGAGAGAGAGAGAGAGAGAAGCAGTGCACCGTCAGCATGCTTCTCAATGAGCCCCTAATGCTACATTCCCTTACTTTTCTCTGTCTCAGAAACTAGGTCAAAGAGCTTCAAGAAGCACACGACTGACTGTATACAACATGGAAACACAAACACACACACACACACATTCAGACAAGAATTCAACAGATTTAAGTTTGGACTGGCAAAGGCCAAAGAGAAAAAGGCAAAAACATAAAAAAATAAAGTTACACTTAAAAATGTATTTTTATTCTTTCATGTTTTCTTTCTTGCTACTCGTTTGCTGACTGCTGCAGTAGCTATGTCTAAATTCAAAGGTAGTATTGGTTTTAGGGGGACTTTACACAGTAACGGTAGACACAAACGCAAAAGTCTTGAAAATGTGAACTTTTGAAAACAAGTTCCAGAGTGGAATATTTTCAAAACTCAACTCCAGCGTCACCATGTGAACATCAATAGCTGTTCCCTGTGATAACAATGACGTCACGGCTCCACTCCACACATGCTTAGGCCGGTTACATTTGCTGTCAAATAGCCACACGCTATTTGGAAGCCTTAGACAACATGAACCATCACTGTCATCAGCGTAGAGTCATGTGAAGGGCTCGAATATAACACTCGCCAAATGCGGGCACATTTAGTCTAAGCGAGTAGTAAGTTATTGAGACCACCCGCCGCTTTGGCTGAAGAAAGATGTGTGCTCTGACAGCTTCTCTAGCGAAATAAACTTGTGTCACCACCGGTAATGCCAGGGACACGGCTTTCTACATTAAAACACACAATCTATAGATCAGCGCAGAGCAGTTTTTACGTTACTATTGTATGCCAGAAGTCTTTTCCATTGGGGGGGCGCCTTTAGCTCAGTTGGTAAGGCATCCCCCTCCCGGGCCGGGCCCAGCAGCAGACCCGGGTTCGATTCCCACCCGCGGTCGTTCTCTGCATGTCACTCCCCTCTCCGCCCCATTTCACCTCTGTCCCTCTGCAGTATCAATAAAGCATAAAAATGCCCAAAAAATATCTTAAAAAATAAAATAAAAAAAATAAGTCTTTTCCATTACTTATCATATATGGACCAATTAAAACAGAGATATTTCTAAGGCAGTCAAACTGTATAATGTGTGTGCATGCATGGTCTGAGGAAGTTCTAAATTTCTTCTCAGGTACGAATATATGGATAAATCACCGATTTGTACGTGAAACATTCGTACGCACGGTTTAGGCACAAATCTGTGCGTATGCACTGTTAGTAAAGGAGGGCCAATGTGTGTGTGGACCAATTAGAGCAGTGCTGGGCATCACTGGCTGATACTACCCAGTGCCTCTATGTAAATTACTACATTAAAGACAGACACGTTATGATATAAATAAAGTCACTATTTTTCTGGTGACCAGTATTCCTATTGTTCTGTCATAAGTCTGTGAAAGGCAATATGAAAAAGGCAGGATCCAATCTGTATTTTAAGTTCTTTGAGCAGACACTATGGCAGGATGACCCTCTGGGCAAATCCCAAACAACTCCAGTGGCTACAAACGCTCCAAGCTTACAGAGTGTCAACTGCTTTCTGCTGATTTCATTGAACATTTGAGTTGAAGTAATACATCACGACCGCACAGTGAACTACTAAGGCCACTTAGGCCTCACTTATATAAGGCCATTTACTATTACACTATTGGCCCTCTGGCATCATGGGCTCATTTTGTAGAGAGTTCCTCAGTCAAAATATAATTTTTTGTCTGACATTTATAATTCCACCTTTAAAAAAAGTCTTTATTTAAAAAGGGATAATGCACATTAAATAACATGAGCACCAGAGTCCATCATGTTAATGTGCCAGATAATCTGCTGTAGGTTTAAAGAATGAAAAATTTTGGGGTATTTTGCTCAAAGATGCCAATGCACAGTAAAGAAATAAACAACTGTTAATTTTAATACAAAAATACAACAGACACTGACCTTACAGTTGTGCAATTTTGTTGCTATGTCCAGGTACAAATGATGTGCAAACATGCAGACAGTACAAAGCACAATTAAAGAAAACTTCTACTGTTTTGGTGCAATACTATACAGACACACTAAATACAAATAATGGACCATACTCTTAACATGTGTATGCACATCAAAGTGCACATTCAACTTTTTAAAGTTCCTTTTTGGATGGGGGGCTGTTCGATTATTGTGGACAATAATTATTGTGTCCTACTGTGATGCGATAGCCTATAATTCATTATGGTTATTTTGAGCCTACTTGCTTGATTTATTTTTAAATACAGAAGTTATTGGTCGTTTTGGAACATGTATTTCCCAATTTAAAACATAAAAATAAAGCAGCATTGAAAATTCAGAAAATAAATCTTCTTGTCCTACACTAGCATGCTGTTTTACAAATAACTCAATAGTTGAAATAATAAATACAATGTGTTTTCCCCTTAAAATTACTAAATGCATTTCAAAGACAGTAGCAGTGTGACACCTCTGTAAACTTACTGAAACTTTCCTGGTCCATCACTCTCATGCATTCTTCAAACTTTTCTCTGCCCTGTCTGAGCTGATAGATAGGTTGTGTTGCCACGGTAATGTGGAGTTTTAAACTATTCTAGCTTTGCAGAGTACTTCTTTCTGTTCAGCTAAATATCCCCATAGAACCGCACTGCGTTTATTATCGCCACCAGTTAAAGCCACTACGAGTAAGTCGGCACGTTGGCGACACCTTTGAACAAAAGCGGTAGTATTTTTACGACGCCAGCTGTCGTGAAGCTGTTTTCTAGCTCGTGCAGGGCCTCAAGATTCAAATAATCAGGAAGCAATATAGTGTGTGTCCGTGTGTTGAAAGTGTGAGGGCACCGGACTCTTTTCGGCTCGGTGAGAGTGGTTAGTGACACAGCATCAACTACACCTGATTGCAATGAGTTGATCCATTGTCACCTCTCACGGAGCTGAACGAGTATGTGTCCCCACACAAAGCGAATGAACGAGAGACGGCAGTTAGTTATGGATCACGATGAGGTAATGTGTTTATGTTGTTGTAAATAATGACTATTTCAGATGAATAATGGTCATCTGATGATGCTGGTGAGGCAAAGTAAACTTTGTTTTAGTAGGCTACCGCTCATTCTTTAGGAGTAAACACTGCAGTCTAGGTTCGCTCCGTGAAATTGTGTATACGTTGCTTGGCAACGCCCTCCCGCCCGCCTATCACTCTCCCTTTTACCTTTTCTTCATTGCATTTTCTTTTTTTCTTTGATGGTTCAGCCCCGTTATCAGTCATTATGACGACAAATAGCCTAACTGTCTCAAACAAGGTTTCAGCTCCCCTTCTAGGGTGACCAGATCGCATTTCCATTACTTTTCACACGTCCCGCAAATTGAGACGTTGTCCCGCATTGTTATTAAAAGTGAGCCCCCCTTTTTAAATGCGTGTTTTATAATCTGGCATTTATCCGATAGCTGTGAGGAGACAGCAGTCTCCGTTTGTCTGTGTGTGTGGTTGTCTGTGTGTGTGTGTATCGGGCTGCTGGGCTCAGTGGCTCTGTGAAGGTGCTGCCTGCAGTGCTTCAGCGTTTACTTTCCTGTTACTTCAAAATAAAAGCCAACTCACGTTTGTCAAGTGAAATGCTAATGTGAAGCCAGTGAAATGCTTTTAATGTGAAGCCGCAGCCTTAATGCTGTATTTGTTTAACAGTAGCTAACTTAACTGCTGCGCGCTGATCTAAAGATAGTGTTTTTTTAATATAGAAAGCCGTGTCTCTGGCATTACCGGTGGTGACACGAGTTTATTTTGCTAAAAAAACGGCACTTTGTCCCGCATTGTCCCGCACAAACGTAGTCTTTGTCCCACATCTGGTGAATTGGGATCTGGTCTCCCTATCCCCTTCCCTCACTTGGAGTGATAGGCTTCTCAAATCGCGTTCCTGCGCCATACTGAAATCTGCGACCAATACGGATATGTGACCATAGAGCATGCACGAGCGAACCGAAAATCGGACTGGGTGTACGACCAGATCAAATGCAGCAATAAAAACTATATAAAAACGTCTTTCTTTGCACTGATGGTCTCGTTTGCTGTTAAAGGTAATTTATGATTATGAGAGGAAACATGAGGCTGTTTAAAAGATATTTAAATGTTACTCGTAGCCGCTTTAAATGTCGGTTTGCTTCTGCTCGTTTAACTCTCCCGCGTGCATGCCGTAGTCGCTCGCGGTGCGGTACAGTCGCGCGCGCCAAGCCGCAGACACAGAGCAGTGAGAAACACTTGGAGACACATGCTTTTTACCGCAAATCGCGGCCTTTCGCGCAGTTATGACCATGCACAAGCACACATCGCGCTTGCTAGTAGGGTTAGTATTAATTGTGCAGCACAAAAAAAAAAATAATAATTAATACTTTTTTTTTTTAACTTTTTTTTGGGGGGGTGGTTGGTAGTCAAGGCGGAGGGCTGCCGTTGCTAAGGCGGCCGCCTTAGCTATAAAGCGCTGGGGGAAACACTGATATTTTGCACTGCATTGTTTTGTATCAATAGTTTGAAAAAATGGCCCCACACCAGACTCTTATGTGAAGCTGACACTTCATACTGAAGTGATGCTCCTGCAACGCGCTCACGAGCAGACGTGAACTCGCATACACGGTGAAATCTCCCATTAAAAAAAACGGCATAACCTTCTGATTTTCGGATTTCTATTCTATTTTTAAAAGTCAACTTGAGAGCAAGTGGAAAACCGGTCATTCGGTCGACACATTCACATCCCTAATGCATATAAAAAAGTAATAAAAACAGCCTACCACACCACAAAGACTAATCAGACCTTCATCTCTTATTTTTCCCTATATGTTTGATCATGACTTCTGCAGGTGAACTATTCATTAAACTGCCCAAATTCAAGAATAAAAACAATCATCAAACTACTGGACTTTAAAATACTGGCCCACCCCTTCCACATACTTTCAGTCGTAGGCTTCAAATTCAATGTTTGCCAGGTTTTATATTATGTGTATGAGCAATATCAACATTTCATATAATTAACTAAAAGAAAAATAACCAAGATTTGGTTATTTTTCTTTATTTTTGTAATACAGGTATTATAATTATTGACACTAAATTATGAAGAAAAAAAAGTGTGTGCAGGGCCAGTGAAAATATACAAGGGGCCAGTAAAACTCGGATCCACTGGCCCTGAGGGCCAGTAGGAAAAAAAAGTTGTGTTGAACCCTGAAGTGTGAGGGCACGGACTCTTTTCGGCTCTGTGTGAACTAATGCCAGTCAGTGTCACACACGCCTGATTGCAATGAGTTGATGCAGTGTCACTAACCACTCTCACAGAGCTGAAAGATTCCGTGTCCTCAAAGAAAGCAAATGAACGAGAGACGGCAGTATGGATCACGATGAGGTAATGTGTTTATGTTGTTGTAAATAATGACTATTTCAGATGAATAATGGTCATCTGATGATGGTGAAGCAAAGTAAACTTTGTTTTAGTACCGTTCATTCATTTAGGAGTAAACACTGCAGTCTAGTTCACTCTGTGAAATTGTGTACACGTTGCTTGGCAACGCCCTCCTCCCGCCCATCTATCATTCTCCCATTTAGCTTTTCTTCGCTGCATTTTCTTTTTTTCTTTAATGGTTCAGCCCCGTTATCAGTCATTATGACGACAAATATCTGTCTCAAACAAGGCTTCCGCTTCCCTTCCCTCACCTGGAGGGATAGGCTTCTCAAATCGCGTTGCTGCGCTACACTGAAATCTGCGACCAATACAAATGTGACCATAGAGCCTGCATGCGCAAACCGAAAATCGGACTGGGTGTGCGACCAGACCAAATGCAGTAATAAAAACTATATAAAAACGTCTTTCTTTGCACTGATGGTCTCGTCTGCTGGTAATTTATGATTATCAGAGGAAACATGAGGCTGTTTTAAAAATATTTAAAAGTTACTCGAAGTGGCTTTAACAGTCCCAGTGATGTTGGACTCAGTGCGAGGGTGAGATCAACCGGCACATCATGGGGACAGTAAAATATGGCCCTCTTACTGCAAGCCCCAGCACTTCTGCTCTCAATTCACCGGCCAGTGTTGTTGTTGTAAAGCAGCTGACCGGCACGGCGCTAAATGTTTACGTCACACCTGACGCTGCTTACAAGCACTCCTCTTTCATTCCGGAACGCTGTGTAAAAGGGGCTACTGATGCGCCAGCAGGCCGGCGTTGCTTGGTTCTGTGTAAATAACACACTAGCAAGCAAAGCCAGCATATTGGAGTGATGTTGTTCCGTCAATATGCCGCACTCTCTGTGTAAAAGGGGCTAATGTTTGGTTTGGTATGCCCTGTAAGGGCACACTCAAACCAGGCCATCTGTTCCGTGCTCGAGCACGTTTGCCCCCTAAAGTCTAGATCGTTTGGCTAGTGTGAGAACGCCATCCATACTCCAGCATGAAAACATGAGTGCAAAGTTTGTCATACTGCAAACTTGAGCAAGTGTTGAACCTCTCGTGCACGTGCGCTTCAAGACGGCCAGGCTCGTTCTCGTCACTCACAGCCCAGTGAAAAATGCTTGCTCCTTGCGATGTACACAGAACAAAATCTGCAAGCGGAAAAGCTTCATCCAGTCATGACATGAGGAGCGATCAGTCTGTTAAACTACAAAAGTGAGCGAGTGTTGAACAACACTTGCGCGCGCCTAGAGAGGGCCAGGCTGCGCTCCTCACTCACAGCCCGGTGAGAAATGCTTCTCGCGATGAAGCTTGTCCGATCGCGGAAGCTGTTCTGTGCGCGCGTGGTTTTCATGTCCGCAAGTTTTTATAAAAAAATAAACACCACACAAGGAGTTTAAACTGAAATGAAGGTTAAGAGATGATAGAACCAGAAACTGATTGTAAAAGAAAAGGCAGCCACCTGAGCATCATCAGCATTCCCAGTGAGTCATAGTCAAATCAGACTTACCATATAGAGTCATACAGAAAAAGTCAGCATAGAGTGCTTAACATAAAAAAACAATGCCATGATAACCCCCTCCCATACCCATCCACAAAGCAGAACATTGCAGATTACACTATAAATCTTGTTTTAATCTCTCTTTAGGGGAGACCAGGGGCAAGTTTAACACTTTTTGGTTTTTGATTTGTCTAAAACATCCTGAACAATTTGGATAATTTATTCTATGTTGTGTTACTGTAAACTACTTGTTAACATAAATTGTATTTATTTTACAAGTAAAGTAAGATGTCCTATTAATACAAGAGTAAAGACCTACGGTAATAGCAAGTATTTTACCCCTTCACAAGCATTAATTTAAAGATAAATGCACATACCGTGATATAATACTGTTACTGTCTATGCTTCAAATAATACCGTGGTAAACATTGTTGAATTCATGTTGAAAAGGATCAGGATATTATCACATTCCATTTTATTCACATGTAACATAACGTCCCATCTTTTCCAGAATTGGGGTTGCACATTGGGTTTCATCACAGCTTCTTTGGGTCGTTGTTACATTTCTGCTTACAATCCTTATCAACAACTCACTAGGACTTGTGATTTTGAACGTAGAAACAAAGATTTCACCTGGAAAGCCTCCACAGTGGCCACGACTGTTATCTGGTTTGAATATGTGCATGGTGTGCATAATCAGTTGTCTGGGAGCGTCTAACCAGGAAGTTGAACAGAGAACCAACATTGTTCCCAAAGTAAGTCAGGGTGAATGTTTAGAATCATTCATACAATCCATTGCCCTGTAGAAATGACTACAAACTGCAGTTGTCGTCCAGGAATTAGCCACTGCCGCTGCAGCCACTCTCACAACTCATAGTGACAGACCTGCAGGGCTAATATAACTAAGAAAAGTAGTGGGTAGACCTACTACTATAGGCTTACCCATGTTTTTGGGGGAAAAAAATTAATGAACATTAAAGAATAATTCCCTAACAATGATTGAGCATTTTGTGCATGGAGATTTAGTGCAGCCACTTACTCATGTACATAACCGGTAGGCTATAAAGAAGGTGTCAATGTCAATGCACTATCAGTTTATCAGTTTGTTATTAAAACCTAACATGATAGACTCATTGTGACCAATGCCAACACATTTAAAACTACAGCCAGCCGCCCTAATCACACACATGACTGTCGTATAAACAACAAAAAAGTAGGATGTAAAGAGGATTATGTAAGCACAGACCCTGAGTCAACAACAACATGCAGTCAAAAAGCCTGCAAACATCCAACGGCCATGGCCATGTAAAAATCCATTCATTTAGACGAGAGAAGCGACTGCCCTAATCCACTGTTAGTAAGCAGATGGAACAGACAACCGTGTCCAGTTATTCAGTGCGGATTGGAAACGTGTCAGGTTCTCTGCACATTAGCACAGTTAAACTAACACACACAACAACTAACTGTACCTGCATGCTTACGTGCGCGCGCTGGTGGTGCAATGCAATGCCAAACCCCCACCGTTAGAGCAGGACAGCCATGGATGTATTACAGCCCGGAATGCGTGTGTGTGTGTGTGTGTCCCTGAGCTGGATAGAGACTAGCTCTTGAACGCCACACCTAAGCTCAAACACTGTAATACAACATTTCTGTATAACCGTACCACTCACTCTTTAGCTCAACGGACTAATGTTGCGTTAGATGAATTTGCTTTTAGTAGCTGCCTATATGGCAGTGTGCCGAACAATAGCCACATTTCCGACACGACTGGGAATGAAGGGGTGAAAAAAACAGGTCGAGCGTGTCGTCTACGGCTTCAGTAACGTTGAAGTCATTGTCGTTTTAGCAGGTAGCCATGTTAGCATCACAACTTAGCCATTAGCCCTGCTCTTACCTGGATATCCAGCTCCACAAAACAAAGGATGCTGCTGCGGTTTGTCTCCCGTTAGGTCGGTGCGTCTGCTCGGCCTGACAGCATCCTGTTCCCAACCAGCAGCACCACAGGCTGACGGCACGGCAACGCGGCATACCGTTTCCGCTTTGAGCCTTCACAATAAGGGTCGAACGTCGTCCACAAATGCACCTACATCAACAGTATATTTTAACGTTTTCATGAGATTATTTCTAAGGATGTGGCCAACATAACAGATTAAAAGCCTGACAGTGGTCTTCCAAATGTAAACCATAAAGAAGGAGAGGTTAAAGGCTACAACAATGTCATTGCAATTAAGAGCCTAAAACATGTGTAGCCTATTGTGGGTCTCTCTAATGTCTGTTATGTAACAGTCAAAATCGGCTAACATGGTAAATATGCTCAATATAATTTTTGGTATTGGGTAGGCCTATTTATTTATACAGTGGGCCAAGCAGCTGTTTCTAAAGTAAAGGCTTACGTTTAATCCTGCTCATGCCTGTGTTCTGAAAGGTAAACTCCTACATGTTCCGGTGATGACCTAGCTTGGCTCAGCTCCCAGCAGCTCAGTGTCTGCAATGACAAGAATAGCTGCAGCTGATCGGGAGAGCCGACCGAGACAGACATCCCCATGATCGTATTTCACATTAATATAAGCGTTTACCCTCTGATATCTAGCTTTTTAATAGGATGTCCTTCAGTACATCCCCATGACGCTTTGTATTTGTATTGAAATGGGAGAACGTCTCATAGTTAGCCAGTCAGTTATCCCCTATAATATTGAATGGAGCGGTCCAGTCATTAAAGGGACAGTGCGTGTCTTGTATTTGACAACTGCAGGACCACATTTAGAGCTTCCCATTTATTATTGCAACCCAAGGCAAATATTTCCATTCTGACAACTGGTCAAGGACACACACGTAAAACCGTTATCTTATGTTTGAACTTTTACTATTTCTAACCAAGAGCAAACCATGCTGTGTTTGTCACAATTTTGCCATTAGGAGGAAAGAAAACGTGTCTTTGATGGCTAAATATGGTTTAATGTAATGCTTAATACGGTATATGTATGTACTTTTACTGTGGGGTTTTATTGGTGGTATGGGTGAGGCCCTAAGGCTCTAATGAAATGTTATTCTACAAAATGAATGGACTTGCAAGAGACAGGTTAAAACATTGGTTGTATTGCAGACCTTCAAGAGGGTCATTCAAACCACATACAACAAGATACATGTATTTTTTAAATACTCAATTGCTCTACATTCTGCTGTATTAGAACGCATCTTTAAGTATTCATCATAAGGTACTCAGTTTCTTATTAAATCCATACAATTATAGATTGTCTTGGCTTCCATAACATTCAACCAAAGTAAACAAACAGTAGCCTACTCATCAAGCAGTGCACCTGGGGCTATCCAATGCTTTTTTTTATAACTTTCTAGATAGCACATTGTTGATCCTAAATGTTAAACAGTTAATAAGCAAAGGTTTATGAAATTCAGCATTATACCCCCAGCATGGGACATCACTGACTGGCAGTAAAATATTCAAAATATTTTGTGGATCATAGTTTATTAAAGTGTGTTAAGAAAGTGTGTGAGAAGATGTGCTTCCCTCTGATTTCCTTCATCAAACTGCCCTTGTCTTTTTGTAGTCACTGTTAATCCCCATGTGCTGTGTGGTTGTGTGTGTGTGTCTGTGTGTGCGCGCTTGTGTGTGCCTCTTTAATATGTATGTATGTGTTTGGAAGAGCGAAAGCAAAGCAAATGTGATCATATACAGTACATCAGGGGAGTGGGTGTGTGCTGAACTGTAGGCTATCTAATGAAAGAGGTAGGCCTACGATGCTTCAATTCTGAAAATCAATTACTGTTTACAAAGAGGAGGAGAGAGACAGACACTGACGGATAAATTGAAAGAGAGGCGAGAAGTTGGAAACAGTGGATTGGCATTTAATTTGTTTTACACTGGCTTCTGATTAAAAAATAAATAAATTATTATAGCCTACTGTCTTTACTTTCTCGGCGAAAGTGAGATAAGATGATCAAATATGCAGCTAGCTTAGTTCTGTCTTGAAGGGAAAGTTCAGTATTATTGAAGTGTGGTTGTATGATGTTCTTAGGCATAGTTAGTGTGTTACCTTATGGAGATGGAGATCAGCGCAGTCACTATATTGGAGTTTGGAGGAGACATCGCTGTAGCAGAAGTCAATAAATCAATCAATCAATTTTTATTTATATCGTGCTTTTCATACTCAAGAGTAGCTCAAAGTGTCTTACAAAGAATAAAAACAACAGAAAGAGACATGGCTGGGCACTGAGACCTGAGGCGTGGAGGAAGCTACCTTTGGGGGGGGGGGGCCAACCACACTGGGAGTGATCCCGGTCCAAGGCCGCAGAGAGCGTCAGCAGAAGTCAGCATGTACTGCTTGCAGAGGGGGCCAGCAGAAAAACTCTTTCGCTGTATTTATAAATGCTTGTGTTTTTTGGTTGGATTGAGTGCTCTGCTGGATTGAGGATCGGTTGAAGGTGCTGAGATTGGTTGTGATTGTTCATATGAATTGGTGCATGTTTCAAAGCTTTTTCATTTAGAGTTCAAACCGAACATCAGAATGGGGAAGAAAGGGGCTTTAAGTGACTTTGAAAGAGCCATGGTTGATGGTGCACGGCAGGATGGATCCATACTTTCATGTTGTTTACACCAAATTCTGACCCTACCATCTTAACTTCTCAACTGAAATCGAGACTCATCAGACCAGGAAAGATTTTTCCAATCTTCTATTGTCCAATATTGGTGATCCTGTGAGAATTGTAGCCTCATCTTCCTGTTTTTAGCTGACAGGAAGTCAGTTTGTAACAAGTGGTTATTCGAGTTACAATTGCCCTTCTATCATCTCAAACCAGTATGCCCATCTTCCTCTGACCTCACTTCAACAAGGCATTTTCGTCCACACAAATGCCGCTCACTGGATATTTTTTCTTTTTCGGACCATTCTCTTTAAACCCTAGAGATGGTTGTGAGTGAAAATTCCAGTAGATCAGCAGTTTCTGAAATACTCAGGCCAGCCCGTCTGGCACCATCAACATTGCCATGTTCAAAGTCACTTAAAACCCCTTTCTTCCCCATTCTGTTGCCCGGTTTTAACTTCAATAAGTTGTCCTGTCCAGGTCTACATGCGTAAATGCATTGAGTTGCTGCCATATGATTGGTGATTATATGTGTTAAACTGAAATTGAACCGCTGTACCTAATAAAGGCTCACGGTTCAACACTTAACTCGTTTGGGCATGGAACATGTGGACACTTATTGGAGGCTAAGGCTAAGTTCCATTTGGTCATTTGTGGCTGGAGCAGAATTTAAGTTGTTCCTGTTTTCTTAAATAAAAAAGCTCAGCAGAAATACAGCCATCTTTAATAGGTTCCACAGATGGAGAGGAGAACAGAGAGGTTGAGACATGCAGAGACTTAAGAGAACGAGTGTGCCTGCTTTCACTGAAAGACAGTACTGTTCCTCTGCCATAACACACACACACACACACGTACACCCTCACACATACAGACATACACACACACACACACACACACACACACACACACACACACATACACCCTCACACATATACACACACACAGGTTCTGAGACTCTGTGTTGTCATGTGGGCAAGCCCCCACACTGTTACCTAGCAACGGATGAAAACCAGGCTACAGAGGCAGCATCCTTGTCATCGCAGACTCTCACACAAAATCAGGTCGTGTGGACGGTTGTTGGGGAAACCAAAGGTTACAACCATGGTGGTTGTTGGTCCAGACAGGCGCGCACACACCCAGATACACACATAAACAACACATTTGTATACTGCAAGTGTTGTATGCTGATCTCTTATTTTATTTGTGTGTTTTTTTAATCTGCATGCATTGGTGTGCTTTCTGTTGTTATTTATGTATTGAGTCTATTTTTTATACATTGTACTATGGATCTTCATGTGTCCTGAATAAAATCATATATATATATATATATATATATATATATATAGATAGATAGATAGATAGATACACACAGAGGAATACACACTGAGATACACAACACATAGACACATATATAGGGAAAACACACACCGATACACACATAGACAAATACAGAAATACAGGCTGCATTTAGGCACATTCACATACAACTGCAGGCCACATCAGAACCACAGGAATGAGTATATATTTTTTATTAAGAATTTGAACCCTATCACACACACACACACACACACACACACACACACACACACACACACACAGCATCTCCCTCCATCAAACAGTCATGTTCTGCTGAGATCCTGCATTCCTCCACCTTAAGGTGCTAGACACAAAAGACCCCTCCTTCTCCCTCCCCCATTTTAAGTGCATAAACAGTTTATCATCATTGTTAAAAACCATAGCACTAACCATAACTGTCAAATATTATCACGCTAGGTTTATAACTGGTGGCGTATTTCTTGTGGCATTAGGAAAGTAGGACATTATAGGTGGAGTCTGCAATTCTGGAGAAAGCTTGTTCAGTTCACTTCAAATCAGTGAATATCTCCTCAACTTCTTTCACTTAACACTATGTGCACATTTACAGAGCTTAAGCTGTGTATTAACAGGAAAATTACTTGCTCTGTTAGCGCTTTGGAAAAACTTTTAAAAAAGTGACATTTTCATAGGGGGCAAATAATTCTGCCCTCAACTGTATATGCCACACAGAAAGACTTCAACAACACCTTCATCACCACTGAGAGGTGTTGACCTGTGTGGCCGTAATGATGTACAGTATACCATCATGGCACCATCGACCACTTTTTTAACATTGGGCCAATATTCAGCTTTTTAAATACGACCTTCAGGAGCAAGCAGTCTGTGGATTAGGCAATGGTGGGCTATAAGGGCAAGACAGCTAGCAGCCTGACGCAGAACATCACAAACAACACGTCCCCCTGATGCCTGTACAACAGGCAAATGGTGCCACCAGCCGGACAGTCTCTGTCCTGGCCAGCACCATGTCCTCCTTAAAGAGGACCTATGATACTTTTCGACTTTTATGACCTATAAACGTTGTTATAATGATTTATAGTCATGTTTAATCATACTAGAGTATCAAGTAATTACGTACATGCATTTCGACGTATTCCCTGCTGACCGTCTGGGGTGGCTATGCAGAGCACTAAAAACTATGGCAGCCGGTCGAGCTGAACTCGTTCAAATTTCCGGATAGTTTCTGTCACGCTCGTGTCGTTTCTGTCATGTTTCCATATATGGTAAGGCTGCCGCTCAGGCAAGCTCCAGCTGCATGCCCCCACCTTCCTTAAAATTTCCCGCCGCTGGAAGGAAGGTAACCAATCACAACGGAGTGGGGTTTGCAGCAGGGGGGAGGGGCGGAGAAGCTCAAAGCAGTGTGTAGAGAGAGACTGCTGTGCTCCCTAGAGTAAGAGGAAGAGTGTCCCGAAAATCTACATAGTTTTTTGTGATGTGATTCGTGTCAGGTTGCTCTATAGCAGTTTTTAACAAGAAATGAAGACCAGAAAAGTAGTATAATAGGTTCTCTTTAAGAACCACAGCCATCTTTGTTGACAACTTTTTTACCATCCTGGAGATTGTGCGGTATCTGAATAAAAAGAACTGCAGGTACAAAGGGACTGTTGTGACTAAAATTAAGGGGCACTTTACACTGTGAAAACGTGACAGTTTTCCAGTTTTTGGTTTAAAAAAAAACCCCGTTCAGACAAAATTTATCTGACATCTTCACCCGTACACATGTTTTCAGAGGAAACGGGCCGAAATCGCTGAAGTAGCAGTGTAGCAGCCATGCCAAGCCAATAGTCAGCGGTGACAAAGCCTAGTAGATAGCTCTTCCGGTACAATTTGATGCATAAAACCTTACTGTAACCGAAAATTAATGCCACTAACGTTCATAAAGCGGTTGGTGTAAGGTTGGGGTTACAAATATTGTAAAAGACAAGCTTTCTGTCCTCTTATTTCACCGCATTGAACTCGTAAAAACAGAAGACTTGCTGATAGTGAAGGGGCTTCGTGAGCGGATACCTTCCTGTTAGGCGTACTTCAAAATAAAAGTCAACTCACGTGTGTCCAGTGAAATGCTATTAATGTTTAGCCAGTGAAATGCTTTTACTGTGAAGCCGTAGCCTTAATGCTCCTTTTGTTGAACAGTAACTTAACCGCTGCGCGCTGAACTATGGATAGTGTTTTTAATGTAGAGAGAGCCGTGTCCCTGCCCTGGCATAGAAGCTACACACGTTTATTTGGCTAGAAAAACCGGCAGAACACAAATCTCTCCCCAGACAAAGTGGCCGGCGGTCTCAATAACTTACTAATCGCTTAGACTAAATTGGCGAGTGTTAGGCTATATTTTAGCCCTGCACGTCACTCTCCGCTGATCACAGTGATGGTGCCGTGGAGACACCGTTCATGTTGTCTTCTAACTTTATAACTCGCTTGTGTTGTGGGTATTTTGACAGCAAATGTTATAGACTACGCATGTGTGAGGGTGGAGCCGTGACGTCAGCGTTATCAGGGGAAATGGTTTCGGTGTTTACAGGAAACCAAAACCGTTAAGTTTTCCAAAAAATCCTCCCTGGGAGGTGATCTCAAAAATCTGCGGTTTCATGCCTGCGTTTGCTGTTTTCCTGTAAATGATATAGTGCAAACGCGGGAATTTTTCCGCGTTTGCACCGTTTCGTGTTGTCGTGTAAAGTGCCCCTAAGGTCTGAAGTGCACCCTAGGGGAAACCACCTTCATGTAATCACGGCCAAATATGGGTAATGACGTCAGCCATCTGCTCGGCCGAGTGGCGCACCTCCACAGTGGCAAATAAATAGATTGGACAATGTGAATAACGTGTGTCTTCAGTTTTTGCCAGCAAGGAGAAGAGGCAAACTTTCATTTATGAAACTATGAACTGCTGTTTTATTGTTCCAACTACCCTTTTCCCTTGAATAAAAATAATAATCAATTAATTAAAGAACAGATTCTTCCTTTTTGCTTTTATACCTCAAAGCCGCAAAAGGGACCCCAAAGGACAACAGAGCAGCCAAGCCTCCACTGAAGGCCATCAAGGAAATGGTCAAGAAGGCTGTCCATCGTGGTGCCTACGATTACGTCACCAGTGGCGATGGGATACTGGTCCTCAGGTGGAAGACATGGGGATGGAGCCCAAGTCATCAGTGTCCCGGCACTGCAGTGACAACAAGAGGAAGGAGGAAGTGAGCTGCCGTGCTTTCATCAACAGCTACAAAACTAACATGGGGGGAATTCAATTGACAAGAGTAACATGCAGGTCCATCTCTACCACACCCCTCTGAGATCCAAGAAGTGGTACATGTGGATGTTTGGGTATGCCATTGATGTCAGCCTCACGAATGCCTGTCATCTACAGGCGGGACTGCAAGGTGCTTGAGATGGATGGCCTGTCCCTGAATAACTTTAGGAAGCAGGTATTCAGGAGTGCCAGCAGCATGAAATCAATGTCACACACTTGACAGAGGCAAACATCTTTTGGCAGCCTCAGCACCCCTGTAGATGTCCCAACACCTGTCTGTAGCCACACCCCAGATGTTGTTGTCTTTTTGAACTATCGTTGTTCCTTGCCCCAATGTACACCAACCACCAGACCTGCAAGTACTGTGACAGAGTGGGGAGCATCTTGCGGTCAAATGTTATCTACAGGGTCTGCAAGATTCACCTGTGCCTCAATTCCCACTGCAACTGCTTAGGGAGCTTTGAGCATCTGAAGTTGTATTTCAAGCAAGAATAGGAAATTATTTTGCTTTCAAAATGTCAACAATGTATGTCCTCAGTTCCCAAACGTTTACTCAGTGTTGTTTAAAGAAAGGGTGATCTAACACAGCGGTAAACATGCCCCTGTCCCAACTTTTTTTAAACATGTTGCAATTTTCAAATGGCATATTTGTGTATATTTACAAAAATAAATAAAAAGTTTCTCAGTTACATATGATGTGTTTGTACTTTTATTTATTGAATACATGTTACAAAACGTCTAAACTTTTTCGGGATTGGCGTTGTATGTATTTGGTAATGGAATCATGGATGCTGGGTCAGTGACAGACACAGACACACACACGAGGTATGACACCATTTCATATACTGTTAATGGATTCAATTAAATAAAGAAACACTTTCTAACTCTATATCAGTTGATGAATGTTCTAGCTAAAAGTGACTCTGTTTCCTAACAAACAGAGCAACATTAGCATATGTTTGGACTCAAGTTTGTTATTATTTGATATCCAATATTAACTCTCCAATTAGCCCTGGGTTGGTCAAAATTCGCTGTGGGTTTGTCACAACAGAATAATATTAGTACAAAAATATAAAATTCAAATACACCACTACAATGGTAAAATGTAACCATCAGTTGTTATTATACAACTCGTAAAGGAATCGAAGACTTGTAATGTTAAACACAGGTATACTAAACACATGTCACTGACAAATGCAAAATGAAAACAGTAGGCCTACCATTATCATTGCATGTCATACAGGCCAGTTTCCTCTCTGTAACCCTACCATCATCTAATCTTATAAAGACAAACATGCTAAACAGGAAATAAAATGTGAAAAAGTGATACGCCAGCTACTATAAAACCTGGTGAGGATTTCAGGTTATTTTGAAGGAACCAAAACATCCAAAAATAGACAGAATGTTTCTATCCACGTACCGGTGTTGTTTATTTGTTTTACTTGATGAAGGTCTGAGGTCTAGTCAGAAATATACTGAAATATTGGATGGCTTGCCATGACATTTTACCCCACTTTTTAAAAAAAAATATATTAACATCAACTTCTGGTTGCCACTGGTGAGTCAGGGATATTTTCAAGTTGATATAAAAAAAGACTTCAAACTAGGGGGACAGATTACATTTGCCCCCATTTTTGCTTATTTACACTGGTTAATATTATATGATTCAGAAAGTTCTTATACAGTGGAGTCTTTGGATATAATATGCAATTGATTTGACTGGACAAGATTAATACAAATTGAGCATGGCAGTATCAGAGTATGTACTTTATGAGATAAACACAGAGAGACAGCGATGGCTCATATATCTCAATTGCTCCTCCATAAGTGTATCTGGTTGCCGGGGGATATAGCTCCAGATTAATGTGACAGGGTTTTATGGTAGCCATGGAAACCAAGGGGCACTGGCACACTTACCCAATGAAGAAGACACACAGGGTTAGTGTTTGTGTGTGTGTGAGAGAGAGATTGAGTGAGTGTGTGTGATGGAGAGTGAGTGAGTGTGTGTGTATATTGGTTTAAGAAAGAGTGAGAGGTTGTATGCCTGACTAAAACTGAAGTGTAACCTGATTTATTACGTAGCATGGACCTGTGAGTTTTCCTAAAAGTGTTAAGTTAAAGTGTGAATCCGGGTATTGCACAGTGATTTCAAATGGAATCCAAAAGAACCCTTATCATTATAAACATGAAGTTGCAACGTTCTTGGATCAGATAACACTCACAATGTAGACAATACTGTAAATAAGGTTTTAGATTATTTCATTATCACAAAATGATATTACTTTCACATCAGTTTCATCACATTTAGTGTGAGTGAGCAGACAGTGTCCTATTCACACATCCAGCATACACAGAACAACACTATGTATCTGTGTTTGTGTCCTCCTGATGGAAAGTCCAGTACTCTGCTTTGGTCTCCACTGACTCCTGAATTAAATATATGGCTCAATTATTAACCAGCTTGTCTGTAGGCCTAACTTTGTATTCCTGCTGTCAAGTACTAAGCAGCTGTAGCTATAGCTATAGTGGGTTAAAGAGCTAAACAATTTGCTAAAATAGGCTAAAAAATAACTCCATGTAGTTGTTGGTAACTCTAGTATGTGTTGTCACCATACCATGAAAACGTTCACATTACTCATTCAATCCATTGCTTGCATAGAGTTAAAGGTGGTGTTAGCGATTCTGGAGAATGGTTGTTGACAAATCACTTTTTTCTGTTTAAGTGAATGTAAAGAAAGCTGGCCCACTTTGTTTACATTCCCTGTGTTTACATTCCAGTGCACAGAGCCTAGGCTGTTTACAGCGCGCGTGCACACAAACACACACACACACAGTACGGACTGGTTGCAGATTGTGAGGAGATATTCAGATTTTTTATTTTTTTTTGCATTTTTATGCTTTATTGATAGTGTAGAGACAGAGGTGAAATGGGGCAGAGAGGGGAGTGACATGCAGAGAACGACCGCGGGCTGGAATCGAACCCCTCTGCTGGCCGAGGCCCATGGGGGGGACGCCCTACCAACAGAGCTAAGGGCGCCCCCATATTCACTGATTTTGACAAAAAGTGAAATGATTTGTCAACAAACATTCTCCAGAATCGCAGTGGAGAATGCTTGTTGGACCAACCAAGTAGGCCATGTAGTCCAGTAAAAACAGCATTTGGCCTAAAATGCCTAGACTAATTCAGAGGAAGCAGGAATCAGAGGGTCTGTCTACACAGAGGCAAATAAAACTAATTCAATTAACTAATTAAAACATCGAAACAAGAAGGCAGGAAATTAAAGGATTCAAATGTGTGCAGTTAGAAAAAATAATAATAGTGGTTTGGCACACTGGGCATTGTTTAAGACCAACTTGTGTGTAACTTCTAAACTGAATGACTTCAATTCAATGAGCGGCCACTAGAGTGCAGCAAACACAGATACACTTTATGAGCTGGTGGACATCATGTTCAGTGGACCACAGTCCGTTTGGTCTACTCATGTATTCATGGTTTAATTCCCTGTGAATATTCTGCTCTATATAGTACAGTGTTATGAGTCTTTTTACACAGTGACTTCCTAACCACTTCAGTCATGATGGTGTACCTAAACTGAGCCTGTTGATCACCCTGTGCTCTATTTACAGATCCCTTGCTCAGTGTTTCACCAACTTATGCAAGTGGACATGACCCTCACCATTCAGCTACGTAAATTGTTAATAGTTTTATTTTTCTTTCAAAACTTACAATATGTAATTTTCCGATGCTAGGGGTCTCACCATGAAAACAATAGCAAAAGACGGAGTTTGATGACATCATAATGTTGCACGGTATCATGGGAGTGTGACCTGCACAACATGATACACGGCTGAGTTTGACATTGTTAGTTTATTGTGTAACCGAATGGATCAAGTGTAACATAATCTAAAGGCATGCTTTCCCACCCTGCTCTCTCTCTCTCACACACACACACACACACACACTACACACATTCTTCAGTGATGTAACAATAACACATCATGTTATTCTTATGTCTTGGAGCAGATGTCTGATGTTGAGGTTGGAATGGATTGCGGTTTAGATGAGCTGATTCTTCATAACATCCTGAGTGCATTGGAAGTGGCAGAACAGGGTTTGTTTAATGTAGTTCCTCTGGACATGCAAAGAGTTAACAGGAAGGAAGACCGCAGAATGTTTTCAAGAGTAAGGCTTTTCGGAAATAAAATGTATCATAAATCAACTTTCCATAATCATTCCTAGCATTATTCTGAAGGTTACTACTGAAGGATTTGTTCATATGTTGTGAATTGTCTCATTTATGATACATTTTCTTCTTAAAAACATGCCGAAGAGGCAACACTATTTTGTTATAGTATTTTTTGATTTATAAAATGAAAAAAAAAGTCTGTAATCTATATTCTGTTCTGTAAAATATTTGAACACATATAAGTAGCAAACATAAAATTATGATTTGAACTTTTATTATTTCCAAAACTAGTTTTTGTTTGAAAAAAATGCAAACTTACACATAATTTGTTAGATATTGCCAAATTTCCACATTTCATCAAACATTTTAATATAATAAAATATTGTTTTAATGTAAGTAATCAACTGGCAAAGTTTCATGATGATATCTAAGTTAAAAATGTTAGCCTATTCACCTGCAGTGTCTCTCCTCTATTCCGATAGCCATAACTTTAAGAGGAGATAACCACTAAAAAGCTACCAATACAAAGGATCTATCACATCAGAACCTCTTCAAGGGATGTATAGGATAAAATTAAAATCACAACTAGAATTTGCACACCCGATATGATGGTACCGATATCTGGTCTGGCCGATGGACTAAGGGTGTATTCATACTGGGAAAGTCCGCTAGTTCACTTGCTTTGGTCCAAACCATAGATAGTAAATAATATGGATGTAGCATCCGGGCTGACCTCAGTTATTCACACGGCATCCAATAATCCTGGTTTGTGCGCCATCTTGTGAGATTTTTACTCCGCCTCACTCCTCTTGCCGAAAAGGGGAATCGACGTCACGTCGGGGGGAGGGAGATAGCTGACGTATACCTCTGAGGCAAAGTGAGGGACAACGGGCAGAGAGCTGTCACTCAAGACATCGCGCCAATACATTTTAACCTCCAAAATTCACACCCCTCAGTGTTGTCATGGAGATATGACCTAAACATACAGACTAAAATGGTTTTGTGGCCCAGGCTGTAAATAGGTTATATAATCTAACAAGTGAGTCAAAGAAAAACTGCTCGTCTTCGCGCCAGCCCCAGTGGCACTTTCTGGTTACTACAGTTGTAGGTCACTTCCTTATTGGATGCCAGTAAAAATCACTGATGTTGGGGCTTGGTCCAGACCAAAGAGAGTTTCGATTTTTTTTTGTTGGTGTGGTCCACTTTCATATTGCCCCTTTTGCAAGTGAACCAGCATTAAGAAGTAAACCCACACGTGATCTGAGGTCATTTATTCATTGGACAGACATTCTGGGGTGGAGAGAAGCAGGAAGCACGAAGTGAAAACTGCGAAATATATAACTCAACATGGGGTTAAAAATAATAAATAAATAAATAGGCCTACATCTAGCCTATACATAAAATAAAAAACCATAAAATTATTGTTGTTTCATATGGTTTTAATATGTAGGCGTGAAACATAATATTTACTGTATTTTTGCTGCTGGACGCGCGGTTCACGAGGAATAGGCTCAAGCTGACACTCAGCTGATTAAACTGTGTGTCAGCTGGGTGTGAGTTTGGCGCAGCTCAGCTCCAAACTGACACGGGGATAGTAGGCTATTGACGGTCCCGTAACATGGGAAGCAAAATAAAAACACACACTTTATACAAAGCGCAGCGTGAACCTGTTGGCACTGTGCGGGATGCTCCCCTCTCCTTCATCTGATTGCTGAACTCATCAGCATGTTTACGCGTCCTGTCTATCAAATGTAATATATTCGCTCGGTGTTCCCGGTCAAACCACAACTTATCGTCCTAACAATGGCGACAACAATACTTTCCCATAATGTGAAGCTGAAAGCGATTTATTAAAAAAGAAAATGCACAGTGCTTCCTGCAAATTCACACCACAAACAAACTGCAGCAGAGTGCGTATGGAAGCGCATTGAGACCACCTCTTCAGCTGGGTCTCGGAAGCGCTTGTTTGGTCCGCCCCAGAGTGCGATTGCTGTATTCACATGTCTGAAAGATGCGCACCGAAGGCGGAAGTGCATCTGAGTTTGTTTTAGCCGAACTAAACACGGCATGTGTGAATACACCCTAAAGGCCCTTTCCCACCGCCGAGCGGCAACGTGCCGCCTCCATTAATTTCAATGGGGGAAGGGCGGCTGAGGGGAGGCGGTTACAGCCGCGGCGGTTGGACCAGGAAGCGGTTGCCGCCTACGTGAACGCGCACAGATTTTGCCCAACCGCTCAGCTTTCCCCGTGTTGAAACTGTCAGCGGCAGCCGCCCGGCGGCAAGTCGGTTGTACAAGGCATCGTTGCAAACTGAGTATCCAGACCTAGACAACACAGCTCTACCATGTATTAATTCAATGTTAAAGTGTTTGTCATTTAAAAATAGATTGAATATATATTCTACGTTGAACACAAACATGCGGAACTAGCGATTGAAGCCAATTTTCCAGGGGAATAATTTTTTAGACGAAACTGTATTGGACGGCCTCCGGCAAGGAGGCCGTTGAGAGGGGCGGTTGCCGTGCGGCGGTGGGAAAGGCCCTTAAGAGTTACAAAGGTGGTTCACTTTTAACCTGGTAACAAGTTTAGAATCGGCTAAAAATAGCGGCACCCTCTGGAAATCAAGTGGAATTGTACAATATTCTTACAAAGCAATTAGAGGTCTAGATTCTAACTGAGTGAACACATTATAGTTACGGTTACAATCGCATACTCTGTCCTTTATACTATTCTACATACCACAGCTGATCATAAAAATTATCGAGTTAGCATGCAGTATGCTACAATTTGGGACATACTTTTACTTATTTATATCATCATAACATCACTCATTAATCTTGCCTTTTGCTTATACAACCGTCCCAATGATGTGACATCACTTCCGGTGTGCACTGGATTGTGGGTCAGAATCGCCCAAATAGCATTCTGATTTCAATACTACAGTATACATCCCAACTGGATGCAGTAGGCATCCGGGTATTTTTAAACATACTAAATCCGACCACAAGAATTGGGAAATCCTAAATCATTTTTCTACCATACCAAATAACAGGGAAGTATGGGGATTTGAATGTGGGGTATATATATCTGCAAACTTGTTGATGATACATATATCAATGAACTTAACAGGTGCAGTAGATGACACCCACATACTATCGCTGGAGCATGAGGGATATTAATAGGAAGGTATGTGGTGCTCTTTTCTGTCAGGTTTCACATAAAGACGTCACATCAGGGTCACTAAAGCTGATGCTAAGAAGACTTCACATTCATCAGAAGTATACATCAACAGCACAAACTTTAAAGATAATATTACTTTTTTTTTTTACTTCGATTTAGCCTGGAAATCCAGACCCTGATATCTTGAACGATAGAGGGTCTGGCCACGATCAATAGTAATTTCCAACTCAAGGGGCGGCTCCTACTCGTGCATTTCAAATGCCACTGCACGCAATTGGATAGCGCTACAACCAATCAGAGCGATGCACATGGTGACGTATTAAGCCCCGTTCGTTTAGCAAACAGCGGGTTAAAGCTGAGGTGGAGGATTTGGGGAGAAAATGGCATTTGGGATAGAGATTCGAATCCAAATACCTCAACCGCTCCACTTGTTCTCTTTGATCCCTCCCTGACACGCTCTACACCAACAAAGTCGTGCCAAAGTGAATGGACAGTCCCAACAGCCAATAAGAACAAAGAATCTGAGCCTCGCTCTGATTGGTCAAAGTGTACAGCTCATGTTAACTTTAACCAATCAGAAATCATATACCCCAGCTTTAACTGTTAAATTAAACTTTTGCCGAGGTCAGTCTGCAAAACAGAACATTCCACTTACTTGCTAATTAAAGATTTGAGTGCCGTCTTCCAAATCGTAAAACGTCGAGTTCAAAGCCGTCTCAAACTTAAACAAAACGGCAGCGGACTCAATGACGACACCACCTCGGCTCGTCTGTAAAGTGCTACAGTCTCATGTAGGCATATACAACTGAACAATAAACACATTCTATAAAACAAAACCCCAGTCTGGGATGCGGCAGAGGATGCTGAGGAGACCATCTGTCTCACGTATGTGTCTGTATTGATATGGCTTGTTTGGAACCTTTCAATTTATCGGTCAATATTGATCCTGGCTGTGTTTTTTTCTGGAGGGGACCTAAAGCCAGCCTTCAAGCTCTCCAGGGAGAGCGTATACCGTCTGCTGACCTTGCTGCCCCAGGAGAAGGCCCCTGTCCACGGTCTGCAGGACGGTCCATGGCTAATACGTATATGTGACATTGTTGTGTAATAATTTTGTAGATGTATACGCAATTCAATGTCTGTAGCTAGCAAACGCCAGGCAATATAATTGTGATTGGCCACACTTTTTTGCAGATTATAAAATTTAAAAAATAATTGTGCAGGATCACTTATATCGACGAACCACACTGCGTGCATCATGTAAATATTTAAAGGTTTTGAAAACAAATCAATTGTATTATTTTTTCCTGTATTTATCGTAAGATTTTCTTTGTAGCGTTTAGCATGAAAAGCCTACTGCAGTAGATATTGCTGCCGCTGACGACAACGTTAATATCAGCGTTATTATTCTGAAAAGGGTTGTATTATTAAAAAGAGGCACTTTTGAATTAACTCATTTCATTTTGTTCTTTTTAGTATTACTGTCCGTACATACTACGAACGACCAAGATGTCCGAAAAATCATGTTAGAAAACCTCATTGCTTTGCGACTTATATCAAACATCTGCATGTATTTAATCAAAGTATAAATAAATGTAACACTTATCTTTATCTTGACATCATGCATAATATGTATTTTATTTAAATGTACACATTATATATGGTAATATGTAATACCATTGTAATATCCCTATTCCTGATAAATATATATAGCTAACATTTACTTTGTTTCCACAGTCCTTGTCTGGGTGATGGGCGATTATCTGGAGAGCTGCCCAGGGAGGAGCCCAGAGGAGGGAAATGGAGGAGGTCCCAGAAATGACCGTCTGCTGGTTCGGCGTGGCTGGGCTGCGGTGGGGTGGCCTTCTTCCTCTCTTTCTTTCCACCCTTGAAGGAAGAGTAGTGCCTGATGTACTTGTCATTCACTTCAGCGGCAACGACTTGGGGCCGGTAAGGCGAGTCAGTCTGGTGAACGGAATTAAGGGGGACCTGCTCTTCCTTCATAAACTTCACCCGGCAATGAAGATACTCCTGTCCACCCTCACACCCCAAGAAGTCGCTGGAAGGCTGAGAGGTTTCAAGCCAAGATTGACGTGGCCAGACGGTTTGTCAACAGTGTTATGGCCCGGTTTATTAATGCAGTCGGTGGAGGAATTATTCCCCATAATCGTATTAGATATGACACTAAAGGATCTTTTCAGCGTGATGAAGTCCTTTTGTCTCTTTGGGGATGGACATTTTTTTAGAAACATTTTCAAACCACCTTCAAAAGCAGTGATTAAATATAAAAGTAAAAAGAAGGTGGTTTTAGTCCTGAGTGTCATGGCTGGAGTTTTTTATATGTTTGTTTTGCCATACTACTGTTCACAAGTTGCTCTTCCTTTTTCCTCTTTGGTTTTTCTTCCCTTTTTTCCTCTCTGTCCCCCTTGTTTCCCCAGGATATTCTTGACAGCTTCTGAGATTGCAATAACGAAGCGTCCCTCCGAATAACCTTTTATAAATACATTCTCTTCAAAAGGAGTTACAGGGGTTTGACGTGACACAGCATCCATTTTTGGGCTCTGTCGGTATTTCCTCACCCTTGCCTTGCATGTCATCTTTCCTGCACATTTTAAAAGTATTCCAAGATGTTTTAACTAGGGCTGACAAAAAAAACGCGTTAACGCAGGGTGATTAATTTCTGGAATTAACGCGTTTTTTTTAACACATGCGCAGAATGATCCGCCCCGAACATCCCACCGGCTCTGTACTACAGTCATCTAAAGGCCTGGACACACCGGCCCGATAATCGCCGTCGTACAGTCTGGAAGGGGCGGGGACACGAATCTGTTTGGTGTGTGCCGTGACGTCGGTCGTTGTCGGGCTTCCTTTGAGCCGCGGGCAGTCTTTCAGTTGGAGCAATTTGATTGGTGGAGGGCTAGCGAATCAGTGAAGCCCGGAAGTGAGGCGGGTAGCACAAACAGCTAAAAACAGTTAGCCATTGTTTTAATGTGTTTGTTTGTTTGTTTCGTTCAGCGAGTACTCACATGCATCAACCCTTGTTGACTGCTCGACACCATGCTCGACACTCTCTGCTAAAAATGGTGCTCTTTATGGTCCATAATTATAAATACGTATTTCTATTTATGTTTATGGACTAGAGAGCCGTCCCATCATTTCCGGCTTCCGTATTTTTTCGGGCCACAATACAGATCAGCGCCGCCTGCTGTTATGGAGACATTACGTCCCGCGCAAGCGCACAGCGTACGGCAAGTCAGCAGTCGGCTTGGTGTGTTCTTTGCACTTTTTTGGCCGCGACGGGTAGACTGGAGCTCCCTGAATCGGCAAACTCTATTTTCGGGTAGTCAGACTGGTGTGTCCTGGCCTTAACAACGGCTCAAATCAACAGTGCTCACACAAATAATTTACAACTGGTTTATTGTTTGATCATGCTGCCTTTGTTTTACTCTACGTAGCCTATATATATATTTGACTCATTATATTGCTGCTCTGTACTCTATTGTATACTGCATTTTTAATCTTTTAATTATCATTGTTTTATCAGCATTTGATCTTGTTTCTGTTTTGTTTAGTTTATTTTGTTGTTTTAAAAAAAAGCCTCCTGTGGACAGGTGTTGTAAACTAGCATTTATGCTAACACACTGTAAACAATGCATCTGGTTCGTCCAATGACATTGTCATGTCCACTCCAAATAAAATCTACCATACTTTACTATACTATAGCGTTGTGGCTGACCCAGGATCAGTAGCTGTGCACAGCCAAACATAGCAGCATGTTAGCCTGTGCCGTGTTTTAAAGTTTTAAACTGCTAACGGTCACATCTGTGTCGGGGGCATAGATAGTAAATCAAATCAACTGCCACGGCTGGCAGTTGATGTCGGGAGCAACAGGAGGAGAAACATTGTCCGCTCTGTTCAGAGCCCGCGAGGACACAAACGTCTGCAGTTTTCAGAGGTGTGTGTGATCAGACATCAACATAACGTCGGCTTCCTGGTACACATGAACAGTCACCTAGGACGTGGTCGCGCCTACAAACGCACGCACACACACACCGCGGACTGTAATCAAGTTGTATTTAAGAATGCACAACCTATAGGTTCACCAAATAAATGGCATTCTATAGCCTATCCTATATTTGCCCAACGACATAGTAAAGAGACAGACCAATTGAAGTATGGTTTGGTTTAAATTTAGTTTCAGTATTAAAACCATAATTTGGGTTTTCAATTAATAAACATAACCTACTAATTATAAATTTACATATCCACCTTCTGTCATTTATCTTTCCGTTCATACAACAATATACAGAGAAAATTAAAATTTTTCAGGCATATTTCGAATGGTAAAATTAATCGTGATTAATCCACAGAATCCTGTGATTAATCTGATTAAAAATTGTAATCGTTTGACAGCCCTAGTTTTAACACTAAATATGGAGAGCTCAGAGTTAACTCTCTCTGTTACTTCTTTAACCACAAGCTCTTTGTCTTCCTTTGTGCTCTGGCAACGTGTGTCTGGTTCAACACCCATCACCTCCGCAAAAGTCAGTGAAATAGTGTCACCCAGACACTTGAGGACTTGCTTTTGGAGATAAAAATGCTCTTCCACAATCCACTGGATCCAGAAGAGCTATACTGGATACATGTATCTGGATACAAAGCGAATTCTATCAACACACATGTCCGTTGTGATGCTTTCTGTTGAATTGTCAACAGACCTCCAGAATGACCCACTGTACCGCTGTCAGAGTCTACGTTGAGCCAGAAGGACCGATTCCATCTTCTCTTCTGTTATCCATTGATTCCGCTGTTTGTATTTGAGTCTAAAAATAAGCATTTGAACCTAGCAACTGTAACTTCGCATGACAGGACTGGCATTTTGTCATTAATTGATAATTGCCTTTATTTGACACAATAACAGGTAACTGACTGCTTTGGCTTGGGGTTAAAGCAAGAATTGGTAACTTTTCCACCTTAAAGACCACCTATTATGCTTTTTCTTCTTTTTGACCTATACATGTTGTTATAATGTTATACAGTCATGGTAAATAAAACCAAAGTGTCAGATAATGACATAGGACACATGCATTTTAGACAAATTCCCTGCTTACTGTCTGGGGTGGCTGCAGGTGGCTGTGCACAGCCTCAACACTCCGATGCCGTTTGCGGCAGCCTAGGTCCTAGTTTCCAGATTCTATCTACGTAGATAAAGTGGATTTTCCATGTATGGTCATGCTGCTACACGCTCAGACATGCTCACACTGCAGTCTGCTCAGTGTAACGTGAAACTAGGGGGCGTGCCTGTTGCTATGCAGTTATCGGCCTTCTCTGATTGGCCAGTTTCAAACAGAGTGCAGAGGGACAGAGTGTTTTTGCTGAGAGGCTAACTGCAGTACCAAAGTTGGACTGTAAAATAGCATAATAGCTCCTCTTTAATAAAATCTTTTCAATATCAGCCCAATATGTGTTAACAGGGAGAATGGTGTCTGAGCCATTCCCACAGAGCGCTGCACTCTCACCAGAATGTGTGGAGCTTAGTTAGCAGCATTAGTTCACACACCAGCCTCCAGCTCAATGGAAGGCAAAGGATGTGTAGATCGGATACAATGGAGACAGAGAGAACGGTAACGGAGGAAAGGAGAAAGGCAGAGAAAGCAAGAAGCTGGACTAGAGCATGGACATATGAAGGAATCGACACCAGATTGAAACATGGCGCCCATTCATTCCAATGAAATCTGCTCATTGGAGCAATGCAACATATAGTATCAGAATTTCCTTCCGCATCCATGGGTGCCTAACACGCCCCTAAAGCATGACGCGCAGTGCACGTTTCACGACGTTCCGGATGTGTAGATGTAAGCTAGAAGTCGTAGGCCCCTCCCCTCCTCGGGCTAACGGCTAAAACTGAAAATAAAACGGCTATTAAACGCTTACTGTGGCATTTTGAAAAAAAAAAGAAAACTTCCATTCTATTAGCACATGGTCTAAAGATAAGTATAAGCCTTTGATTGATATTCGGTAAAAATTTGCGGAGACACATTCCTGTTTGACGCTTGTATTGGAGTGAACGGGGATATCTGCTTCCAGGCTCATATGAATTCCATTTTGTTATAGTGACACATCCACAGCCAGCCAAAACAACTTGAATACCAGGCTTGTCCACTGAGCACTGCTGGATTCAGGGAGAAGGCACTGCTCCTGAGGGCCTGGTTCACACACCAGTCTCCAGCTCAATGGAAGGTAAATGTTGTGTAGATCGGATAAAATGTTGACAGGAGAACGGTTAACGGAGGAAGCCAGGAAGGAAAACAGAGAAAGTGACCGAGCAAGAAGCTGACTAGAGTGACCCTGTGTTCCAATACCCATACTATCTACTATTTAGTATGGTAGAAAGAAGATTTAGGATGTCCCGATTATTGAGGCCAGATTTCAGATGGTTCGAAATACCCGGATGTCTACCACATCCGGCCGAGATTTTAGTGTTGAAATCAGCTAAGAAGTGATCGACGGAGACTCCATATCTTATCGGATAGAGCGTGTACCATATTGGCTAAGGCCTTGTTGCAGTGGTCGCGGGTTCAAAGAGCAAGAGGCAAGATCAGACGTAATGTTATGATGAAATAAATAAGTAACAGTCCCAATACTATGCCTTCTGCGTCCTAACTACATTATTTTTATGGTCAGACATAGTATATAGAATAGAAAAAAAGAAAGAGTATGCGATTCGGAACAGGGTGAAAATTGGACAGGCTTTTTACACCTCGGAGAGAGCTTCAACAAACAGTGGGCTGCAACACCAACCTACAGTCTACTGTCCTACGCTGAGCCAGTTAGCAGGTGCACCGGGTGCCGAAAGTTGTGTATCAGCCTTACATACAAATGATTAAATTGACTTTACACCAAAAAGTGTCTTCTTTCTGTTTTGAAAGTTTGGAGCCTGTCAAAGCTATTCAACTGACGTTAGCATCAGCATTAGCCACAGCCTATAGACATCACGGCAACAGCTGGATAATATAAAAACAAGGGACTCCACATGCAAACAACGGGCTGTAGACGCTAGAGTTATATCTGCATGTAAAGAAACATTGTTAGGACAGATTTCTGAACTCCCTTTTGAAATGACTGAACAAGACTTCCCTGTTCTGTATATCGGCGGGAGCGAGCAGCGTCAATAACTTCAAAACTGTACCATTTCAGTATGGTTCCGATCAAGATTCCCAAATGCTTTAATTAAATAGAGATTGTATAAAACAATAGATTAAGTTATGTACATTCCAGAGTTCAGTTTATCCATAAATAAGTAAAGAAACATTGAATAGACAGATTTCTGAACCCGGTTTACCCAGGGGGCAAAGTGATTTTATGGACATGGAGCGTTGTAAAAGGTTGTTCACCAAAAATGACATCTAGGACCTTCCACGATCACGACCTGGGTGGACAACCTTGTCAACAAGCTGCTGGAAAGCTACAGCGGGCCGACATAGCAAATCAGAACCACTGTTTAAAGGCCTACTTCACCGGTTGGAATATGAAGGTGTATTGAACTCGGAGACCCTATGATGTATAAATGTGCAAAAAAAAAATTGAAATTGGATCATCCTAGCCTGAGAAAAGGCAGAAAGAGTGTTTTATGGTCACACTGTCTAACCCTACATTTCTATTTCTGTGATGTCCAACCGGTGAAGTAGGCCTTTAAGTGAATGGGGATGGGCTAATGGGGAATTTTTTTAATTTATAGATATCATTATGAAACTTTGCCAGTTGATTACTGACATTAAAACAAAAACTTTTTGTATTACAGTATTTTTGAAAATGTTTAAATAAATATGAAAAATCATCAATATCTTACTAATGATGTGTAAATTTGCATATGAAGCCTTTCCTAATCACAGTTCAAATTAGATCAATAACCCATAGAAAATAAATTTTTTACAGTTACATTTCATGTGCTATGGACCAAAAGTGTCCTTTTGGAGTCTCCAGCTGGTATTTTAGGAAACGGCTAGACATTCCCTTGGAAAAAATTGTGTAAAAAATTAATTTTCTATGGGTTATTGATCAAATTTTAACTGTGATAAGGAAAAGCTTCAGGCAGTTGGACACTTGTTTTGTTTTCAAAATTTAAAAACAAATTGACTCTGCTTTTGTCCAACATCTAGATTTTGGGGCTTTGCAGATATGCAAATTTACGCATCATTAGTAAGATATTGATGATTTTTCATATTTATTCAAACTTTTTGGAAAATACTGTATGTAATACAAAAAGTTGTTGTTTTAATGTCACAGTAATCAACTTGCAAAGTTTCATAATGATATCTATAAGTTAAAAAAATTCCAATGGAACCAATGGATTAATTAAAAGTCAGGTTATAAGCTGTTTCTGCAAAATAGATAAGTGACAAGACTTTTGTCAGGGACTGTAATATAGCTATTGCCTTTGGAGTACATTGTTCTTACAGCTTTACAAAAACGTAATATACGTAATCTTTCAGCTCCGTGAGAGAAAGTAGTTAGGTAACACTGCTGCATCAACTCATTGCAATCAGGTGTGTGTAGCACTGACTGGCATTAGTTGATGCAGTGTCAAAACCACTCACACAGAGCCGAAAAGAGTCCTCACACTTTCAACACACGGACATGCCCTTCTCAGTTCACACTCACGCCTGGCACGAGCTAGAAAACAGCTTTGCGACAGCGGGCGTAGTAAAAATACTACCGCTTTTGTCCAAAGGGGACGCCAACGTGCCATGTTACTCGTAGTGGCTTTAAATTGAGCTTCCCATTATATCTTTCTAAGCCGGAAAAATAGGCAGAATTCTGTTCCCCTTCTTCAATCCACCTTTTCCTTGACCTTATAAAGGCACCTTTTGCTTTGTTTGAATAAATCTCATTAAGTTTAAATTGTTCCGAAATTAAAATGAGACTTTCCTCTTCTGATATATCTGCAGGGTTCTTCTGATACAAAGAAATTATTTTAGAGACCACGCTTTATTTCTCCAATTTATGATTTTTGGTTAAAATACTACCATAATTCCTCAAATATTGTCCAGTTTTAAATTTTAGAAGTTCCCAATTGCTACCAAAAGCATCCTCGGACTTTGCTTTGTTCCGAAATTAGTTTTTTTATATCTGATTTTACCACCTTGTGTTGTAAAAGCGAACTGTTTAGTTTCCAGTAAGTATTTCTACATGTTGTAGAGGGGGCAGAGTGCAGGGGGATAAGGATGGAGACTGCATTATGATCCATTAATGGGTTTGTGATGATATTAACTGATATTTGATCAATATTGAAATGATCTGAAACTAACCAATAGTCCTACCGTGATCGTCTGGTGGCACTTCTATTACTCCAAGTAAAATCATTTATGTTAGGATTATTAAACCTCCAAACATCAATTAAATTACATTTTTGCATAAAAAGTTTTAAGTTTTCATTTACTGCAGTGGAATCACGTGGAGGCCAACAGTCATTGTTATGATCTAAGATCATGTTGAAATCCCACCCTATTACTATACCTGAATTTGGAAAGTTATTAAGAGTATTTTGTATATGCTTTTCTAAAGTTTCAAGTACTATGTAATATTCATGGTTAGAGTTATAGCCATATGTTTATAACTGCTGCCGTATTTGTGGTAGGCTAGCTACAGATGTTATTAGCCAAAGTTTTTTCTTTCTTTTCCCACGTGTATCGTTAAGAGGCGAGAACTCTGCACGATACAAGCATAACAATAGGTTGACACGAAGTACTCAACTTTGCCTTAAGATACCTCCAACAATAAACTTTTAAGTAACTAGGTTTCACTAACGTGCATGCTTGAATGTGAGCAGCTCCGAATCGTACGGGCACTCACTCCGCCATCTTGCGCGGAAAAAACAACCAGGTGAGTTGACTAATGCTATCCGACGCTAACTTGGTTGATTGGCTAAAGCACAGCCGCACATTCACTGAATTAACCAGGAAGCCCATTCTCCTGGCTCACTTTCCCCACGTCTTAGCCCAACATTTTAATAATATACGTCTGTTCCTTGATTTGTGAATGGCCACTTGTGTTGTGCTTTTGTTTAGTTTTTTTGTTCTGTCTGCTATTTTCTTTTATGTTAAGTACACTCAACAAAAATATAAACGCAACACTTTTGTTTTTGCTCCCATTTTTCATGAGATGGACTTAAAGATCTAAAATTCATTCCAGATACACAATTGTACCATTTCTCTCAAACATTGTTCACAAATCTGTCTAAATGTATGATAGTGAGCACTTCTGCTTTTCTGAGATAATCCATCCCACCTCACAGGTGTGCCACATCAAGATGCTGATCTGGCATCATGATTAGTGCACAGGTGTGCCTTAGACTGTCCACAATAAAAGGCCACCCTGAAATGTGCAGTTTTGTCTCACAGCAAAATGCCACAGATGCCACAAGCATTGAGGGAGCGTGCAATTGGCATGCTGACAGCAGGAATGTCAACCAGATCTGTTGCTCGTGCATTGAATGTTCATTTCTCCACCATAAGCCGTCTCCAGCAACTTCGCACAGCCATTGAAGAGGAGTGGACCAACATTCCACAGGCCACAATTGACAATCTGATAAACTCTATGCAAAGAAGATGTGTTGCACTGCATGAGGCAAATGGTGGTCACACCAGATACTGACTGGTTCTGAGTCTCCAGACCCCCAATAAAGCAAAAAAATGCACATTTCAGGGTGGCCTTTTATTGTGGACAGTCTAAGGCACACCTGTGCACTAATTATGACGTCAGATCAGCATCTTGATGTGGCACACCTGTGAGGTGGGATGGATTATCTCAGCAAAGCAGAAGTGCTCACTATCACACATTTAGACAGATTTGTGAACAATGTTTTAGAGAAATGGTACAATTGTGTATCTGGAATGAATTTTAGATCTTTAAATCCATCTCATGAAAAATGGGAGCAAAAACAAAAGTGTTGCGTTTATATTTTTGTTGAGTATATGAGTGGCTTCCTGATTAGAACATCATCATGTACACCACAGCAAGCATCTGTCTTGACAGATAGCATCCTTAACATGCTAGTTACTGACATGGGGCCTCTGTCAATGGTCCAAGATGACGGCTTCAGGACGATGATTCACACCTTGAATCCTGGTTAAACTCTTCCCTCAAGGACCCATTTCACTAAGCTTATGGAGAGAAAATATGACAGACATTCAATGAAGCCCACAGAAGACTGCTTTAAACAACAAGAACAGCAAACTTGCTCTCACCACTGATGTTTGGACAAGTGTAGCCATTGAGGCCTATACCTCACTTTGCCACTACATCACAGACGACTGGGACATGAAGTCAATCTGCCTCACTACCATGCCACTGCAGGACAGACATACTGCATCCAACATTGCAGAATGGTTGGAAGAAGTTGTAGCCAGGTTTGAAATCCCTCAGGCTAGCATCATTGCCATAGTCCATGATAATAGTGCCAATGTTGTGGCTGCGGCACGCATCCTGGAGGAGAAGAATGGGTGGTCACACCTTGCAACTTGAGATCAATGCTGTGTTAAAGCATCCAAGCATTGAAAAGGCTGTCGGGCTGCAAGATGTCTCGTGGAACATTTAAAAAAAGTGAGCTAGCCAGTAGTAAGCTATGAGCAAAACAACAACAGATTGCCCCACCTGAGCACTGCCTTGTTCAAGATGTAAGCACAAGGTGGATCAGCACCTTTTATATGGTCAGTGGACTGATGGAAAAAGGTAACTTGATTTGAAACCAGAATAGTGGATCCTGCTAGAAGAACTTTTAAAAGCCCTCAAGCCTTTAGAATGTGCCACTTTGTTCATGAGTGCAGAGAAATGCACAACAATATCTTCAATACCTCCACTTGTGAAGGGGCTATTGAAGTCCACCCTGAGTGCTACCTTTGAGTCTGGCCCTTTGCAGACTTTTCAACTCACTGCTACCAAGCAGCTACAGGAGCGATGTAAAAGGGAGACTTCTTTTTCAGACACAGCAGCAAACACAGTGATTCTTGCGTCAGCACTTGACCCGAAGTTTAAGAAACTAAAGTTTCTTTCCCCTGAAGAAATCCTTCATGTTCAAACCACAGTGCAAAGACTGGCGCTTGGAGAGATAGAGATGGCTGTGCAGCAGCCCGTCACATCCACCGATACAGCTTCTGAATCAGGCCCGGTTCTAGACAGTTAGATTAGAGTGGGCTGGTAGAAATCGTAGAAGACATTTTTTGCCCTTGTAAGATCTCTGCGCCTGCTTTTTGGCACAGTTACTGTAATGTTAGTTTTTTTTTTTTTTTTTTTTTTTATACTTTCTTTTTATTTTTTTCACTTTTAGGGAAACACACATACATTGAAAAAAACAACAACAACAAAACAGTTAGGTCACTGAAGGAAGGGCATAATAAAGCTTCACATCTACAATCAAGATACGTTACGGGTTACATTCCTAGTGTTCTTAAGAGGGGATGGACATAAAATCAGAGTGTCACCAGCATGTCATCACAGATCAGATAAAGTCTTTATAGTCCAAATGAAGTCAATCCAGCATAGGAAACCAAAGTGGTTGGGTCTTAATGGCTTTTATCCAAGACACATGCCTCAAAGTCCAGTGTAAATTCAATCAGACCAAACACAGATGAAAAAGTAGGAGGGGAGGGAAAAAATTAAAATAAATAAATCAAACGGTACATTCCATGTGATAGTGTTAGAAGAGCACATACTTGTCTTACTAATGTGATGACCATTTTAACCAGTACTTCTTAAATTTATCAATACAAAATCTAAGGCTGAATGTAAGTTTTTCCATCTCGTATATTTCTTTTACAATTGCTGACCACTCTCTTCTGGATGGTGGTTCCTTGTTAAGCCACTTTTTGGTGATCGCTTTTTTACCGGCTACAAGTAATATTTTGAGAAGATATTTATCTTGGTTGTTAAGTTCAGTTGGTATATTACCCAAATATACGGTGCCGAAATTCAAATTGATTTCAAAGCCCAAAATAGATTTTATTTCTGACATTATGTCGAACCAAAAGGGCTGGATTGACGCGCAATTCCAAAATATATGATAGTGGTCAGCCATTGTATTGTTACATTGTCTCCAGCAGTGTCCGCATTCTGCTATGCCAGTCTGTAAGTACTTTCTTCTTGGAGTAATAAAAAACCGTACAGTGTTTTTCCATGAGAATTCTCTCCATTGGCCTGAGCTAGTGGTGGAAGAATTTATTTGACATATATTTAACCATTCATCTTCTGTTAAGGTTATGTTCGCTTCTTTCTCCCAATTAGTTTTAATATAAAGTGTAGAGTGTTTTTTGGAGTTTTGTAAACAGGAATATAATTTTGACACCAATTTCTTACGAATTTTGCCTCTATAAGCATCAATAAAAACATTGATGAGATCCAAATCAGCTCCATCATCAATTTTAATGTTTCTGTCAAAATGATGCCTAATCTGTAAATATCTGTAGAAATCCTGTCTGTCTAATTTGTGGGATTCTTGAAGATGTAGGAAGCTTTCTAAGCCTGTATTGGTTGAAATTACACAGTAGGATGTGATGCCCTTCCTGGTCAGTTGTTTAAACCTCAAGTCCAGCTGTGCAGGTTTAAAATCATCATCTTGTTCAACCCATCTCAGCACTCGTGCTTTTCTCTCCAATTTTAGATTCCTACATTCTTTAAACCAGATATTGAGAGGAACCATTGTAAATGAACTTATTTTTTCTAAATAAATGGTCTTAGACTTTGTATCACCTAGCAGGGATTGAAGTGGGATATCAAGTTGGTTTATTTCTAGTTCTTTCCATTTCGCTTCATAATCATTGATACACCAGTAAACTAAATATTGTAATTGTGCTGCCTTATAATAGTCTTCTAGACATGGTAGAGACATGCCTCCCTTTTCTTTGGATAACTGTAGTGTTTTAAAACGTACTCTCGGTTTCTTACTCTGCCATACGAACCTAGAAATCATCCGATTCCATTCAGTAAATTGTTTAGGCGGTATCTGTACTGGTAGGGATTGGAAGAGAAACAACAGTCGTGGCAAAATGATCATCTTTATAGTCTCTATTCGATTATGCATACTGAGTGTTAGAGGAGCCCATCTATCCAAATCTATTTTTATTCCTTTCGTGATAGGGTGATAATTTGCATTGTATATATCAATTAAGTTGCTCGGTATATTTACACCAAGATATTTCATAACATTAGTTTTCCATTTAAAATTATACATTTTACGTGCGTTTTCTTGTGGGAACCAGTTATAAGAAAGGGTTTGGGTCTTATTTACGTTTAATTTATAGCCTGAATAAAAACCATATTGTTCAAGGTTGGACATGAGTTTGGGCAGGCTTAAATCGGGGTCGGATAGGGTCAACAAGACATCGTCCGCGTAAAGGCATATCTTGTGTTCTCTTCCTTTAATTGAAATTCCAGTTATCTCAGTATCTTCCCTTATTATTTGGGCGAGTGGCTCTATAAATAATGCGAATAGGGTGGGGCTTAAGGGACAGCCTTGCCGGCATCCTCTTTCCAGAGTGACTACACCTGAGAGGTTACCGTTTATCTTAATCCTCGCTGTCGGTAGGTGGTATATAGATTTGAGACATCCCACTACTTTATCATTAAAACCAAAACGCTCCAACACCAAATACAAGAACTCCCAACGCACAGAATCAAATGCTTTTTCCGCATCAAGGCTAATCGCTAGGAACTTTGATTTGCTTTTACAAATGTTATCAATCAGGTGCAGTGCACGCCTTACATTATCCTGTGTATGCCTATTTTTAATAAATCCAGTTTGATCCAGTTCAATCAAATCAGGAATAATGTTTTCTAGTCTAATTGCAATTATTGATGCGAATAATCTATAATCAATGTTAAGGACAGAAATAGGTCTATATGAACTGCACTCAGTCTTCTCTTTTCCCGCCTTAGGTATAACAGATATTATGGCCTGTTTCCACGATGCTGGGGTCTCGCCACCTTTAAGAACATGGTTGAAACATTTTAAAAGCATAGGTGTCAGGGAATTCCTGAATATTTTATACCACTCTGCTGGCAGCCCATCACCCCCTGGTACCTTATTTGTTTTTAATCTAGATATGGCCCTGTCTATCTCTGCTCTTGTAATTTCTTGTGTTATGAGCTTATTTTGTTCCTCACCAATGGAAGGTAAATCTAAAGTTTCCAGAAAATGTTTAACTGTTGAGGGATTTGCTAAATTAGGTTGGGAATATAAGTTATTATAATACGTTTCAAAGGACTCTTGTATTTCTTCTGGTCTATGACACATTGTGTTTGTAATGGGATTTTTGATTTTAAATATTGATCTTTCTGACTGTTGTTTTCGTAGTCTCCATGCCAGTATTTTTTTAGCCCTAGGTCCATTCTCGTAATAACTTTGTTTTATGTATTTAAGTTTATTTTCCACCTGGTTGTCGAGTATCTTGTTTAGTTCTAACTTTGTTAAACTTATTTGTTCTAACAGAATGGGGTCTTTCAGCTCAATATGTTTATTTTCCAATGCTTTCAATTTGTTAGTCAAGTCTGTCACTTGTCTTTGTTTTTCTTTTTTCTTTCTTGATGACCACATTATAATTTTTCCTCTAAGCACTGCTTTGCCCGCATCCCATAAAACACTTGGTGATGTGTCCTCTTTACTATTAAATTCTAGGTAATCTTTAATTTCCCTTTTAATAAATTCCTCACATTGATGGTCATTTAGGAGGCTGGTGTTAAGCCTCCAGATGGTGTTTCTGGGCTGGGCATCCAAATTTAGTCTCAAATACACTCCAGAGTGATCAGACACATCTCTAACCCCAATTTTGCATTCCACTATCCTATGTCTCTCAGAGGAAGACATAAAAAAATAATCAATTCTCGAGTAGACAGCGTGGGAGTGGGAGAAAAAAGTATACTGCTTTGCAGATGGGTGGAGTTCCCTCCATATGTCAAACATACCGGTCTCTTTGAGCATTTTCCTTACATATAATGATTCAGAATTAACCTGTTTGGATGGATTTGTAGAATCCATATTGGGGTGCAACTGTACGTTCCAATCTCCCCCACAAATCAGGGTGCCTGAAGTTTCTGAGGCAATTAAATTAAATATTTCTTTAATCAATAATTTGTCCTGTCCTGGTGGTCTGTAGACATTAAGTAATGTTACCTCTTTTGAATCTATAAACCCTTTCACCAGGACAAAACGCCCCTCCTTATCTGTAATCTGTGTGGAGAGCTGGAAGGCCACTTTGTTTGAAATGAGTATTGCAACTCCCCTTGCCCTTCCTGTTGTATATGAGGAATAAAATGTGTTTTTAAAACCTAGCTTTTTCAACTTTTCATGTTCACCTTTTACCAAATGGGTTTCCTGCCAAAAGATTATATGTTGGTTTTCTTTTTTCATCTTCGCTATGACTTTCCCCCTTTTAATCGGATTTAGTAGCCCGTTAACATTTAGTGTTATAACTCTATATTCTTGTTGAAGCATATAACATCCAAAACAACTTGCATCACTTTACTGTAGACCCAAGGTGACCTTAACATTAGAACCTGAACAATAATAACAAAGAAATTAGAAAAAAATAACATGGATTCATAAAGATCGACTTCCATAACAGTTTTCCTCAAAAAAAGAAATCTAACTTGAAGAGGAAAGCCTTTGATTTACAAAGGGCCTCTTCAGTGCAAGCTGAAATATCTGACAGTGAGTATCAGCTCAGTGCACACGCGCAGGGCAGTATTAGCAGACTCCCAGACGGGGGTCTATTATTATTTTAAATTGAGCATAGGTATAGCATTAGTCCCACGAAAACATATATATGTATTTTAATCTTACCCCGTCCTCCCCCGTGCGGGGATGACTCATCTCACCCTATAGGAAAATCAATTTGTGTCCCTGGTATCACGGCGGAATCCGCGGAGCAAACTCTGCGCTCTCTCCTGGCTTGTTGTCTGACTCTTGCGCTTGGCGTTCACCGTCTCCCATGAATTTTTATTCAGCCTCCCTATCGCCGTTGGTGTCGAAGCGTTGCGTCTTTCCTCTCCATCGCCGTCCGTTGCAAGCCCCCTCTTCTTCATGTCCGACATCGCCTCGTCCGCGCTGCTGTAGGTGACGGGGCCACCGTCAAAAAACACCCGTAGTTTTGCTGGTGGCGGAGTCTGGAAGCGAAGCCCCTTTTCCTTAAGAAGTCTTCTGATAGGGGCGTATGCCTTTCTCTTCTTTTGTGTCTTTGTTGGGTAATCCTGGTCAAAATACACTCTAACTCCGTTTAGGTGAACTTCTCTTTTTTTCCACGCGGAGCGGAGCACCTGCTCTTTTACTCTGTATTCGAGGAAATAGATGACCACTGACCGGGGGTTAGCACTCAGCGGGGGTTTGGGGCCGAGAGCCCTGTGGCAGCGTTGAAAGCCAAGCTCAGTATCACGGAGGGACAGCTCGGACTGAATGAAACTTTCAATAAAGTCGTGCATGTTGTCTCCTTCGGCGCCTTCGGGGATCCCGTATATACGAATGTTATTCCTTCGTGCGCGGGCCTCTAAATCTGTCAGCTTTGCTTGAAGGTTTTCTTGCATGTTTATGGCGTGGCAGAGTGCTTCTTTAGCATTGGTGGTCCATTCCTCCATGTCGGCCACTCGCTCCTCCGCTTCCGCCATTCTGCTTCTGGTCTCTTTTAAATCTGTGGCAATTTCATTTAGCTTGCCATTGACGTCTTCTCTAAAGCTGGCTAAATCACTCTTTATTTCTCTGGCGAAGCTGTCATGAAAGCTGTGTAGATCTTCCTTCATATCCGACCGAATAGCCTTTATATCTGCATGCACAGCACTGATGTTAGCTTGCAAGCTATCCATGGCGTCGTGTTCGTCGCTGCTGCCCTCGCTGCTTTTTTCTGCTGCTGGTTTCTCGTTGTTCTCCGGTATCTGTGTTGCTTTACCGTCCGCCTTTCGATTCTTCCCCCTTGGCATTATATATTTTTATACTTTTAAGTATGGAATTATTTTAATTTGAGGGATTATATTAGACCGGTCTGGGAGCTCTCACTTTATGCTTCCATTCGCCCTGACGTCATCCCGGAAGTCCCCTGTAATGTTAGTTTTTAGACACATTACTGCTGAAGGGGGGGTTACCATGATAACACTGATACTAGAAGCTTTCCATATCAGCCAGAAAAGCAGAAGTATTACATTTTCTTAGAAAATGAATAGATGAAATACACAGAATAATTTGCACAACACCTTCAGAACCTTCACAAAGACACCGCAGAACTTGATGAAACTAGAACAAATCGCACTTTGGGCGTTTCATTCCATTCCTTGCGATAGTTTTTTCCCCCTCATTGTCTTGATATTGCAGAGCAGACATACTACTCACTTAACTATCTCAGAATTAGCAGCATAACAGTTTTATGTGTGTCTAGATCAATGCTATTAACAGAATAATAATGGGAAGTATTATACCAACTATACACAATCCTGAAAGCATCATGAAAGCAAAAACAAAATGCAAGCTTGGCATTTGTACAATGTGTTAATAAAACCAATAAATATACGAAATTATTGTGTGCAATGTTATATTATTTTTATTCACTTTTATTTGAATGAAGACAATGACTTAAAGAAGCTCTTGATAGACAATGTTGTCTGTGATTCCTTCATTATCTTCAATAAAAACTTTGATGCTGCTGGCACGCTTTCCCCTGGAGAAGGCTGTGCACAGCTGACATTTGCAAAGACTGGTTGAGGAAGGTAGATGCCAACTCGGTCATTCTCTTGCCCTTGACCCTTGTTGATAGTCACTGAAAAAGCCAGCCTGATGGGGAACTGCCGTCTCACAAAGGTGAAGGGTAGCTCAGCATTCCTTTCGTGGTGAGGAATTTTTGGCAGGAAGATCCTTTGACCCTTATTTGTGCGCACAGAAATCTCACATTCAATGACCTTTGTCATCATCTGCACCACCACCATCCTGGTGCCGTTCTTCAGAGTCCGGTGAGGACCAGCTTGTAGGTTTCTAAGTCGCATGACAGGAGCCCCTATTTTCAGTGTCATGTCATGTGGAGGCAGGGAATTGAGACAGGCACATATTGTTAATGTGTCTGATGTCCTTATTCAGAGGTGTGTATATAGTGCCTTTTAGTAGGTTGTTTGTGTCCCCACATCCATGTTGTAGGTCAGGGAAAATCTCAGAAATCAGGGATGCCAAATCAGTCACCAAGTGCTCTGGAGGAATTTGTACCTGCAATTCACTGTCCTTGTGATGAATGTTACCTTCTCCTAAAGCAAGTAGGTAGTTGGAGAAATCCTTTTCTGCATTATCGGTCCTCATGTTCACCTTCAGCTTGTTGTCCTGCAGGAGGGGAGACGACTGGATGCAGGCTTTGACAATTTGAGCCCTGCCTGCTCTTTTGACGACTGGTAGCGTTTGTCTAGTGTCTCCCCCAAGCAGGACAGGTTTTCCGCCCCACGGGTGGTGAGACTGCATAAGGTCCCTCCACACACAGCTCTTTCCACACACTCTATATTAAAGCGGTGAACACTAAAAATCTCATCCCAGATGATCAACTTGCTTTCTCTGATGAGCTTAGCAAGGGAGGACTCTGCTTTGATGGCACATACAGAGTCTTCAAAAATAGGGATGGGGATTTTGAATCTTGAATGAGCTGTCCTACCACCCTCAAGGTTCTGAGCAGCTAAGCCTTTGCTGCCAACACAAAGAACAATGCCACCCTCTGACCTGATCTTTGCTGAGATCACCTTCAGAGTAAAGGTCTTACCGTAGCCCCCCTATGAACCCTTGTCAGCTTTTATTCCTCTGTGAGTAGTCTTGGCTGTGGCATGTCACTGCATTTGGTTAAAGGTTAGGTTAGGTTAAACTTTATTGTCCCCGTGGGGAAATTTGTCTTGGGCACATTGCATCATTGCTTTCTGAAACATACAGAGTACAACAAAAACACAACCACAGACACAACCAGACAAACTAACATTTAAACACTGAGAACATGGAGCTTGATATACTTTAAATGGCACTTTGATGTAAAGCATAGAAATCTAAAGTGTGGAGCTAGAGTACTAGTGTGCATTGCACTAGAGCTCATGGATAAAGTGCTATGTGCTAAAGTGCAGTTCTAAAGTGCTATGTGCTAAAGTGCTAACCTATTTATTGCACATTATTCTATTGCACATTGTTCGTCAGTTTAATGGAGGCTGGGACAAATGACAATTTAAGGCGGTTAGATTTGCATAGCGGCACCCGGAGTCTTTTCCCTGATGGCAGGGTTTCATATTCAGGGAAGAGTGGGTGTTGTGAGTTGGAAATGATTTTCTTTGCTTTTTTCCTAACTGCCTGCTCATAGATGCTCTGTATAGGCTCATATTCTTTCCTCCCTACGATTTTCATTGCCGTTTTATGCATGCCGGCCAGTTTGTTTTTTAGCTTAACGGTTAGGTTGCCAAACCATGAGGTGATCCCATATCTAATGATGCTCTCTACAATGGCACTGTAGAAAATCATCATGATGTGGCTGCTTACGCCGTACAGTCTTAGTCTTCGCAAAAAATATAGCCTCTGTTGCAGTCTATTGCACAGATTGTCAATATGTGTCTTCCAGCAGAGAAGATTATCAATGTGAACCCCTAAATACTTATAAGAGGACACCTGGATGATTTTCTGATTTTTGATGACCACTGGCTCATGGTCAGTCACTTTCCTCGGATCCAAAACCATTTCTTGTGTTTTGGTCACATTTAGAATAAGATGGTTGGTGTCACACCACTTAATGAATAGGTCTATCTCATCCTGGTACACAGAGGGGCCATATCCTTGTGTAGAAGGCTCAGGAGCATGGTATCGTCCACAAATTTCACCATATAATTGTTAGGGTGCACAGTCCTACAATCATTGGTGTACAATGTGAACAGTGTTGGTGATACAACAAACCCTGTGGGACTCCTGTGTTGCAGTGTTTGGTGTCTGACAGTGTTCTGTTGACCTTCACTTGCTGTGTTCTGTTTGTTAAAAAAGAGTAGAACCATTTAATCAAGTTGGTGTTTACACTCATGTCTTTGAGCTTCTCTAAGAGTATGTGAATTTGCACTGTATTAAAAGCTGAGCTGAAATCAACAAATACAATTCTAGCATAAGCTTTTGTGTTCTCAAGGTGCTTGGAGATAAAGTGCAAGGTGCAAAGGATTGCATCATCAGTATTGCATTCCTGCTTATACGCAAACTGGTACACATCTAGCTTTGTCTCGACATCCTTCATGAGCAGTGACACAACAAATTTTTCATAACATTTCATAACAATCGAAGTGAGAGCTACGGGACGGAAATCGTTGTTTACTGTGGCACAGGGCTAAAGCTAAAGTACCTCCCATTTGTGCAAGTTCATCCTCCATGGCAAGTAGCACCAGATTTTTGATAAGGTGCATGTCTATGTCTTCTCTAGAGCAGCCTTGCGCTGTGGCCTCATTGTGGACCATATCATCACTGAGGTGTTCAAAGAATCATTCAAAGAGATCCACGGACTGTGAGGGGGTTTCTTGCATGTGTTTTGTTTTCAAACTGACCTCGTTCTCAGGCTCAGCAAATTGCTCCTCTACTGTCCACTCTCATTAGCTAGGCCAGGCGTTTCAGATGAGGTATCAAGATAGTTGTCCGTGTGTGAGTGGGAAGTTGGTTATACTTTTATTTTTATTTTTTTTAATATTGGACCCCTAGGGTTAGGGTTAGTATTTTGCCAAAGTTTGGAAGGGATGCAGTGCTTTAGCCAGTCCACATGCACAAACATACAAACACGCACACATGCCTCCAATTATAGTAGTGGGATACACAGTATCTCTGAATTGAAAATCTACTGCTGCTGGCAGAAATACTGATATTAAGGAATTTTCCAGATTAAAGTAGTAAAATTGCAAGGAAAAACAAATTTAATTTACATATGTTTTTTAACCTGTTGAACACAATAGGCAATCGACTTTGTTGCGGTGTGGGAGATTTATTTTTTCATGTTTTGTTTCCAAATTTTTCTAGCCTGGAAATCTAGACCCTGATATCTTGAACGATAGATCTGCCCACGATCAATAGTAATTTCTAACTCAAGGGGTGGCTCCTACTCGTGCATTTCAAATGCCACTGCACGCAATTGGATAGCACTACAACCAATCAGAGCGATGCACAATGTGACGTATTAAGCCCTGTTCGTTTAGCGAACAGCGGTTTAACTGTTAAATTAAACTTTTGGCGTCGGCGGCGGCAAAACAGAACATTCCACTTACTTGCTAATGAAAGATTAGAGTGCCGTCTTCCAAATCGTAAAATGTCAAGGCCAAAGCCGTCTCAAACTCAAACAACATATCCGCAGCCATCTTTGATGTTTACTATCACGGCTTCGACGGCGCATGCACGTCACTGTCGTCATCCGGTTAGGTCCGCCCCAGAGCACCATACAAAGGGCTCTGGCCCGACCATAACGATTTGATTGGTAGTTTAGGATTTCATGACATATTTAATGAGCTTCAATGGAGAGTGCCCAGACCAACAAGCGCAGCAAATTTTATTTGCCAGTGCCCAGTGGCAGGTCTGGAAATGCCAGGCTAAAAATTTTCATGAATTAAAAAGTTTTTATAAACATCACCCTTTTTATGTATTTTATTTTAATCGCACCTTGCATCAACCTGAAAACCCATTGGCAATATTAACAGTAGGCAGCCTGAGCCGATAGAAGAGAAAGCTTTGTGGGAGAGCTTGCTGAGGGACAGAGCTCAACGTTCACATACAGTTTTACCTTATAGACTCAAGAATACATGCAATTCCAGACACGGAAGACGCTCTGATTTAATTTACATCATATTTATTTGAGCTACCAAACATGTAAGAATGCCGGATTCCTCAACCTGAACAGCAGTCTGGTGGAACTCAGACAGCTTCTCTTTGCGTTTCAAAATCTCCTGTCTAATGACGTAGCCTACATTTATATAAAATAAATATGCCTAAATAAAATAGCTTCAAATGACAATGCCAGAAAAAATGTACATTACATTCAAGTTTAATTAAGAGAAACAAGGTGCTTGAATGCTAGAGCTACAATAACATATTAACAAAGTGCAAATAAAATGTTTGTGTATGACTTGTATTGCTTGTAAACTGAAGTCAGATTTTGTCTTACAAGATATAACACAAATGGTTTGAACCATGAGATTGGAAGCACAGACTGCATACAGTGGAATTTGTTGACAGAACTTATTACATGGCACTTCGAAAATCCTATGTAAATCACAGCATTCTACAGGTCTGTTATTTCCAGCAAGGCAGACCGCTGTCAAGGGTATAATGACCGTTGCTAAGGACCTGCGTCATAGTTTTGATGGATAGACGTCCACAAACAGGGCTACTACTCGTTCAGAAAACAATGGAATACTTTTTCAACATGACTTTGCATGTATCAGGAGAGCAGGGAACACAGGAGTCATGGTTAATTAATGTCCGACAGGAATCCAGTCTAGACGACATGAGTACGTTTGGCCGCATATTGACAGTTAGCCTAACTTCAGGATGCAGCCCGCAATGTAAATGTTCAGCAGTCATTTTCTCCGTGAATTGTGTTATTGATTTTGGGGATAATGCTTTGTTAGCTTACATATTGCCGCGAGTGGGGATTGAGGAAGTAACGTCACCTGCTAACTTCCTGCTATTTCAAAGTAAAAGCGAACTCACGTTTGTCTAGTTAAATGCTCATGTTAAGCCAGTGAAATGCTTTTAATCTGAAATCGTAGCCTGTTTGCAGCCCCGAAACTCAGGAAACAGAAATAATCCAATATAATAAAAATGGCGAGACAAAATAGCCTCATAACATTTCGTGTCCTCTCGTTTTTGTCAATGAACATGAAGAGATATTTTAGCAGAGTTTTCGTTTTTGTAAACTACATTTAGTCCCGTTTTTATCCGTCAACAATAAAGCATTATATATTTGATTATAGTCTTCGTCACATGACCACCATTTACGTTGCGTCTCGTCTCGTTTCTGTCACGTGATAAAGGTTCGTTGACGACGATATTTTGTCATACATTTCGTTGACAAAAACAACACTAGCTGAAAGTCACTAGCTAAAACATCCTCACACATTGTTATGCCCCTGTCCAGGGGAACCAGAGACACAACACAAATGCAACAAATACCCACTCCCCGATCCCCAAACCACCAAGCACAGACTTCTAAAGTAGAATAGATACCAATTTATTTAAACTGAGCAATAATAAACAAAAAGCAACAAATCTTCAGGGTTAGTTACTGCCAAAACAACCTATACTGAAACAAAAGAACAAGGAAACCCTAACCTGAACAGTGAACAAAAACTAAGAGACAAACTCTGCAAAAGAAATGACAACTCACCCCTACACAATCAAATACAATAATTAACACATAGTAAACAATAGAAGTGGTTCGGGAATTTGCGAGCAAGTGCTGCTGCCAATCATGCCACCGGCTGAGTGAATCCAGCGGAGCCTTTGAATGCTCAGAGGCTGATAGATCACCCGCACCTGCACCTGTATAGCAAGGCTCATTCACACGCAGAGGTCTCACTCCCACACCACTCTCAGAAGAAAACAAAAGGAAAACAAAGCAGAACAAAGCAGAACGAAGAACATAGGACCAGGGTCGTAACACATGTTGGCTGCTAGACCAAAGACTCTTCGAACACTAGGGCAACAATTCGTCACAAAACTACTGTTTTTACAGATGCCTCATTAGTCAAGCATGTTATACAACAAATGCTGATAGATACACATCATATGAACCGTAGTTTTCACTTAAAGGCTCATTTATGCTCTACGTTACATACGCATACGGATACGGACGGAGCCTTCTGTCCGTACTCTGCGTACATTACGTCCGTATTTCTGCACGTATCCTGCAAGCTTGCGGCTGCGTACCAAACGGATAGAGCGGAGCATAACTACCGAAGATCACGGTGGGCGCATAGCCAATAGATCACTTTCACTTACTGTACATTTGTTTACAAACACAAACAAAAGACATAATACTTTAGAAAATCTTAACTTTTGAGGAGAGGTTTTTGTGAGTTGGTACGAAATTACATACACGGCTGGGGCACAGGGACAGACAACTACAACATAGCAGCATGAGCGGGGATCGCACGGGGAGGAATGTCAGCTAGTCGGCAGGCTGACGGCAGCAATAGAGAAGCACCGGAGGACCGTGCGAGACTAGTTTGTTTGACATGTCGTGATTAATGTCCTCAGACCCCCGCTGTCTATAATACAGCCTCTAGTTTAGCCTCTTCCATCTCTACGGTAGTAGGCCTATATCGCAAAAGCTGTTTCTTCCATGGATCTATTATAAAATATTTATTCCAGTTAATTCACTGTTTGACTCTTCTTCTTCCTATTTGAGTAACTTTTTACGCTGAGCGGCGCTGCTGCCCACTAATGGTTGATTTGCTTAATGTCCATTCCAACATAAAGGACGCATGGAAGTATGAGGGCAGTGATGGATATAACGTTGTAAACGTACGTCTCTATCTACACACGGAATTGGAGCATAAATTAGCCTTATTACTGACTTAATGTCTAAGCAAACAGAACAGCAACTTGAATGAAAGCATTTTACTTCTGGGCGCAACACAAAATGCCCAGCATTAAGTATGAAACCAACTTTCGCTGTAGACTTCCGCTGTAGACTTTCACAATAAAATACACAAATAACCTTTTGTTGCAGTCCCAAGTTTGACAGGAATTTAACATTAAAACCAAGTTATTATTTACACTGTTACACAAGCGCAGAGCGTACGGAAAGTCAGCAGTCGGCTCGGTGTGTTCTTGGGACTTTTTTGGCCGCGACGGGCAGACTGGAGCTGCCTGAATCGGCAGACTCCATTTTCGGGTAGTCGAACCGGTGTGTCCTGGCCTTAAGTCGTTTTGGATCAAGTAGGAAGTGAATTAGCTTTTGCCATGGACTTATAAAGAAATGGACAGCGGATTGAAAACCGTTGGAACGTGAAGAGCATTCATTCCTATGAAAGCTGCTCATTTGCGCAGGGCAACAATCCAGGAAGTATTCCTGGCTTTCATGGGTGCCTAACACACCCCTAAAGCATGACGCACAGCGTACGTTTCACTGACGTTCCGGATGAAGAAAGCTGTGTAACATTCTAATATGTCCATGCATTGTAAGCTAAGCGGAGAAGAGCACAGTTGTATTGTTTATCTACCATGGAAGTATAAGTTACTTATCCCCGATGATTATCTGTATGTAATCTTAAAATTACACCCCGTTGTTGTAAGGTAATATAGTGATTCACAAGTTCTAAACAAAGACTCCTCCTGCCATCAGGGCAGCAATATTAGTTAATGTAAGCTAAACCAGCTAGTGGGTTAGCGCTGTTTTCGTAGTGTATGCTGTTAGGTAGTGAGCAAAGTTCTTAGTGCTCTATTGAAATAAAGCAAACAAATGTTCAATTGAGCTTTTTAAAGTTTAATTATAAGACCAAATGTGTGGCTTTCAAAGCCATTACCTAATCAGAATGAGTTAGAATTAGTTTTCATACATTTGTTTCACTATGACTGTTTGGCTGCCCTCCCCTCCTTCTCCCGCAGAAACAAACGGCTCAAACTGAAAGCCGTTGGGCTAATAAAACGCTTGAGGTGGCGTTTTGAAATGAGAAAACTTCCATTTTATTAGTAGATGGTCTAAAGTATGAGCCTATGATTGATATCCAGGATTGTTTTGCGGAGACACAATCTTGTTCGCCACTATATCTGCGTCCGGGCTCGTATGATATAAGCTCCTCCCACAGCCCCATCCACAGCCCATTGATACCAGGCTTGGCCACTGAGCACTGCTGGATTATGAGATAAGGGGGTCTGGCTTTTGCGCACAGCATTTACTAACCGAAAGAACAGGTTAACGTGTGAGAAAAGTCGCCTAGTAGCGGTAGTGTTCTAAATGTCTTTGCAAAGGAGAGACTGCGCTCTGTGGACATGATTGACGGTTGACAACAGAAAATAAGATGATTTGTGAATTTGGAGGCGGGCTGTCGCCCTGCCCACGCAATCAGAAGCTAGGAATGGTCCTGATATAGTAAATACACATATTCTAATTGGCTGAAAAAAAATAATTTTCTTACGTTTTGATTGGGTGGGCAAGACCTCGTTCTGCATCAACACCTCCTGCCACTCTACTTGATTCACTCCTTGGTTCCAGCAGTGAAGAAGGGAATGGAGCAAGCAGAGATGATGATGATGTCAACACCAAAGAAGAAGTCCTCAGATACTTTGGAGAAAAGAAACTTGCTAAGGAAGAAAACCCATTGCAGGGGTGGAAGAATAACAAGGACAAATATCCAATATTGGCCAGGCTAGCCAAGTCCTACTTATGCATCCCTGGCACCTCAACACCATCAGAGCAACTGTTCTCTGCAGCACTGGGAAGCCTGTGTGTTTACTCTGCAGCGAGTGTATATCGATGTGTAAAGAATATCATTTGAGAAGGCATTTTAAGACAAATCATGCCAGCTTCAACAGCACTTTCCCACTCGCCGCTAGAAGATTTTGGTGCTAACTTCATGCTATGAGCAGAGACACCGAACCCTGTTCTGGGCTTGTTCGGAGCAAGAGAGAGCTACAGCAGCATCACTAAGAGTCGCCTGGATATTAGGCAAAAAGAAAACGCTGTTTACAGATGCTGAGACCATCAAAGAGTATATGCTTGCATCGATCGATTGACATTCAGTCATCAGCTGACCTGCGACAGTCATTACAACTGGCATCATCATCATCATCATCATCAACATTTATTTAAACAGGCAAAAATTGCTAAGAAACGATGTCTTATTTAAGCAATGGCCTGGCAGGTTTGGAAAAGTTCTGAACTTGTTAAGTCAGAGACCAGAAATTCCCTCAATCAAGGCATCTTGCACTTTTTGTCCTCACTATGTTTGGATCAACTTACACGTGTGAATCCGCTTTCTCACGCATGAATGCCATTAAAACAAGCAATCGCGTCTTGCAGTCAAGTTATGTTTATTAAAGAGCACCTATAATGCTTTTTCAACTTTTATGACCTATAAACGTTGTAATAATGATCTATAGTCATGTTTAACCATACTAAGGTGTCTAATAATGACTTACATGCATTTAGACGTATTCCCTGCTGACCGTCTGGGGTGGCTGTGCAGAGCGCTAAACACTAGGAACGCCAGTCGCGATTCACTTGTTCAAATTTCCGAGATTTGTAGATCAATCCGGATTTTCCATGTATGGTAATGCTGCAACGTGCTCAGGCACGCTCCGGCCATGCCCCCACCTGCCTGCTCAAATCAGGACAGGACAGGACTTGGACATGGAACAATGCATGTGGTGTACAAGGAAAAAATGTTTTAGACGCATAGCAGATTTCACGAGACGATTACAGAGGACCTATTATACTACTTTTCTGGTCTTAATTTCTTGTTTTACACTGCTATAGAGCAACCTGACACGAATCACATCACAAAAAACTATGTAGATTTTCGTGAAGCTCTTTCTCTTATTTTGGCTATCCAGCACGTCCTGTCAACACTTGAGTGTGTGTGCTTCGGCCATCTCCGCTCACTCCGCCTGTGCTTCGGCCATCTCAGAAAGAGATGTTTATGGCGCTGATACAGCAACAAAGTGACAACTTCAGAGGCTTTGTGAAATATATAATGGACACAACCAATACACGCTTAGATGCTCTATCAAGGGAATTACATGACATTAAAACCAGCCTGCAGTATACGCAGAAGGAGGTAGATGACATAAAGAATTCCAACACGCAACAAACCGAGCCCCTAACCCTAACCCAGACAGACCTGTACAAAATGTGTGAGAGTCTGCTGGTTGCCACGGACAAGATGGAGTACCTTGAGGGACAGTCCAGACGCAACAACCTGGTGATAGATGGCATCGCTGAATCATTTGAAGAGACCTGGGCAGAGGCAGAGGAAAAGGTGAAGAAGGTGCTGGCTGACAGGCTGCAGCAGGACGTGGAGGTGGAGAGGGCTCATCGCACAGGGAAACCTGGAGGTGAACGACCAAGGCCGATCGTGGTGAAATTCCTCCGACACAAGGACAGAACATCCATCCTAAAGCGCACTAAGGCACTCAAAGGAACCAGAATCTACATAAATGAAGATTTCACAGAATCTGTGAGGCAAAAAAGGAAGGAGCTGATGCCAGAGCTAAGAGCTGCAAGAGAGAGGGAGGATATAGCCTACTTACGCCACGACAAGCTGGTTATCCACCCCCGTACCAGTACACCAAAACCACAATAACACACTCATCCCAGGCATAATCCAGATACGCACATAATCTACAAACCAGGTACGTTAAATGCACTCTAATGACAAACACAACTCACACATATCCCGGACAGAATGATTTATCACAAAGGATTGCTGATTATGAGGATGTGGAACTACTGACCTTTCAACACAGTAACTATCACGCACATGACATTGAAAATGATATCCTGAGACTAATTTATTTCACAGCATAAACAATGACTGCCACTACTACAATGAAGAACAATTCAATAATACCATCAAGACCAGTTATAAACTTTCAATCATTCATTTCAATAGCAGAAGCCTGTATGCCAATTTTCACAACAAAGTATTACCCCGGACAATTCTCGCAGCCATTCAACATTATTGCCATTTCAGAAACCTGGATTAACAATGAAAGGGGCATAGACTTTGAACTCGAAGGGTATGAAATCATTTGTAAAAACAGAGAAAGCAAGAATGGAGGTGGTGTGGCTTTGTTTGTAGATAAAAATCTCACCTACAAGGTAGTAGAAAACATGTCAACAGTGATAAATTATGTTTTAGAATGTTACAATTGAAATATTAATGGAAAAAAAGAAAAACATCATTGTGAGTTGCCTGAACAGAACTCCAGGCTCCAATATAGATTATTTCATTAACTGGGTTTCAGAAAATAATTCCAAAAACAAACCATAAAACCATGTTTATCTGCGGAGACTACAATATTGACCTTCTGAACCCAAACAAGCACAGAATCACAGACAAATTCATTAACACCTTATACAGTCTCATTCTGTACCGTAAAATAACTAGACCCGGTCAAATCACCTTACACTGTGCCACGTTAATTGACAATATTTTCACAAACGTCCTAGATAACAACATTATAAGCGGATTATTAATAAATGACATCACTGACCATTTACCTGTATTTATAGTATATAACTGCAACTACAATAAAACCTACAAAGACAACAGACCACAATACAGACGAGTCAGAACAGAGGAATCAATGATTACATTAGAAAATAATTTGATTGCATATGACTGGGACTCAATAAAGAAAATTATGTGAATATAGCATATGATACGTTTGTGAAATCTTGCAGCAGAAAAAATAAACATATAAATGATCCATGGATCTCAAAAGGATTACAAAATGCTTGTAAAAAGAAGAACACTCCATATAGAGAATTGGTCAAACACAGAACTAAGGAAGCAGAAAATAAATATAAGAAATACAAAAACAAGTTAAAGAGCAACGTGCAGGTTAGAGACCCCAGTTAAACAGCATATAGGAAAAAAATTCAACTACTCGACTTAAAAAAAAATATTTAAAAATATACATCACAGTGGCCTCTGGAGCTATTTTTGTGCGAGAATTGTTCATCCGCATCTAAAAAAAAGGTACAAGGCCTTGACGTCACGGGAGGGACTGCGGTCCATTCGAACAATAGAAATTAATGCGTTTTAGTGATATTTTGGACACTTGTAAAAATATATTCATGTGGATATGATGGGACACACACTTACAATTGTGATCCGTATATGTCTAAGAGACCAGGACAAGTCAAGGATCAGAAAATAAAACTAAATAATAACAGAAATATGGACGGGAGTGATGGCATGTTTACAGGCTGACAGTGACTTACGAGCGTTAGCTAAGGATATGCTGTGTCCACGTCGCAGCCAGACTAGGGGAGACCAGGTACAGTTGTAACACTTTTTGCAATTTTTGCGATAAATCCAAAACTATTTCAACTAGAGTAACCAATTTGTTATATTATAAAATTCAATCTGTTAGCTACTGAAACAATGTATTTAAGTGGTTTTATGAAATGTGTAAAGGTTGCAAAATGAATTATAATACCGACTCTCCACTGTTACAACTGTCCCTGTACACATGTCAGGGACAGTTGTAACGTGTCTAAAATATTCAGAATGAATCAATCATATACTCAAAATGAAAGATATTATTGATCAGTCATATTATTGTGACTATTAAGTTCTTGTTTTTAAGTAATCATTACCTTTTTTCATACTGCATGACAAAAAAGAAGCCATCAAATTACAATGCAAGAACTTTATTTAATGAGTAGAACACACATCCTCAAACATGAGATCAAGACTCACTACCTCAAACAGGTATATGATTTATTTAATGGGTAGAACAGAACTAAAAAGTAGAACAGAACTAAAAAGTTTAACAATTAACTCAAACAGTCCCAACAAAAGAGAGAGAGGGGTAGGAGGGCTCGGAAAACCTAGTCAGAGTCACAGTTGTGGCACGTGTAATTATCCCTTCCATCTGCGCAGTCCATGTGTTCCCAGGCTTTGCAGGACCAGCACTGGAGCCAGACCTCCCTCGACCTGGAGTAGCTCTCGAAGCACACTATGCAACATTCATTTTCATTTTCATCTTCAGATGAGTTTGTTTTTTCTGCTTCTTCTGTTTGGGCTTTTGTTTGTTGTCGAAATTCATTTTCCTTTTAGCGGTAGACCTTCCTTTCTCAGCCTCCAGTTGTTCTTCCACAGGAGTATCTGTAAGGACAGCGGTTTCCCTTCTTTTCCTGCCCTTTGTCGTCTGCTTTCTTGGGCCAGCTTTTGGGTGTGGACGGATGGACACGGGTGAAAAAGTGGTGTCCATAGCAGAGGTTGATTAGCCTGGCTCCGCCCGCCCGCCTACTTCCGGCCAAATTTTATTTTCCCTTCAGTAGTCAGTCTGGGTGTACAGCCCATTTCCCAGTTTTGCCGGTGATTCGACAGCCAATCAGCGAACAGAGCGAGTGGCTGAGAACGATAACGTCGAAGTCGCGCTCCAGTTTCAGTTGCCAGAAGCCGGCTCATGACACACGTGACGACCAAACGTTATGCGATTGGTTGGCTAATCCAGAGTGGCACTGGGCAGATCCAATAGTTTTAAACTTTAACAGACACCCGCCTCCATGATTGAACGTTTGCCATTTACAGCACTGCCAGACCTTCTGTACAAATGAAATGAAGTACGATGGTCTGGTAGCACCAGGCTAGAGGTTGATGGCTCAGACACCACACATGGTGTGACAGGGGATGTTGCTATATGTGGCATGGAGGATGCCACCGTTGCCACATTGGGTGATGGAGCTGAAGAGGAGGATGGAACCTCTGGTGTCACTGCTGGTGGTGGGCGGTCTGTGACTGAGGATGGTGCAAAGTCACTTTCACTAAAGATATCCCTATTAAAAGGCCAAATTCCAGTGCATGCAAACCCTGTCTGAATATTTCCTGGTGATGCAGCACGGGGAAGGGAACTCTTCACAATTCCTGGCAAATCATAAATGGTCATGGTGACTCCTGGATGAGCTTTCATCCAGCTCTCACAGCAGTTATATGTTTTGGCCACTCCCCTAACTGATTTGCCCTGTCTGACCTCATTTGAAGCCCTTTCCAGTATTCGTAAGGGGACTCCCCTGTCTGTTATCCTCTTTCTGATATTTGGCATGCTGTAAGCAAACACATGTTTCCACTGACTTTTACTCATTATCATTACTTTTATGTGATTTTATGACATTTTACATTTAATTTGCAATACACAGTACACATTTTACTTTTTATTACACATTCTACCAATATCTGCAACTCTATCCTTAACCTTAGCTAGTTTTTAAAATATAAATGAAACATGGTTGGTGATATTGGGACAGTTGTAACGGGGTGTTACAACTGTCCCAGTATCACCAACCATGTTTTCATCTCATGTGAGCTAGCTTGAATGCTAGTTTGACACTTGTTAGCCATTTTTACTTTTAGCTTACAAAACAGCGATTCTAATAATACTTGTTTGGATTCATAGACATTTGATATAAGGACAGAATCCAAAAAAGTACGTCTGGAAGAAAAGTAGATTTTTTACCTCAAAAACAGTCTTTTGTCGATAACTTCTTCTTGAAGTATCAGATGTGGCTCTCCTTTTGAATGAAAGGAGGGACACTGACGGAGCACGAGCACAGTGAGTGTCATCACTCTAGCTTGTTTGTGATTGGAGGAATTCAAGGTGTTACAACCGTCCCGTGTTACAACTGTACCCGGTCTCCCCTACCACACGCCTACACTGTGATCACGTTGTAAATGGTTGCTATTGTTTCAGCAGTAAGTGAACTAGTGTTGTGTAGGTTATCTAACACTGACAGGAGTAGCCTATTGATACATGTTATGAAACTATAGTCTCGGACTAATTGTAACTCCACATGCTGCTGCTCTAACGTTACCGCACGGGAGAGAGAGCGGGCGGGCGGGCGAGCGAGAGAAAGAGAGCGAGTGATTTATCAGATTTTTTCTACAATAGGAATAAAGCATTGAGGATCAAATTAAAGTAAATACAGCATACAGTAAATTGATTATGACTATGGGTTATGACTTGTTAGCTAGTGGTTATGCTGCCAGCAATACATTATAACCACACGTTGCTTCTCTCACCATTGAAATTAGTATGCCGACTAACTTTGGAAGTTTAAAAACATTAGCAAACAAGACTTACAGATCATAGTTTCTGTGGGATGAATTTCTGACGGCTCCGTGTCCGGTCGGCCCTAGCTAGATCCTAGTCTGTGTCCCACCGTGTGTCCGTGACCGTCAGTCCAGCTGCGGCTCGGGACAGAGATTGTGAAGCAGCTCAGCTGTTTATTAAACCACGCAGGTCAGGTGTTGTATGGGTATCCCCTCCTCAACTTCACCGTGTCGCATAATAAGCCTCCTGTCCTGTCTAAAATGATCACCGTGTGTTTCGTGAGGGAGGCGGCTGCGGCAGCGATGTAGTCCCGCCTCTTCACGTCTAAACACACCCGGTGACTACAGCTAGCTAGCGCGGCTTATGTACTGTTACAGACACCGTGGACTACTTTTCCTCAAAGGCTGGAGTACACAATGCTTCTCCATTATTTTAAAAATGCAATGTAAAACTACAGAACAAAAAGGAACACACTAAATGACAACAGTTCAATTAACTACTACCTACTATGCATTAGGTTGAAGCTGTTAGGTTCGGTCAGGTTCTCACGAGTCCCTCCCGTGACGTATTCGAATGCTGTGAACTTTTTAGCAGCTTAGCTCAAAAACGCCACTTTTCTCTCAGAATTTACATATTTGTGTTTTGAAAAAAACATATAAAATCCTTCATACTCTTTTTGAATGGGTATGTCCAGAGTAGGTTATGAATCAATCTCGTTTTTTTTTAACCTGCAAGTTGCTCTTTAACAAGTATTATCAGAATATGTAAAAAATAATATTATAGTACAATATTAGAAAATAATAAAAATAATATTAAAAGCATATGGACCATATTAAATAATGTGATTAGAGATACCGCGAGACATATCACTTCAGTGTTTCCCACAGGATTTTTTCAGCAGCGGTGCTGTGGTCCCCGAACCCTCTAGGGGGGTCCGGGGGCATGCCCCCCCGGCCGATTGTTTTGTACCCTTTACATTGGAATGCACGAATCTGGTGCACTTTGAGAGGAGAATATGCACTTAAATCCTATTCAAACAGTCCTGTGTATTACTGTAGATACGATTATTGGTGTTGTTGACTTTGCCTTTTGTGTCTTCATTTACAGATTTTGACATTTTTGTATAGAAATTAATATTTAAACAAAAAATGCCACAACGCAAAAATAATTTGCACAATTTATTTACAGATTTTTGCCTAATGCTTAAATACTAAACGTGGTTGCCATGCCCAAAGCATCACAACCTCTGACTTTTGCAACCATGCCCTAAACAAAAGCACCAACCCTACAAACACAATAAGTGCTTTGCACTGTGTTTAAAATTCTCCAACACACTTCTTTCAAAACACTACACACTGTTTTGTACATAAGACACATTGTTCAAAAATGAAATCTCCTGCTAAAATGGGCAAAACACAACTTTTTAAATTACAAACCACAACTAAAATTTGAAAAGAACACAGACTCACACACATGAAAAATAAAGCTAATTGAATACCAATCAGTGTGAGCCTTAGCACTACAAATAGACCTCAGGTGAGCTGAGCTCCTTTGTGAGACAGTGAGAGTCAGGGGAAGAGAGAGTTGCAGGAGGATGAGGACAAACACTTCTTCTTAGTCTTGGGAGTCAAAAAGTGATGAGAACATTCTAAAATAAATATAAATTATACATAATAGAAACTATTCATGCTTTTTTAAAAAGTACATAGGCTTTTTCCCTGCATGTATGCTACTGACCACATGCTTACAGCATAAATCCCAAACTAAAATACGTGATGAAAACGGATTTTATATGGCAATAAAGAACAACATCGGATCTAACAGTTCCCGAAAATACCTAGGCTACAAGCTCCTGACTGGATATAAGCTCCTGTAAAGGCTATGAGTGATCCAAAAAGAGCGACAAAACACACACACACACAATAGTCTACTAAAGAAAAAAACGGCTCGGGGGTTACGGTTTATAGCCTAGATAAAATAAAATTACGATAGGGCTCAGAGGGTTTTTAACACTGGTGGTCATGTAGCGACACATTTTAGCAACTTACTCTCTCTCTCTCTGTCTCTCTCTTTCCTTCTTTATTTGCTCTTCCGCTACACTCGCTGCTAGAATCAATGTAACTTTGCAAACGTGTAGGCTACTACTGCCAACAACTGCCACACTCGCTGTTCTTCTTTGATGTTGGCTACGTGATGATGTGCAGCACTGCCGCGTGCTGCGTAATTTACGTTACGCGCTGCCCATTTTCTTAAAGGAGCTACGTACCAAAAAAAAAATAGAAACTGCGGAGGAGAAGGAAATTTATAGCAGTGGCGGAGAAAATCCTGAGTGAAAGTGCGGGAAACACTGCACTTACCCCCAGTATTTCAGCGAAAATTATAAAAAAAAAAGCTAATAAAATGGAAGAGGTGGTTAATCAGTTTAATAATTATTTTGTAAACATTGGACCAAATTTAGCAGAAAAAATACCTATGACAGATACTTCAGCTTCATGATGATACACCTATTAAGAGAAACTCCAGCTCAATGTACCTCAATGCTGTTCTTGAGAAATAAATTATAGATGTTGTAAACAAATGCAAAAACAAAACTTCCATTGATTGTGATGACATTGACATAAAAACTGTTAAAAGGGTAATTAAGGGTATCTCTAGACCATTAGCACACATCTGTAACCTGTCATTCCAAACTGGACAATTTCCTAATAAAATGATAACAGCCAAAGTCATACCGATGTACAAAACTGGCAATAAACACCACTTCACAAATTATAGGCCAATCTCTCTGCTCCCACAATTCTCCAAAATTCTTGAAAAACTCTTTAATGACAGATTATGCAAATTCATAGAGAAATACAAATTACTCACCGACAGTCAATATGGATTCAGAGCAAACCGGTCAACAGCACTAGCCTTAACAGAACTCACAGAAGAAATCACTAACTCCACGGACAATAAGAAATTTGCGATCGGGACATTTATAGACTTAAAAAAAGCATTTGATACTATAAATCACAATATATTAATTATAAAACTAGAACAATATGGGACCCGGGGGGTAGTTTTGAATTGGGTGAGGAGCTATTTAGAGAGAAGGCAACAATTTGTGATGATGGATGGATTTAAGTCAGAATGCTTGGACATCGTGTGTGGGGTTCCGCAGGGGTCAGTGCTGGGACCAGTGTTATTTAACTTGTATATCAATGATATTTGCAATGTATCGAAATCTCTAAAATGTATACTTTTTTGCAGATGACACAAATATACTGGTTTCTGGGGAAAATGTGCAGCAACTTCTGTCCACATTGACCGCAGAGATTAGTAGACTAAAAAAATGGTTTGACAGAAATAAAATTATGATATTTGGAAACTGTAAAAAATCGGAAAACATTGAGGTACAAATAGAGGGTGTAAACTTAGAAAGGGTATATGAAAACAAATTTCTAGGGGTAATCATTGATGACAGAATTTGCTGGAAACCTCACATAAAACACATACAAACTAAACTATCAAGAAGCATTTCAGACCTGTCCAAAGCTTAACACTTCCTGAAGAATAAATCACTCCATATTCTTTATAACTCATTAATATTACCATATTTGTATTACTGTTCAGAAATCTGGGGAAACACATACAAAAGCTCTTTACAACCGTTGTGTATTCTTCAGAAGCGCCCCATTAGAATAATCCATAATGTAACTTATCATGAACATACTAATCATCTATTCATACAGTCCAAAACTCTCAAATTTCCTGATCTGGTTGAATTCAAAACTGCCCAAACAATCTTCAAAGCCAGAAATTATATGCTACCAAAAAACATACAGGCAATGTTTTCTGAAAGGGAGGGACATTATAAATTAAGGGGACAGCTGAACTTCAAGGTCCACCACACACGCACAACGAAAAAGAGCTTTTGTATCAGCATCTACGGAGTTAAATTGTGGAATAAGTTAAGTGTGGAAGTACAGAAAAGCCAAAACATAAGACAGTTCAAAAACAAATATAAAGACATCATCTTCACAAAGTACAGAAATTTAGAAAAGCCATTGTAACATGGACATATGTAGACTGTAGTTTTGTAATATACATGGTATTTGTATTTATATGTATATATATATATATATATGTATATGTATATATATATGTATATATATATATATATATATATATGTATATATATATGTATATATATATATATATGTATATATATATATATATATATATATATATATATATATATATATATATGTATATATATATATATATGTATATATATATATATATATATATATATATATATATATATATATATATATATATATGTGTATATATATGTATATATATAGTAACTTACAATATACATGAATGGGTATTTATAATGTAATATAAATTGTTTATAGTATATATATATATATATATATATATATATATATATATATATATATATAATTGTTATATATAATTGTTTATAATAATTGTATGTGATTATATTGATTATTTATGGATATATGTAGTTATATATATACACAAAATTATTCGGTATTCATGTATGCATTATTATAGCTTTTTATTATACTGACATGTTAATAACATTAAGGGGTGGGACTAGATAAGTTTTGTTTACTTCCTCCTACCCTCTTTCGAGCATGTATAAATGGTGTTTGTTTTTTTAATTCTATTTCTTTTTTGCTTTTTGTTTGTTTTTTATTTATTCATCTATTAATATTCAAACTTGTTTTGTTTTTTTATCAATCAAAATCTGCCTGTGCGCCGTTGAAAGTGTTCCGGAATGTATAACAAATATCACAAAGGAGTGGGGTTGGCAGAAGGGGGGCGGAGAAGGACGAAGCCCAGTCTTGACAGATAATGCTGAAAGCCCCAGATGAGAGGAAGCATTTCCCGAAAATCTACAAGGTTTTTTGTGCTGTGATTTGTGTCAGGTGGCTCTATAGGAGTCATTAATGAGAAATTAAGACCAGAAAAGTAGTATAATAGGAGATCTTTAAATAAGGATTGTTTTTGAAAAGACTGTTGCACTTAGAGTAATCTATTACTATGTATTTTGATAAGCTGTTGCACTCTTGAGTTAACCAATAACTATGTATATTGATAAGCTGTTGCAGAGTTAACCTATTGTCTTTTCCTGAACTGATAAGCAGCCTATGTTAATCAAATAGGGATTGTTTTTTGATAAGCTGTTGAACTCTATATGATACAATAAAGACAATATATGCACTATTATGTCGTTGTAGTGTTTTACAGTATCTGTAGCTATCGATGTGATGCTCATCAATTTTAGGCATTTTTTTCTGGACCCTCATTTGGATAATTTCCGCCAACCGGATATGCGAAAAGACAAATTTCAATTAGTCGTGTAAATGGACTAATAAAGAAAACTTATTTTTATGTTCTACTGATAAAACAAGTCATCTGGGATGATAATGTTCCAGCGGCAGCTGATAACCATTTATGACTACGTCTTAAGTTTACAGCCTCTAAATCCCACTGATCCCTAACTAGGAATCCAATGATGTAATGTAATGGCATTTAGTTCCTGAAAACTAAAGCTCAGACGTTCAACTCATCTTTATTGTGTCAGAAATCATGAGTGGGTGAGTCAGATCAGATTTCAAGTTCACAAACGTGCGTACCGGCACGCTGAGCCTCCTGAAAGAAACACACATTCCTTAGATGAATATCCCTGATGGAGTTTTACACATCCCAACATAGGGAGGACATCCTGCTAAAATATGAGTCTGAGTTTGTCCAGACTCCTTGTCTTATCCTAATGTAACAGGCCAGCGTAACAGGCATTCACACTTACGCTTGATTGTCCTGAGTCACAGTCCAAGTGCTACACAGACAGGGCCGGTTCTAGTCAGTTAGATTAGCGTGGGCTGGTAGAAATTGTAGGTGGGAAACTGTGACTGTAGGTAGCCCAGAGCCTAGAATAGTGGCCTAGTAGCCATGAAGCCTAATCTAGCGATTTAAAAGGTGCATACACTTGAAACCGGTAGAGAGGGGTTTGACATGCAATACAAGTTAGTGGCTGGTAAGCTTCAAGCATGCTATTGTGAAACCCCACATGTTGATAATTATGTATCTCACTATGTATTTTATTTTGACCAAATGTTTGACTCACCGTGCCTGGCCTGTCTTCAATTAGTCATCATCTTCTATTGGAAGGATGTTTGGTAGGATGTCTTCTTATATAAAACTACAATATCCCAAACATATTTACAAAGTCAGTGCACCGTGACGGAGAGAGACCCACACCTAGAATGTAGGATTCTGTACTCTCTCTGAACCCACCCATATCCAATGTGCCAAAAGTGTGTTTTACACCGTCCTGACTGCACCACAACACTGGGTTTGAGAAATGGAGCATTGCAGCATTGATTAAATTTTGTTGATGCACTACACTTTCAAGACCACAGTGTTCATCATTAATACAATGTAATATTCTCTGTGTTTGCCTTTGGGGAAGGCTTAACTATTGGCAGTTAAAGAGATTCCTCAGTGAAGTGAAGCAGCTGTGGCTTGGTTTCATTGCAGCATTCAGGGACATAATGCTCTGACTAATCGTTTCAGGATCACAGTTCCACCAGGCAAGGCGAGGCTAGTGTGATTGAAGTCAGGTTTTACAGATTGCTGAATAAATTCCTCCCACGTTGTGAAGGAAGGATTTCGTAATATGTGAGAGGGAGAATCCCGCCCCTCCTCACACAGACAGAGCTCCCACACCTCCACTCAGATAACAGGAACATGTCTTGACAGGACAGTTTGTTTTATTTTCATACTGTTCCAGAGTCATGACTATTTCAGATGAATTGGACCAATGGAAAAGCTGCTGATCACCAGTTCATCATTTGCTGAGTGGAAATTAAAATGAAACATCACTAGTCATACATTCTGGTATGAAAGAATTGTCTGCTAAACCAGTATTTTGCAACTTGCTGATAGTTAAACATTTAAACTTTTTTTTAATTAATAGATACACTGACGCTAGTACAATGTTTGGAACCGTTTTGCTTTCAGACTTACCTTAATTCTATGATTCAAAAAGCAGCTGGAAACATTCCTCAGATTTTGGTCCATGTCAACATGATAAGTGTAACACTGCTGAAATTGGCAAACTGTCAATCACATCCCCTGAGCCAATCAAATCCCCTGAGCCAATGGAACCTACCCCCATTCCCCAGGTGAACCGAATCAGTTAATTAAGCATTCAGGCAGCAGGACACAGTTAAAACCCCAGTCCATGAGAACTTTTGGAGGAGAAACACAACAAAGGAACACAGGAGAGACACAAAACTAAACTTACCAACTCTGGAAACAAAACGTTCTTACCTGGACTGTGACTGCAAACCTGGAGGAGCTGATCTGCTGCTGAGGAGGACTCTTTCAACACTGAACACTGGTGAGAGCTCCAAAATGGAAAGCTTAATTAAAATGCTGCTCCCAAATTGAGCAGACTTGTAAATCTTACCTGTTTGCCTAAACAGGTCAGGCCCTATTGCTGGAGCAAGATGATGGCGAGCTAAAGGAGAAGAACAAACTCAACTCCAATTCCCTCAAAAGGCAGGCCTCAAGCCTGGCTGCCTGGAGTGTGGTATGATTTCACCTACCCAAACAAACACTGACCTCATTGAACATTCTGCACCCACAAACACATCTAACCTGCAGTGAATGATTTGTGTGGGATGCATCGTTTTATGTCTAGTTGGATCAATGTGTGAATAGAACTGGGAACTGTTGATTTAAATGTATGGAGTAAAAGGTGCCCATACTGAGTGTGAATATTTAAGATAATTGAATTGAAGGCCTATTTTCTATTTGTTTATTTATATTTCCTTGATTGATTCACGTGATTATTATTTGTTTAAGTGAAATACAAAACCGGTTACCAACATTCTGTGTCATGTCATTAATTCTCCACTAGCTCCAAGAGTCAAACCTACTTATTAGCCAATTATCCTAGTGTTACATAAAGTGGTGAGCTAGCCAGGAGCTGTGTTGAGGATTACTGAACATAATTTTCTGGGTATATTGAGTTATTTGTTGACAATATATAAATAGTAATGCAAGAGTCCATAAAAATCCCAGATGCAGTGGTTATAGTTAACTTTACTCACACTGACACAGATAAGGAACTAGAGGGATATCTTTCCCAATTTGGTGCTGTACACTGTATTTTCACCATTGACACACCTGAATACCCTTGACATGGTATTCTAGAGTTCACACATGGAACTCCAATGCAGTCCCTTGCACCTTTGCTTCCCTTAACATACAAAAGTTCTACCAGACCGGAGGTCATCTTCCAGGTTTGCTCTTTAGACAGTGTATATAGTCCCCTTGCTCGCAAGTGCGCCACCAAGAGCTACATGGAGGAACTGCAGGCAATTGCAAAATTAAGTGGAAAGTCATTTGAAATTCTGTTTAAGGAGGAACTAGAAAAACGGTCCTCTCATTCTCTAACACTGACCCCGGAAATGAAGACTGATGAAAAATCTGCCTTGTATGATGGTGGAAAAGTGCCACGCTCTGAAACTGAGGAGAAATTCCTTCATAAAGACACTTGTGCAAATTTCACTCCAGCACATAAAGAACAGAAATTGCCAAGCCTGACCAGTGATTTTGCTTATCTTGCCCCTCCAGCAACCTGTCATCGAAGCCGTCCCACACTATCAGCTGATGTGCTTAATCCACCTGAAATTCAGAAGGTATTGGTGGAACACATTGTAAAGACAGAAAATGTTGTGTCCCATTTTCATGGAAAGTTCAGATTCTGAGCCTTTTCTGGGAAAACTGCAAGACCCAGTAATGAAGCTGATTATGAGACATGGCGGACAAATGTGGATTTGCTACTCATAGATCCGGCTATATCTGACTTGGATCGAACTCGCAAGATCTTTGATAGCTTGCTGCCACCAGCTACTGATGTTGTGAAACATTTAGGCCCTCGTGACTTACCCAATGCATATCTTGAGCTGTTAGAGTCAGCATACGGCACTGTAGCCGATGGGGATGAATGTTTTGCCAAGTTTTTGAGTACCTTGCAAAACATTGGGGAAACGCCCTCTGACTATCTGCATTGTCTTCAAGTAGTCTTGAACACAGCCTTGAAGAGAGGTGGGGTGTCTCGCACTGAACTAAATCGGCATCTCTTGAAACAGTTTTGTTGTGGCTGTTGGAGCAATGCCCTCATCAGTGATTTACAGTTTGCGAAAAAGAAAGACAACCCCCCCATCCTTTGCAGAGTTACTCCTGCTAATTCGTGTGGAGGAGGATAGACACGCTGCTAAAGCCTGTCGTATGAAGCATCACTTGGGTACAGCCAAACAAGCATTCACCAGTTCTAAATCACATGGTGCATCACATGTGTATAATGCTGGTTCCTGTATTGTGGTTGAGCAGTCTTCAGAAATTGAGCAATTGAAGAAGATGGTGTTTCAAATACAAAGTCAACTGTCAGCTTTGACCACCTCCCTTCATTCAAACCCAGCAAGTAACCCAGTGGGCAAAGGCAAGTTTTCCGACAAAGCCACTCTTAGACCAAGACCTAGTCAGTCTGGAAAGCAATCCAAACCATTCCCTCAGTCAAGTACTGTACTTCGTGCTGGTTACTGCTATAGTTGTGGAGAGGATGGTCATATTGCTACCCACTGTGATCAAACACCAAACCCTTCCTTGGTAGCAGTTAAGAGGACACAGTTGCACGAGAAACAGCAACAAATGAAATCTGGACCTTCCAGTGATTTAAACTAAAATCAGCTCTTGTGGAGGGACATTCAGGAGCTGGTGAAAATTAAAAAAAGTCCTACTGCAAAGCGGGTACAAATGAAGGAAACCAAAGTAAACGATTACCCTTCTAGCTTTCCTAAACGACTAGTGGGAACTAAAAGCACCGCCCAAGTAAAAATTTCTGGTAACCCAACCACTTGTCTCCTCGACACCGGGTCGCAAGTAACTACCATTCCTTCATCCTATCATGCAAAGTTCTTGGCCGATCAACCAATTAAGCCTTTAACTACTCTTCTAGAGATAGGAGCAAATGGACAAGAAGTGCCTTATCTTGGTTACGTTGAACTGTCTGTAACGTTTCCAAAGGACTTTGTTGGAATTGAAGTCGAAGTGTCTACTCTTGCTTTGGTGGTTCCAACTCATGAAGGCAAGACAAGTGAACAAGTATTGATTGGCACCAATACACTTGACTTCCTCTACTCAGACTTTTGTCAACACAACCCCAGCTTTCTTCCATCCCATCAAGGCTATCGTGCTGTCTTGAAAATCATGGAACTGAGGCACAAGTACGCCAGTGATGGTAAATTGGGGTTGATAAAACTCTCAGGCCAGACCCCTGTAGTGATTCCAGCGTGTAGTACTACAGAGTGTCGTCAACAATCGAGGTTCCCACCAAGAGAAATGGGCCCTCATTGAACCCCCATCAGACTCCTCATTACCCTGTGGGTTATTGGTATCCAGTTGTCTTATCACATTACCATCCAAACAGTTCAGTCGCCTTCCAGTGGTGCTGAACAATGAGACGAGACGTGACATTACCCTACCACCCAAGACTGTACTAGGTGAATTGAGTGCAGTACAGAGTATCCTGAAACAGCAGACCGTCTCTCAACATGATTCTACTCAGTCTGATCTTACCAAATCTCCAGAACCCACAAAACCTACCACATTGAGTTTTGATTTTGGTGATTCAGCTTTATCCTTTGATTGGAAAGAGAAAATAACCAACCATCTCAATGCTATGCCAGAAGTGTTCGCACAGCACGACCTGGATTTTGGTCGGACGGATGAAGTAAAGCATCACATCAAAATGAGCAATGACGCAACCTTTAAACAGCGTGCTAGACCAATTCATCCACAAGATGTGGACGCTAGTGATGGGTCGTAATGTGCCGAGGCTTCGGAGCGTGTGTCGAGTAATCCCGGAAGTTTTTGGTGAAGCGCGTATCGATGCTTGTATCGTTTAGGGCGAATCACGTGACTGATGACGTTCGAAGCCTCGTTTGTTCAAGAAGTGCTTCGGGTATTGTGGATCCACTCGCACTTTGCGGGTTAGTGTTGGCGATTTATTGGTTTGGGAGTGATGTAGACGTGGATGTTGTATCAACTTGCTGTGACTTTATTGTGCACCCCTGCCTCTGCTGTACCATGTGAAAGAGTGTTCTCCAAAGCAGGAGAAGTTGTTTCCAAAAGGGGAAATTGTCTGAACCCCAGCAGAGTGGAACAAATTTTATTTCTCAATAAAAATCAAATCAAATCCTTAAGTTGCACAAGCACATTCACTGCCCCTTACCTTTTTATAACACTGCGACAGTTTGAAAATAAGTATTCCTGTCATTATGAGTAATTCAAAGTTTGACAAAATATTTATTGATAGATTTATATGTTTTATCATGTTTCATACCATAATAATACATCAAACAAAATATAAATTGTATTTATATGAATTAATACATGAACAATAGGCTACATGAAATGCATTTATTAAGATGTATTGATTTATTAACTTGTCAGTCACTCATTCCCATGGCTGCACTGTTGCAGGACAGTATTGAGTGTATTACAAATTGATAGAATGATCTGGCTATTTAACACTGTTTGACCAGCAGGGGGGGTTGTATAGTGTTCAAATCGGTTCAAATGAAGCCTCGAGAAATGAACCTTTTTGTGAACCATTTGGCTTTAAGGCTTCAAGGCTTCAAAATGCTTCATCTGGCCATCAGTAGTGGACGCAGTTCGCAAACATCTGCAAGAGCTAGTCGAGGCAGGGATAATTCGAGAGTCAGAATCACCCTTTTCTTCACCAATTGTGGTCATTCGTAAGAAAAATTATTCTGTCCGTCTCTGCATTGATTACAGAAAGCTTAACTTGCAGATCATCAAAGATGCTTCTGCCCTTCCAAATGTGGAAGACTCTTTCTGTGCTCTAGCTGGTTCTAAGTGGTTTTCTGTGTTGGATCTCAAATCAGGATATTATCAGATTGAAATGGAAGAAGCTGATGAAGAGAAAACTGCTTTTGTTTGTCCCCTAGGCTTTTGGGAGTTTAACCGAATGCCTCAAGGAAAAGTGTATGGGTGATTTCAATTTAAGAGGTGTTAGTGTTCATAGATGACATCAGCATCTTTTCTGACACCCTGGAGGAAAATGAAACACGCCTTTTTAAGGTGCTCCAGCGGCTAAAAGACTATGGTTTGAAGTTGTCAGTGGAAAAATGTAAATTCTTCCCACCCTCAGTACGCTACTTGGGCCATATTGTGTCTGCCAACGGTGTTGAAACTGATCCTGGAAAAACTCAAGCTCTCAAGACATGGCCACGACCCTGTACTCTCAAAGAACTGAGGTCTTTCCTTGGCTTCTCTGGGTATTACCGGAGATTTATTAAAGGCTACTCCCAACTGGTTAAGCCCTTGACTGATCTCACAGCTGGATATCCACCCCTTCACAAACATGGAAAGACAAAAGTTAAAACTGTCCAGCATCACAACCCAAAGGAACCTTTTGGATCTCGATGGACATCAGCTTGTCAACAAGCATTTGAAACCGTAATTGAAAGACTATCTACTGCCCCTGTTCTGGGATTTGCCAACCCTAAACTCCCTTACATTCTCCATACTGATGCTTGTACCACAGGATTGGGTGCTGCATTGTACCAAGAACAGGAAGGGAAATTACGAGCTGTTGCATTTGCCAGCAGGGGATTAACTCGCAGTGAGTCGAAGTACCCAGCACACAAGTTAGAGTTTCTGGCTCTTTTCTGGCTCTTAAATGGGCTGTCACTGAAAAATTTAACGATTACCTCTATGGTGCTTATTTCACAGTGGTCACTGATAGCAACCCTCTCACCTATGTTCTAACAACTGCTAAGCTGGATGCCATTAGCTATCGATGGCTATCTGACCTCTCCACCTTCACATTCAAACTGCAGTATAGAGCGGGCAAACAGAATGCAGATGCCGATGCTCTATCCCGACGTCCACATGGTGACCTATTGAATGATTATTCTTCCCAAATGGAGAATGAAAGAATTCGGCAATTTGCCTTACAGCATTTGTCTGAGTCAGAGGTAGAGGCCATTTGTGACAAACACATAGTCTGTAATTCCCTTGTTGCTGATGTTAGTCGTGGTTTTCATTCATTACCACTGGTGGAATCACTGGCACTCCATTCTGATGCGGTTCCTAGCACACTCCTTGTTGAACACCAGAGTGGTTTTCCTGTAATCTCTCATTTTACGGAAGATGACATGAGGGAGAAGCAAAGAGCTGACTCCTGTATCAGAGAAGTCATTCAGCAAATGGAATCAGGAGTGAGCCCTTCCCCCACAGTTCGAGCAGAACTTCCTGAGCTTCCTCTTTTACTGAGGGAGTGGAATCCCCTCAAGCTGAGAAATGGTATCTTGTACAGAAAACGACTAGAAAGTGCAAATACTACCCTTCAACTCGTATTGCCAACAGATCTGAGAGCTCTGGGGCCTCATTTATAAACGTGGCATACGCCCAGAAGAGGGCGCACGCCAATTTCTACGCAAACATTGGGATTTATAAAAAGCAAACTTGACGGTTAGATGTGCGGTCCTCCACGCAAACTCTGACCCATGCGTACGCACAGAAAGTGGAGATGGACATGTATGAAGTGCGAGAACAAATGTGTTTGTATAAAATGAATCCAGATATAGGCCTATTATAAGCCATGTAGGTCTATCATATAGGGAGTTCCTTTGCAAAACGGATGAAGCCATTCTTACAACTAATAAAAATATGCCTCCACGGATTTTTCCATGGAGTGATACCAACGGAAAACAAAACGAATTAGGATCTTAAATAGCCTACAAACGGAGATATGAGTGCAAATTAAAAAACAAAAAAAAAGTTTGAATAAGCTATGCATGTTATTGGATTCATTCTGATAATATTGAGGTGGAATACAACCTATTACTTTTACACTGACGCTGTTCTCGATGCCTGTCAGGCAGACAGGAGTGCACAGTTTCATACACTAATCATAAGCCTACTGTTGTGCTAATTTTTCGTGGTTTTTAGTCCGTTTTATCTATGTGTTTTTCTTTGTGTTTAAGCACGTCGTAACTGTGTTTTGAAAGGGACTGTGAAGTTTATTATTAACCCTCCGCCGCCCGTCACTGCACCGGGATGAATTCTCCGGATCTGTATCTCATGGGGGGGTCTCAGTGTCCCCCGCTCGTGGCACAAACACTGCTGTGTGAGGATATGCACTTTTTTGCGTCCACTTTTATGTCGGATCGCTTCTTTTTATTTCGACCACAGCGTTCACAGAGATCGCCACAGGCTGCACTCTGACGCCTTTACCCTCACACTGTGCCACCTAACTAAATTTTCCCTGGTCGCCACTTCTCCAACGGGTACTTCGGCGTGACCGCAGTGATCCACACCTTGTGGAGTCTATTTTTCCATTTCCCTTTCAGTCGGCGATTGCCACTACCGCCTTCATGCACTCAGAAAATTATATTAAAGGTCACATAGTATGCTAAATGCACTTTTTAAATGTGTTCTAACATATCCATTGGTCCACGGTGTGCCTAGAGACTGCCAAAATATAAAAAAAAAAAAATAACAATCTCTCCTTTTCTCACTCTCCCCCTTTCTGAAACCCCCCCCCCCCCCCCCCAAATATACTCCAGTCAGAATTCTCCTCGTTTCTGACCTCACAAACTGGAAAGCCAGAAGCTTCCACTGTGCAGCCCACACCCCTATTTCTTATTGGTCCACGGCCCCGACAGACAGAGGGCGAGGCGTATCTGGCTTCGCTTCCGGACAGGGGGCGGGGGGATTAGCTGAACATCAGCATAGTACAATAAATTATCTGAAAGTTTTTTTTTTTCAGCAAACAATTAAAGAAAAACGTATTAGGGACCACTAAGACCATATAATATGGTGTATAATAGTGCCGAAAAGTGTATAATATGGGAGCTTTAATTCGGGCGTGTCACGAGTGCGCACTGTTTTATAAATCGGAATATTTTTGTTCGCACGTACATCCTACATATCTTCCGTACGCTAGCTTCCACGTGAATCCCACACAAAGCTTTATAAATGAGGCCCCTGGCCTTACAAAGTCTTCACGATGACATGGGACATATGGGAGTTGACCGTGTACTTGATCTTGTACGAGCTCGTTTCTTCTGGCCCAAGATGGCAGCTTCAGTGGAGAATAAAATACAAACATGTAGTCGTTGTGTACGCCGTAAAACCTCCCCAGAAAGAGCTGCTCCATTAGTCAACATCCTTACCAGCCGTCCCTTGGAGTTGGTATGCATGGACTTTTTGTCCCTGGAGCCAGATCGTAGCAATACCAAAGATATATTGGTGATCATAGACCATTTCACCAAATATGCAGTTGCTATTCCCACTCCCAATCAAAAGGCTCGTACTGTCGCTAAAGCACTCTGGGATAGTTTCATCGTCCGTTATGGATTCCCTGAACGACTCCACAGTGACCAAGGATGAGACTTTGAGTCTAAAACAATCAAGGAACTCTGTGAAATGACTGGAATAAAGAAAGTCCGAAACACTCCTTATCATCCGAGAGGAAATCCTGTGGAACGCTTTAATCGAACTCTCCTTCAGATGCTTGGTACTTTGAGGCATAAAGACAAATCTCATTGGAAAGACTTTGTTAAGCCATTGGTTCATGGATATAACTGTACCAAGAATGACACTACTGGCTTTAGTCCATATGAACTAATGTATGGTCGACAACCTCGTTTACCAATAGACTTGGCCTTTAGTCTTCCCTCTGACCCTTCCGAACCATCACATTCTTAGTACATCCAAAAGCTTAAGGCCAAGCTAGAGGAGAGCTACAGAATTGCAAGTCGCAATGCTGCTAAAACTGCAACCCGAAACGAAGCACGTTTTGATAAAGGAGTTACTGAATCCACTCTCACTATTGGTGATAGAGTTCTTGTCAGAAATGTTCGACTGCGTGGAAAACATAAGCTGGCAGATAAATGGGAGTTTGACATCTATGTCGTTGTAAACCGTACAGGATATCTTCCAGTATACACGGTCAAACCTGAAGGCAAAAATGGCCCTCTGCGCACACTGCATCGGGACTTGCTTCTGCCTTGTGGATTTCTGTCCAACAATGACTCAGAGGAACCTGTCACTCTCAACTTACCCCGAAGACCCCAAACTCGTAATAATCCGAATCCCAACAATGACACCTTTCAACAAGATGATGTTGATTCCGACTCGTCTGATTATGAAATCCCAATGCAAAGAAACTTACGAGATTCACCTACCATATTCACCACAGTTCACTATAGAGACCGGTTGAGAAAATCCTCCCGGGACAGCCCCCACCATCTTAGTGTTACAATAGAATCAAGCAGATGCTGCAGATTATTGGCGGCTGTTCATGGGTTGAGGGGTAAAGAGAGATTTTTTTTAATTTTACAAAAACACTTAATAAGCAATATTCACAGACAGTTCAATAAAATGTTAATGCATGCAACTCCCGTTTTTTCTAGTTTGGCATTAATTTATCCAAAATTTGAAAATTACAATATACTCAATTTACTAAAGGCAAACCATCATGAATGAGGAAAAGATGAGGTTTGTTAAAGCACCAATGCAGTGTCATATCTTCGATGTTTTTTAAAAAAAATCTGTATTCCAGCAGAGCCAGACTGAGATGGCTTCCTGTCTTTCTCCATTTTTTTTTTATTATTATTATTCTTTCGGACAATTCCACACAATACACAATTTTCTCTTGCAAATATTCATACATCATACTTTGTGTTGTCCGAAGGGAGACGGAAGAAGCCAAAGGCTTATCAGGTCCCGCCCCCATTTTCATCAAATTCGGATTCAGATACATTTTCTCTTGTTGACCTTGTTTTAAAAGAAAGAGATCACAATCACAAAATACTTACAACAAAAACCGGATTAAGAACAGAACTCAAATTAACTGTCAGTCAAAAGATAAACTTTACAACATCACTAAATGCTCATGTTTGCTTGTTGGGTCTTGTTTGCTTACCACATTATCTTGCGCTCAATATTTTTACATGCTATGTCATCTTAGAACCGAATACATACGTGACTGCCACAGGCACTTCCTGGTTTCTTTCCAGTATGTATGTGATTCTAACGTGACAAAGTGTAAAATTTATAGAGCAAAACATAATGTTGTAATAAATAAGTCCCAACAAGCAAACGGGAGCGTTTAGTGGTGTTTTTAATGTATCTTTTGACATGCTCCCCTTGACTATCAGTGTTTGAGCTAAGCTAACCTGGATGAGCGACCTTTGCCCATTTCTATGTCAAAAATGCACACATAGATACAGGTACAGTTTCTGTCGCCTTTTCTAGAGACTAGAGAGTGGGGCATTTAGCTAAAACATTTTTTTAACTATTCCTTTAACCAACTAATAATCGACTTTTAAATTGTCTGCAACACATTTTGGACTACAACGATTTAGTCACACCCTTACACAACACCACCCTTTCATGGAAACGAGCACAGAGCCTTGTGAAGGAAACCGCTGACCGGAATCACATCATCTTTGATTGGGGCTTTAGATTTGGTCAGGCTAGCTAAAGCAGAGAAAGCCAGGCTCTATTGAAGTGGCTTTGAACTACACCACACAACTGAATATCAGTGTTTGAGAAGTAGGCTAATAGTAGTTAAGTGCAGGTCCTCAATTATTGTTATCCAACATACTTCTTATTATGATAATTTCTTTCGCCGTTTTTCCACAAGGCGCTGTTATTAAGCCCTGAATGAAAAAAGTTTGAGAGGCCACGTCTGTCTTGTTTTCTTTACACAACAGTTTATTTTATTCATGTGTACAGCTGAGTGAGTACCTTTGCTGTTTGAAAGGTGACTAATAGCGCTTTTCCACTGCATGGTATCAGCTCAACTCGACTCAACTTGCATTTTTGGCGTTTCCACCGCGAAAACATGGTACCTAGGGCGGCTGCTTTTTTTGGTATCGCCTCGCTCTAGGTTCCAAGCGAGCTGAGCCGATGCTAAAAGGTGACGTCGACAGACGGCCGGCCGCTGATTGGCCAGACGGTAGTCTCTGGCCAATCAGTGGCCGGCCGTCTGCCGACACTTCTGATTGGCTAGAGACTTCCGGCTTAATTCTGATGTTTATTCTCCCCAACTCTCCGGGACTTTTGAGTGTATTTACGCCGCGTGCAGCCTTCTCTGGCTCTCTTTCATTTGATTTGCATCACAGATCCAATTTTTTTTCCCATATATTCGCTAAGCTCACCCAGTTGTGTTGGTTGTTGGGGAAGTTATTTTAAACATACGAGAGGAGACATGTAGGACAGCTAGGCTAAATAGCCTATAGTAGCTGGGACAGACATGATAGCGAGCGATTACATTACAAGCCTCGGACTGAACTGATTACCTCAATAAAATAATCAGGCTGAGACACGGCTTGCATTTGAAAACATGTATCCTGAAGCACTAAACAGTCAACTTTATCATGCCCGTGTTTACGTGCATAGGGATGTACGTGACGCATCCCTACAGCTGACTGTGGCAGAGTCACACATCAGGACACCAACCCTCCCTTTTAATGGCCCGTCACAATATTCTTCTACTTCTTTTAACAAGCAGATACAAGCGGGGTATTTCTTAAACATTTTTCATCCGTGTTTTTGGCGGTTGGTTCAGTTAATAGTGCAACAACTGCTCGTAATTTCTGCTTTGCTACTTTGCTCCGGAGTTGGCTTTCAGCCCCTTTCTATGACGTCCCCGCCCACGTTCAGAAGGTACCATTTGCAGTGGAAAACGACCCATGCTGCTACCAAACCAAGTTGAACTGAGTCGAGTCGAGCTACATGTGCGGTGGAAAAGCACCATAAAATATTGTGTGAATGTGTGCCATTATCCTCATATTAAAACCATGATTCTGTCTCCCCCCTCCAGAGGCTGGGATTATGGGGCTTAAGCCCTGGATGTTTCCAACAAGGCCCTAAATCTTTAACTGTTCATTATGGATGGATCTGGGTAGTTATACTAACCAAGCAAAGGCGTGTAGTGGTTTTGCTTAGCTGGTGTGGTTATTTATTTTAATTTTTTTTTGCCTTAAATTAAGTCACACTATCTGGAATGAATGAAGTCAAATGCAATGTAAATCCATTGAGACCACAGGCTAGGTGGAGTTTCTCTGATAGTTTTTGAACACAAATATGTTTTGCTAAAAACAATGTGAATTAAACATTATTATTATTATTATTATTATTATTATTATTAACCTTTATTTTTACAGGCAATCTCTTGAGACACATGGTCTCATTTTCAAGAGAGACCTGTTCACATTCCCACGTTACCATTTACACACATTCATGCACAGATACACAGTGAAAGGTAATGTTACTATGGGGAGCATTTTGCATGGGGGGTTCAGTTCAACTGATGAAGCGGGGAGGCAGGGATCAAACCACCGACGATACGATTTCTGGTAACAAGAAGAAATGCAGGAAGTATGTTGTCATAGGGAGGGGCCCATGCTGGTGCATACACAGCACAGGATGGTTTGAGTTCACAGCCTGGCTTACATCTGTTGTCAGGGAAACTAAAACACTTAGGTGACTGAAAGACGGTGGTTTGGGCTTTGACTTTTTCAGCCCAAACAAGGTCAAGTCTCTTCCTAACCTTGACCAACTGCACTGGGTCTCCTGGAAACAACTGTATAAAAAAGTTAGCTTGTGTAATGTTTAGGTGACAGAGCTGAGTCATAAAACAGGGCTCTTATTCTCTCTCCCTCCCTCCGTGTGTGTGTGTGTGTGTGTGTGTGTGTGTCGCAAGGTCCAGCTAAAGCAGCCAGATGTTTTCTAATTGCTAGCAGGAGGATTCCTCAAAATGGTACACACACTGCTGCAATGTTCCCACACTATTGCTTAATGCAATTGTATTAGTTACAACAGATTACTGGACATCTCTGGTTGACCCCAATGCAACCAGCTTAGACTGAAGTTACTGGCATCACTGCTTCCCACAAGGATACCACATGCCTAACACTGCTTTAGCTGTGATCCCTAGAAATGTCTTTGCCTTTGCTTCAGACCCACATTCCTTGGCTTCTTTCCCTGTCTCTCCTGTCCCAGGGGGGCAAGTCGGGAGAGGATGGCTGTGGAGTTTGTGAGCATATAGCAGCGTTCACAGGACTTTGTTTAGCAAAGAGTTTGTGAATCAAATCTGAAGACTTTTGTTTCCCTTTTAACCTGTCATTTTTATTTTACTTTTTGTATTCGCTTGTTTTTTATCGTCTTTTAAATAATTTACGTTTTAACAATTTGTCTGCATGTATTCGCTCTTTGTTTTTAATGCTATGTCTAATCTTGATGTATTTGATGCCCCTGTAAAGCACTTTGAATTGCCTTGTGTCTGGATTGTGCTATAGAATGGTATTATCAGCATAATGATCACAAGCGACAACCACAACACATTTTCAAAGTTCAGAATTAAAAAAAGGAGTCTTGATTCTTGCTGAAAAAGACTGTCCTAGAACATTCAGTGAACTCAAAAAAAGCAGTATCTGATCAAATGTTATGTGGACTCAACTTCACTGGAGCCACCTTTAAAACCCACAAGGCCCAAATGTCAATGCTGCAGGAGGAAAACTAGTCAGACTGGTGGCAACTCCACCACAACACTGAATATACTGTTGCCTAACCATCAGACAACATTACTGACTGGAAGTCCAGTATTTAGTGACTGTCCGTTGCCCCTGATGGATGGAATGACTTTCAGAGGTTTATTAAAACTTGAATGTCTCATCATCAGTGGCTGGCGTAACAATGTAAAAGACGGTCATTCTACAGAACTGTTCTCCTGATCTGGATTCTGTTTTCCTCAAATCGAGCTAAGGGCAGGGTGTCATACTGTAGACTGTAGAGAATTTTAAGCCCACTGAGGCAAATGTCTATTTGTGATATTGGGCTACAAATAAAACTGATTTGATTTGATTACTCTGTGTGAAGCGGACACACTAAGACAGACAGGTTATGTAATGTGTGACCAGAGAAGAGAATCATTTGAATAACACAACTACACTACAGTCAGTTGTATCTTATATATTCTATGTACTATCTATAGCCCCTTTTACACAGAGATTGCGGCATATTGACGGAACAACATCACTCCAAAATGCCGGCTTTGCTTGCTTCTGTGTTATTTACACAGAACCAAGCAACGCCGGCCTGCTGGCACATCAGTAGCTCCTTTTACACAGCGTTCCGGAATGAAAGAGGTGCTTGTAAACAGCGTCAGGTGTGACGTAAACATTTGGCGCCGCACCGGTCAGCTGCTTTACAACAACAACACTGGCTGGTGAATTGAGAGCAGAAGTGCTGGAGCTTGCAGTAAGAGGGCCGTATTGACAGACCGCTGTCAAGGGTATAATGACCGTTGCTAAGGATCTACGTCATAGTTTTGATGGATAGACGTCTAAAAACAGGGCTACTACTCGTTCAGAAAAATACTGGAATACTTTTTCAACATGACTTTGCATGTATCAGGAGAGCAGGGAACACAGGAGTCATGGTTAATGTCCGACAGGAATCCAGTCAAGACGACGTGAGTATGTTTGGCTGCATATTGACAGTTAGACAGTAACTTCAGGCTGCAGCCCGCAATGTAAATGTTCCGCAGTAATGTTCTCCGTGAATTGTGTTATTTATGTTGGGGGATAATGCTTTGTTAGCTAGATGGAGCTCTTGTTAAACATATTGGCCGATTAGAATTATTATTTGTAGAGTGTGCGAGTCTTGAGTTGTGTTAGCAAAACAGTAGCTCTGTGGCCCGTTCCCTATACTTTATCCCTTACTTAGCCTAGCCTAGCTTTTCCATTGTACAACTTCTCCTGGGCAGAAATAGACTCGTACACTCTGCAAAATGAAGCGCGGGGGTTTGGATTGAGCAACGGACCTTATGATCAGCTAGATTATACGCTGTTCCTTTTATTTGGTGATTTTTATGGGACATCAGGCCGCCGTGATTAATGTTAAACACACGTCCTTCAACTGCTAACATGGTCGCATGTTTAGAACGTAGGCTATGGAACGTCAAACGCCCCCCTGTTCCGCAACAACAAGCTGGAGCATTTAAACAGAGAGGCGGAACTGATTGTGTCGAGAATCTTACTACCCCCCCGAGGTAGTAAAATTCCCAGAACAATTTCTCGCACCTTTCTTCCCTCGTTCCGCAACGGTCGCATTTAAACAGCAGGGCGGAGGGCCGAAAGGCCGGCATATTCCCGGCTTTCACTGGCTGTGTAAAAGGGGCTTATGGTTATATCACACCGTCCTGGGACACTCTTCTCCAGAACTACCCGCCTCAAAGGCCCCTTACTCCCTCGGGCTGATATAATACTTGGTTATGTTTGTGTGTGCTCTTTGTATTTCAATGTGCTTTTGTTTGTCTGGCAATGTTTTTCTTTCTGAAACATTGTGGCTGACCATTCTCCCCCTGGACACAAACTCTTTGAGACTGTCTTCTCCCACAAGAACTACTTCTTCCTCTCAGCAGACGGCCTCCTCGACAAGACCTGGTGCCCCACTGACTCAGACTGTCTCTCTCCCACACTCACTGCACATTATATTAACGTAAGACTCCATCAACAGTATGATACATTTACACACACCTTTAATGTATGTTCAACAACTGGGATCATTGGCACATTCCTGAATCATTATACTCACTCTAAAAAAAAATGCACAGCTCTACTTTATAACAAATTTATAATTCCACAGATTAGATTAGATTTGACTTTATTGTTAACCTTGGTGGAAGTTAGTCTTGGGCCTCTCCCAATGAACACAAGAACACACACAACACACAAATAAAACATAGAAATACACAATATATATATATATATATATATATAATATAATCAGAAACAAGTTAAATAAATAGTCAAACATGGCTGGAAGTTGTTTTTGTGAATAGCAAATCACCTTCCCCTGCAATAATCACTATTTTGGAGAGTTTGTTTTTATTTGTCAAACTCAGGTTTGCGTACCAGACGGTTTTGTTCAAAGATGACTCAAGTATGTGCTGGCTTACACCTAAGGGCTGTTTGATGGCTCTCTTGAAAAGGCTGTCACATGGGGGCGCCCTTAGCTCAGTTGGTAGGGCCCCCTCCCCCCCCCCCATGGGCCTCGGCCAGCAGCGGACCCGGGTTCGATTCCAGTCCGCGGTCGTTCTCTGCATGTCACTCCCCTCTATGCTCCAGTTCACCTCTGTCTCTACACTATCAATAAAGCATAAAAATGCCCCAAAAATATATTTAAAAAAAAAAATGCTGTCACGTGTGTTCACGTTAAAATGTATGTTTTCGTCTATGATTGTTTGTGCCTGAATACTTGAATAGTCTACTTGTTCAACTGGCAGGTTGTTAGGGATGTCAGGGAGGATGTGACTTTCCCTACGGCTTTTGGATCTTATGAGTTATTTTGTTATGCCCACTTGGATTTCCAGTGTACTTGCCAGGCACCTAGCAACAAAATACTCAGACATGTAGCTATATCTATCTTCAATACTAGTTTTTAAATTTACATTTTTAATTCATATTATTTTACTCGCTTTTATGTTCTCTGTGTTTATTCTTATGCACCATCGGATATTGTATGTGTGAATGTACAATTTAAAGTATTTTTTAAATGATAAATAGCCTACAGTAATAAAACATATGCCTACATCATTTTTTTTGTTTTATATATGTATGTATTTTTATTGTTTGTTAGAAGAGATGTACAATGTCACAAAGGTTGTAATAGGGGAGAGTGGCCTAAGTGGTGCCACTTTTTACTCAAAGTGACTTTAAAGTGAGGCCTTGACAGTTATGTCTCCAACTCAAATGTGTACATATATTTCAGGATGTTGTGCATCCCTGGCAATAAAAACTTTGGAACTGAAATAAACTGTTTAAGAAATATAGCTTTCGGAAAAAAAGTTGTCTTGTGGCACAGCTTGCCCCCGGTGTGGTGTAAGTTGTGCCACAAGAGAGAATACCATGGGGTAAATTGTGCCAAAGATATATATCTCATAAACTGTAATGCAAGACAAATTCACAAGACAATTACTTATTTGAGGTTTATTTAAAGTATATATTTATATATACTTTATATATATATATATATATATATATATTTATATAGTATATATTTTACAAAGATTGAAGGTCAATTTTCTTAATTTTAATTTATTTATTTAATACAGGGACATTGCATATTATCAAACATTTCTGTCAATATGCCAGAATTAGCCAGAAGGCTAAAACAAGGCCTATCAGATCTAGGTGGTTTTGCCTGCAAAGCTCACAATGACAAAGTCATCATCATCATCTTTCTGGCCATCTGAACTCTTGTCAGGGGTGTCGTTAAGTGGTATGGAGATGTCAGTCTCTTCTGAGCTACTGGAGACTTTTTGGTGACCAGCATATACAGCCATGCCACTGGCACCACTCAGAAATGTATTTGCACTAGTTGCTCTGTGCTTGTGTAACCAACTGCCACCTGACAAATGTGATTCCCCCTCCATTTCTGCCTTTAAATCAAGGCTCAAAACCCATATGTACACCCTAACTTTTCGTCCCCATTAACTATCTTACCTCTGCACTACTATCTTTGTTTATATGTGGATGTATGGGCTTTATGTGTTTTATTTTTGTTATTGTTATTTTACCTTCATTGTTTACCTACTGAATGCACTATGTACAGCACTTTGGACAGTGCAAACTGTCATAAATGCGCTTTTATAAATACATTTTACTTACTTACTTACTTATAACTCACCTAGGCCCTTTGGCACAAATCACCCCAACCCCAGAATTTTGGATAATAAGCATGATGCAGCAGTTTAGGGCTGACATCGTGCTAACTGTATATACTCAAAGTGTAGCACACTAAAGCACTAAACATGTGTCAAATGTTTTCAAACTTGTCTATAATTGTTCAGACACAATAATCAAAACACCTTGATCATGGAAATTTTACTTTGCATGGCAAAACACAGTTTTTTAGCTTAAATGTGCTTATATCTTATTCCTTGTGTCTCCCTTCTTTACAGGATGAGTCAAATGGATGGCTCTTCTTAAATATGTGGTCACATTTTCAATTTCTTCCACGGCTTTCTAGAAACAAGGGGTGGCACAACTTCCCCACCTGCACAACTTAGGCCACTCTCCCCTATTTTACAATGGTTTACAATTCTTTTGGCGTCAACGTACAATGTAACAAGAAATACAGCATTTTAACAATTTATATTTTTATAAACCCCATCCAACCCTAACAATCCCTGTGCTAATGAAAAATAAAAAAGTGTGGGTAGGCGGGGTTTCGTAAGAGATGCAAGTGTCTGCTTTAGGTTAAAGCAGGGGTGTCCAAACTTTTTTCACTGAGGGCCACATACAGAAAAATCTACGAAACATCTACGAAAAATCTGGGATGGCCTTGGTGCTCCTTTTCTTTTATGGGACATATTTCTCTGTAATATAATGAGTGCATTTAGATTATTTAAAAATTAAAAGGGCCATATTACATTATATTTTTAAAATGTGCCAAGGGCCAATCAATCAGTTTTGACACCCTTGCACTAGTGGGTTAACTAAGAAATGCAAAAAAAAAAATATATATATATATATATATATATATTTTTTTTTTATTTTTATTTATTTTTTTTTTCAAAGGGCCATATTGCATTATATTTTTTAAATCGGCCGCGGGCCAATAAAAAGCGGGCCGCGGGCCGTAGTTTGGACACTCCTGGGTTAAAGCTTATTTACTAATGAGAGGGGAGAGTCGCAAGTTTGTCAAAATAAACCAGTAAAGGGTCCCAGACTTTTTAGAATTTTTTGGTTGATCAGTTGTTGGAACATTTAAGTATAAGCATTGGCACTCCATACATCGGCTACCTGGTATTTGCATGTTCTGAGCGTAGCCTAGTGTTGTGAAAGAGAAGAGTAAGTTAACGAGTCAGCTACAGAGCCAGAACAGAACATGGTTGTCTAGTTTCCACAGCCACAATCCCAGCATGGTGCTTGAAAGACAGAAAGAATCAACCATTTGGTTCTTTTTAGGGTGGGTGTAGTTATTTGCTAAATCCTTATTTATGTTTCTTTCTGATCCAGTCAGTGTACACATGGGACAGTCACAGAGGAAATTTTCCAAGTTCTAAATAGGTTTGTGTGAGTAAGGCCAAGAAGAGTGTTGATGTCGTAAAACCTGTGCTTTGGTAACATGAGGAGGAGTTCACACAGAGCAAAGCGGAGTGGAATCCTCCATCAGCAGGCAAGCAGTCAGGCAGGCAGGCAGCCATGTGGGAGGGAACCAGCAAGGCGGAACCCTGAACAGTGCCCCACTCTCTCCATCTAAAGCTCCCACACTCTGTCTCAACCCTTAAACCCTCCACACCAGCGCCAGTCTGAGCAGCAATTTCCCCTGTGCTCAGACCGTTTCAACAGGATTAAAAAGGAAAGGAAAGGGTGGTGGGGTTGTGTTAGCATGGCGTCACTGAAAACTCTGTTCTATCTGGGAGTCTGTCTGTGTGCTTGGATAATCACTACTGCAGGTAAGACCACATGATCAGATACAAAGATTGTATGATTGCTTGATCTCCTTTGAGTTTGTTTTTGAATGATCCTGTTGAACAAGATATTCTGTAATAAGCAAGTGTAGTGTAAGGTTTTAAGTGTTTTTGAAATTGCGATGTGACTAGAATTTCCTTATTTCAAATGCATTAGGCAATGCTAGAAATGAACAACCTAATAATAGTCAAAAGTCAAAGTCAAAATGATTTCTATAGCACACTCAAAAACAACATCAGTTGACCAAAGTTCTGTACAAGATACAATACAAAATAACATATAAGGTACATGACAAAAAAGTTAGGAGTGTCAAAGTCTCAACTTGTGTTAAAGGCCAATGCAACAAAAGTGAGTCTTTAGCAACGTATTAAACTGTTCAACTTTACAGGGATTCAGGTTCTATTCATTCACACACAGTCAATAATAATACAAGAATGCTAGCTGATAGCTCCACATACATTATCTCAAACTGTATAAACACTATTCATAAAACGGTTTATGTTAAGTAACAGTCTCACCTTTGGTTGACAATGTCTGACTTGAATTATGGTTTGTTTAAGAGAAAAAAGATATTGATGTGGGATGGTCAATGTTTTCCTTTAACTTCAAGTTAAAGTTACTACACATTTTGGTGTGGCACTGCCAGTGAAAAACAACTTCAGGATGGAATGTAGAATCATGGATAAATGGAAAGTAATGTTGCATTTTATTTACAGATATAAACTTGCCCGCAGCAGAGAATCTACACTGGGTGTCTATTGACTTTAAAACTATCCTCAAGTGGACAACTAAAGGAGATAAGCACACCGTATTGTACACTTGGTGAGTTCACACGCACGCACACACACACACACACACACACACACACACACACACACACACACACACACACACACGTAATATATGTAACATATGCTTTTGCTCAATTGATATATTGACGTATACTTGTAAACTTGCTATATACACTCACCGGCCACTTTATTAGGTACACCTGTTCAATTGCTTGTAAAGACAAATAGCTAATCAGCCAATCACATGGCAGAAACTCAATGCATTTAGGCATTTAGACGTGGTCAAGACAACGACGATCAAACCGAGCATCAGAATGGGGAAGAAAGGGGGTTTAAGTGACTTTGAACTTGGCAATGTTGATGGTGCCAGAAGGGCTGGTCTGAGTATTTCAGAAACTGCTCTACTGGGATTTTCACTCTAAACCATCTCTAGGGTTTACAGAGAATGGTCCGAAAAAGGAAGAATATTCAGTGAGCCGCAGTTGTGTGGACGAAAATGCCTTGTTGGTGTCAGAGGTCAGTGGAGGATGGGCAGACTGGTTCGAGATGAAAGAAAGGCAACAGTAACTCAAATAACCACTCGTTACAACCAGGATATGCAGAATACTATCTCTGAACGCAAAATAAAACCAACCTTGAAGCAGATGGGCGCTACAGCAGCAGAAGACCCCACCGGGTGCTACTCCTGTCAGCTAAGAACAGGAAACTGAGGCTACAATTGGCACAGGCTCAACAAAATGGGACAATAGAAGATTGGAAAAATCTTGCCTGATCTGATGAGTCTCGATTTCAGTGGCGAAGTTCAGAGAGTGAGGCCAGAATTTGGCCTAAACAAAATGAAAGCTGGGATCAATCCTGCCGTGCACCATCAACCATGCCACGTTCAAAGTCACTTAAACCCCCTTTCTTCCCCATTCTGTTGCTCCATTTGAATTTCCACAAGTTGTCCTGTTCAGGTCTACATGCCTAAATGCGTTGAGTTGCTGCAATGTGATTGGCTTATTAGTTATATTTGTTAACAATAAATTTAACTGGTGTACCTAATAAAGTGGCCAGTGAGAATATATATTTTCAACCCCATTTAAAAAGTGAATAAAACAGAATGTGATCATCTCCTAGAGTGATCATCACTGACTTTAGACTGACTTCCACTGTCTGCTTTGCAAGGCTCCAGCCGACCAGCTGAGCGATCAGCTGTTTGACACTGAAATGAACCAATACTAGTTCCTGGCTGGGCTGACTTAAGATGGAGCAGCCAAATATAAATTAATAAATATTGTTACTAAAAACAATTAATGTGTTGTGTGATTTGTATCAGTAGCCTACAGTAGCCCACATTCTACAATCCGCTCGCCACTAACTGCTCTGAATTGAGGACCTGCACTTAACTAGAAAATGTTTGCCTTTCTAGGTGTAACGGTGTGGGAGGAGATAGAGCTAGAAAAAATTCATGGAAGAATAATATGAAGAAGTATGGTGGTTCACAGTGCAGGCACTCAATACATTGAGGGGCTGCACTAGAACTAGAGCTGTAAATAAAATTACATAAAATTCAGACATGTCCATGTTTGCAAGTGGCAAAATCTACGGATGATATCCCTGACAAGTAATCAACAATGAACAACATTCTCTTCATGGGGATTACTGACTTTTCTTGTAGCCATACTAAATGAAAAGATTCCCACACACTATGCGAGCTTCATGATTTAGCTCGCATTTGATTTGTAATGCTGGGAAAAGTTGAGCCTGGATGGAATTATTTTCTGAACAACCCAGATGTTAACAGCAGTAACATTGAAATGAATGAGGGTCTGTGTTTGTTTACCAGTGAGAGCTCCTGAGGGGTGTACTACGAAGCGAGATTAAGGGCTGAGCGAGGTCTGTTGAGTCTAAAGCCAGAGTTTTCAGTATCACGAAAGGTGGCTCTCTTTCTACCTGGCTAGATCACCGTGGTAACAGAGGCTGCACGGCTAACCTGCCCAGACCAGTTTTTGTTCCAGAGTTTGAGCTTAAATTCGGCTCTTAGAGCGCTGCCCTTTAAGGAAACTACACATTTTGAAATCCTGCGGACCTGACTATATTGTCTGAGCGATACTTTTCACTGAGTAAACTAGTTAAATCAGTAAACTTATTGATCAGCAAGTTAATTAACGAAACGAGGCTGTGACATAAGGCTTACATTAGAGTGAACTGTAACATCGCGCTGCGGCTTTTTGCCACATGCATAGTTATCGATGCAGAAAATGTAAAATAGCCTAGACCTACTGTATGCAGCGCCACCCTATGCTCTCACCTCAAATGATTTTACCTAGCGATCTACACACACTGGCTCTTAATGAAGCGTTCTATAAAATCACAAGTTGCAACATTATTTCACTGTAGGCTTATTTCTTTTCATCAGTAGCGATTACAGTTGGGACGTGACAGGTGACAGCTGTCACAGTTCGGACATCGCTGCAGACTTGCAGGTTAAAGCGGCTACGAGTAACATTTAAATATCTTTTAAACAGCCTCATGTTTCCTCTGATAATCATAAATTACCTTTAACAGCAAACGAGACCATCAGTGCAAAGAAAGACGTTTTTAAATAGTTTTTATTACTGCTTTTGGTCTGGTCGCACACCCAGTCCGATTTTCGGTTCGCTCGTGCAAGCTCTATGGTCACATATCCGTATTGGTCGCGGATTTCAGTGTGGCGCAGCAACGTGAATTGAGAAGCCTATCCCTCCAGGTGAGGGAAGGGGAGCGGGAGCCTTGTTTGATACAGTTATTTGTCGTCATAATGACTGATAACGGGGCTAAACCATCAAAGAAAAAAAAGAAAATGCAATGAAGAAAAGCTAAAAGGGAGAGTGATATAGGCTACAGGGGGGACGAGGGCGTTGCCAAGCAACGTGCATACAATTTCACGAGAGCGAAACTAGACTGCAGTGTTTACTCCTAAATGAATGAGCGGTTGGTACTAACACAAAGTTTGCTTTGCTTCACCGTCATCAGATAACCATTATCTGAAATAGTCATTATTTACATCAACAACACAAACACATTACCTCATCGTGATCCATACTAACTGCCGTCTATCGTTCATTCGCTTTCTGTGAGGAGTCGGACACACGTCTTTCAGCTCCGTGAGAGAGAGTAGTTAGCAATCAGCATTGCAATCAGGTGCGTGTGGCAGTGACTGGCATTAGTTCATGCAGTGTTAAAACCACTCTCACGGAGCCGAAAAGAGTCCTCACACTTTCAACACAAGGACATGCACTATATTGCTCCCTTCTCAGTTCACACTCAACGCGCCTGGCACGCGCTAGTAAACAGCTTTGCGACAGCGGGCGTCGTAAAAATACTACCGCTTTGGTCCAAAGGGGACGCCAACGTGCCATGTTACTCGTAGTGGCTTTAAGCTTCTCACAGTAGATTCATATTTGTCCGGAAAATACAGACTAGCCTACAGGTTTTGTATCTAGGCTATTTATTTTAATGGTATTTATAAGATGCAAATAAAGGGCTATTAGCCTAAATCAAAATCAAAATTGTATTAATTTTGATGTGGACAGTGGCCCAAAACTAACGTGATTTTCCACATAGGCTATGCTATTCATAAGGGGACAGTGTCAGACTTAAATCAGATTCTTAAGTGTAGGATTATCAACTAGGCTAAATGGTGTACTGTTTAAATCAGAGTTCAACCTTTAATTGCTTTATAATGTCACGTTACGCACTGCGAGAACGATCTGTAAAATAAATTAATCAATTCAGTAGCCCAATTTTCTGACAACATTCCACTCTCTCCTTATTTGCAGTAAGAGTTTTTTTTTCAAACTATTCCTCTTGAGTGAAGTTAGCGACGCACTTCTTTTTTTTTTTACTCAGCTGCTCGCTATCAGTCCGTTTGTGTAAAGTTAGCGGCACAAGATCAGTCCAGTCTGTGCGGAAGCAGAGTCAAATGACGGGTCAAACGCCCCCTTTCATGGGGACGTGCACAGACCCTGAAGCCGAAACCCTCGTTCAACATAAGAGGTTGATAACTTCCTTCGTGATACCGGTTAGTTCTGAGCGAGGGTATGTGTTATGTTGAACCAGATCAAAAAAAGAGAGCGAGGCTCTGTTGAGTTTGTTTCGTAGTATACCCCTCTGGAGATATTTCCTTTAATAATGTCTGAATGAACACCAACTTTCAGTCTGTTAAGTCTGATTAAACATCATAAGCAATTTTTTTAAATGCCTCATTATGCCTTTATTTCAATAACACCATTGTGTTAACACAGTAATGGTTCCAACATTGAGGGCTCCAGCAAACTATACAGGATTGCCTGATGTTGAACCTCCTTCAATATTTTCCATAATGCAAAGCAACATAAGCAACCCAAGACAGAGCCAGCACACAGTGGACAACCAAACATAGATTATAGGGAGCTGGACATCTAGAACGATATAGGGGGGTCGGCCACGAGCAATTGACCTTCCCAACTCAAGGGGCGGCACCTATGTGTGCATTTCAAGAACCACTGCAGGCTATTGGATAGCACTACAACCAATCAGAGCAATGAACAAGGTGACATATTAAGTCCTGTTCGTTTAGCGGTTAACTGGTAAATTAAACCTTTGCCATTTTCGGTCGGCAACAGAGAATTAATCTTTTTTGCCAATGCAAGATTTGAGTCCTGTCTTTCAAATGGTTAAGTGTCGAGGCCAAAGCCGTTTCAAACTCAAACAACATATCCGCAGCCATTTTTTTGTTTACCATCACAGCTTTGACGGCACATGCCCAGCACTGCCGTCTTTCGGTTACGTCTGCTCCAGAGCACCATAAGTAGGGCTCTGGTCCACCCATGTCAGATGGTAAGATTTGATTGGTAGCTCGGAATTTTCCGACATAGTTAATGAGCTCCAATGTAGGCCAGGCAAAGTAACGCATTTTTGGGCCAAAAAACAGACAAATTGTAAAATTATTTTTTTCAGCTCAGATAATTTCTATGAGGTGTCCAGAACAACATACTTTAAGCTCGTCTTAACACAACTTAGACAAAACTAGCAGCGACAACATGGCTGTCCTCAGCTGACACTGACAGCGTGGGAAAAGAAACCCCGACAACAGCACTATCACACTCACGGACTTTAACGTGGTCGGTTCTTATTAAAATTGGTTTTATCCGCGCTGCAAAGATCTTAACAAAATATGAAGCCACTGGCGACGATCTTTTAACCGGACAAACTGCTGCAAGCGCTGCGGGCCCGGTAGCTAAACCGGCCCAGTCAACAGAGACCAGCAATGTCACCACTTACCTCTCCATCTACTCCCTGCAATGGCTGTTTTCGGCTGAGCCAGAAAGTCGCCGAACTTGAGGGACGAGTCTCTCGCCTCTACCAGATTGAAGAGGACGAGCGGATCCTCGACACAATGCTGGAACAAGCGCAGTGTTCCAGCACCACGGTGGCTGCAGCAGGTGAGGCTGCCGGAGACCTCGATGACACGGTGCCGTGGACCAACGCCACCCAGCCCCCAACTGGAGACCAGTGGACCCGAGTGGGAGCGACACCCAGGGCTCTCATGTGTTCCACCCCGGGGCAGTCGGCTCCATGGACGCAGGTTACTCATCGGGGAAAACACAGCAGTAAACCGGGGAGACCATCGCCCCCGTATCCTCCTGCAGTTCCGGATCCATGCCTCTCCAATCAGTTTATCGTGCTGGGTGAACAGGAGTTTCCTCCACTTCATGGATCCACGCAACGGGCCCCAGAACACAGGCTGTCTGCTCCCCCGACCCGCACCAGTGACACGGCTGGCTCCATGCCAGCGGCTCGGCCCTCTACTCTCCGGAAGGTTGTGTCAGTAACGTTCACTCCTCGGCCAAATCCTCCTACAGTCGGTTCATCTGCTCGCCAGGCCTCGAGCACCCTGGCTTCTCCTCCCATCAGCAGGACCTCCACCCGACCCGGCCCAGCAGCCACCGCCAACAGAGAGTCGCCGCCTGACCGGAGCCTTCGGCAGCATCCACCTGGCGGACTTGGTCCTCGGCAGCGTCCACCTTACAGCAGCACGGGTCCTCGTCCTCTAACCACGACGCTCATCATCGGGGACTCGATCATCAGGCATGTGAAAACACAATCCTCCACTACAGTGTGCCTTCCCGGTGCGACTGTCAACAATGTTGCTGATGAAATCCGCAGCGTTTTGGAGGCACACCCCTCTGTGAACACCGTGGTGGTTCACGTTGGAACCAACGATGCCCAAAGGCAGGAGTCTGAAATTTTAAAGCAAGATTTTGTCCGGCTTTTTGGCATTCTGAAGCAGGCCAGAGTGAGTCTTCATCTCCGGACCAGTCCCCACCCTCGGCCGCGGAATGGGGCGTTTCACCAGGCTGCTAAGCCTCCACACCTGGCTGTCCGCTACCTGCCAGCAGCACAGGGCAGTTTTCATTGATACTTTTAATCTTTTTTGGGAACGCAGGGACTCTTTTAGACACGACGGCCTTCATCTTAATTTCAGGGGGGCGCGACTTCTCTCGCGCAACATAAACTTCTCCGTTCCACACCACATGAACAATCAACACGCCGCTGAACAGCTTGGATCATCTTCATCATCATCATCATTTACCTCATCACGTGATTGACTGGCAACATATCCAGGTACACTCTCCACTACACCCCATAGTATCACTAGCTCCCACTGCAGAAATCCCACTGCGGAATACACTGACCACTCAAACATTCCTGTCATAATCACTCACAGACACTACATTAAACGAACCAATGGAGTAAATTCCACAAATCTAAGATCCCTTGACATGCACAACACAATAGCTACTAAAAAACAACAACCCAAAAATACCACACCAGTAGCTCTGAATATGGCCCTTTTAAATGTGAGATCTCTTTTAAACAAAACTTTTCTTATTAATGACTTGATTTTAGACAATAGTATTGACTGTATGTTTTTAACTGAGACATGGCTTAGCACGGATGGACCTGCCACTCTCATTGAAACCACACCTCAGACATTTTAGCTTTAGATTTTTTAAATGTACTGAACTGTATGAATTTTACTCAACATGTCACACAGCCTACACATAACAGAGGCCACACATTAGACATAGTAATAACACATGGTCTGACTGCACAGATCTCCTCAGTTGTTGATGTAGGCATCTCAGATCATTTTTGTATCTTTTTTACTGTCAAGGTTTTTAAAAAACTGGATATACCAGAACGAACTGTGAGGAAACGCTATCTTACTACTGAAGTGGCTGCACATTTTAATGAGCTTTTAAATGACACTCCTGTAGTTGTTTTACCCTCTTCTTGTGATTTTATTGTAGATAGTTTTAACAGTAAACTTAGAGCAACTCTTGATGCAGTAGCTCCACTAAAGCTGAAAAAGGTCACAGCTAACCTAACAGCACCTTGGAGAAACCAACACACCAAGCAACTCAAGAAAAACTGTCGGAAAGCAGAAAGAAAATGGAGAAAAAATAAACTAATAATCCATTACCAAATTTTCTGTGAACAACTCACTATTTACAATAAAGCCATGAAACAAGCCAGACAAACATACTTCTCAAAATTGATCACTGATAACCGGAACAACCCCAAAATCTTATTTACAACCATTGATCATTTAATTAACCCTGTTTTTATTAAGACGGAAAGTATGTCAACCAAAAAAGAATGGGAAGAGTTTGCAGCTCACTTCAGTAGCAAAATAGAAACTATTAGATCCAATTTATGTCAAACTCCCCCTGTGAATTTTAATCACAAGGAATCTTTGTTTTTACATGAGGAAACACTAGAGACGTTTGTCCTGGTTGATGCTGAGATGCTGGGGAAAGTTGTTTCACAATTAAAAACAGCAACCTGCCTTTTAGACTCTATTCCCACATCCTTTTTTAAAACTGTTTTTAAATTTTTAGAAAAGGATGTTCTTAATATTATAAACTACTCTCTTCAGATGGGCATTTTCCCCACAGCTTTAAAGACTGTCATGGTCAAGCCTCTTCTGAAGAGAATAAATTTAGACCCCTCACTTCCCAATAACTACAGACCAGTATCCAATCTGCCGTTTTTAAGCAAAATTTTAGAGAAGCTTGTTTTTAATCAGTTAAATGATTTTATGAACTCGCACAACAATTTTGAAAAGTACCAGTCTGGCTTTCGAGCCAGGCACAGCACAGAGACGGCTCTGATCAAGGTGCTCAACGACCTCAGGTGCAATTTAAAAACTCTCTGTGCTGGTATTGCTGGATCTTACTGCTTCATTTGACACAGTAGACCACTCAATTCTTTACAGACTTTACAAGCAGATTGGTGTCTCTGGTACTGTTTTTAACTGGTTTAGATCCTATCTTAAATACAGAAAATTTTATGTTACCTTGGAGGAATGTTCATCAAATAAGTACACAATGGACTGTGGCGTTCCTCAAGGTTCGATTTTAGGCCCAACTCTTTTTAATATCTACATGTTGTCACTTGGAGATGTCATCAGGAGGCATGGCATACATTTCCATAGTTATGCTGATGATACTCAACTGTACATTGCCGTGTCCCCTGATGACCCAGAGCCAATCGATGCTCTTTTTAATTGTATTTTAGATATCAAGTCATGGATGGCAGAGAACTTTCTACAGCTCAATCAGGACAAAACTGAGGTTTTAATTATTGGTCCTGAAGCACAGAGAGGAAAAATGAACGCCAAACTTCAAACCCTGGCACTTAAACCCAGCCAACAAGTTAAAAACCAGGGTGTTATTTTTGATTCGGATCTTAGCTTTGACCAACACATAAGAAACATCACAAAAACAGCTTTTTATCATCTTAAGAACATTGCCAGAGTGCGCCCATTTCTCTCGCAAGCCAACACAGAGACATTAATGCATTCTTTCATTACCTGCAGAATTGACTATTGTAATGCCCTTCTTTCTGGTCATCCCAAGAAAAGTATTGCTAAACTACAATAACTCCAAAACTCAGCTGCACGGTTGCTGACGAGGACCAGAAAGAGGGCACACATTACTCCCATTTTAAAGTCTCTGCATTGGCTACCTGTGTCCTTCAGAATTGATTTTAAGATCCTTTTATTGGTTTATAAAGCTCTTAATGGTCTGAGTCCTAGTTATTTATCAGATTTGCTTTTATCATATGTACCCCCTCGAACCATCAGGTCTTCTGGCAGTGGTCTTTTAATTATTCCAAAAGTTCACGGTGAGGCATCCTTCTCTTACTACGCCCCACGTCTGTGGAACACCCTGCCTGATAACCTGAGGGCCGCAGAGAGTGTTGATATTTTTTAAGGGCAAACTAAAAACTTACCTTTTAAGACAGGCTTTTTAATTAAGCAACTTTTTATTCAGTTATTTCATTATTTATTTAATTATTTTATATCTTGTATAGCCTATTTATATATATATATATATATAGCCTGCTTTTATTTACTTTTTATAACTACTTTTATTAGTTATTTTATTTATTGATTATTATTATCACTATTTTTTATTCTAATTTTATTCATTTCTATCCTATGTATCGCTATAAAGAGCTCTTATTTATTTTATCTCTTTATTTTGTATTGTTTTAGTTTTACAGTCTCTAGTGTTTTCTCTCTGATGATGGCGTTTCCTCAGCGCAGTTTCCTTCCTGTTTTTAATGAATTTCTTATTTTGGGGTATGGATGGGTGGGAGGGGGAATGTTTTTGCATGTATGCATATCTCTGGGTGGGGGGGGGGAGTTGTATTAAGCACTTTGTGTTACATTTGATTGTATGAAAAGTGCTATATAAATAAAGTTTGATTGAAGTTTTGATTGATTGATACTAAAAGTCCTAAGAAATCCTAGTCGAGGAAATATGCAGTCTCAAACTCAAACAACATATCCGCAGCTATCTTTGATGTCTACTATCACGGCTTCGACGGCGTACTGTCGTCATCCGTTTACGTCCGCCCCAGAGCACCATACATAGGGCTCTGGCCCGCCCATATCAGATAGAACCAATTGAAACGTAGCTCAGGATTTCTTGACATATTGAATGAGCTTCAATGGAGAGTGCCCAGACCAACAGGCGCTGGCAAATTTAATTTGCCAGCGCCTAGTAGCAGGTCTGGATTTCCAGGCTAGTGCCATTCCCTTTTAGCCTGGTGCTACCAGACCATCGTACTTCATTTCATTTGTACAGAAGGTCTGGCAGTGCTGTAATTGGCAAACGTTCACTCATGGAGGCGGGTGTCTGTTAAAGTTTAAAACTATTGGATCTGCCCAGTGCCACTCTGGATTAGCCAACCAATCGCATAACGTTTGGTCGTCATGTGTGTCATGAGCCGGCTTCTGGCAACTGAAACTGGAGCGCGACTTACACGTCATCGTTCTCAGCTACTCGCTCTGTTCGCTGATTGGACCGGCTGTCGAATCTCCGGCAAAACTGGGAAATGGGCTGTACACCCAGACTGACTACTGAAGGGAAAATAAAATTTGGCCGGAAGTAGGCGGGCGGGCGGAGCCAGGCTAATTCCCTTTCCTATGCCAAATAGAAGAGATGTAGAATCACAGCCTGAAATGGCATGGAGAAAGAGGAGATTGTCACACACCTTGGGACCATGTAACTCCTTTGTCAACTTTATGCACCATATCCGTCTTCTTTTTGTTGCTTTCTTTGGTTCTTGTGCCATAAACAGCTCGTGTGCATTCAGATCAGCATGATGCAACAAGAGTACTAACAAGTCTGTGTCATCACCTACTGAGACTGTGTCTTTTGTTCTGGCAGAGGTAATGGCAATTTGGACAATGAGCACATCTGCATCGTGCTTTGCATGGTTTGTGATATACCATTTTTATCTTACAAGTTTCTTTGAAAATGAATTTTAATATGCAATTCTCCCTTGTAATGCATGAACACTGCAAATCTGGCAACCCCGCGGTCAGTCAGCGTAGGGCTGATCAAGTTTAAATATATTTTCTAGTCTGTATTTCCACCTTGTAATGCCGCTGTTGACTTATTCTTTTATTAATTATTTGTAAGAGAGCAGGCACGTTAGTTTAACAGGTTTGATGTTATAGATCTGCTTGTTTTTGATGGTTTTATGAAATATCTGTATTAACTGCATGATGATATCACAGTATTTTTTTACTGCCATGCAAGCCGCACATAGAAGCTTGAGCCGCGGAATGAGTAACACTGTTCTAGATGAACACCCTGGGAGAGCTTCAGTAACATTCCTTCCAATGATTGATCTTGATCCCAGTGAGGAATCCTGACAACATTGAGGTGTGTGGCAACTCAAGCTCTGCAGTATGATGTGACCCCTGTTCTGACGTTCGACCAACCCCTTCTGGAAAGCCTTTCACTGTGTAAAGTTTTAATGTGGTAGGAGTAAAGGTAAAAATGAAGCCTATGCGGATATATTTTGGGTAGCCTATATTTGATAAGTGTATAGCTCATTTGCATATTAAAATTAATTTTCAAAGAAACTTGTAAGACAAAAAATGGTGTATCACAAACCATGCAAAGCACGATGCAGATGTGCTCATTGTCCAAACTGCCATTACCTCTGGCAGAACAAAAGACTCAGTAGGTGATGACACAGACTTGCTAGTACTCTTGTTGCATCATGCTGATCTTAATTCACACAAGCTGTTTATGGCACAAGAACCAAACAAATGAATTGATAGCTGTCCCCAGACAAATGTGCAACATCACATCTCTCTTCCTGAGATCTTCTGAGATTGTCTTTCCCTTTTGGCAAGTCTTATCTGTATGGGTTCACTTTGGTGGGCCTACACTGACCTGGTTTGATCTCTGTTTTATCTAGTGCCGCCCAATTTCTTCCCTAAAGATCTCTCATACAATGCATAAAGGCTCAAGGTGTTCACATACTTTCAAGCAGCACTGTATGGTGCATAAAGTAGACAATGGAGTTACGGTCCCAAGGTGTGTGACAATCTCCTCTTTATCCATGCCATTTTAGTCTCGTCTATTTGGCATAGGAAAGGGAATGGCACTGAAAAAAGTAAAAAATTACACAAGCTAGGGGAGGGGTTGATCTAATTCATGAGAGGCACCTGTTCTACCCCTGGCAGGTAAGCCAGGCAGTTTTTCAGGTTAGAGGCCAGTCTAAAAGCAGCATTATGATCAGCAGTATGATGATTGGATATTCAATAAGTGTGGAGCTCATGTGCATATTCAAATGCATTTAAAAAGAAACTTGTAATACAAAAAAAGTAACTTTTCTAGTATACTTTTACTATGTAAAGTGTTATTGTGGTAGGAGTAAAGGAAAAAATTAAGCCTATTTGGGTTTATTTTGGGCATTAGTGTATAGCTCATTTGCATATTAAAATTAATTTTCAAAGAAACTTGTAATACAAAAAATTTTGATTATCATGGATACTTTTATTGTGTAAAGTTTCATTTTGATAGGACTAAAGGAAAAAAATAGCCCTATTTGGATTTATTGTTGTCTCGCCTTATTGGCACACATCTCGGATTGATGAGAATTAAACATATTTCCTCAACTAGGATTTCTTAGGGCTTTTAGTATGTTGTTCTGGACACCTCATAGAAATTATCTGAGCTGAAAAAAATTATTTTACAATTTGTCTGTCGTAAAACGCTGTTTTGCCTGGACCAATGGTACGTGTCCAGACCAACAGGCTGAGCAAATCTAATATTTGCCAGCAGCAGGTTTGGATTTCCAGGCTAGGCTTTAAACTGAACAGTCACAACAAATGATGATCCCTGTTTAATCCCTACCTTATTATTTGATCTAACATGAACCCCTGTCATATATTTGCTTCTTGTGTGTTTTATCATGTGACTATTAGGGGTAAGAATGACTGGAATGACACTCGTGGTTGCATCGGAGTGAGAAAGACAGAATGTGATTTGACCGAAGAGCTCCAAGACTTTGACAGGTAGGAACAAGACTTGTAAGCCCTGTGTAGCATGTACATAATATTACAATAGCAATTCGATGACGATAGTGAAAGTGTTTTATGATCTGACACCATGTAAAATAAATCTGGTATTGATTTGACAATGCTATGGTCAAGGTTTGGTTAGGTGTAGGCACAAACAACTGTTTAGTACAGAGACAAATTTTGCTTTGGTGTTGAAATTCATTAAGGTTAAGTACCCTTCCTTGTCATGGTTATTATAACCATTTGGTTAAGGGTTTAGGGTTATGGAATGGTCTGTGTCATGCTTTATAAAGGAACCAATATTGAATGCCTGTAGGAAACAGGAAACAAGCAAGAATCTCCTGTGTTTGATGTTTGCTTGACCCATCCAGCCACTCCCACCTCCTCCCTATCCAGTGTTGCTCTCTAAAAACACCACCTGACTTCCTCCTTTGCTCCATCATAATAACTATGGCCTCTAGAGGGCGGTGTCACTTCAACCAGATGTTGTTTTGGGGCACTGACTAACCTTGCATTCCAAATCACATACTTTTTCTTTTTACTAAACTACATTCTAAAGTACAGAAGTGTTTTAGGGCCAAAGGAGAGAAAAAAAGCATCAGATCATGAAGTTTTATGTTCATTATGTCAAGAAATATCAAGAATAAAGACAAATACACCAAGATGCTATTGGAGTTAGTGGGTCATTTATGTATTCTCAGCATACTACAATTGACGTGCATGTATTGGGACATCCCACATCTTTTTCTGGCATACTAAATAGCAGAGGTGGGGGTAAGTCACTAATGTGCAAGTCACAAGCAAGTCTCAAGTCATAACCTTCAAGTCTCAAGCAAGTCCAAGTCACTGTGGAGAGAATCAAGCAAGTCACAAGTCAAGTCATTGCTCAGGTCAAGCAAGTCACAAGTCAAGTCATACAAAAATCATATTATCTAACCCAGTTTCTACATTTAAAAGACCTGCATTCCACAGTTCTCTTCTTCATACCGTCATCGACAACATCATCCTTGAACTACAATTGAATTATTCTTGGTCTGACCGAGGGGTCTTCAACTAAAATTGAAATGGGTCCAGTTGACAACATTTTCTTACAGCAAAGGTCCGAATCTCATAATGTCTGCATCCAATAGCGACCCCTTATCTATCACATATGATCAACACCGCACATTTCCTTTTCTTTCAACCACATTTAGGCTACTTTCAATTTTTAAGTAGCTTACTTTTAACATGGAAAACAAGAAACAGATAGCCTACTTACACAAAACAGACACTTAATGCCCATAATGCATTTAGAATAAACAGGGCAAGGATCTGCGCTATGGCAAAAATATCATATCACCTTTTATTTTATGGCAGGATCACATTTTGATTTATCCCGATTAATTTATTTTTCATACTGGGGGGCGAACTGTCATAACGGGCAGTTTGCTGTGCTGTCGGTGCGGGGACGGCGGCTGTGAGCTGTCGGAAGGAGCCGTTGAACGTGGAAGGTTGAACTGCATCATATTCATAACCGCTGTTTTGTCTCACAGAGATGCCTACAGTCCGTGGAGGTAGGGCGCTCGATAAGGAAGCGTGCGTTATCAAGGCAGCAGCGCTGCAGGAAACGCTCGTTACTTTCGTTTTCTTTTACAAGACTTCCCGGGGCCATTACAACGTGAAAAGGGAAGGGAAGAAGGCGCTACATAATTACTATGATTGGGTTATAAGCGTGTGGGAGGCTCACGTGAATTACTCTTGGTCTAGCCCATGGACATATAAAGAAAGGTCTAGCCGCCTCCATGACTGCTACTCCTGTGTTGACCTGCTGACGCTGTTTGTCAGTGCAGTGCACTGCGTGCATTGCACTGTAAAATCACCCGATCATGTTTCAAAATAAAACATAATTTCCAACGTAATAAAACTTTTAAAAATTCAAGTCATTTCGAGTCATCTGTCCCAAGTCTAAGTCAAGTCTCAAGTCATGAAGACCAAGTCAAAGTCAAGTCGAGTCTTTTATCAGTGTTAGTCAAGCAAGTCTCAAGTCCTCAAATTTGCGACTCGAGTCTGACTCGAGTCAAGTCATGTGACTCGAGTCCCCCATGTCTGCTAAATAGTAGGGAAGTATGGGGATTGGAACACAGGGTAAGATGACTGACGCTGCTGTTCTTCTTGGGAGGACTGTTTTAACTGAACATTTAACAAAGTGTGTGTGCTCTCGTGAAGCCAGATTGATATTCATCTTTAGCAAAACATTTAAAAATCCAATTTAGGAATGTCATGTTCTGTTTTGCATTGTTCCAACATGTGTGCGTACAATTGAAACATGATGCCTGTTGAATGCACATCACATACTGAATCTCCAACTATTTAGTATGCATTGCTGTTTGACAGGCCGTACATGGCTGACATCCGCACGGTGCCTGAAATTGAGGACGATCAGGATGACCCTGAAGACTACCCTCACACAGAATCCAAATCTTTTAACCCCTACAAAGAGAGTAGGTTTAACACACACACACACACACACACAAAACATCAAGTATAATCAGAGGGGTCTATCGCAGACCCATGGGAGAGCGGGAGCTCCACTGTAGAATGGAATTACTTCACGCTTATTCTTCTTATTTTTGGTGTTTTATGGTGGTTGGCATCCTTAGTACTTGCATTACCGCCACCTACTGGATAACGAACGTCACGGTTCTAACCTCTCCCTGTCCCCTTACACTAACCACCCAGTTGTGATGCCTGAACATAATCGCCAAAACAATACAAATAACAAACCTAGTATTGGTCTGCGCTCTTGTTATTGTTTGACGTTGTTACTTCCTTATTCAAGTGAAGGTGACGTATCTCCATTCTACAGTGGAGCTCCACTCCCCCATGGCTCTGACACTAGAAACTCTAGAGTATAATAAGGACTTTGATAGAAATTGTTGCATTGTGTTAAGACAAGTATTCCAAAGCACCAATACAAAAAAATGTGAAAACAACAACAATCCTGCATTGTTGTGCTAATCAAAATATAGTACACTCAACAAAAATATAAACGCAACACTTTTGTTTTTGCTCCCATTTTTCATGAGATGGACTTAATGATCTAAAATTCATTCCAGATACACAATATTACCATTTCTCTCAAACATTGTTCACAAATCTGTCTAAATGTGTGATAGTGAGCACTTCTGCTTTGCTGAGATAATCCATCCCACCTCACAGGTGTGCCACATCAAGATGCTGATCTGACATCATGATTAGTGCACAGGTGTGCCTTAGACTGTCCACAATAAAAGGCCACCCTGAAATGTGCAGTTTTGTCTCACAGCAAAATGCCACAGATGCCACAAGCACTGAGGGAGCATGCAATTGGCATGCTGACAGCAGGAATGTCAACAAGATCTGTTACTCGTGCATTGAATGTTCATTTCTCCACCATAAGCCGTCTCCAAAGGCGTTTCAGAGAATATGGCAGTACATCCAACCGGCCTCACAACCGCAGACCACGTGTAACCACACCAGCCCAGGACCTCCACATCCAGCAGGTTCACCTCCAAGATCGTCTGAGACCAGCCACTGAGACAGCTGCTGAAACAATTGGTCTGCATAACCAAACAATTTCTGCACAAACTGTCAGAAACCGTCTCAGGGAAGCTCAACTGCATGCTCGTCGTCCTCATCGGGGTCTTGACCTGACTCCAGCTCGTCGGCGTAACAGACTTGTGTGGGCAAATGCTCACATTCGATGGCGTCTGGCACGTTGGAGAGGTGTTCTCCTCACGGATGAATCTCGGTTTACATTGTTCAGGGCAGATGGCAGACAGCGTGTGTGGCGTCGTGTGGGTGAGCGCTTTGCTGATGTCAATGTTGTGGATCGAGTGGCCCATGGTGGTGGTGGGGTTATGGTATGGGCAGGCATCTGTTATGGACGAAGAAACCAGGTGCATTTTATTGATGTCATTTTGAATGCACAGAGATACCGTGATGAGATCCTGAGGCCCATTGTTGTGCCATACATCCATGAACATCACCTCACGTTTCAGCAAGATAATGCACGGCCCCATGTTGCAAGGATCTGTACACAATTCTTGGAAGCTGAAAATGTCCCAGTTCTTGCATGGCCAGCATACTCACCGGACATGTCACCCATTGAGCATGTTTGGGATGTGCTTGACCGGCGTATAATATCCAGCAACTTCGCACAGCCATTGAAGAGGAGTGGACCAACATTCCACAGGCCACAATTGACAATCTGATAAACTCTATGCGAAGAAGCTGTGTTGCACTGCATGAGGCAAATGGTGGTCACACCAGAAACTGACTGGTTCTGAGTCCCCAGATCCCCAATAAAGCAAAAAAATTCACATTTCAGAGTGGCCTTTTATTGTGGACAGTCTAAGGCACACCTGTGCACTTATCATGATGTCAAAGCGCTCACCCACACGACGCCACACATGCTGTCTGCCATCTGCCCTGAACAATGTAAACCGAGATTCATCCGTGAAGAGAACACCTCTCCAACGTGCCAGACGCCATCAAATGTGAGCATTTGCCCAATCAAGCCTGTTACGGCGACGAGCTGGAGTCAGTTCAAGACCCCGATGAGGACGACGAGCATGCAGTTGAGCTTCCCTGAGACGGTTTCTGACAGTTTGTGCAGAAATTGTTTGGTTATGCAAACCAATTGTTTCAGCAGCTGTCTCAGTGGCTGGTCTCAGACGATCTTGGAGGTGAACCTGCTGGATGTGGAGGTCCTGGGCTGGTGTGGTTACACGTGGTCTGCGGTTGTGAGGCCGGTTGGATGTACTGCCATATTCTCTGAAACGCCTTTGGAGACGGCTTATGGTGGAGAAATTAACATTCAATGCACGAGCAACAGATCTGGTTGACATTCCTGCTGTCAGCATGCCAATTGCACGCTCCTTCAATGCTTGTGGCATCTGTGGCATTTTGCTGTGAGACAAAACTGCACATTTCAGGGTGGCCTTTTATTGTGGACAGTCTAAGGCACACCTGTGCACTAATCATGATGTCAGATCAGCATCTTGATATGGCACATGAGGTGGGATGGATTATCTCAGCAAAGCAGAAGTGCTCACTATCACACATTTAGACAGATTTGTGAACAATGTTTGAGAGAAATGTTAATATTGTGTACCTGGAATGAATTTTAGATCTTTAAGTCCATCTCATGAAAAATGGGAGCAAAAACAAAAGTGTTGCGTTTATATTTTTGTTGAGTGTATAAGAATCAAAAGTCAGTGTTCACACTGGTGAAATGATCTGTGGAATATTTTTGAATTTATCTTTGCCTTTGTGCAGGGCTGTACACTTATTTTTTAGGTGGTAGCAGTGGTGCTAGCGAGCAAAAAATTCAGTAGCACAAAAATAAATTTGGTAGCACACAAAGTAGGCTATGATCGATAACTTGCATAATAATCTTGGTCTCATTTGAGATTCTCAATTAATATTATATCCTAGTGTGTGCAGTAATAATTATAGAAAAATTAATAGGGGTGCACTGATTGCAATTTGGACAAAAGAATCTAACCTGCCAATTGCAATTTTTTGCTGATTCAGAATTATTTCTCCCCGTAAAAATATAAAAATAATATCTATATCTATATATTTTTTGTATATACATATAATTATTATATTTATAATAATACATTTTTTTTAGAAAATGTCCTTCTGTTAATTAAAACCAAACTTTAAAACATTAAACATAGCCTATTAAATAGATAAGTATACATATTGGTACAACTTAGGATAAATTAAATAGGTTGTTGTGAATGTGTTGGGAGTAGCTTTTCAGTGGCTTATTTAAAACTTTGTTTGTTTATTGTTGACTGTACTTTGCAGCTGAATGAGTTGCCTTTCAAGATAGAGCACTGCAGGGCTGTAAAGCGCTAATTTCCTGTTCTTACCGGCTTCAAAATAAAAGTCAACTCACGTTTGGCTAGTAGGGGAGAACGGGTTAAGTAGGCACACTTTTTACTCTACTGAGAATTGCTCATCACCTAAACATCTTTCGATAGTCATTCCTATATTACATTGAAGCTGAAAGTGTTGGCTTGAAATGTGTACCACTCACTTTTTCTATCTTATTGTAATAAAGAAGAAATTAATCATCAAAGACACCCTAACACATTGTGACAATCAACCCCATCAAGGGGTCGGTTGTCATACACTATGGGGTTGTTTGTCACAATGTTATCTGAATGGGAATAATCTTGAAAAGAAAGTAGAACTCAATTTGAAAATGCAATTGAATTGTCAAGTTGACAAATAGGCCTATATAACTTACTGTAGTCTTGGCAGCTTGTCTAGTTTGGGATGCACTGGGTTGTTTTGATTTTGTTGCCCTTTTTCCTTTGCATGCTAGCTGCCTTTTCCTGCTCTATTCTTTCCTTCTCTGGGGTGTCAGTGAGGATACAGCTTGACAATTTATTTTGTTATTGGGTTCCTTTTCTGGCTGTAGCCTTTGGATAACTTGTGACAACCAACCCCCCCAAAAATGTGACGACCAACCCCAACTTGAATTTTTTGCTAGCATCAATGCCAACAACCATCTGACAACTAATTAGCTTGCTAACCACAATCTAAACTATAGTTTACCCTTCACACTTTTTATGGGTAACAAGTGTTTTGTTTTAAACCCATTATGTAAAAGCCTAGAAGAAAAATACTGAGGAGCTAAATATTTTCAATTTGACATGAAAAACACAAACAGTCCTCTCACCTCAAATTCAGCAGTCTAACTCCAAGGAAGACTATGTAGGTGACCTCTTATCCCAATTCTGGATATTTACATACCAAAATTTCACAGACAGCGCCTTCTGGTTCCGAGATATAACGATTGTGACAACCAACCCGTGTGACAAATTACCCCGTTCTCCCCTAATAGGCTTTTAATGTGAAGGCGCACAGGAAATGTTCTGTTTGCACACGCGCTAACTTAACTGCGGTAATGTGCCGTCTCCTTCCGGTTATTACCGTTGGTGAAGTTTTTATACGCTGGAATCGCTGCACGAGCACAGATCCTGAGGACACATATCTTTCACCAGCCAAAGTGGAGGGTGGACTCAATAACTTACTCGCCCAAGACCACATTTGGACAGTGTTAATGTAGAGCCCTCTAAGCAGTGTTGTGCAGCGCTCTTCTGTGTTTCAAAGAGAGCCTCTCCTCATTAGCACTAGTGCGAGTGGACTTGTATTCATCATCGCACGTGATAAATTTCAGTAGCAAATGCGATCAAAACTGTCGCACTGTACAGCCCTGCCTTTGTGTCAAATATTAAAGCTGATCATTCCATCTATGCTGTTAACACACAGATGAGAAACCAACATGGAGAAAGTCTCGTAAAACTATCTCATACCTTCCAACTTAATGAATAAGACATGTCTTCTCCTCATCACTGTTGACAGGTAGCTTGAGTATAGTGAGCTTCACTGTGCAGGCTGTGGATGAGAGCACAGTCAGGGTCGACATCACAGACACTCTGTCAGGGATCCACAGAGATGGGAAGCAGCTCAGCATCAGAGACATTTTCAAAAAGGACCTCCAGTACAAGATCAGCTACTCCAAGCAGGGAACTACTGGCAAGGTTAGCAACCAGTTTTTATTGTGTTTTTAGTGTTTTTTTCCAGCCCTTTCTCATGTTACTATGCTCCGTTTCAGAGCCTGTCTCTTTAAGCCCTGGCTTCCAAAAAGGCCAGTCTGCTCTGATTGGCCCTGAATCCCACTGCTGGTTTGAAAAAAAACGTCCATGCCGTTTGAAAATTGTTGTATGTTGTGTGTTGTATGCGTTTGAGTAGGAAAAGTATCCTATCGATCCAAACACAAAATCTTCCCGGAAGTTAGTCCTCATCCGGGCATTTCTCGCCTACACAAACTCACATACACAACCGTCATATACTCAAATTGACGTCAAAATTAGTATGAGTAGGACGTAAGTATGGCTTTTCGAACATAGCCCAAGACTCAGGGAGATCTAGGGATGTGGCTTATCAGAGATGGAGGTAGTGTTAAGTTAGGTTGGTAATGAGGGGCGTGGCTTTGTGGATAAATCTGTCTAGGGTTTTTGAACACAGGTTTTCAGAAAGGTGGAGCTGGGGAAAGTCTCTGAAGAGTCTCTAATCACACCGGGGAAACATATTAAAGGTGCTGTAAGCGGAATGGTCAGTTTAGCTAACTTCCTGTCAGTTACTGCAGTTAGCAGTCCCCTCGCTCGTCCCTACGTCACCACATTAATGCACTGCGGTCTTCAAGCAGCGAGTTATCTAGCATCATCTCAGATCCATAAGTGTGATAAAACACGATAAAAACCATCAAAACAGACATTGGGAAGGATTTTTACCTGCTCCGCCATTGTAGGCGCATAAACATTCACCCATCTGTTGCTCTGGCGTGCACCGGCAGTGAGACCATGAGTGAGACGGGTGTCGGTTTGTAGCGTTCTCTCTTGTGATTGGATAACATTTTTGGGATCCTCCAATAAGTTTATTTGCCGATTACATGCAGAGCAGCTGACTGAGAGATGGGCTTTATGAAACGCGCACATTATGTAAGTGATCACTGTATGAATAAATAGCGATTTAACACTTATATTAACATAAATAAACCACTTACTTCACCTTTAATGTTGATGAACTATGAACAAGTGCATATTGACTAATAAGTGACCTTTAATTAAATACCAAATACAGTTAAAGATGAGAATAATCAGTTTGATGTTTGGATTTATATATGAAATCCAAATCTTGAAAAGATTTTGAGATAATGGCTGTTAAGTATAGGAGAAATATAGAGACGCAGACAGACAAGGTTAAGTCAAATAAACATTTAAATAAATAAAGCATTTTTCTTTCATACTAAAATCAAAATTATTTGTAGTATGAAAGAAGACATGTTATGGAAGATAAACAGACAAATATCTCAAAAGTGCTTGAAATGTTCTTGCCTATAGTGTCTTGTCTCAAATCCTCGAATCCTTTTTGTTTTGTTTTTTTAAACTGATCAAAACAATATGTACAATGTTAATTAGCTAGACTTAGATGTGCTGGTTAGTGGATTATGTAACATTTGGACGGATGCAGACTGAACCAAGATAAGCAGCTGATGGCTGTCGGCCTGATGTATGATGGACAAATAAGAAGGTGGTGTGAGTCTTATTAACTATCTCTCCCAGAAAGCAAAGCAGGCGGGATCTTACAACCTATTAAGCTATTACTTTACCCCAGCAAATAACTACAACCTTCACATGCTGCTACTGTTATTTGCCAATAGAAGGAATTACAATAGAACAGAGTTATATAGGAAGATCAAGCTCAGCTTCAAGAGACAGAGACCTGTATCACCCCAAAGATAAAGAATAGATCATAAATGGGGTAAAGGTCCATAATGAGATTGAGCAGCCTCATGAGCTGATTTGAAATTAGACACTTACAATATGTTTTATGAGTTAAAAACATTATGTTCGACTACAGAGAAGTTTCCATTTTAATTGAAGACTTGATATAATGTGGTGTTAGCAGTACCCTCGCTCGTCCCCACGTCACCACATTAATGCACTGCGGTCTTCAAGCAGCGAGTTATCTAGCATCATCTCAGAGCCATAAGTGTGATAAAACATGATAAAAACCATCAAAACAAATCAAATCAAATCAGTTTTATTTGTATAGCCCAAAATCACAAATACATTTGTCTCAGTGGGCTTTACATTTCATACAATATGATATATGATACAATATGACACCCTGCCCTTACACCCTTAGCTCGGCTGAGAAAAAACTCCCAGTAAAAACCCTTTACCGGGAATAAAAAAATTGAAGAAATTTCAGGGAGAGTCGACAGAGTAAGGGATCCCTCTCCCAGGACTGACATACTGCAATAGATGTCATAAGTAGAGAAAATCACGAAGGAATTTGATCATTGACCAGGTGATTACATGGTAATACTAAGTAAAGTGTGAATAGTGTGGATGCAGGAAGACTTCAGATGCTGCCAGAGGATCCACACCGTCTCGTCTCCACCAGGGAAAACTAAGGTTTCCAGCGCCGGGATTACATCCCACGTCTCCAGGTGGCGTCCTTAACCACTGCAACATCTTTCGCGTTGATGGTCCATTCTCAGATGTTACCGGAGGGGGGACCAGATCCACACCGTCTCGTCCCGACCAGGGAAAACTGGAAGAGGACAGACAGGCAACCAGTGAGCAAAGCAAAAATGAATCTAAAGATTGAACAAGCAAGCAAGTAGAAGTACTATCCTGATGGACGGTGAATCAGTGCTTATGTGAGGCAATAGCAGGACAGCTGATTCCACACAGAACTCGGAGTCAGTCGAGTAGCATGGAGAGTGCTTGGTAGACAGAGGGAGAGAACCCCGGGGCAACGCTCAGCCAATCATGGAAGATAGACAGAGGAGAACAAATGTCAGAGAAATGGTATCAGTTATGCAATTAGCGTCGGCAGGACAATTTTTCAGTGGGAGGACAACCGGTACTCAGGCCCAGACAAACCGAGACCGAGGCAGCTCCTCAGGCTGTTAATAATAACGCTATAACAATGTTAAACAATATGAACACAATTAACATTAAATTACATTGATTTACACTCTACCGTTCCCCACCGACACACAATCGGCGCCAGCCCCCCAGACCCAGAGCCTGCCCCCCAGCACCCCGCCCCCAGAGAGCACGCCCCAGTGCGGCACCGTCCCGAGGAGGACCGGGGCCATAGATAGAGAATAAACAGTATAGAATAGGGAAATAGCCAAATGCACCGCTGCCACGAGGAGCAACCACAGCCGAAACCCCCGGAGGGGCGGCCCGTACAGCCCACTCGGGCCCGCCGGACCGGCCATGCCCAGCCCATGAGGCAAGGCCATAGGCGCCAAGCACAAAGGGCGCGACGCATCCGCCGCCACCTTTGGCACACCCAGAGCTAGGGCTGGCCAGAGGAGCACCGACGCCGGGCAGCGAAACACAGATGCCAACAGTGACGCCACAGAGCGGACCGCCAGGCAGGGATAAATGATTAAAACAGTTTAAAAACTGTTAAAAACAGTTAAAACACAAATTGCATAGATTGCTTCTATCCGCCCCATGACAATCTATTATCTCCCGAGGCGGTCAAAAGCAACCCGCGTCAAACGATTAAAAATATCGCAGTGCCCACCTACCAGTGCAACAATTACACAATCTGCACCCGATGCCCCATTTCCACCCCACCCAACGGTCCAGTCAGGCAATAGCACGGCGCCACTGCAGACGCCTGAGCACGCACCCCGACACCACCACCCCCCCGGCCACCCCCAGCCCAGAGCACACCAATGACAGCGGCAGGCAGTGCCCCACCCCCAGCCCAACCCCGTCAGCCGACATGACCACCCAGCCAAACCCCGGAGGCCGCCGCGACCGCATATCCGGAGGCAAGGCATGGTCCCACCCCCCAGCAGCGGTGCCCACGGTCAGACACCAATTTGCCCCAGCCCGAGCGGCCATGGCAGCCCACCGGAACAGCCCAAGACCGGCACCTATCCCAGAGCAAACTCCCCCCCAGCAGAGGCCAGAGAACCGACCCCAGACAGGGTGACCCGCCACCGACCCCGCGCCAGAAGAGAGGTGGACGAGCGCTAACCAAAGGTTAATTCAAAGAGATAAGTCTTAAGTTTAGACTTGAACACCTCGATAGACTCAGATTGTCTGATCTCTATCGGGAGTGTGTTCCATAACGAAGGAGCTCGATACGAGAAAGCCCTGCTGCCGGCAGCTTTCTTAACTCTGGGGACAGACAGGAGCTCTGCAGTCGTAGACCGTAGTGCCCGTGATGGGGCATATCGCGCAACTAGGTCAGACAAATATGAAGGTGCAAGCCCATTTAATGCCTTATAGGTCAATAGCAGCACCTTAAAGTCAGATCTGACATGAACCGGAAGCCAGTGGAGCGACGCAAGAACGGGGGTGATGTGGTTGTATTTTCTAGTTCTGGTCAAAAGCCTCGCCGCAGCATTATGTACCTTTTGTAAGCTTCGAGTACTTGCCCTGGGCAACCCAGACAGTAGTACGTTACAATAGTCAAGCCGAGAAGATACGAAGGCGTGTATTAATATTTCCGCATCAGCCATGGACAGACTGGATCGTATTTTTGATATATTCCGTAAGTGAAAAAACGCAGTTTTGGTAATCTCTTTGACGTGTTGATCGAAGGACAGGTTGGAGTCGAACTTAACACCAAGATTTCTTGCTGTTAAGCTTTGAGAGATAACGCAATTGTCGGAATTAATTGTCAGTTGCTCAAGCTGATTTCTAACGTGTGTGGGACCGATTAATAACAATTCAGTTTTTTCTGAATTTAAGAGCAGAAAGTTTTGCGACATCCAGCTTTTAACAGCGGACAGGCAGGCCTCTAAATTAGCGATTTGAGTAACATCATTAACTTTGACCGGGACATAGAGCTGAGTATCATCCGCATTGACAGACAAAACAGACATTGGGAAGGATTTTTACCTGCTCAGCATGTAGGCGCACACACATTCAACCATCTGTCGCTCTGCATGTGCACCGGCAGTGAGACGGGTGCCGGTTTGGAGCGTTCTTTCTTCTGATTGTTTATCAGTAGTGGGATCCCCGGAAAGTTTATTTGCCGATTACATGCAGAGCAGCTGACTGAGAGATCGGCTTTATGAAACGTGCACACTATATAAGTGATCACTGTATGAATAAAAAGCGATTTAACACTTATATTAACATAAATAAATTTCTTACTTCACCTTTAAGGTCAATAGATGTTAAAGTGAGTGACTGTTATATTCCCTTTTCTGACCCGACAGAGAGAAATCAAAAGTGACAGCAGTGTGAAGGATGTGAGTGGGCTGGATGCAGGCTACTCTTACTGCTTCACGGTGGCAGCCTTCATCCTCTCCAGAGCTAAACCCCATCAGCAGGGGCCGTGGAGTCTGCATCAGTGTACAGCTGAAATCAAGACACAAGGTACACTCACTCTGTGTGCTGGACACTACATAGGCTTTGGACATACAGTCATGCTTGAAATTCTTCATACCCCTGGCAAATTTAGACTTAAAGTTACTTTTTTCAACCAGCAAGTTTTTTCTTGATTGGAAATGACACAGGCTTCTCCCTTAAGATAATAAGACGATGTACAAGAGGCATCGTGGAAAAAAAAATTTCAGCTTTTATTTACATTTTAACAAAAAGTGGCATGTCCAAAATGATTCAATATAATCAATAATCTCAATAATCAATAGAAAAGCCTTTATTGGCTATTACAGCAATCAAACGCTTCCTATAATTGCTGGCCAGCTTTTTGTATGTCTCCACTGGTATTTTTTGCCCATTCATCTATAGCAATGAGCTCCAACTCTTTCAGTTTGGAGGGTCTCACTGCCATCACCCTGATCTTTAGCTCCCTCCACTGATTCTGAATTGGATTCAAGTTAGGAAAAAATTTGGTAACACTTTATAATAACTATCCGTTGTAACTCGTCAATAGATCATTAGTAAACTCTTAATTAATGATTATTAATGATTTGTTAAGTGTTTGTTAGCAGTTTGTTAAGGATTTATAACAATGGTAGATAGTTAATAGCTTAATAATTGAATCAGTTCATCTGGGAGCTAATCCGAGATACCGACGAGGCTGAAATAGTCTATAGACTATACACAGTGCATGGGCAACTGAGGGCAGCCCCATTTTCAAATATTTTTAAATAAACTCAATACACACTGTGCATGCCATGGACTTGAACGTGACGTGATCAGTTAATCTCGGATTACCTCCCAGATGAACTGATTCAATTATTAAGCTATTAACTATCTACCATTGTTATAAATCCTTAACAAACTGCTAACAAACACTTAACAAATCATTAATAATCATTAATTAAGAGTTTACTAATGATCTATTAACAAGTTACAACGGATAGTTATTATAAAGTGTTACCAAAAATGTGCCAGGGGTATGAATAATTTCGGGCTTGACTGTACATATGGACAGTAACATCAGCATCACATTAGGGCAGGTGGTACATCCCATACTGAAAGGTAATAAAGGGACTCTTCAGTGATGTATGGGATAGATGTGTCATTGCTCATCAACCCTCAGGCAACGACTCAGACTGCAACGCCTCTTCTAGATAAGCAGTTCCTTTGTCTGGTGTGCTCAGAAAAATGAACACAAAGTATTACGGCTAGGGGGAAAAGAAAGAAGTGTACAGACACCTTGTTATGTTACAGTAAACAGTGGGGGAATGTAACCAATAACTTTTTTTCAAGTAGCTACTGCATTTAAATAGGATTTTTGTAGATCATGGTAGTACATGACTACCATCATCATTTTATTTTCCTTAAAATACTTACTTAAAATACTCTCCACTACAATTCAGCTGTAAATATTGTACTAGTTGGCTCCATCAACTATGCCACGTTCAAAGTCACTTAAATCCCCTTTCTTCCCCATTGTTTTGCTCGGTTTGAACTTCAGAAAGTTGTCCTGTCCAGGAGCCTCATTTATAAAGGTGTGCATAGAAACCTTCCCAAAACATTGCGTTCGCACAAAGCCAAGAATGTTGAGATTTATAAAACTGTGTGGCGCACTGTTGCACGCAATCTTCCCTTTATAATTACCCACCTGCGGTGAATTGTGCGCGGACGATCTCCACCCCGTGTCCTCCCACTTCCCCTCCCAGTTTCATCCCACAATCTACCATACATGGCGAATGCTAAATAGCTCCTGAATATGATGACGCTCTTAATAAGCACTGCATTTTGACTGACATGAGGAGAGAAGGTAGGCAACCGGCCGCAAAGAAAGCGACTGGGAAGGAAGAAAGCCTGTGCTATGCGCCGCTGTAACTGGCTCACAAACACGCGCGCGCGCTGATCACATATCGTGATTGGCACAGTCGTTATAGTCTTTGTTAAGCTGTTTTGCCCAACTTTGTACTGTATGAAATATCACATATTAGCGAACCTGTAGGTCTATGGCCTATATAAAATGTGTTGTGAGAAGTGAAATAATGCATTAGCCTATAGTCTATTCCAAAGCATTGTTTCCCTTCCGTGAGATCCACACATTTCCAACAATGTCAGATTATAGTTTAAACTTCGAGGGTTAGTTGTTATAGGAAAGAGATGCATGTAATAATTTGCTAAATTCATAAAATTATTTTATCTAACAAAATATATAGTTTTAATTAATATTTTGGCCTTAAAGCGGCTACGAGTAACATTTAAATATCTTTTAAACAGCCTCATGTTTCCTCTGATAATCATAAATTACCTTTAACAGCAAACCAGACCATCAGTGCAAAGAAAGACGTTTTTAAATAGTTTTTATTACTGCATTTGATCTGGTCGTACACCTAGTCCGATTTTCGGTTCACGCGTGCATGCTCTATGGTCGTATTGGTCACAGATTTCAGCGTGGCGCAGGAACATGAATTGAGAAGCCTATCCCTCCAGGTGAGGGAAGGGGAGCGGGAGCCTTGTTTGAGACAGTTGTTTGTCGTCATAATGACTGATAACGGGGCTGAACCATAAAAGAAAAAAAAGAAAATGCAATGAAGAAAAGCTAAAAGGGAGAGTGATAGTCGGGCGGGAGGGCGTTGCCAAGCAACGTATACACAATTTCACGCAGCGAAACTAGACTGCAGTGTTTACTCCTAAATGAATGAGCGGTAGCCTACTAAAACAAAGTTTACTTTGCCTCACCAGCATCATCAGATGACCATTATTTATCGGAAATAGTCATTATTTACAACATAAACACATTACCTCATCGTGATCCATACTAACTAACTGCCATCTCTCGTTCATTCGCTTTGTGTGAGGACACGGGGACACGTTCAGCTCCGTGAGAGGTGACAATGCATCAACTCATTGCAATCAGGTGTGTTTAGCACTTACTGGCATTAGTTGATGCTGTGTCACCCATGGACTCACGGAGCCGAAAAGAGTCCGGTGCCCTCACACTTTCAACACACGGACACGCCACGCACCATATTGCTTCCTGATTATTTGAATCTTGCACTCCCTGCACGAGCTAGAAAACAGCTTCACGACAGCTGGCGTCGTAATAATACTACCGCTTTTGTTCAAAGGTGTCGCCAACGTGCGGACTTACTCGTAGTAGCTTTAACTTTGTACAAAACTACTTTTTACACACAGCCTAAAATATGAACTATTTGCTCTCCCGCTGGCCACTCAGGGACACACCTCCCGACGTATATGATATTATTATAAAGTAGAACTATAAGATTAAATTTAAAAATATAACCAAAATATGTATAGAACTACTTGACCTACATCATTACTGCATGCCATAGACAACAGTAGCCTATATTCGCAACAATAGGTACGCACATATAATTGATTAAATATATCGGATGCCATGCATTTCACAAGAATATGTGTTTTTCTCTGATGGCAGAGCTTTATTTCGAGGTGTTTTGCCATTGAGTGTTGCTGATTCCCCGAGTCAGGAAAACCTTTGCAGTAGCTCTACGCATGGTCGAAAGTTGGCGTAGGAATACGCACACTTCTCTGCAAAGAATTATTTTATAAATACCACCGTTTTGCCACCGCACATTTGACCGCACATTTCTGCCGTATACGCAAGGTTTTTGTGCGCAGCAAGCTTTATAAATGAGGCCCCAGGTCTATATGCCTAAATGCATTGCGTTGCTGCCATGTGATTTCCTGATAAGTTACATGTGTTAATAAGAAATTGAACCGCTGTACCTAATTAAGTGGCTGGTGAGTGTGTGTATATATATATATATATATATATATATATATATATATATATATATATATATATATATATATATATATATATACACACACACACAGTATATATAAAACAATGTTGGGGAGTGTAGACTCCACACAGTCCATCATTTAATGCAGCTAAACATAGTCAGTAGAGGTGCAGCCAGCAGGGACACTGTGTTGGTTTAGTTTGAATGGGACATATAAAGGTAATAAAACAGTACAGGGGAACTGCACATACTAGCACTGCTCCATAGAGCCACTAGTAGTTAAAACCTACTGTGTGTTTAAAGCGCGGTCTTCAACCTTCAACCCAGGGTCTTTGGAGAACAGATAAAAGGTGTTGTGTTTTGAGCCTTAACCTCTTTTAACCAATTGTATACTCAGTTGTTGTGTTTATGGTTGATTAAAAATGTATACAAAAGTATGAGTGATCTTCTTTAGTACCACTGAGGAAGTCAGGGGTTGCATTTTAAGCTTGAGGCCTAGTTATTGTAACATAGTGATACAGTCTCGTCAATGATTTTCTTTTCAGCTTTCTATTTAATGGCAGCTAACGTTAGACACATCCCGTCGGGCTCTCCCATGACAACATGCTTATCAATGCTTGAAGTTTACTCAATATTTATTTCCTCAACAAACAAAAAAAGGAATCCCCTATATAAAACCTATGAATGATGAATAGTGACTGCATCCATCCATCTGACTGTGTGTGTGTGTGTGTGTGTGTGTGTGTCCACAGGGCTGAGTGGTGGAGTGTGGGTGGGCATAGTGTTCATCTCACTCACCGCCATCATCATCACCATCACAGTGACTGTGCTCTGCTGCAGACACCGACGCCAAGGGAGCAAAAGACTGCAACAATCAACTCAGACTTCTGGTCCTGTTTAATGAGCGTGTGTGTGTCTGTGTGTGTGTGTGTGTGTGTGTGTGTCTGTCTGTGTGTGTGTGTGTGTGTGTGTGCGTGCGTGCGTGCGTGTGTGTGTGTGTGTGTGGGCGTCTTTTAAACAAAGGGAGCTGGCATCTCCTCAGTTTTCTATCTCCTCCCAGTTTCGAGAAAACCACTATTTTACATTTTTACATTGCTGTGCTCTTTTTTTTAAATAGTATATTCTGCTCAATATTCTTGGAATTTGATATCTTGATTTAGATAAAGGGCCAACACATGCAGCCTCCTGAGTCAAGATAATAAGAAGTCTGCTTTGTGGCCTATTTGGAGCCACACCCATTGGTACATTAAGAATCATGTATCATACAATATCAAATGATACTCACAGCAATAGTTTCAACCCGGAAGATTTCTGATTGGAATCTGATCGTTTCTCTTTATTCAATCCTTCACAACTTCATTTTCATCTTGTATCTGATGTTCTTCTAGCGTAAGTATGTCAGTCCAGTTGCCCTCACACCGTTTTATCCCAATATTGTTATTTGTTGAAAATAATATGATATTCTGTCAACTGAACTTTCCCCTAGGCCAGTGACTGTAAATAATTAAGTTCTTTAGTGGCATCTAGTGGCTATCCTGTGAAACTACAGCTACATCAGCAGACTAATCTCCACAAATCCATTTTCAACTAAACTTGAAGCCTTATGTAACTAACTCATTGGAATTCATTATCCTGTCGTGATTGTGTCCCAAGTGGCTTTTGTTGAACACAAGGAAGAAAGCATTTAAACACTCAAAATAAAAAGGTTCCCTACATTCTGCTCTTGTAGTGATTCTTGACTGAGACAAAGTTGTGTTGTTTGGAGTAGCAGAGGGCCACCACAGTTCTAAACATCGGAGCATTTATCCACCCAAGACAATGTTTTTTTTCTCAGGATTTTGTGGAGACCCAAACAGAGCAAAGCTAGAGTGAATCATTTGATTTAATTACATTTATTTTGAACATGTAAAAAAAGAAGCAAAAAGTTTGTACAGAAAACCACTTTGCACAAATAGAAAGCACGATGCAATCCTACATTTTTTAAATACTTGATCATTTGGATTACATATCCGCCAAGGAGTGGGAAGAAGGATAGACGTTTATGACCCCATCCCTTCTCTACAACTCTTTTTTTTAATTTTTATTATTATTATTTTTTTGGCATTTTCCAGCTTCATTACACAGCACAGAGCCGAAATGGGGAGACAGAGAGAGAGGGGGGACGACCTGCAGTAAAGGTCCACGGGTCGGATTTGAACCCGCGACCACTGCACCGAAGGCCCGAGCCAATACGGTATGCGCTCCACCCACTACACCACCAGAGCGCCCCATACAACTCATTGTTAATAAATGAACTCAGCCCTCCTTATACAGTGCATACGGAAAGTATTCACAGCGCTTAACTTTTTCCTCTTCGTTATGTTACAGCCTGGAATAAGCCAGCTGGATTAAATGTTTGCAAATGTATTAGAAATAAAGAACAGAAATATTATATGTACATAAGTATTCACAGCCTTTGCTCAATAATTTACAACCTCAAGTCTTTTGGAATATGAAGCCACAAACTTGACACACTTATCTTTTGCCAGTTTCACCCATTCCTCTTTACAGAACCTCTGGAGCTCCATCAGGTTGGATGGGGAGCGTCGGTGCATATTTTCAGATCCCTCCAGAGATGTATAATGGGATTCAAGTGTGGGCTCTGGCTGGGCCACTCTAGGACATTCACAGAGCTGTCCTGAAGCCACTCCCTCCATACCTTGGCTGTGTGTGTTGGGTCGTTGTCCTGTTGAAAGATGAACCGTCGCCCCAGTCTGAGGTCAAGAGCGCTCTGGAGAAGGTTTTCTTCCATGTCTCTGTACATTGCTGCATTCATCTTTCCCTCAATCCTGACTATTCTCCCAGTTCCTGCCGCTGAAAAACATCTCCACAGCATGATGCTGCCTCCACCATGCTTCACTGTAGGGATGGTATTGGCCAGGTGATGAGCGCTGCCTGGTTTCCTCCAAACATAACGCTTGGCATTCACGCCAAAGAGTTAAATCTTTGTCTCATCAGACCAGAACATTTTGTTTCTCATGGTCTTTTAAAGCAGAAGACATGTTTCTGTTCCCTTCCCCAGATCTGTGCCTCAAGACAATCCTGTCTCTGAGGTCTTCAAACAATTCCTTCGACTTCATGCTTGTTTAGTGGTCTGACATGCACTGTTAACTGTTGGACCTTATATAGACAGGTGTGTGCCTTTCCAACTCTTGTCCAAACAACTGAATGTACCACAGGTGGACTCCAATGAAACTGTAGAAACATCTCAAGGATAATCAGTGGAAACAGAATGGACCTGAGCTCAATTTTGAGCTTGATCGCAAAGGCTGTGAATACTTATGTTCAAGTGATTACTTTGGTTTTTCATTTATAATAAATATTCAAAAATCGCAAACAAACTTTTTTCATGTCATTATGGGGTATTATGTGTAGAATTTTGAGGAAAATAAATACATTGAATCCAGCCTTATTCCAGGCTGAAACATAACGACATGTGGAGAAAGTGAAGGGCTGTGAATACTTTCCCTATGCACTGTATATATACACACAATAATTATTTAGTTAATATAGTTTTAATTACTCATTATACATCTCATGAATAGAAATGTATAACTAATATGTTCATATCAAATGTTATCATTATTATATATTGTAATCAAAATTATATATATGTATAATAACATGTATCAGGTTATGTTTTTTCATGGCCTTCTACTGCCCCCAACTGGGCGAGAAATAAGTGTATTCTGTTGCTCATTGCCCTTATCTGACCAATGTGATCTGTGATGTTTATGGCTAGACAGCACATAGTAGATCTACTGTGACACAAATCAAAAAGTGAACAATTATAGATGAGCCCTCACCTTGGACAGTGTTCTCTTGAAGGAATACTTCACCCATACGGAACTGGCATTCTATCATTATAAAATCGCTATTATAATATAATGAATGAGGTTTTTCTTCCCTCAGTCTTCCCTTGGCCAAGCTTTCCTGTTAATCCTAACCCTACATTTTCCCATTTGTGATGTCACGCATGGTAAAATCTAGGGTTAGACAGTGGGACCATAAAACACTCTTGCTGCCTTTTCTCAGGCTAGCATGAACCGATTTCTAAAAGGTTTGCACATTTATACTACATACGACCTCAGAGTTCAATACACCTTCATATTTCCATCAGTGAAGTAGGTCTTTAATGACAAAGCAGAACACATGCTGGAATCACACATGACTTTTATTTTCTTCATTTTCTTTTCTGACACATCACCTCACATTGAGACAGCAACACATACAACATGAAGATATTATCATCACAAGAAAACCATGGCCTCACTATGGCAACAGACAGGTTGGTTTGAATATGGTTTGACTCAACCATGGCTTTTAAAGTGCATCATAGAAAACACACTCACTGCAAAAAACAAAACGCTCCAGAATCAACTGTATCTTTGTCTGAACAAACTGACTGCTCTGACAACTGCTTTCAGTAATATTCTGATGATCCATGCCATGATCATGTAACAACTTTTATTAAAAGGCAGCCTGCAAATAAATAATTCAAAAATAAATACATTTCAAAATAAATAAATACATGTCAACAAATCAGTGTAAATGAAACATTTGTTTTTTACAGTGCACGGTATGAAATGTATATTGTGCTACATGTGGCTATATACAGTGATACATTTCTTAATAGTAATTTATGACACAGATGCACTTAATGAGTCAGAAACACAGAAGTGGAGGGTTGATCCATTCTTCACACAGTTCTCTGTAGAACACATCTGCTTATAGTTACTGCTTTTTAGTTCAGTTACATTTACATTGTCGTACAAAGAAATGTCATTTTTGGTATGTATTATATACATATGTATATATATATATATATATATATATATATATATATATATATATATATATATATATATATATACACATACATACATACACACACACACACACACACTCACCAGCCACTTTATTAGGTACACCTGTTCAATTGCTTATAAAAACAAAAAGCTAATCTTCCAATCACATGGCCGCAACTCAATGCATTCAGACATGTAGACGTGGTCAAGACAACGTGCTGAAGTTAAAACAGAGCATCAGAATGGGGAAGAAAGCGGATGCATAGATGCATTGAGTTGCTGCCATGTGGTTGGCGGATAAGTTAAATGTGATAACAAGAAAATTAACCGCTGTACCTAATAAAGTGGCCGGTGTGTGTGCGTGTGTGTGTGTGTGTATGTATATATATATATATATATATATTTAGTTTTGACAGCGGAATATGCAGGTCCAGTCTATTGCTAGTTCCTAAAACAGGAACTGGGACAAAGAGGAACATGTATTTAATGTTTCTTGTAAGTTTGGATGAAAGTAGTATGAACTGACTGGTTAGCCTTTAGCTGAAACCGTTTGACAGATGAGCCACTGTGAAAGAGTTGACTGTACTGAAGACAACACGTGACTGACAGATGACTGTCACGTGACATAGGAAACATTTGTAAAGTGATATTATTTGGTCATTGAACATGGCTGGACAGATATTGTTTAACAGTTGATAAAAGAGAATAAACTATGTTGACACTCCACCTCTATGGTTCAAAATGGAAGCAGAAACTGCAAAAACATTTTCAAGTGACTGAACCATGTCTCTGCAGAAAGCAGCGAAAACAGAAGTCTATGATATTTCATTTTTATACAAAGTGTTTTCAGTTGTTTAGGGCTGGATTACCCCAAAACAAGAATTCATGTCTTATTTTATAATATATTATAATAACAATTTAATAATTTTTTACAGACAATTCAATATATCACAGTATAGTTTTGTGTCTTTATAATAGTATATGTACATTACATATCTATTCTGATTGCCCATAGTTAAGTAAAATCTGTGTCAAGCCTATGTTATATGAATGAGACATTTGATCCATTCTTCAACAATAAGCATCATGACTTTTTACACAAGACAGCACTGAAAACTGGCTCACATGGATATTTTCATATGGAATATGTACAAGGTCAATTCTAGTTCTTCTTCCTGTGTCACTGAGCCCACCTGGAATGTCTTTCTTACATAACCTGTACATGACTTAGCATTCTGTCTTGACCGCACAGTCAGATATCACACCATGTTTTGCAGCTTTCAGTGTTGACGTGCAATCATGGCAAAGCAGTGACATGGTGAGCACAAGACTGACCCGCAAGGTCTGTTCCAGGGTCTTACAGGAAATAACTTCATCTTGTACACACATATGTTCCATCATACATGCACATACTTCATTTCATATAAGAACACTTCTATCCTGTGACGTGGGATATTGAATGTGCACTGATTTGGGCTCTAGACCAGTATACAATGTATTGGTTACACAGTATGCGTGGATGATGATATGTCTATATTATTGCATGTTTAAAAAAAGAATGACTGAAAATAGTTGAAACCATGCAGCTTTATCTGAGCCCATTCACCCCCCACAGTCATCCCAGAGGCATACCATGCAGATGATGGTGGAAGAGCAGTTAGGACTACACTGACCATAAAGCCATTCTTGTTGTGCTCACTCCCCCTCTCTGGCGTCTTTGGTTTGATGAGGGGAAACATGTAGTTGATTTTCTCACTAGCCTTCAAGAAAGTGTCTGTAAGAAACTCTGCATTGACTTTATTTAATTTGATTTTAGCCATACTTTTATACCAGCTGTAAGGAGGTTTAGAGTGTCTGGAATGTAGTGTCTTCATACTTCATTAAATAAGGTGTCAGAATGCTTACTAAATCTATCTTATTGCAATGGAGAAAGGATATTAATACGTGGACAATGGGCTAAACCAGTTGATATGTTTTAAGTTAGATGATAGAATATGATAGAATTGATAGAATACAATGAAATATGGATTGGTGCATATGAATGTGGTGTTTCTTTTCATTATTTGCTGATCTCATGCGATTGATACATTTTCCTTGAGCTAGAACAAGCTGGAACTGCTTCACAACAAATGAAATCCCAATTGGCTGATGGTGGCACTTTCACTAACAGCCCATCAATGTGAAACGTTGAAAGGCCGGCCCATTACCTTGAAATATACTGTAAAAGTATTTTCTAATTTGCATAATGTGAAAACAGTCCTTTGACTTTCAACTGTATCAACACTAAGTTTGGTATACAGCTTTGTGGGACTAACACAAAAGCATCCGATTGGATGAGATTGGTCCATACACTTTGCCAAGGGTGGGGCATGGCAGAACATTAGCCATCACTCATTCATCTGGCCTGACTCATGCTGACTCAACAGTAGTATTTTAAAGTTGCAGTTTTATAATTAACTGCAAAAACGTGTACACCTATCCTTTTGTGTTAAAATTAAACTGTTAAGAGAACTGCATAGATAGTGCACAACTAATATGAAGGCATAGTTTGTATTATTTAATAGTATTTGTATATCCTATACACCTGGGACATTAATGTAGTTAAATGCAGTATTTAGTGTCAATGTCCAAGTCATGATCCATCTGTTTAATGCTACTGATTAGGTTTTATTTTGACATTTAGTGGCTAAAAAGAGTAACTTTGCACCACCTGAAAATCTTGTTTCTGCTGACTAACAGTGATTTTCTTCTTCCCTAGCGGCAGTGACGTGTAGATGTACTCCAGGATGCTGTGACATGGCTTCACACTTCTGATAAACCCCTTCAGTGATGCTGTGGCCACAGATGGCAGTAATACACTGTTTTTCAGCCTGATGTTAAGATACTCTTAAAGGTTTACTAAGCTACCAGGGAACATTGATCTGTCTGTGGTTTGTATAAACATGTCCAGCTCCTCTGAACCAGGCTTTTATGCCTCGTTTCCACCGAGTAGAGCGGGTCGGGTCGGAGCGGCTCAGAGCGGGACAGCTCACTTTTAAGAATCTCGGTGGTGTTTCCACCGCCGACCCTACCCTTACTGGTAGGGCGGGGTTTAGGCTGGACTGCGATAGCCGCCGCCAGAATATGGGTCAAACTATTGGGCTGTGGAACAACTTTGGTCAAGCCAGCGGTCTCTCGTTTTTGCTTGGTCAAACCAGCTGCTTCTTTATTTATTCCCCCCGTGTTGTTGTGAGCGTAAACGCACAGAGACGGCTCGGTGCAACTGATAGAGACAGTGAGCGAACAGTGCTGGCTGCGGCAGCTATGTGACATCGTAGCAGTGGGACAGCAGTAACCAACTGATTAATTTAATGACGAGGGAAAACACCACACAATAAACAGTGCTGTGTTCACATTTTTGCCAAAACACAAGACTCTCTTTACTCTTGCCGAGGTGACTACACACGGTGGAAATGATTATTTCGACCAATAAACGGACGGCATGTGTAGCTCCGCCTTTTCGGCACCCTTTCAGGCGGCTGGTACCCCAACGGAGGAGTACTGAAATTAGGAGCGGCTTAGAGCGGTTAGGCGCGCTTATATCCGTACCCTACCCAACTTTTGGCAAATGAAAAGCCAATATACCCGACCCGACCTACTCGGTGGAAACGAGGCACTACATCAATGTTAGTGGAGCCGCTGCTGTGTGTCAAAACCAGGCTCTTTTATTAGCGTGCACACACGACGGACAGGTTGCAGATGGTGAGTAGATATTAGCTGATTTTGACTAAAAAGTGTTCTAGATTAAATCACTTAGTACGCCTTCAAAGGAGCCCTCTTAACATAACTCAAAACACTAGGCATCACTGACTGAAAACACTGGGCATGTAACCATGGTGACGGTATAGATACACACTAACTGTACAACTCCACCCAACTTTAGTTAGTCAAATTAAGACCTAACAATACTAGTTGACTATATAGTCTGAAAAGCACAATAGAAGAGTATATGATTTATATACATTTTACCTGTGTGACAAAGTCCACTTTCACATGCTTCAACACTACGCTCAAATTAAAATAGGGGAGTCCATCTTTATGGTGGGCATATTAGCCCTGTCAAAATGGAAAGGAAGGAAATGTTAACTGAGAAACTCAGAGGACACAAGGACTGTGTTGGCAGCTGACATTTTGAATATAAAACAGATAGTATCAACCTCATGGTTGTTAGGCAAGCATCATCTGGGGAAAAAAACGTTAGGGAATCATTTACTTGAAGGGAGATCACCCCTCAAAGAACGACATGATAATTCATGTCCTTGTTTTCAACCGTAAATTCTCTGAATCACTCTACGCTAACCCGGTTTCCTCAATAGTTATCATTAGATCCAGTGGAGCCAGCTGGACCCATGGTACCTGCTACTTTTAACATCTTGCCTTCTTCTCTTCTTTTCCTTCTGACTTTCATTTTTCACATTGAAACCTCCAAACATAAAGACATGTGAAACTAGAATTATTGCCATAAATATCATTAGAATGATCCCCTCCCCTTGTGTCCATCTAATCATGCCTTCTTCATTCACCCTCTATGTCTGAGTCCTTTTACTTCTCTCTCTTCTGTAGTGTTGCTGCTGCTGTCAGGGGAACTGTGCTGACATGGTAACCCATGGTAGAGGTTACTTCAGGTCGATGTCCTGGGTCTGGGACTGAGCCTTCTCCTTTGCCTAAAAACAAGACAAGACAATACAGACAGCAAGAGCAGAAATGTGATTGAAAGCAATTAGAAATACAAATATCAACTGATGCTATGGTTCTGACATATAAAATGATTAGGCTATTTGCTTATTAAAGGAATACTTCACCCATACAGAACCGGTGTTCTATCATCATTATAAAATTGCTATTTTAATATAATGAATGAGGTTTTTCTTCCCCCAGTCTTCCCTTCGGCCAGCTGTCCTGTTAATCCTAACCCTACTTTTTTACTGAAGTGATGTCACATTAGTAAAATGTAGGGTTAGACCAGGGGTGTCCAAACTACAGCCCACTTTGTATTGACCCGCGGCCGATTTAAAAGATATAATGTCATTTGGCCCCCTTTTTTTTTTCTTAGTGCAGGGGTGTCAAAACTGATTGATTGGCCCGCGGCACATTTTAAAAATATAATGTAATATGGCCCTTTTAGTTTTTAAATCATTTAAATGCATTCGTTATATTACAAACAAATATGTCCCATAAAAGAAAAAGAGCACCAAGCCCATCCCAGTGGACCCTGCATTTATTTTATTTGAAATTAATATTATTATGGAAGATCCATGTGTCCTTTTTCAATAGCTTCTAATTCATCTGACCCAGTGTCTCCAAATAATTTTTTCACACAAAATTTCTCAGATTTAGCCTCTGGGGCATACTTCCGGACCCCTCTAGGAGGCTCCTGAACTCGGATGCCTACTATTTTCACCCAGCTGGACATTGGAGGCAATAGCAGAAAACACTGGGTGTCTGAAGGCATTTAACAATAGTCAGATTTGGGCTGAGTGGAGAGGGGCCCCCTAAACAAATTCTTGGAGGCTTCGGTCGGCTCTGAGAGGAAGTGTGTCTGTTTAATTTGCAAGGAAAGTGTTGCCATGAAGAAGGATTACAATTTACGAAGACATTATGAAACTAAACATCAGAGCAGCTACATGTCCTGATAAATGTTTTATTTTTGCCAAGTGGCCCGGCCCTTCGTAGATTTTTCTGTATGTGGCCCTCAGTGAAAAAAGTTTGGACACCCCTGGGTTAGACAGTGAGACTATAAAACACTCTTTCTGCCTTTTCTCAGGCTAGGATGAACCGATTTCTAAAATGTTTGCACATTTATACTACATAGGATCTCAGAGTTCAATACACCTTCATATTTCTACCGGTGAAGTAGGTCTTTAAGATGTGTGCTGTAATGGTGAAGACCTGCAAAAAAACAAGGTCAATGATGGCACACAAGTACACCATTATAATTCAGCTGAGCCTTTTGTCAAGACCAAGTCTAATACATTTTGCAGGCAAGGCGCACTATAATCAAAAGGGTTGTTTGGTAAAGTAGAATAGAGTTTGTTATGTGTGGTTACCATTAATCATTAGTTTTAAGTGTAAGATTTACTCTACTCAAATAATTTGAGCCTATAACATGTATGTGTAGGAAAATTTAATATCATGTATTAATTAGTGCTGTCAGTTTAACGCGTTATTAACGCAAACCCATTTTAACGGCGTACATTTTTTTTACACAACGCTCTTCATGGCCTAGCAAACGTGGTTTTTTCACATGCTGTTGCATCAACTAGTAAAGTTAGAACAACTGAAACACCACAAATTATACATATGGCTCGTAGTTAAGTTACTGTTGATTCAAACGGAACATGTCCTACAGCGTAATTTCACATTAAAGTCATTCAACTGGCAAAACGGCTAAACGTCAAGTCAATTCTGACTTATATTTTGAAGCAGAAACCGGAACCCAGCACTGCCTTGCTCAGCTGCGCGCAGCGCGACCTTCACTAGTAGCGTCTTCCATGTGTGACTGGGACTTCGCGGAAAAAGAACAGAAAAGAAAGCTTGTCATTTGCAAAAGTCCTAATTATTACCCTGCGCGGACACCAAAACCTCCATGAATGTTAGTGGCAGCCGGCAGTCATTAATTTTCACTTTAATTTTCGATACGAAGGGCGACTGAAGCCTCGGCTATACTGTCGTGCAAAGGCAAAAGACCGTAACTTCAATTTTTTCAAAAATGAGTTTTTGTAACAATGGCCATCAATTTTATCATGTGAACCAAAATTCTGAGTCAATTTTGTTGTTTTCTTATCAAACTAAGATGCTGTTTTTGCCATATCTTCCAAAAGCAGAGGAAAAGCCAAGGCAGAAGACCGTAACATCAGTTACGGTCTTCTGGCTTTGTTTCGAACGTTAGAATGAAGTTACTGCTGAGTTACGGCACTCTGCCTTTGTTTTTCCAAGCCCTTACTGTTTGCCGCGCTGGAGTTACGGTGTTCTTTTGCCTATGTATCGTATGTAATCGAAGCACTTCTGTCACAAACCTTAAAGCGGCTACGAGTAACATTTAAATATCTTTTAAACAGCCTCATGTTTCCTCTCATAATCATACATTACCTTTAACAGCAAACCAGACCATCAGTGCAAAGAAAGACGTTTTTAAATAGTTTTTATTACTGCATTTGATCTGGTCGTACACCTAGTCCGATTTTCGGTTCACGCGTGCATGCTCTATGGTCACATATCCGTATTGGTCACAGATTTCAGCTTGGCGCAGGAACGTGAATTGAGAAGCCTATCCCTCCAGGTGAGGGAAGGGGAGCGGGAGCCTTGTTTGAGACAGTTGTTTGTCGTCATAATGACTGATAACGGGCCTGAACCATAAAAGAAAAAAAAAATGCAATGAAGAAAAGCTAAAAGGGAGAGTGATAGTCGGGCGGGAGGGCTTTGCCAAGCAACGTATACACAATTTCACGCAGCGAAACTAGACTGCAGTGTTTACTCCTAAATGAATGAGCGGTAGCCTACTAAAACAAAGTTTACTTTGCCTCACCAGCATCATCAGATGACCATTATTCATCGGAAATAGTCATTAAATATTTACAAGATAAACACATTACCTCATCGTGATCCATACTAACTAACTGCCATCTCTCGTTCATTCGCTTTGCGTGAGGACACGGGGACTCGTTCAGCTCCGTGAGAGGTGACAATGCATCAACTCATTGCAATCAGGTGTGTTTAGCACTTACTGGCATTAGTTGATGCTGTGTCACCCATAGACTCACGGAGCCGAAAAGAGTCCGGTGCCCTCACACTTTCAACACACGGACACGCCACGCACCATATTGCTTCCTGATTATTTGAATCTTGCTCTCCCTGCACGAGCTACAAAACAGCTTCACGACAGCTGGCGTCGTAATAATACTACCGCTTTTGTTCAAAGGTGTCGCCAACGTGCCGACTTACTCGTAGTAGCTTTAACTTCAATAAAGTGTAAAGCAAACTGTCTGATTGTTTAAGTCTTCTATAACAACAACATTAAGAATGGCCTGTTCTCGAGGGAAAATGATGGTGGAGATGGCTTTGAAACGTAAACACCAAGATCCAGGTAAGGAGGATGAAGATACAAGGGGGGAGATGTATAGATATGCAATGTACTTCAGGTTTTGTGAAATTCAGCTAGTAGCCTTGTTAGCTAGCTATCGAGGCAAACAAGTTGGGCTAGCTATTACTTGTAAAAACACATCTGTATCATATAAGGGAACACGTTAGATGGCTTGCCAGCTGCAAGACACCAAATCAAAGACTGAATACTAGTTAGGAAGGACACATTTTCACGGGCCATACAGTTTAGAGCTAGCTGCCTGCCAATGACAGTCCAGTCCACTCACTGACAGAAAACAACGCAAGCGAGTTGGGGGCGCCTGCCGCCTGGCGACACACCTCCCGGCTCGGAGAAAACATAGCCTGAACGAAAACAAACCAACCCAGCAGATAGAATTTAGATCGCACCTCACCTTTTCTTGAAATCTGGTCAAAATCCATGTAAAAACAAACATCCATTGAGGAAACAAATCCATTGTCTTAATCCATAAAAAGTTATCATCATCAGTATTAGACGATTCGCTGCCTGTTGTCCGGTTTAGTGCCATAAAGTGATTAGCTGCTATAAAGTGATTTCGGTCTCACGTACGGCACTTGCTGAACGACTTGTACATATGTAGCCTGTTTATGGCAATCAAAGTAAAAGTAGCAAACAAACAGTGCCTTGTAGCTTTGAGTTATTAATAGTCTGGGCATTTTAGCAGAAATTTGCGCTCGCACACACACGCACCTGAGCAGTGCTCCCCCCCCCCCCCCCACACACACCTGTGCCTGTGATGTGTGGGGTCAAGCAATAGTTAAGCAAACAAAACACGATCCTTTCTTGCAGACTTTTAGCCATAATTACCTGCCTGCATGCAACTGAGGGGCACATCCAGGCTGACTTAATTCTAAAAAGTTCATTTTGAAAAGGGAAATGTGTTTAAATGTTGTGCTGTAATGTGTATTATGTCAGGTAATGAGTTGGAATAAAGTTGACTAAAAAAACGAGGTTGGTGATTATAAATAGGGTGGGGTCAATATGACACCAGAGGACAAAGGGTGTATCAGTCGGGAGGACATTACGAGGGTTAAGAAATGTGACAAAATGTAATTTCCACAACAGTCATTTCCATCATTTTTCTTCATGTTTTATATATGTTTATATGTTTTATATATGCATTATATCACTGAAACATATGCATATCAACTTAAACAGTTAAAAAAGGGTTATTAGCTCATTCATATACACATTATTCAACATACATTTTTGTCTCATGTCATTTCCATCACATTCTGTCGTTTCCACCATACAGTCATTACCATTACAACACATGTTTAAGTAAAAATCACAAATAATAAACACAATAACATATTTATTTTTAATAGTTTTTAAAATTGTATGGCCTTAGTGCATTTAGTGCCTCTATTGAATAATGACCCCTGTGCTTCTAAACAAAATGGATATGATTTACAGACAACCTTTTGCAGATGATACTAATATTCATTATTAGCTGCTGTGTCTAATTTATTTTCTTTTATACTTGTCAGTTTCTTCTATTCCTGGAGCAAGTGAGCCAAATGATTGCATGCCCCCTGCAAAACTGGAAGCAACCGAGTGGACAGTTCTCCACAGTTATCTTGACCTCGCTGATGAGTTGTTTTGTGGAGCAGATGACCTGTTCACGAGCACACCAGACACCATTCATTTGCGACTTATGACACCAGAGCCTGCCCTTGCGTCTCTGACTGCACTGGAACAGGTCCTTGTTTCAGTTATTGCCGAGCCTACACTGACAGCACTTGAGCCAGCAATTGAGCCAGTGATTGCCCACGTCACAGTACCAGACCCAGTTCTTCCACCAGCGACACCAGCCGCTGCCCCAGAGAACTTGCCACCGTCTGTCCTTCATCCAAACACTCCTGCTCCTCCATCAGAGCCTACTAATCGACCTCCAATGAGGGGACCATGTGGAATGAAGTGCAGAAGGCAATGCTCAGGAAAATTTTCTGAAGACAGGCGGCAAGAAATATGGAGCGAATATTGGAAGATGTCTTATGGACAGAAACGGGCCTTCATGTTTCATTTCGTTAATCAGGTGCCAAAGGCAAAGGTCGGTGCCAATCCCAGTCGGCGGAGCAGGTCTTTTGTGTACAGGCTGCAGGATACACACAAAACCCAGCAGCAAGTGTGTAAGCTGTTTTTTCTTTCGACGCTAGGCTACCATCCAACCAATGATAGCCTGGTTCTCTCAGTGATGGGCAAAGAAAAATCGACTGCTCTAGCTCCACCTAACGATCAAAGAGGGAAACACGAGCTTGCCAACAAGCTGGACTTGAAGCCGTAGAAAGACCACATAGAGTCGTACCACCCATCTATCAGCCACTACCGGAGGGAACATCCACCACTCCGTCGCTATCTCCGGAGCGATGTCACCATGAAACTTATGTTTGCCGACTTCATCGACAAGGGGAACCACTGCTCTTACGAGACGTACCGTAAGGCAGTAAAGTCAGCCAACATAAGCTTTGCCAAACTTGGAGAGGAGGAGTGTGAGCACTGTCTGCTCCAGGACCTGCACATGAAGGCTGATCATCAGGGGGAGACTGCAGATGATTGCCCTCAGTGCGAGAGGTGGCGTCTGCACAAATCTGCAGCTGTTGAAACCAGGCTGCATTATAGGGCAGATGCAGAGAGGGAATGGCCTCAAAATACGGCAGTCCGAAGTGTCGACCTTCAAAAGGTCATTATGCTTCCACGTATGCCTGGGGTGAAGTCAGCCGTTTTCACCCGACGCATCTTTGCATATCATGAAACCTTTGCTGCAGTTGGAGCCATGAAGACCAAAAAAAAAACATCTCCGTTGTCTGGCATGAGGGTGTTGCAGGGCGAAGTGCCAAAGAGGTCACCTCTGCATATGTGGCTTTACAAAAGGAGCGGGACACGGAACATGTCGTGTACTGGGTGGACAACTGTAGCGCCCAAAATAAAAACTGGTGTCTGCTGTCATCACTGGCTTTACTAGTCAACTTGGACACAATATCTGCCCATGACGTGACCCTGAAATATTTTGAGCCTGGGCACACGTTTATGAGTGCAGACAGCTTCCACCATGGCGTGGAACAGGAGATGCGGCGCAGACCAGGAGGGGTAGTCTTCGATTTTGCAGATTTTCTGTCAGTGGTCGCAAATTCTAATTCCAGGAAAGTGGAGGTGGTGGAGTTGAAGAATGAAATGATCATGGCCTGGATCGATGGCCATTCTGCAGCCAAGGTAAAGAAAATGCCCAGACTGGCTGAAATGAAAGTCATTCAACTGCGACGTGGGTCAATGTCCATGTTTGTGAAGAAATCTCATGGGAAGGAGGACTTCACTGAGCTGGACTTCCTCCAGAAGAAGTTCGGGTCCTTCGTACCAGCCACCTTGAGGCCACAAGACTGGGGTGTAGAGGAGGCCAAGAAGACGGAGATCCTGAAGAATCTGGTCCCGCTCATGCCGTCAACCAGAAAATTATTCTGGAGCTCGTTGGCTGTCAGAGGCCTCAATGAGGATGAAGAGTAGTCTATCTCTCTCTCTCTCTCTCTCTCTCTCTCTCTCTCTCTCTCTCTATAATAAAGAAAAAAATAAAAAATAAAATAAATACATTTCTATTCCATCAAAAATGTATTAATTCAGTGTTTTTTAATCGATTCCAGAAAAATGCACATAATAAGATGGAAGGTTACCTTAAAGTGTTATTTTATCTCAAATACGTACAACCATAAGGTTTTTAAAATGAAAGGCTAGATAACACTGTACTCAGGTTATTATATCGTAGGTCTATATAAATAACTCAAACAGAGCTATGCATTCATACTATACAGAAGAAATAACCTACAGTAACATACAGAATATTGCACTCAGACAAATTAAACAAAAACTACATGAATAAGAGTAGATAACGCAAAAGGCTAAGTGCAATTGGGCCACCTGCAGGTCAGAATGGTTACACTGCATGTGCCGGACATTTCCCTCTCACGTGGAAAGCTATTAATACCATAGCAACCTAAACAGCGCTGCTTTAACTTAGCTTAAAACCAAGGACATTTTACATCAAACTGGCACACACAAATGTGTGATAAAACTCACAATAAATAAAACAAAGCTGCAGGTACTTACTTTATCAATAACATAATACCCAGAGTATATTCACAGGAACACAGGAAACAGCCAGATATAAGTTGAGCCAGCTGGTGCCCCATGGCTGGTGCACGCTGACATGAAGAAAACGAAACTTAGCTCACACGTACTATAAAACGTGAGCAACGGCTCTTAAAGCGACACCCATAAAAGGTCAAAGCCCTTAATACACAAGGTTTTGTCACAAGGATTTGTTAATATAGGCTATAATATAGGTTTAATGTCTTATTTATGATTTTAAAAAAATGCTGGAAAAGCATTTTGAAGACATGTACATTATTATGTAGGCCTACTTTTTTTTATTTATTAAATGAAAAAAGCCTGTATCCAAATCTGTTGTGTAAAAACTTTAGAAACTAATATGTGGTAAAAGATTTGAACTCTGGCTTTATCAACATTTAGATTTTTGTTTGGGAAAAAAAAACAACATTACCCATAATTGGTTACATATTGCCATATTTGCATGTTTATTAAGAGATTAAAGAAAAAATTTAATACAAAAAATAATTGTTTTAATGTCAGTAATCAACTGGTAAAGTATCATGATGATATCTATGTTAACATTTTTACCCTATTCGTCTGGGGTGTCTCGCCTTAAAATTCTCATAATTCTTTTTTCTATATATTCAATTTGTGTAGGCAATATGCCTAACTAGACAAAACTCACTAAATGTTATTTTAAGGTTATTATTGTTGTCACAGGAAAAGCTGATATAGAGTGATTCAAATCCATTTTGCCTTTGTATGACCCATTATTGTTTTGCAGATAATACAAAGGCAGAGTACAGTAACTTCCGAATAAGGGTCAAAGGTCAAGTTAAAATTTTAGATTTTTGGGGGATAAATAACTTCCTTTTCATACATTAACATGCCAAATTTTCAATAATCTACCTACAACTGATTTGGCAGGACAACAAAATAACTTTGAACTCATTTTTCTCAGTTCTACACTCTGGTGAGTTAAGGTCTTTTGCCTTTGTAGGGCAGTATAGCAGCGCCATGGCAACCACTGGCACACAAGCGTATAGTGTGTCCACTCCACACACAGTCTGCAATAAGCCTTGGATGAAAGACTCCCAAAACATTTAGGCCTACAACAACCACTTTAATTTAGCCTAAATACTCATTTGTTTTATATACCTATGTTGTTTTATGGTTTGGTTTTTAAATAAAAAAAGAAGTTCCAATTATGTTTGTGTATGCTGTTCTAGGGGTGGGGGGATCTACATTGTTGGCTATTTTCACTGAATTGCAAATTATGATATTTTAGAGGAAAAACAATAAATTACAAGGGTGTAGAGAATGGGTGTGATAAGAAAATGATGGGACAAAAATAAATCAAGGGACATTTAGGCTAGAATAGATAAAAATGTGATTAATCGCGATTAATCACGAGTTACCTGTGACATTAATGCGATTAATCGCGATTAAATATTTTAATCGTTTGACAGCACTTGTATTAATACATCTATTTCTAGCATTACTAGCATCCTCAATTAAAAAATGCTAACATGCTAATATGTAGAGGGTATAACGTGTATCATATTTAGCTACTATACATTTGTAAATGATCATGTAATGCAATTGCATCTGCAGCTGATAAGCATGCCCATAGTTTAGCAGGTATTATTATATTATTTTAAAATAACATTACATTATTCTTTACTATTTTTTAAAGTCATAAACCAAGATACCAAACTAAAGCTCTGGCCAAAGTAAAGCATTGACCTAATGAAAGCACCAACTATAAAATCAAGGGATCACCAAGTTATTTCACTTCATCTTGCGGGTAATGTGTTTCTGCCATTTGTCGCATCGCAATCCATGAAATAGTTGTTGATACAATTAAACTCAACTCCAAAATCTTCAACCTTTTGAATGCGCTACAGTAAAAGTTATTCTCAAGATACCTGTCATTTTTGTACAATATTTCATCTCCCTCCATTAAGTACTGTAGGGATTTTACAACAATAACACTTACTAGGAGCATGGCGCACCTAACTCGGAACTCAGAATTTTCTGGGTTAGGGGCACACCTTAAATCAGTGGTTCTCAATTATTTTCTGTCATGCCCCCCTTAGGGGACATAATTTTTTTCGCTCCCCCCCCCCCCTTAAATTGAAATACTATTGAGAACCTGCTAATATTTATTTATTTATCTGTACAAAACCACTGTATGAGTTTCTGGCACGAGCATTCTGCATACAATCACCTTATTATCAAATTAGATAACAAAAATTAGCTGAGATAACTTCTGCAGCAAAAAAATTCAAAGTGCAGTTTATTAGCTCAATTTGTAACATTTAAACAAGACTGCTCAGTCTGTGTGAATCTCAGGACAGAGAAACAAGAGCAAATGATTCACTGAGGTTTGCATTTCATTCAAAAAAAATTTAAACTGTAAACATAGTTGGTGTTTTTTTTATTATTATAGGCCAATAGGCCTTCTGTGATGAGATAAATAACCAATAATTCATTAATGTTATTATTAGTCTACTTGCTTGATTTCTTTTTAAATAGCCTACAGAGACACTTGGAACACATGTGGACATTTATTTACTGCAAATCGCAGCCTTTCGCGCAGATATGACCATACACAAGCGCACATCGCGCTTGCTAGCACTAAAAAAAATAATAATAATAAATAAATAAATAAATGTATTTTTTTTTGGTCAGTTGGAAATCAAGGCAGCCCTGACAACTCACGGCGTCCCCCCAGGGGGGCGCGCCCCACCATTTGAGAAGCACTGCCTTAAAGAAAAAAAATGCACATTTCAGAGTGGCCTTTTATTGTGGACAGTCTAAGGCACAACTGTGCACTAATCATGATGTCAGATCAGCATTTTGATGTGGCACACCTGTGAGGTGGGATGGATTATCTCAGCAAAGCAGAAGTGATCACACATTTAGACAGATTTGTGAACAATGTTTGAGAGAAATGGTAATATTGTGTATCTGGAATGAATTTTAGATCTTTAAGTCCATCTCATGAAAAATGGAAGCAAAAACAAAAGTGTTGCGTTTATATTTTTGTTGAGTGTAGTTATTGGCCCAAAAGTAACTAGTAGAAGCTAGATTCCATAATCAGCTCATTTGCATAATATGCAATTCTGAAAGAGGCAAAATTAATAGAAAATGCTGACCAGGCTTTGTTGCCATATGACTACAAGGTGAACTTTTTTATAGATATGCAGTGGCCTGCTGAATGTGGAGCTATAAAAAACTATTTAAAAACGTCACCTGGCAGCTCTTGCTCAGAGCGGACACGGTGCTGTCTGTCTGCTGGCTGCTGCAGGAGGCTGGAGGCTGTTATCAGATTGGCCGTGTGAGTGAGGGATGTCAGCGGTGAGGAGGAGGAGACGCCAGCCGATGCTACTCGGCTCTAGTGAGCACGTTTACAAAAAAAAAGTTGCAAGATGTGTCTCTGGTCTTTAACTAGCCTTATAGCTATGGCGGAAAGTCGGCAAATATAGCGGAAATGTTCAAGACGTGACGACAGCGTGACACTGAGATGAAAGTAGTTAATGTGATCCGCGCAGTTGATGGTGTTACTGATCACTCGCGGAATCTGCCTTCTCTCTCTCTCTATCTCTCTTTCTCATACACAAAGCACTAATAATAATAATGGAAAAAAAATTGGTGAATTTTGCAGTCGCGCACGTGCCCCCTTGTCTCAAAAAATGGTCGCAGAATGCGAGCATTTGGTCGCAGTCTGGAGCCCTGCAAAATGTGGTTGATTCAAGGGAACCTAATGTAATGGGACTCAACCCAATTGATCAAAATTGATATATTCTGGGCGTTTGCAGACTCCATCAAGGGCTGGGTCCTGCTAAGAACCCAGTGGACCCATAAAGACCTGTACTTAAAAGATTACCATAGGTGAATTTTATGAGTGTAGTTTCTAACTTACCTTGAGTGAGGGCCGAGGCGGCCTTACTGGTCTGACTGGTCGTACTGGCTCTGCTACTGGCTTTGGTTGCCTTCTGACCAGAGGTTCTAGGTCATCAGCTACATCAGGACAACTGATATATCCTCCAGCTCCAAACACTGAGCCCAGATCACCTTCTAACAAGTTGTGACTGATAGGGGCATTGGATGTAACAAAGTCCTGGTTAGCAGACATGTTGCTGACAACCGTGTTGGGGTTGGGAGTGAAGATACTGGTGTTACTGGGTTCGGGCCCTAGCAGGTCTTCTGATGCCACATCACTGTCTGAGCTATTATTGGTGGGACTGACATTACTCTGTGGTTCCATCACGCATTGATTATTGTTTGCTTCAGGAAAAACTTCCCTGCTCAATAAGTCCAGCACCTTTTGGTTGTCATGGCTACCTAAGTCTAGGAGTTCCTGATTTTCATTGCTACTGGGATCCACAAGTTCCTGGTTGCCATGTCTATCTGAAACTAGCACTTCCTGGTTTTCTTTGATAGCAAATTCCAAAAGTTCTTGGTTGCTATCATTTCCCAAATCCAGAACTTCCTGATTTTCAGTACAGGAGAAATCCAGCAGCTCCTGATTCCTTTGGCTACAAGGTTCCAGCACTTCTTGGTTATCATAGTTACAAGGTACAAGTAGTTTATCAATGGGGATATTGCAATAGGGTTCCACTATCTCTTGGTTGGTATAACTACAGAGATCGAGGAGTTCCTGGTGTTCATTGCTCAGTAACTCCCTGTTGTCAGGACTAGAAGGTTCCAACACTTCTTGGTTTCCATTGTTAAACAAATCCACCAGCCCCTGGTTATCATGGATACAAAGTTCAAGCACTTCTTGGTTTTCAGGGGTATTAGGTTCCAGTAGTTCCTGCTTGCTATAATGAGAAGGTTCTTCTTGTTTGTTGTCGTCATAGTTGCACAGGTCCATTGCCTCGTGGTTATCTTGGTCTAGTACCTCCTGGTTCTCTTCCTCAGGGCTGAGCTTAAAGCCATAAGGGTCGGAGTCCCGCGCCATCTGGGACGAAGTGATGTCAAAACTATAATGACCTAAGTCCAGTTGCTCTGGTTGAGATGAGGAGGGCTCAGGGTCGAAAGACAGATTGTCTTCAGCGGGTTCTGGACTCAGTTCAGCTTCTTCATCCGGGTCTAAGAGCGTGTGACTGGAATGTTCTGGACTGAGTTTGAACCCATAGGGGTCAAAGGAGGACTGACTGGTTGGTTCATAGCTCATGTCAAAGCTTAGCTCTTTGTCCTGATCTGAGTCAGGCTGGATGAAAAGCTCCTGGCAGTCGAGCGAGTTTTGGGGAGTTGCAGGGTTTTGGGGTTCCTCTTCAATGTTGCTAACCCATTCTGCCGCCTGACTGGAGGTAACATCACATGACAGATGTTTCTCTATATTGCCAGTCACCCAATCTGGTTCCAATGGAATTTGTTTGCTGAACTCAGGGACAGCCTGACCAGAACCCGAATTCAGACCTAGTAGAAGAAAATAATGAGGGTTTTTAGGCTAGAGGTATACACCATCAGGCGCATGACTTTATGGGAGCCGGAAAGGCAAAACAATAAATGTGTGAATTTAATTGACACTTTTTTGCATTGTCCACACTAAAACATGGAAGCAGCATAGAGATAAATCAAATGATTTTAAAACAATATTGTTTATACTCATATTAACATAATATCAAACATAAGTTGCAGCATCAGTCCACAACTGAAACAATTTGTAAAATAATGTGTGTAAAATATGAACTATGGAAATAAGATTTGAGCATGAATTACTTTGTTGCGGTTCTTCTGTTGCCTTCACGTTAGCATCTCCAGCTAGAGATCCCAGACTGTGTTCTTCTATATCAGAGGGAGGGGAGACAGTGCCCAGGTCCAGCTCATAGCCATTGGGGTCAGACTCTACAGAATACTGACCCTGGGTCCTCCAGCCATGGATGGGCTCTGGCCCCAGCTCCTCTGAGGAGCTCTGGATGGGTTTAAATCCAAAGGCATCATCAACCACAGCGATGGCATCCAGGTCTTCTCTGCTGTAGCTGATCTCTATGTCGCTGTCTTCATCGGGGAATTCAGACTCAAAGCACTGGGTTCCTGTTGAGGCTTTGTTTTCTGCACAGGACAGACTGGTGTCGGCCTCGTCACCAACGGTTCCTGCCCCTTCATCAGTTCCCTCTGGGAACAAAATATCTGCTGCAAAGGGGTCGCTGCCTTTGAAAGGGTCTGAAGCAAATCCATCTGGCAAACGGGTTATTTAACAAAAGCTTAGTGACAAGCCAGTTAAAATGATAGTGCACATGCTTTCCTATTTCATTTGATCATTACAAATGGAAAACAAAGAGGAAAGGCTGAAGCCAGGCAACATGACACAAACACTAGATCTACTAAGAGTTGTGTCAGCGGCAGGTAGAAATCCTAGCTACGTACAGTAACACGCTGTGGTGGAGGAAGGATTCTGATCCTTTAGTTAAGGTAAAGTGATATATATATATATATATATATACAGTATCTCACAAAAGTGAGTACACCCCTCACATTTCTTCAAATATTTCATTATATCTTTCCATGGGACAACACTGAAGAAATGACACTTTGATATAATGTAAAGTAGTCAGTGTACAGCTTGTATTATAGTGTAAATTTACTGTCGCCTCAAAATAACTCAACACACAGCCATTAATGTCTAAACTGAAGGCAACAAAAGTGAGTACACCCCTAACAAAAAATTTCCAAATTGGGCCCAAAGTGTCAATATTTTGTGTGGCCACCATTATTTTCCAGCACTACCTTAACCCTCTTGGGCATGGAGTTCACCAGAGCTTCACAGGTTCCCACTGGAATCCTCTTCCACTCATTCATGACAACATCACGGAGCTGGTCGATATTAGAGACCTTGCGCTCCTCCATCTCCCGTTTTAAGAAGCCCCAAAGATGCTCAATAGGGTTTAGGTCTGGGGACATGCTTGGCCAGTCCATCACCTTTACCCTCAGCTTCTTTAGCAAGCCACTGGTCATCTTGGAGGTGTGTTTGGGGTCGTTATCATGTTGCAATACTGCCCTGCAGCCCAGTTTAAGAAGGTTGAGTGCACGTTTTCAGCGTCATACCAAGAGGTTGGCTTTGGAAAATTGACGTATGAGTGCTGCCAGCATTGCTGCAGGGCTTGAAGGGGTGGGGGGTCAACCTGTCAGTGCTCAGACCATACGCCGCACTCTGCATCATACTGGTCTGCATGGCTGTCGTCCGAGAAGGAAGCCTATTCTAAAGATGATGCAAAATAAAGCCCACAAACAGTTTGCTGAAGACAAGCAGACTACGGACATGGATGACTGCAACCATGTCCTGTGGTCTGATGAGACCAAGACACATTTATTTGGTTCAGATAGTGTTAAGAGTGTGTGGTAGCAAACAGGTGAGGAGTACAAAGACAAGTGTGTATTGCCTATAGTCAAGCATGGTGGTTGGAGTGTCATGGTCTGGGGCTGCATAAGTGCTGCCAGCACTGGGGATCTACAGTTCATTGAATACCAACATGTACTGTGCCATACTGAAGCAGAACATGATCCCCTCCCTTCGTAAACTGGGCCGCAGGGCAGTATTGCAGCATGATAACGACCCCAAACACACCTCCTAACGACCACTGGCTTGCTAAAGAAGCTGAGGGTAAAGGTTATGGACTGGCCAAGCATGTCCCCAAACCTAAACCCTATTGAGCATCTTTGGGGCTTCTTAAAACAGGAGATGGAGGAGCGCAAGGTCTCCAGTATCCACCAGCTCCGTGATGTTGTCATGAATGAGGGGAAGAGGATTCCAGTGGCAACCTGTGAAGCTCTGGTGAACTCCATGCCCATGGGGGTTAAGGTAGTGCTGGAAAATAATGGTGGCCACACAAAATATTGACACTTTGGGCCCAATTTGGACATTTTAACTCAGGGGTGTACTCACTTTTGTAACCGGCAGTTTAGACATTAATGTCTGTGTGTCGAGTTATTTTGAGGGGACAGTAAATTTACACTGTTATATAAGCTGTACACACGCTACTTTACGTTGTATCAAAGTGTCATTTATTCAGTGTTGTCCCATGAAAAGATATAATGAAATATTTGAAGAAATGTGAGGGGTGTACTCACTTTTGTGAGATACTGTATATATATATATATATACGTATATATATATATATATATATATATATATATATATATATATATATATATATATATATATATATATATATATATATATATATATATATATATATATATATATATATATATATATATATATATATATATATGTGTATATGTATATACAGTATCTCACAAAAGTGAGTACACCCCTCACATTTCTTCACATTTTTCTTTATATCTTTCCATGGGACAACACTGAATAAATGACACTTTAATACAATGTAAAGTAGTCAGTGTACAGCTTGTATAACAGTGAAAATTTACTGTCCCCTCAAAATAACTCGACACACAACCATTAATGTCTAAACTGCTGGCAACAAAAGTGAGTACACCCCTTAGAAAAAATTTACAAATTGGGCCCAAAGTGTAAATATTTTGTGTGGCCACCATTATTTTCCAGCACTGCCTTAACCTTCTTGGGCATGTAGTTCACTAGAGCTTCACAGGTTGCAACTGGAACCCTCTTCCACCCATTTATGACAGCATCACAGAGCTGGTGGATATTAAAGACCTTGCGTTCCTCCACCTTCCATTTGAGGATGCCCCAAAGATGCTCAATAGGGTTTAGGTCTGGAGACATGCTTGGCCAGGCCATAACCTTTACCCTCAGCTTTTTTAGCAAGCCACTGGTCGTCTTGGAGGTGTGTTTGGGGTCGTTATCATGTTGCAATACCACCCTGCGGCCCAGTTTACGAAGGTTGAGTGCACATGGTCAGCGTCGTACACAGAGGTTGGCTTTGGAAAATAGACGTATGAGTGCTGCCAGCATTGCTGAAGGGCTTGAAGGGGTGGGGGGTCAACCTGTCAGTGCTCAGACCATACGCCGCACTCTGCATCATACTGGTCTGCATGGTTGTCATCCCAGAAGGAAGCCTATTCTAAAGATGATGCACAAGAAACCCCACAAAAAGTTTGCTGAAGACAAACAGACTACGGACATGGATTACTGCAACCATGTCCTGTGGTCTGATGAGACCAAAATACATTTATTTGGTTCAGATGGTGTTAAGAGTGTGGAGCGGCAACCAGGTGAGGAGTACAAAGACAAGTGTGTCTTGCCTAGAGTCAAGCATGGTGGTTGGAGTGTCATGGTCTGGGGCTGCATGAGTGCTGCCAGCACTGGGGATCTACAGTTCATTGAATTCTAACATGTACTGTGACATACTGAAGCAGAGCATGATCCCCTCCCTTCATAAACTGGGCCGCAGGGCAGTACTGCAACATGATAACGACCCCAAACACCCCTCCGAACGACCACTGGCTTGTTAAAGAAGCTGAGGGTAAAGGTTATGGACTGGCCAAGCATGTCTCCAGTCTTAAACCCTATTGAGCATCTTTGGGGCATCCTAAAACGGGAGATGGAGGAGCGCAAGGACTCTAATATCCACCAGCTCCTTGATGTCGTCATGAATGGGTAGAAGAGGGTTCCAGTTGCAACCTGTGAAGCTCTAGTGAACTACATGCCCAAGAGGGTTAAGGCAGTGCTAGAAAATAATGATGGCAAAACAAAATATTGACACTTTGGGCCCAATTTGGACATTTTTTCTTAGGGGTGTACTCACTTTTGTTGCCAGCAGTTTAGACATTAATGGCTGTGTGTCGAGTTATTTTGAGGGGACAGTAAATTTACACTGTTATACAAGCTGTACACTGACTACTTGACATTGTATCAAAGTGTCATTAATTCAGTGTTGTCGCATGGAAAGATATAATGAAATATTTGAAGAAATGTTAGGGGTGTACTCACTTTTGTGAGATACTGTATGTACACACATATATATATATATATATATATATATATATATATATATATATATATATATATATATATATATATATATATATATATATCTCACATCATTGAGAAATACAGGTATTGTACCAACCACACACAAATACACTGAATACTTCAAAATTGTACTTAATAACTCACAGTACTTCTGTAAATAACTTAGTTACAGTATGTGCCACGCTGATGTGTTGGTAAAGAAAAACCAAGACATTTCAAAAGAGAGAGTTCAGAGTGAGAAAAAGCAACAACGTAGTTACACTATATAGTACGTAAAACTTTGATTTTTCATATACCTGATTTCCACCAACAGGTCCAGGCTAGATCTTAACTCCTATACATTTCAGGTAAAACAAAGTTGTTATTACTCACCAGATGAATCTGTTTTAGGAAACAGGTCTTCATTGAAGAGGTCATCTTGGGGAAAAAGTGGAGTTACAGCATAAATGTGGTACAGGGTGCACATGGTTGGCTCGCTATGAAGTCATATTATACACACATCAGGCTTATGTAGCAATGTGGTATTTGGGTTTTCAAGGTTCCCAAATTAAAACTTCATTGACAGTGTTTAGTGACTAAATGTTGGATCACTTCAAAACTATATTATTATTTATTAAAAATGTATTTCCAAAACATAGTTGAATTATTTGGTCCCAAAAGTATCAAAATAAACCTTCTCTCTAGCATTACCTGTGACCAATGGATGAACAAATAATTAAACTAATCAATACTTAATTTTATTAATATTAAGGCTGTCAAACGATTACAATTTTTAATCAGATTAATCACAGGATTCTCTGGATTAATCACGATTAATCACAATGTTTCTCCTCCTGTTGCTCCCGACATCAACTGCCACCCGCGGAAGTTGATTTTATACTATGCCCCGACACATACGTGACCGTTAGCAGTTTAAAACACGGCATGGGCTAGCGTGCTGTTATGTTTGGCTGTGCGCAGCTACTGATCCTGGGTCAGTCACAAAGTTAGAGAGACTGTAGTACAGAGCCGGTGGGATGCACGGGGCGGATCATTCTGCACATGCGTTAATTGCGATAAAAAAATGAATGCCGATAATTCCAGAAATTAATCACCCTGCGTTAACGCGATAATTTTGACAGCTCTAATTAATATGTATTGAGTGAAAGTGGCTGATACATACGGTCAGTGTGGCAGTGGGCGAAGGGGTTAGCTTGGTAGAAGTCCAGTGGGCTGAGAGGGTTTGGGTTGATAGTGGACTCTTCTTCTTCTTTGTTTTCCCCTTCATTGTTGATGTCCTCCTCCTGTGGCTCGTCCTCTATGTCAGATCTGTCCATCTGTCAAACAGGACATGTGGTTTGACACTGAGCACGTTTACATGCAGACTCATAATCGGGTAAATAAAGGAATAAGACTTCAACAGGACTTTTAAAATGCATGTAAACACCTTTATCCGATCTACTTCGCACAAAAATCGACACATTAACGGACAAGCGAAGTCGGTTTAAGAACACCTGGATAACTTGTTCATAGTCAGCATTCTACCTGCATGTATACAAGATCGAATATTGGAGATTGTGTTCTGCGCTTGCTCGAGAGTTCCCACCGGGGATTTCATAAGGAAGTGGACGGAGACGACGTTATAAATAGTAGTGTTGTTGCCGGAAAGGAACCGGAAGTGGCTTTATAACCACTTGTTGAAAGGGCTACAGCGTCACCTAGCATAGCGGAGTCAGCTATGCTCCGGACATTTATTTGATTCTCTGAAAGGCCATGTATACTCAGACAAGTGATGCGGTCCGTTCAAGTGGCAAAATCGGTATATGGCTTAATCCTATCTAGCTGTCCCATGGAAACACACTGACTGACTACAGCTGCTTGGTAGTCCTATGTTAGACTACTTTACAGGGCGACCGTCGACCACTAGTTCAAAATTATATGAACTGAGTGTATGATTTCTCAAAATCAAAACAGCTTTTAACAGATTTCAGCCAAATATACAGGTGAAACTCGTATTATTAGAATATCATGGAAAATCAATTGGAATTGAGGCAAGAATTCATGCAAAAGGGCCCCAAACCAAGTACCAAGTACATATGTATGATTATACTTCATAGAGGGCCGACATTTCTGTATTTAAAATCCCTTTTTTATTGATTTCATGTAATATTCAAATTTTCTGAGATTTTTAATTTGGGGTTTTCATAAGCTGTAAGCCATAATAATCAAAATTATAACAAATAAAGGCTTGAAATATCTCACTTTGTATGTAATGAGTCTATATAATAAATTATGTTCACCTTTTAAAATGAATTACTGAAATAAATGAACTTTTGCACGATATTCTAATTTTTCGAGTTTCACCTGTACATACTGTACACTCATACACTGTGCTCCAGCAGTTAGTTATTGTTTCAGCACAGTTTACCAGCACATGGACTGTGTTGTGATGCAGATACCTTTGGTGAGCTGGTCTCACTGTCATCAGCCTCTTCTCTGGTACCTGCTAGATTATTGCAGAAAGATGATCCACTGGCATTCTGGTAGTCATAAAGATGGATAGAGAGACAGAGACAGTGTCAAGTAGTAATTATAATGTTCAACCTCAGAAATTAATATGGAACTCACACTGAAATGGGTCATGCATGGTTTAGGTGATTAACATTACGCTCGTAAACAAGTATAAAAACTTTATGTTGCATAATCAGCTGTAGTATGAAGCATAGAAAAAAAGAAGGGTATGCAATTTGGAATGCAGCCATAATGTGATTTACCATGATGAGGTCAGCATAGGCGGGCAGTGACTGGCTCCTGCCCCATGGCCTCATGGGAAGTGGATCGTCTTCTGTGGTGTCTGCAGGAGAGGTGGACTCCTCCAGCTGGCTCTCTGGAGTCACTGCACTGCCTGACAGAGAACACAGAGTGTGCTCCTCCTACAAAGACAACACATGAGTCTGGGATGGATGTGATGCATGGGACTGGACCCATCTCATGGATCTGAACTCAGCACACCCTATCTACCAGCACGGGAGATTCATTCCCAAAATGCTGGTTTCTTAAAAACGTCTGCAGGCAACCAAGCTTTCTCTCACCATGCCCCATATTTATAGAACAAGCTCACAGCCATATGGTAAGGTAAGGCCAGTTCTGTCCAGATTCTTAAATCCAGGTAAGAAACCCATTTTTTCTCTCTTGCGTTTTACCAACCATAAATAGTTTTAATTTGTTTTGATGCTTTTGTTTTTCTGTTTTTAATCAATGTTTTTATGCATTTATACGGTTTTCTAAATCCTGCTGAGACATACCCCCTTTAATTCTTGATATGTTCTTAAAGGGACTCTTACCGATCCTGCAATTGAGAATTACAGCACTATCATACCATCCCGCCTCCCTCCAATGCCCCCACACCCTCATTCCATGCTTGTATCACTGGTTTCACTTCAGAGGTGTCGGCCAGAATACCACTTATGGCCAAAGGCGGCAGACTATAAGCATGAGACTAGGAGAGGAGGAGTAGGGTTTTATCCGCTCTTTATTTTCCTTCTTTCACAGGCACAGTCGCATATAGATCGCAGGAAAAGAACAAAGGTTTAAACTCCGCTCGTGAGGAGACGTTACAACAGCTGTTGCGACCCGCGAATCGCATGCAAACTATATTATAACAGCGATCGGGACTGCATGTACATACTCACACACGGGTGATTCACATTTAAACTCAGATAAACACGTTTCCATGTGGAATGATCGCTTACTGCGGCAACGCTCACACATCTGACCGAGGGAGAAGAGAACGGAAACTAAACAGGCTCTCTGGCCGACTGACGTCACGGCCCAACTGACTGCTATCCACACTGAACAAAACACATTTTAACACACTGTAAGAACTAACAACACTGTAACTTATGAACGTTGGGGCCTTTTCTACAATGGTCGCTACTCGCTACTGTCTGCCGTGGAATCAAAACAAACCCTCTAGTTGAGAATGCGCAATACAGAAGCAGACCGCAAACAGACAGGTCTGTCGGCCAATCAAATCGTTCGGTCTGAACGATTTGATTGGTTGAATTTTATATATATTTTAAATAATATTATGAGATTGAAATCATTGTTTGTTTTTACTCCTGGTGGGTCTGTCTTATATTTTAGAGTGTAATTACCTTATTAATACCATTTTAACCTAATCCAAAAAAAGTGTAAAAATGCAACAAAGGTCGCTTTAAGTTGGTAGTAGGCTGACTCTGTATACTGTAATTTAATGTGTTTTTAGAAATTCAGGTCTGAGTCTCTGACTACATCTGGCTTGGTGTGTGGTTTCTAATATGACAGGTTTAAGCTGGGCGCTGACTTTTAATGGTTCATCTTTGGCACCACTAGGGTTGCAAAGGGGTGGAAAGTTGCCGGTAAATTTTCGGAAACTTTCCATGGGAACTTCGCTCTGGAATTTTGGGAATATTCAAAATTGGGAATTATAGGAATGAACTAAATGGCGGTAATTTAAATGATCAGTTACATAACCAAACATAAAAATCTAAACATATAAACATTTTGTTTTGTCATAGGCAGACATCCATGCAAAATAATACAATTAAAAAACATTACATATATATATATATTTTTAAAGCAGCTCCGAGTAACATTTAAATATCTTTTAAACAACCTCATGTTTCCTCACATAATCATAAATTACCTTTAACAGCAAACGAGACCATCAGTCCAAAGAAAGACATTTTTATATAGTTTTTATTACTGCGTTTGGTCTGGTTGCACACCCAGTCCGATTTTCGGTTCACGCGTGCATGCTCTATGGACACATATCCGTATTGGTCGCAGATTTCAGTGTGGCGCAACAACGCGATTTGCGGGAGCCTTGTTTGAGACAGTTATTTGTCGTCATAATGACTGATAACGGAGCTGCTGAACCATCAAAGAAAAAAAAGAAAATGCAACGAAGAAAAGCTAAAAGGGAGAGTGATAGGCGGGCGGGAGGGCGTTGCCAAGCAACGTATACACAATTTCACGGTAGCGAACTAGACTGCAGTGTTTACTCCTAAATTAATGAGCGGTAGCCTACTAAAACAAAGTTTACTTTGCCTCACCATCATCAGATGACCATTATTCATCTGAAATAGTCATTACCAACTGAGCTAAGGGCGCCCCCCCCCCCCCAAAAAAAAAATAAAATTACATTTTAACAGATTTATTTGTAAGTAGAACTTTATCAAGTTTTGATTACTTTATGAACAATCAATCATTTCACTGAACAAAAAAAAATATGAATGTTGAGTAAAATATTACTCATCCCCCCGACTTAACCCATTCAATAAATTAAGTAAAATGCCCCCTGATAAATGCATAGCAGATAATTACGAGCAGTTGAACAAGGGGTGGGAATACATAAGCTTCGGCTTCCTCTCACTCCTTTTTGGACATAGACACTACATTTATTTTATAAATATTGTTTATGACACGTTATAATTATTGTTGTTTTGTGTTATGTGTATTTGTATGATGTGTCATACTTGCTTTTCTTATTATTATTATTTTTTTGTTCGAAATAAAGACGAAATTATATGTGGAGTACCTGCAGTATCTCTTCATAGGACTTCCTGATGGAGTCTTGTAGAGGAGTGTCCCTCTCCCCTGCCTCCTCCACGTCTCTCTGGGCCTGTCTGACCTGTTCTCTGAGCTTCTTCAGCCTCCAGCGCGCTCTGGCCAGCTCCCTCTCATACTCCTCCACCTGGCTCTCCTTCTGCACCTCCTCAGACTGCAGGGACAGGATCTGCACACAAAGGACACCCCACTTCTATTATACTTTTTTTTTTAAAGATTTTACTTTGGCAGTTTTTCTTGATTAAGACAGGTTTGGAGGGACAGCGATGAAATGCGGTAGAGAGGGGAATGACATGCAGAGAACTTTAAAAAATGACACCGAGGTTGGAGAATCACCTCAAATATAAGGCAACCCGAAGCTTATTTTATAACGACTTCACTTGTTTCAAGAACCTTATTTGTTTTCATATTTTGACACTGCATGTAGAATGTACTTCGCTTCTACACAGTGATATTAACATTTATTTAAACTATTTCAACCCAACTGCGGCCCAGCCATATACTAGGTCTTGTTTTTGTAGAAAAAGATGAACCACTTATTGGTTTAACTGAAAGGAAAATACACAGTTCATTCTCTGTATTCTCAAACACCAAACTGATACAAGGCAAGTAAAAGAAAGCTTTGACAATACCAGCATGCAGAGAGAACACTAACACGCTACAACCAACAGTTTCATACTGTAAAAACTGACATTCCTGTAAACAGATGACACTATTAAAAGGCTCTTAAGTGAGATCGTCTGATTTAATACACAAACACCAACGTGGGTTAAAATCCACCCTAGAAATATTTATAAAATATTATATTCTCCATCACTAATGAAGGGTGAAAATCAGCGGAACACGTGTCTGTTGAGCAGGTATACTCGCCTAGCTTCATTGACGTCAGTGAGCAGACTGAAGCTAACCAAGGAGCCAGGCAACTCAGACAGCAGCAACACAATGAAAGTCATGTGACAACAATGGCCAGGGTGAGAATCAGCCAATGTCAGTGCTCAAAGGTTAAAGGGGAACCTAATATTGTGCTTTTCCATCTTTTCTGACCTAAACGTTGTTACAATGTCAGATAGTCTTTAAACGATGCCAAAGTGTCCAGTGATAAGGTTGAGCATGTTGGCAGTGAGCCCTACAGGCTGTTGGGTTGGATCTGCACATGGTGTGCCAGGAATTTAGATTTTTTTTTAAAATCTGTTCTCCAAGTTACGGTCAGGAAGACTTCTCTATTGTCGATCTGCTCCAAGCTAAGCGACGTATGAAGGTGGGACATTCGATCTTCTTTTTAATCATTATTTCAAGTCCTGTATACCAACTAAGGCTGTAACGATATGTATATGGAACCGAGAATTGCGATAGACAGAGCCACGATCCCGTATCATAGCGTGAGAAGGCAAAATCGTGATTTGTTTTTATTTTTAGGCTTAAGTTTTGGATAAAAGGTTTGGTGAAGGGAGCTTTTTTGTCTTTTAACTTGATTTTTGGTTTACAGCACTGTTCAATATTTTTTATTTTTCAACAGAATTATTTTGTTACAGAGAAGAGAGAAATGTTATACTGTATATCTCTGGTTATTTATTTATTCATGTTGCTTATATTGTTCTTTGTGATCAGATCTGTTCAGGTTATTTGTTATTAAATGTTACATTAAGTTAAATATTATAATAAATGTTATTTAAATAACATCAAATTTAATCGTGGGACAAAAATCGTGATACAACTCGAATCGTGAGTTTTTGTATCGTTACAGCCCTAATCCCAACCCTATAGGACTTATAAGACATCTGGTAAAATGGTACATGAAAAAAAAATCGATACATTATGAAAATGTAGTCATTTAACATTTTTAAATATTTTATTTTTCCATGATTGGACTATTATTTTCTAGAGTGAGTCAGTTCTAACCTTCTACTTTAAGCCTATTTGAACATCACGAATGATTCCCAGGACCGGTTTGTATATTCATGAAGTGATATTGCTCCACCTGTTATTGTTAAAGCTTATAGCAGCCGTTAATAAAATGTGATTTGGTAACTAAGCAATATCTGAAGTATTGTCAAATCACAAATCCTTTAAAGAGCACCTATCGTGCTTTTTCAACTTTTATGACCTATAGACGTTGTAATAATGATTTATATTCATGTTTAACCATACTAAAGTGTCAAATAATGACTTACATGCATTTAGACGTATTCCCTGCTGACCGTCTGGGGTGGCTGTGCAGAGCGCTAAACACTAGGAACACCGGTCGCGATTCACTTGTTCAAATTTCCGGGATTTATCTACGTAGATCAATCCGGATTTTCCATGTATGGTAATGCTGCAACGTGCTCAGGCACGCTCCTGCCATGCCCCCACCTGCCTGCTCAAATCTGCCCGCGCGCCGCTGAAAGTCTTCCGGAAGGTAACCAATCACAACGGAGTGGGGTTCGCAGGAGGGGGGCGAGGGGGCGGAGAAGCACAAAGCCGAGTGTTGACAGGGAATTTTGAGAGCGCCTAGATGAGAGGAAGAGCTTCCCGAAAATCTACATAGTTTTTTGTGCTGTGATTGGTGTCAGGTTGCTCTATAGGAGTCATTAATGAGAAATTAAGACCAGAAAAGTAGTATAATAGGAGATCTTTAACAACGTAAACAAGGACATCATTCTTATTAGGGCTGTGCGAAACTATCCATACAGAAATATATTGTGATATTTATTTTCGTGATATCTGTACTGATCGTCAGCTCCAGTATCGATATTTGAGAGAAATAAATACAGGTTTGAAACGGGTCGTGAACTATAAGCTCCTCTATACAATGTGATGTATTAAGATCTTACACAGCAACTTGTATTTTAGATGTACTACATTCACTGAACTATGTGGAATATAGCAATATGCATTGTAACACAATTTATAGTGATATTTCATATTGTGAGCCGTGTGTCATGATGCGTATCGAACCATGAAGTCCAATACACAGCCCTAATAACTATTTAATGTAACTGATTGAAGCTGTTAAGAGAAGCAGTTGTACTGTAGCAGGCCATTATCATTACCTGTTGGCTCTCTTCATAGCACTGCTGTCTAGTAGCCTTGATCTGCTGGATCAGCGTGTCTTTGTGTGTCTCTAACTTCCCCAGAGTCTCTTCAAGCTCCTTACGGTCTGACTGCTGCTCCTGAAGCTCCAGGTTCTCCACCGCAACCGCATTCTCCAGCTCCTACAAGCTCACAGACACACATGCACGCACGCACACACACACACACACACACACACACACACACACACACACACACACACACACACACAGTTTAGGGTTTAAGAATTATTCCATCTCATTTGTGAAATTATCAAATGTGCCTGTAGAGGTACACACACACACACACACAGGTGCAGGAGAGATGTAAAATAAAGTGTTCTGTAACTAGGGATGTCACAAGAACCAATACTACTGAAAGTATTTAATACCAAAATTCTGAAAAAGTCACGATACTTGTTTACCAAAGTACATACATACAATACATCACACGCGTTTCTAGTCTGCTGTTAAATTCCAAACCAATAAGGAGGCCCACAGATGTGGTGTGTGCGCAGCACACTGGCACTGGATAAGTTAACAACAATAAACAGCTATTCAGAGGCAAAGGAAATCTCCCATGAGGGGAGGAAATCGGATAGACCAGTTGTTTTTGTAATGTTTTGATATTATGATTATTTCATATATTTTACTTGAAGGCTCCATGCCACGTTTTTTTTCAAAATGTCTAAATGTTTTTAATACAGGAGTGTATGTTGAAGTACATGGGATTCAAAGTTTTTGTTTTTTTTACCGTGGTATCGACTTGGGTACAGAGAACCGTGGAATTTCAATCTGGTATTGGTATGGACTTGTACCATTTCTGCTATTGTGACATCCCTATCTGTAACTACATCCACATCGTCCTATTAGACCTGGCAATGGATTGGCCATGCGTAACAAAAGCTCCATCACATGAACAGGGGCCACGTCTGGCACAAGTAGCCTAGTTTATATCAGAGGCTGAGAGCAAGGAGACTCACTCTGCTAGTTTAGCTTCACACTAGGTAAAAATGCTTTGCCTTTTACAGTCCCAACTGAAAGTAGTCTTGTATCTTGTTGCAAACACCAATTCATTCTAGTTGTGTTTTGCACACACCTCTCAATGCCCCTTAGACCCTTCTTCAGTGATGTAAGCTAGAGGCCACTTGGAATATACAGTATATTAAACATTAAACATACAGTATGTCCATTATTGCTACATGTTCCAGCACCACAATAAGCTGCTAGGGGGAATAAATTCAATTCAATTCAGTTTATTTAAGAAGGGTACAGTGCAAATTAATAAAACACATGATCATACATGGGTTAAAAATGCCAGAATTGGCCAAAAGGCTATTTTTCATCTGTAGTCCCCTGAAAGTCGGTCAAATGTGAATATATGCTGGTTTTTGCAGTCTTTCATTTAATTGGGGAAACCAATTGCAGATGAATCTATAATTAGAATAATTTGTTGCAGCCCTAATCCTGTCACATCAGATCAGGACTCAAAATCACATTAAATAGAACATTTCCTAATATTTTCAATATACTAAATTGAAATGACATTGATCAAATGACATAACAGCATTAAGGGCCCCTGGGGGTCTGGAACATCCAGTGTGAGACAAAAATGACATCACATGCAAGAATCATGGGACATGTAGTGATGGAGGAGTCCCACACTGGAAAGACTACACATGTCTACAGACACATATATGAGCTATGTCCTGTCCACATCATACGCATTAACACACTCACAACAATGTGATAGCAACACAAAATACACATACAGTACATGGACACCATACACACTGAGAAACACGCACACACACACACCAGCGCTAGGTGCTGCGGTCTTCTTACTCTGATCTCCGTTGTCTTGGCGAGGACTCTCTCATCCGTTTCCACGACGTCGGTGTCCCTGGGAGAGGACCAGCACAGGAGACATGAATGTTTGAGCAGGGAGGAGAGGGAGTGATCACTCTTCCAGTCTGCCTTCCCTCCTTCCCGCCCTCCTTCCCACGGTCCCTCCATTTTCTCCTGCTGCACTGCTAACTCCTCCATTGCTGCCCCCTCGCTAGCTGTGGCTACACTGCAGAGGAGGTGGAGCTGCCTCTGTGAACGTGCCTGAGTGTGTGTGTGTGTGTGTGTGTGTGTGTGTGTGTGTGTGTGTGTGTGTGTGTGTGTGACTGTGGTGATCGGGCAAAGAGGCAGAATGCACCAATGCGAGAGTAGGGAGAGAGGGGGGGATGAGTCAGTGAAGCGGTAGAGTAGGCTAATCCATCCACAGGAGAATGTATTTGCTCTCCTCCTGTCTTCTCCCTTCCTCCTCCTCCTTCCTATCCCCCTCCTACCATCAAGCTGCTTCTCTAGCGCTCACACATCTCTCACCTCCCCCTCCTCAATGGCTATTGCAGTATGCATCAGTCCACACAAACACACACACACACACACCAGCAACTGAGCCATTCATAAAAATCCCAGAGCACTGAAGCAGCAGCCTGCACAGAAAAGCGCTACAAATGAATCAATTATTCACAAACACATTTTAAATATAATCTCCTGCTTAAATCATAATTACATTTCATGTATTGAATTGAGTTTATGATGTAATCAAATATAATTAAATCATGCATGTGTTATTAGATTATTGTACAAACCTAATGTGAACTGTATAATACATTCATAGAGTGCTTCTACTGTAGGCTAGTTAAGAAGAGAACTGCATTTGTTCACTTGGGGCAGTAGAACTATAAGACATCTGACATATCCGCTGTGTTACCATCTGTTCAGGTGGACATGTTAATATAAGCACAAAGGATGCCTTCCACATCTACATGTGTAATGGCCTCCACACACATCCTACCTCTACTACGCGTCTACTGCGCGTCTGCGTCAGACTTTTTTTCACTGATCGTTTAATCAACCTAGAGCGGCCACACATCCAACCTTGGACGCACTGCCGATGCCCGTCGGAGGCGAGTGCAGCGACGCTCCACTTTACCTCCGCCTATTTTTTTCTGAGAGCCGCGCGTCTCTCTCGGGTCTCTCTGCTTTAACTGATAGAAAAATACTCTGCTGAGAGTCATATTGACTTCATACTGGCAGCTTTCGTTGTAGTTTCACCATTTCCTGGTGTGTCCCTTTCAAAACAAAGCGAAAATGTGTAAAAAAAAAAGGCAATGTGGCGCACGGATTACTGTCGAGACTCAATATTAGACTCAATATAAATCATATGCATCAGAAATGACAAGAAAGACATGTCATTTTTAATGGGAATTATCTATGGAAACTCTATGTAGAAAGACAGGGCTTTTAGAAACAGCGCTGCAGCAGCAGCAGCTGCTGAGACGTTCCATGTGTGGCCGAAAAAAGTGCAAGAGAGGCAGCAGTAACGGAACGCGACGCGCTCCAGAGGTAGACGCAGGATGTGTGTGGAGGAGGCTGTAAGCCCCTATGTGATAGAAGCCTGGCTCATTTTGACTGTGTATACTATGCACAGACAATGTGCACAAACTGTGGAACACATACCAAATGTTGAATAAGCAGAGCCAAGTGCATGTCCAATGTTGTAACGTCAAACACAGTACCCTCCTTTAAATCGAAGCCTTGCTGCTTTAAAGGTTCAGTAAGCAAAATGGTTCTTTTAGCTAACTCCCTGTCAGTGGCTGCAGTTAGCAGTCCCCTCCCTCGTCCCCACGTCACAACATTAATGCACTGCGGTCTTCAAGCAGCTAGTAATCTAACATCATCTCAGATCCGTAAGTGTGATAAAACATGATAAAAACCATCATGCACTTTGCCTTCTCGCTTTCTTTGTAGTAAATCCACACTTTCTATTGTTAACCACAGCCCACACTCAAAATGCTAATCGCTAAATTGTATAAAAATATGTGGACAGAGAAACGCAGGTGTGGTTAGTACATTAAGCCAATGCCGATGCGTGAGGTAGGCGCTTCCTTTCACGCATACGTAGTTGTTGTTTGTATTTATTAAGGTTTAACTCTCTTCAATAAGCAGAACTGAGATTCAACTTTTCTTAATGGGTACCGGTACCGTCATCTATTCCAATGTAGAACAGAGTTTCGTTCTCAACTCTAGTTGACAGTGAGTTTTCGGCCATATTAAATACTGAGGGAGTTCACATGTGACGTCCTCACTGCTGTTAACATTCAACCATCAGCTGTTGCAGACACGGCACAGGACTCCAACCACAACATCCAAATGCTTTTATAGCAATCTCTGGAGACTTTTACCTGACTTTTCTCTCTGCCATACCAACTTATTATGTATTCTGTGAGTCCCATTAAGATGACATCAGATCCATGACTGACTGTGTAACAGAGTATACTATCAACATCCGGGTGGATAACACCATCCCCACCAGGACAGTGACATGCCTCTCAAATCATCCCTGGATCACCAGACACCTGTAGGAGCCACTGTACGGTTTACCTCCGACGTACAGCTTGGAGTCATATGCTCAGATTAGGCTTGTTCCGGTTGGCGATCGGATCATTAAAGAGCGATTGAAGGGATGGATAACGATCGTTTTTCCCCAAGACAATTGGATGGCCTATGAAGGCACCTTTAACTAACTCACTATCCTCAGATGTTATATCAAAGTAATCATGCCTTTTGACATGCTGATCTAGTGGAGCGACATGTCTCCTTGGTTCAGCGCAGTTAAGAGAGCCAGTATTAGCAAATAATAAAGACAGACAGCAGGGTGCTGTTCATGGATATTCCATTGGCGGCAGTCAGCTAGCCTGAGGTGGTGCTCAACCCCTGAGGACTTCAAACAACAGGGCTCCAGAGTGCACCTGATTTGGTCCATGGTGCCGACAGCAGAGTAAACAAACAAAGATGGACGCCGACGTGCAGCAGCATCCACGCTGAACTGTAACGGAAAACAAAGGCAACAACTTCGACGTTGAACAAATTGAAGTGCTGTTTTAAACTTGGAAAGTTATAGTCGCTACGTCATGTGGCGACCGTTGGCAACATGCCCAGTCTATCGACACAGCACATCACCTAAACATCTTTCAATAGTCATTCCTACATTAAATTGAAGCTTAAGGTGTTGGCTTGAAATGTGTACCCCTCACTTTTTCTAATGTATTGTAATAAAGAAGAAATTAATCATCAAAAACACCCTTATACATTGTGACAACCAACCCCATCAAGGGGTCGGTCGTCACACACTATGGGGTTGTTTTTCACAATGTTATCTTAGTGGGAATAATCTTAAAAAGAAGGCAAGAAAGCAGAACTAAATTTGAAAGTTTAATTGCATTGTAAAGTTGACAAATAGGCCAACATAATTTCCTGTTTCTTCTTCTCCAGCTGGGGTGGAGTACACTGGGATGCAGTAGCCTTGGCAGCTGGTCTAGTTTGGGATGCACTGGGTTGTTTTGATTTTGTAGCCCTTTTTTCTTTTGCATGCTAGCTGCCTTTTCCTGCTCTATTCTTGCCTTCTCTGGGGTGTCAGTGAGGATACAGCTTGACAATTTATTTAGTTATTGGGTTCCTTTTCTGGCTGAAGCCTTTGGACAACATGTGACAACTAACCCCCCAAAAAATGTGTTGACCAACCCCAACTTGAATTTCTTGCTAGCATCAAGGCCAACAACCATCTGACAACTAATTAGCTTGCTAACAACAATCTAAACTATAGCTTACCCTTCACTAGCCTAGCTCCGCGGCCCGCCTACCTACTTCCGGCCAAATTTAATTTTCCCTTCTGTAGTCAGTCTGGGTGTGCAGTGAATTTCTCCGTTTTCTCAGGATAATCTACAGCCGTCCAATCAGCAAACAGTGCGAGTGGCTGAGAATGATGACGTCGAAGTCGCGCTCCAGTTTCAGTTGAATGCTGCATTCCTTTATACTCGGAAGAAGGAGATTTCCGACTTGGTAGTTCCGAGTTCCGACCTGTCTGTGTTCCAGTGCATCTGCTCGCGAAAGTATGGACGCCGACAACCTTTCTCGTCCAAATAACTAAACGTTAGCCTCTAACAAGTTACCGTTGCCAGGTACCGGTAGATCCATAGACTACATAAGTAGTGAAGTCGGAAATCTCCGGGTTCCCTGTCCAACTGGAACGCACCGTCAGAAACCGGCTCATGACACACGTGACGACCAAACGTTATGCGATTGGTTGGCTAATCCAGAGTGGCACTGGGCAGATCCAATAGTTTTAAACACCCGCCTCCAAGTGAGTGAACATTTGCCAATTACAGCACTTCCAGACCTTCTGTACAAATTAAATAAAGTACGATGGTCTGGTTGGACCAGGCTAACCCTTCACACCTTTTTAGGGTAACAAGTGTTTTGTTATAAACCCATTGTGTAAAAGCCTAGAAGAAAAATACTGAGGAGCTAAATATTTTCAACTTGACATGAAAAACACAAACAGTCCTCTCCCCTCAAATTCAGCAGTCTAACTCCAAGAAAGACTAGGTAGGTGACCTCTGATCCCAATTCTGGATATTTACATACCAAAATTTCACAGACAACGCCTTCTGGTTCCGAGATATAACGATTGTGACAACCAACCCGTGTGACATATAACCCCGTTCTCCCCTACAAGCTTTGTTTTTTATATTTTCACTGATTCTTAATATGTGTTTGTTTTAAATTGAGATCAGGTTTCAAAGCTATCAATAATCCCACATTTTCCTTGACAACTAAGCAAGTAGAATCATAATAGCCTACCATTTATTTATTATATCGCATCGCAAATCGCAATATTGGCTACTAAAATCGCAATCGCACAATTCCTCCAAATCGTGTAGCACTAATTGGGTGCACCCAAAATATATGCTGGTGCACCTAGATGAAAAAGTTAGTCTGGAGCCCTGAGACAGGCCACTGCATTTTAAATATGTGACCTTTAAATTACTCGGATCGAGAAACTTGCTCCGGACATCTCTATTTACTGTATTTGATCTATTGTTAATTCAAAATAAATATTAGTGCAACTACCAAAACAGGCTGAATAAGGGGTCAGAAAGTTAGATGCTGATATCTCCATCTCATCTGTAAGACCCCTATCTTTCACAACATTGGTATCTGAAGTTAAATCTGAGGCCATTTAACAGAATAACTGTATTAAATATCACAAATATTTTCAAGGTAGCTAAATAAGATAAGATAAGATAAGATAATACTTTATTGTCCGTTTTCACGGAAATTTAACTTGCAGTACAAGCTCCAACAGTTATGAAAACATGAAACAACATAAAAAACATAACAACAACAATGAATAATAAATATGATGGGGGGTCCAGTCCCGCAAAAAAAAAAAAAAAAAAAAAAAGTGGTCATAAATAATATGGGGTTAAATCTATACTAGGAAAAAAAGACTACGTCAATAATCCATTTGACAGGGCCTTACCACGGCCCAATGACAAAACAAAGTTGGCAACAGCTCACGTTCAGAAGATGGAACCGGAGAATTTGTTCCATTTGAGTCTGAGCTTGACAGAGTGAATGAGCAATTTCTACTGTGCAGCCTCGTTGTCACTATGATTTGAACTGCTGTGCATGACTGTAACACAAGCCTACAGAAGAGTGCTGATAACTCGCCACTCGTCACTGCTGGGGGGGCAACCATTTCTCCATGCATTCATTTATTCATACATTGAGATTGTTGCAATATAAATAGGAATGCAATAAACAAGTTCTGATCTGTTAAAAGAAACAAATGGGGGGCGCTCCGGTGGCGTAGTTAATAGAGCGCATACCATCCGACCCGTGGACCTTTACTGCAGGTCATCCCCCGTCTCTCTCTGTCTCCCCATTTCAACTCTGTACGATCTAATAAAGCCTGAATATGCCAAAACATAAAACAAATGGATCTGAATCTCTCCAGTCAATTTAATCAATTTAAAATGCTTCAATTAGAAATAGGTATGGCATATAAATGTATTGATAAATTACGGCGATAATAAGGCTAAAAGTAAGGCAATATTGTAAGCCATGTGCAGATTGGAAAATTCTTTCTGACTCTGATAACATTAATTAATTAATATGTAGTTGCCATAGCAGTGTACCGTAGTATGTGGTATTTGATCTAGTCTATCAATAAGTAGTAGTAGTAGTTTGACAGCTATTATTATAGGGAAGCAAAGAATGGCTGACTAAAGCCACCTTCCCTATTGCTTCTTTGGGTTTATTAAACATGAATTAACAGTGATCTATATTGATTGAAATAATGAGGACTGGGGACCACACCATGCAGCTTGCAGCGGCTAAACAGCTTATTAGCTTTCTAGTCTGCAAAGTGTTGTTACCAGATAGCATACAGTATGCTGACAAATAATGTTCATTGGTAATTTATATGAGCGAAACATCAGCCTGACCGATATGTCAGCTGATACAGGCGTACCACTAGGGAGGTCACCTGGACCATCTCCATTGTAAGTCCAAAATTGAACTGATCATGTCACAAGAGGATCATCGAGGGGTGATTGTGTTATTCCGTTGTGAAAAAGCACTTTTAGTCAGTCATCCTGGTCCGTCAAAAGTGCAAGGGAATGGAATTAATTCAATCCCACAACATATCAGGGAACTAAACATATACATATCATTTACTAAGCAGTTAAGACAATGGTTGATCAATACATACATGTCAGCACTAAAATCATTTGTTGTGAATGTGGTCAACACACTATGTTTTTATTTTGTTTAATTTTTTTCACTGGTGCTTTGTGTTCTGTTGTTTTACCTTAGTCAGTCAGTTCTGTTTGTTCTGTGATGCTCTGTTCTGTGCTCTGGGGTTCCGTGCTGTTTATGTTTTTTTTTTATTATCTTGTTTAATTGTATTTTCTTTTAACATTGATGTCAGGGGACTACAGATGAAAAATAGCCTTTTGGTTAATTCTGGCATTTTTAACACATGTATGATCATGTGTTTTATTAATTTGCACTGTCCCCTTCTTAAATAAACTGAATAGAATTTAATTGAATTGAACGTAATGACGGCACAACCTTGACTATTCCTACTAGCCCAATAATCTTAGTGATGCAATGTTGGCCCATAACTGTAACTATTCACAGAAAAACAAACTAGCAGTATATACTGAGTTTGTCCACTTGAGATCTGACAAGCTTACTTTTACAATAGTGATGTCCCAACCTGCTGTAGCCTACATATCTTGGTGACCAATCTAACCAAAAATAAATATATAAAATAAAATAGATTATTTGTGTGTTTAAATATGAATTTCAGTCTGGTTTGGGTCATAATACTGATGTGAAGCCTTCTATAACAAACCTTGTCATGGTCTAGCTGTTTGAGTATTTGACGTGTTGATCTAAAATGTAGGTACTAGAAAGTACTAGTTCCCTCTGAAATATTCTGGATCACCATTTTTTTTGTGTCATGTATTTATATACATGACACAATCAGATCAGATATTTGTTCTATGCTTTAAATGTGCTTTTATTGTGTTTTGCTTGTGTTATATTTTGTGTTTAAGCTTTGTGTGTGTTTTTAATGGCTTTTAGAGTTTAGTTTTAGGTTGTGTTTTGTTTATGCTTTCATGTGTTTGTATTGCTTTGATTTTGTGTTTAGCACTTTGATGCATTTTACTTAGGCTATGTACTTGAAGATTATTTTATTGCATTTTTCACTTCATTAGACAGAGTTGGAGAGACATTTGAAATAGGGATGGATGAGAGGGGAGGACGAGCAGATAACTGCACACGGGTCGGTTTTAAACCCGGTGTTGTGCCGAATTCCCACTCCCCTACGCGATTCTTAGGCTTTGAGGAAACTGTTAGTAGGCTATTTAATTCATGTTTCATCAAAATATAAGTTAACACCGGCTCTGCTGCGAGGCCTGAGCCTCTCCCCTACACCCTAACTTTGATGCATTTTATTAGGGTGCTATACAAATAGGCTGAATAATTGTATTTGTATCATTATTACTTATAGCCTACTCGAGTAGTCTACACTTTAGTGTTGTAGCCTATAGCCTAGGTAGAATACCTGTGTGTAGGCTTAATTACCCACCCATGTAGCCCAAGTAACGATAGGCTAAATCTGGCAAACACATCCAATAGGCTAATGAACGTTAGTTTCATTCAACACGTCTGCTAAACCCCTCCAGAACCTTTGGGAGGCCCCGAGTCTCCGTAGCCTACACTATTGTTATTTAAAGGCTCTATCTGATTTGTGGCTGTTCTTGGTCCATGTATGTTGGTTAGTAGAAGTTTAAACCCAACACATAGGCTAATCATGAAACAATGCAACTCGCTCGTGTCAATGAAGCGATAAGATAGAGACGTTACCCTTCATCCTTGGAGTTTCTCGCTCTGGTTGTCCTCAGGCAGTCCAGGATAAAACGCATCATTACTGCAGTGCTCCACGCTCATTCTCTGGCGGGCTCCACCGTTACCGACACGTCTGCTCGTCCAGCGGTCAGCCCCTCTGTCTCTCTCTCTCTCCCTCTCTTTCTGTCTCTCCCTCTTTACTACAGACCAAGGGGAGCGGAGAGTGGAATCCCATTTAGCTGTGACAGAGTGCGGTCACAGCAGCTGCATTAAAAGCGTCCTTTAAAGAAGCATAGCGAACTTCCTGTAGGCTACAACCTCCCAAAATAAGACCAGACCGTATGACTGAGCATTTAAGCCATTGCCTAATAGATAGTAGGCTACATTAGGAAACAAGTAGGCTAACATCATGCTCCAATACGGCTATGTGATATTTGTATCCGTTTAATAGGCCTATGAGAGTTCTATCCTCTGTCCTCAGTTTACTGTAGCCAAGTGTAAGTGCTGATTTTACATTGAAAAAAAAAACCTTTTTCCAGTCTTCCAGTATATTTTTGGTTTGCTTGACGTGGCTCTTTTAAAATAGGTCCACGCTCTCGCGCCGCTCCTCTGCCGCATCCCAGTGGTATATGGAATGAAATCAGTCTCAATATTAATGAATGCACAGAGAAGGATTCACACTTGTATTTTGTGATTTATATATAAATGACTCTCTTCTCACAAATACATTTCAATGCACACACAAATGAAAACCGTCATATATAAATGTAAAATAAATCCATCTATAATAAAACGTTTCACAAACACATTTCCGATCCACACACACGTGTATTGTTTTAAATAAATGTTATATAAATCCATAAATATATTAATTTAAAAAAGATTTGCAATTTTCATAAAAAATGTGTTTGGATGTTGTTACATTTATATACAAACTGTTACATTTGAATTTACAAAATGCTTTTAATTTGTGAACTTCCTTGCATTCATGTGTGAATTGGTCTGTATTTGTGTGTGGAATTTTGAGACTCCCCTGATGTTGCTGGATTCACAAATGTGTTTTTTTCAACCAGGAACTACCTATAGCCAATCGGATGTCTTCCTTGTTTTCAGCCAATCACATGAGCGCAGTCTCACAAGGGTCCGCTTATGCCCAGAGACAGAGGACGGTACGGCACGACTGAATGAGCTCAACCTCAATGCATTATTTTTAAAACTGCCGTGGAGTTGTTTTGCTGCAGTGGACCACATTTTTGGTGAATCATAAACGAGTCACCAAAAATTCCAGCATTTGCAGCGTCCATTTCTCCAAAGAAGAGTTTAGTAACTTTGGCTAGAAGGCTGCTGGCTTTGCAGAGCGGCTATGTCTAGCTGATGCCTGCTGGAGCTGCCTTTCTTTACTTCAGACTTCACCGACCCCGTGCTGATTGCCGATCATGTAAGTCATTTATCAGCTTAGCTGTACATTACATTTTATTGTCTCATTAGCTTTAGTTATGCTACTACAGTGTATTTCACTTGTGTGTGTTGCTAACATTTAGCCCTAGGCCCAGTGTTTGAAGCTAACGTAGCTAACCTTGTTATCATAGTAGCCTACTACCAAATGTTTATTTTTAGCAGGTCATGCTAGCTACCTTGATGACAATCACACAAACTATAACCACTGAATTAAGAATTATATTATATCCTAACAGAATATCTCTGTATTACAGCATTACAGACAGCCTATGCCAGAGTGAATGCCAGTGTTGAGGGCTAACGCGACATTGAGCCTGAACCTCTCATCTCAACCCGGGACCCTGGAAGACAGACGATGTGACCTACACATGCAGTAGTTAAAGAACCATGTAGAAGAAAAGGAACAGAGGTATGATGAAGAATCTACTCATGCTAATGTACACTCAACAAAAATATAAACGCAACACTTTTGTTTTTGCTCCCATTTTTCATGAGATGGACTTAAAGATCTAAAATTCATTCCAGATACACAATATTACCATTTCTCTCAAACATTGTTCACAAATCTTTCTAAATGTGTGATAGTGAGCACTTCTGCTTTGCTGAGATAATCCATCCCACCTCACAGGTGTGCCACATCAAGATGCTGATCTGACATCATGATTAGTGCACAGGTGTGCCTTAGACTGTCCACAATAAAAGGCCACTCTGAAATGTGCATTTTTCTGCTTTATTGGGGGTCTGGGGACTCAGAACCAGTCAGTATCTGGTGTGACCACCATTTGCCTCATGCAGTGCAACACATCTTCTTCGCATAGAGTTTATCAGATTGTCAATTGTGGCCTGTGGAATGTTGGTCCACTCCTCTTCAATGGCTGTGCGAAGTTGCTGGATATTAGTGGGAAGTGGTGCACGCTGTCGTATACGCCGGTCAAGCACATCCCAAACATGCTCAATGGGTGACATGTCCGGTGAGTATGCTGGCCATGCAAGAACTGAGACATTTTCAGCTTCCAAGAATTGTGTACAGATCCTTGCAACATGGGACCGTGCATTATCTTGCTGAAACGTGAGGTGATGTCCATGGATGTATGGCACAACAATGGGCCTCAGGATCTCATCACGGTATCTCTGTGCATTCAAAATGCCATCAATAAAATGCACCTGTGTTCTTCGTCCATAACAGATGCCTGCCCATACCATAACCCCACCACCACCATGGGCCACTCGATCCACAACATTGACATCAGCAAAGCGCTCACCCACACGACGCCACACACGCTGTCTGCCATCTGCCCTGAACAATGTAAACCGAGATTCATCCGTGAAGAGAACACCTCTCCAACGTGCCAGACGCCATCGAATGTGAGCATTTGCCCACACAAGTCTGTTACGGCGACGAGCTGGAGTCAGGTCAAGACCCCGATGAGGACGACGAGCATGCAGTTGAGCTTCCCTGAGACGGTTTCTGACAGTTTGTGCAGAAATTGTTTGGTTATGCAGACCAATTGTTTCAGCAGCTGTCTCAGTGGCTGGTCTCAGACGATCTTGGAGGTGAACCTGCTGGATGTGGAGGTCCTGGGCTGGTGTGGTTACACGTGGTCTGCGGTTGTGAGGCCGGTTGGATGTACTGCCATATTCTCTGAAACGCCTTTGGAGACGGCTTATGGTGGAGAAATGAACATTCAATGCACGAGCAACAGATCTGGTTGACATTCCTGCTGTTAGCATGCCAATTGCACGCTCCCTCAATGCTTGTGGCATCTGTGGCATTTTGCTGTGAGACAAAACTGCACATTTCAGGGTGGCCTTTTATTGTGGACAGTCTAAGGCACAACTGTGCACTAATCATGATGTCAGATCAGCATCTTGATGTGGCACACCTGTGAGGTGGGATGGATTATCTCAGCAAAGCAGAAGTGCTCACTATCACACATTTAGACAGATTTGTGAACAATGTTTGAGAGAAATGGTAATATTGTGTATCTGGAATGAATTTTAGATCTTTAAGTCCATCTCATGAAAAATGGGAGCAAAAACAAAAGTGTTGCGTTTATATTTTTGTTGAGTGTAGTTAAAGATATCCTAAACTGCATAGAACTCTCTGTATATTCTATTTGATTGTTAGGTGAACAAGCAGACTGCATTTATTCTTCTCATAAGGACTGTTTTCTTCAGTGTCATCATTGTAAATATATTCAATTTCTTCTTAAAAGCAGAAACAAGGTTTTACTCAAAGACATCTTGAAGCTCAGCCCACTGTACCAGACCTCCAACTTGGAAGTCGTCAAGGTGTTGTCCAGGAGTGTCCTCTGGTTGTCTCATTTTCATACTTTGGATGCAGATCAGGTACTTCTGAATACATATGCTAATCTTATAGTGTATGTACAATAAATGCCCAATAATCAATTAACAAACAACATATTGTACTTGCAGGTGTTCCCGTGGAGAGTGCCAGGCGACGACAGTAACTATTTGAAATTATATGTCGCAGTTTGTAACATTGGTGTGCAGTAAATAATAAATGTATTATACCTCTCAAATCTCTTTATCTATATTCTGTGATGGCTTACCTTGGCTGAAGGAGCATAAACTAAATTACTTTTACTATGAAAAACATTGTTGCTGTACCAGTGCATGTCCCTGTACAATAACACTTTCTCCAGGTCAGGAACGAGGTGCTTCTGGAGCATCCAAGGTGCAGGACGCTTCTTCAAGGCCTTGAACCAAATGTTTCTCAACCCTTATGCCTTAGAAGCTGCTCTACAGGGCACATTATGAAACCCTGCCTTTGAGAGGGAAAGCAGCTTACTAGATAACTCAATATCCATCATTCTTCAATAATACTGTATCTACTATTTGAAAATGCTTCATCATTTATTGCACTTCAATTATATTATAATTAAAATAATTATTTTAAAATTCATAAATACACATGCACACAGCGTTGAATGAAAATATGTGAGGCTTTATTTAAAGAGTTTGAAGTCAGTTGGTCTTTGACCAGGACACTTCCACAAAAACACTTTGTCCTTTCTCGTCCAGTTCTTGATAACTGCAACACAAAAGCACAGTGACAGAAAATAGGTAAAGGTTTGCTTATGGTTAACACACACAGGCCTGGCTAACTGTTGTCAAATGATCTACAGTGGGTTGCAAAAGTATTCATACCACTTGAACTTATTTTTCCAAGCCACACTTTTCAGTTTATTTATTTATTTAAATATAAAAAATGTAAAACTATGTATCATCACATCACAATTATAAGCAATGCTGTCAGGGCTGTACAGTGCGACAGTTTTGATCGCATTTGCTACTGAAATTGATCACGTGCGATGATGAATACAATTCCACTCGCACGAGTGCGACAGCTTGCTAATGAGCAGATGCTGTCCGTCTGAGACACAGAGGAGAGATGCACAACACTGCTTATAGGGCTCTACATTAACACTCTCCAAATTCGGGTAAATGTAGTCTTAGGCAAGTAAGTTATTGAGTCCACCCTCCACTTTGGCTGGTGAAAGATGTGTGCTCGGGACCTGTGCTTGTGAGGCGATTAATACACTTCACCAACGGTAATAACCGGAAGGAGACGGCACACAGTTAAGTTAGCACGTGTGCAAACAGAACACTTCCTGTGCGCCTTCACATTAAAAGCCTGTTACTAGCCAAACGTGAGTTGACTTTTATTTTGAAGCCGGTAAGAACAAGAAGTTAGAGCTTCACAGCCCTGCAGTGCGCTAGCTTGAAAATCAACTGCTTCAGCTGCAGAGAGCAGTCAACAGTAGTCTTTTTAAACAAAGTTTGAAATAACTGATAAGCCACTGAAGAACTACTCCCAACACATTCACAACAACCTATTTAACTTATTCCAAATTTTACCAATATGTATAGGCCTACTTATTTATTTAATAGGCTATGTTTAATGTTTTAAAGTTTGGTTTTAATTTAGAAGTACATTTAACAAAAAAAAAATATTATGAATATAATAATGATACGTATATATACAGAACATATATAGATATTAATTTTATGGGGAGAAATAATTCTGAATCAGCAAAAAATTACAATTGGCAGGTTAGATTTTTGTTGTCTAAATTGCAATCAGTGCACCCCTATTCATTTTTCTACAATTATTACTGCACACACTAGGATATGATATTAATTGGAATTTCAAATGAGACCAAGATGACAGGCTAAAAGGTAATTAGAGCGAAATGCATGGGTTAAGGTTATGCAAGTTTTCGATCATACTTTGTGTGCTACTGAATTTATTTTTGTGCTACTGATTTTTTTTGCTTGCTAGCACCAGTGCTACCACCTAAAAAAATAAGAGTACAGCCCTGGCTGTGTTGGTTTATTACATGAAATCCCAATAAAATAAATGTACGTGTGATTTATCCATGTGGAAAGGTCTAAGGGGTAGGAATACTTTTGTGAGATTGTGAAGATGCACTTCGAGATGTCTTTGAGTAAAACCTTGTTTCTGCTTTTAAGAAGAAATTGAATATATTTATAATGATGACACTGAAGAAAACAGTCCTTATGAGAAGAGTAAATGCAGTCTGCTTGTTCACCTAATAAGCTTATTAAGTGAAACAATCAAATAGAATATACAGAGAGTTCTATGTAGTTTAGGATATCTTTAACTACATTAGCATGAGTAGATTCTTCATCATACCTCTGTTCCTTTTCTTCTACATGGTTCTTTAACTACTGCATGTGTAGGTCACATCGTCTGTCTTCCAGTGTCCCGGGTTGAGATGAGAGGTTCAGGCTCAATGTCGCATTAGCCCTCAACACTGGCATTCACTCTGGCATGGGCTGTGTAGAGAAAATTAAGCTTTAGCTGTCTGTAATGCTGTAATCCAGAGATATTCTGTTAGGGTATAATATAATTCTTAATTCAGTGGCTATATTTTGTGTGTTCGTCATCAAGGTAGCTAGCATGACCTGCTAAAAATAAACATTCGGTAGTAGGCTACTATGATAACAACGTTAGCTACGTTAGCTTCAAACACTGGGCCAAGGGCTAAATGTTAGCAACACACACAAGTGAAATACACTGTAGTAGCATAACTAAAGCTAATGAGACAGTAAAATGTAATGTACAGCTAAGCTGATAAGTGACTTACATGATTGGCAATCAGCACGGGGTCGGTGAAGTCTGAAGTAAAGAAAGGCAGCTCCAGCAGGCATCAGCTAGACATAACCGCTTTGCAAAGCCAGCAGCCTTCTAGCCAAAGTTACTAAACTCTTCTTTGGAGAAATGGACGCTTCAAATGCTGGAATTGGTGACTCGTTTATGATTCACCAAAAACGTGGTCCACTGCAGCAAAACAACTCCACGGCAGTTTTAAAAATAATGCATTGAGGTTGAGCTCATTCAGTCATGCCGTACCGTCCTCTGTCTCTGGGCATAGAGATGTTCAGCGGAAGTGGCTTACTTCCGGGACATGGGACCTCTCGGCTCGAAAAATTACAACGGTAGTCAATGGAAAGAAATGTATTATTTTCTGGTCCCAGTCATGAAATGCCTTCGATTACACATATGTTTTGTATGGATTTAGATGGTATTTTTTCGTGCAAAGAATGGAACAATTTAGCGAGTAGAAGCTGGATACGGTCAGGTTTTGTGCAGAGCGCTTTTGTGGACTACAGCTCTTTTTTTCAAAATCTGTTAGACGAATAATCATACAACATACTGTCAAACTCTTCACATGAAAAATTATCATTTAGACCCATACAAAACATATATGTAATCCAAGGCATTTAATGACTGGGACCAGAAAATAGTAGATTACTTTCCATAGACTCCCATTCATTTTTTTTTTTCAGCCGAGAGGTCCCATGTCCCGTAATTCCGCCACTTCCGCTTAACAGCTCTATAAGCGGACCCTTGTGAGACTGCGCTCATGTGATTGGCTGAAAACGAGGAAGACATCCGATTGGCTATAGGTAGTTCCTGGTTGAAAAAAACACATTTGTAAAACCAGCGACGTCAGGGGAGTCTCAAAATTCCACACACTATGGCCGTGTCCGGACTGCCGTACTAACGTCCTACTCATACTCATTTTGACTTCAATTTGAGTATGTGACGGTTGGGTATGCGAGTTTGGGTATGCGAGAAATTCCCGGATGAGTACTAACTTCCGGGAAAATTTTGGGTATGAATCGATTGTATACTTTTCCTACTCAACCGCTCCACAATGCACTGGGTCAATTCTACCCGCCCAGGAAAATGAAATATTTTCGAGCAAGTTGCTAGGCAACGACATTGTTTGGGGTCCGCGATCTGACAACTGTACGTGCAGTCATTCATAAACTCTTACAATAGATAAGAGATGAAGATAAATACCTAACAACATTAGAGTTACTAAGTGAAATGAGTGATGTGAGTCTGATAGTGGAGAGAGATCAGAACAGATCGCTGTTCTGTTCCATACACCGCGGCTCGTCCAGCTCAACTCACAGACAGCTGAGTGCTGTGATGAGCCAGACAGAGAGCGTCGGAGGGATACTCCGCCTCAAAAAAACACAATTATAAAACAAGAGGTCTAAAACACAGATGATGAACACAGGACTGTAAAAGTCGAGTTCAATAGCCTATAACCTGTAGAGGGCGGTTATAGGCTAAACAGCGTCTAAACGGCCTGAATCTTATAAGAAGAAGAAGAAATTCTTCATGCCTTGAGTATACTTCAACTGAAAACGTTTCGACGCAGCTCGCATACACAATCGATCTTTGAGTAGACAGTATGTAGTATATAGATGGTGAGTATGTACACTCTAAATAAAGATGTGTTGTTTTTTTACACAATAAATGTGTACGACCCAAAATAACACATTTTGTGTAGTTTTATGCACACAATGTGTTGCAATCGGCAATCCCTTCAACACACTGGAATGTGTTACATTATTGGCCAATCAGATTGCGTGAAATTTAAACGGCTCCCATCCGCAGCAGTTTGTCCCGCTTGGCAGTTGGCAGAGACGTCTTCTGAGATTATCAACCAAGTGCTTGCAGCAGAACTGATGAACAGGTAAAACTGATTATAAACTTTTATTTTTGTATTTAACGTTATCACTCGTAGCCGTATGATGTTTGGAAGTGAGGCAAATGCGATTATTAACCAACATTTCGACTTGGCCTGACTGATGTGTGCCCGTTTGCCACAAACGGCTAATGGCTGTGTAATGAACAGTTAAACACTTAGCTTTAGCTAGCAATGACTTGTTGTTTTAATTTAGACAAACGGAAGACTTGTATTTCGGTTGGTATTTTTCGGCGGACATACTAAGTAACACGGCTGTCTAGCATACCTCAGGCGAGCCACTTTCGGCCGACAGAAAGCCATAATGCTAACGTGCCAGCCTCTATATTAAAGAGGACCTATGATGCTTTTTGACTTTTATGACCTATAAACGTTGTTATGATGATTCATAGTCATGCTTAACCATACTAAATGATCAAATAATGACTTACATGCATTTCGACATATTCCCTGCTGACCGTCTGGGGTGTCTGTGCAGAGCACTAAACACTATTCTAGCCAGTCGAGAAGTCACGTGTTCAAAGCGGTCTACCCTTTCATAATTTGTGCCGTCGCATAAAACTTTGTGACATCTCCACGCGGATGTTTCCATGTATGGTAATGCTGTCACTTCCCTGTTCGCGTCTGCCTCGCGTCTGCCTCGCGCCCTTATAGGTCCATGCTCGCGCTTCCCGCCACTGAAAGTGTTCCGGAAGGAAGGTAACCAATCACAACGGAGTGGGGTTTGCAGGAGGGGGGGAGGGGAGCGGAGATGGCCGAAGCACAGGCGGAGGGAGCCGAAGCACACACACTCAAGTGTTGACAGGATGTGCTGGATCGCCAAAATAAGAGAAAGAGCTTCCCGAAAATCTACATAGTTTTTTGTGATGTGATTCGTGTCAGGTTGCTCTATAGCAGTGTAAAACAAGAAATTAAGACCAGAAAAGTAGCATAATAGGTCCTCTTTAATGAATTGGAAATGATACCTAGCAGGCTAAATAGCTTGAATGGCTGATGTCAGTTAGTGAATATAAAAAGGAAGGAAGGTTATGTCTGCTTTCTAGCAAATAGCAACGCCTTTGAAACGGTCAATATGGAAATGAAAGACTGGTGATATAAAGTTGACTTGAGCTTTCATCCCTGTTTTATTTTGTCGGAGCAGTTAATATTGAAATTGGCAATGGCACAGTGCCGTTCTGGTTTCAACCGGTTTTAGCCTGTTCTTCTTGAATGCACGTTAGCATCATGGAGCAATGTTCATCTTAAATGGCAATGTAAAATGTTTTTTTTTGTTAATTTTTTCTACTCTACTTACCTGCTGTTGGATCGGATCATTGGTGTGGGAAATATATTTTGAGTAGGCCAGATTTAGCTTTTGAAAATGGGTAATGATTTTTAATTTTTTTTTGCAAATGTGGAGTAGGACCTGTCGAAATTATAGAAAATAACAGAATTCTAATACCTAGTTGTTAGTATCATTTTATTATTAGTAACGTTTAGTAACTGTTTTTATACAACTATATTTGCAAGATGTTGAAAATTATTATATAAGTCATCAATACAACATTGACTATTTTTTTAAATCTCTTATTTCATGCAACCCTGATACACTGTATATATTTTATAATTGAAATAGATGTGAATATTTTATGATAATAATTTAAAAGAAACAAATATGTGAACTACATTCCTGGCAGGCATTACAAGTCTTTATTTCCACACACAATGTAATTGTAGCTTAATTTTCCATGCAGTTAAAAAATAATGTAGAATGTAATAGTAATACTTCAATACGATGAGATTACTACTCTGCATAATTAGATTTTATGTTATAATTTAGTTGTAGATAGACCTCCTGCCTCTATGGACATGCATGCATCAGACTAGACACAGCTTTCCCTCAGCAATATAGCAGCTGTGTTGACAGGTAGGCACATACAACAGCAACTAATACACATTGTGTATTATTTATAAAGTACATGTTGGGAACCTAATGCAGTGACCTTCATGAAACAATCTTGTATTACCACTATCAACATTATTTTCGCAATTGTATTGTTAAAGTGACTTGTTGCTATGAAATTCTTCTGTATACATTTTTTTTTCTTTGCAGTTGCCAAAATGGAGTCCGCTGAAAAGGACACGTGTCCACCAACAGACCAGGGAGACCAGAAGAGAGTGCTGGTAGCAGTCTATAAAGATGGCCATGAAACATGCAAGAAACTCCTAGCTGTTGTAAATGCCTCAGAGGTTTTGCAGGCCTGTTATGCAGAGCATTCAGTGCAATTAGATAGGTTTCTGAAATATAACGATGAGTTCAAAGACTACATTGACTGTGACATAAGTACAGATGTTAATGACTATGACAAGTTCCAAGTGAAGGTCTCTACAGTGGTCCAGTTGGAGTTTGTGGAGTTTCAAGCTCCTCCTGTTGAAAACGAAAAGGTGACCATTTTGAGAGATTTCGTTAAATTTCTTTTTTACACTAGCAGGCTCTAGCTGACATAATCCACCTGTGAAGTGTGCACCTGGTTTCAGGTCACTGAGGTATTTGTTTTTGAATGTTCTAGAATGACCTATCTGTACAGCTGAACTCTGTTCTGGAAAAAAAAGCTCCAGACATACTGACCGAACATCACCTCACAGGCACACTGTCCACCAACAGCAGGAAGAAGCTGGTCAGACTTTGTGTCTGTGATCTTGTGGAGAAACATGGATTGTAAGTTGAAGATTCATTTTTTAAATATAATTTCTAGATCAAAGCATTATTCAGCACTGTTTTGCATAATATAATAAATGTTGTATTTAATTCATTCTAAACCCGCAATATAAATAAAAATATAAAGCAATATACACTGTAAATATTGTTGTATTAATCAGTAAAAGGGCTTAACATTTCATTTGTTTTGCTCTCCAGCTACCCCTCTACAGCAGAGAAACTAAATTTGGCTAAATCGATAACCACACTCTTCCCATCACTGAATGTGACGGTTTCTGGAGAGGGTGACAGATTTGTAAGTTTATATTAATCAAAATGTTTAAATGTAGTTATCATGTTACTTTTTTTTTTGTTTTTTTTTTGTTTTTTTAATCTTACTTTTTTTTTGTAGGAACATTTCTATGATGCTGCTTCATAGAAATGAAGTTACGAAATATCAGACGAAATCTGGAGGAGAGTCAAAGGCGCTACCAGAAGAAAATGAGGCCTTGCAGAGAAGCAGCAGCAGCTCAGCCTACAGAGGATGAAGACCTAAGCGAGTGGTTGACTGTCATTAAGAGAATGAAGCCATCACCTGAGAACATGGGCCCGATCAAGACGGCAATGGAAAAGACTTTCAGCCTTCGAAGAACTTGGATCAGCACCCAGTCACCTACAGTTGTAGACATTGTCCAACAGTACCCTCGTTTCATAGACATTCCAAGCCTGGTAAGACTGAACTTGAAACATGAAAGTGGTCAATAATTTAACATTGAAGTAAATTGATTTGTATATGAATGACACATGTATTTGTGTTTTTTCATATGCCAGCTAGATGTAGAGTTTGGGAAAATGTTTGATGGGAAGGCAGAGCTGTTCATCCGGCGGTGGGAGTCCTCCATTATCCCTAAACTAAAACGTATTGCCAGCTTAGAGAAGGGTGGAGTTGCCTCCTTGTTGGATAACACCGGAAAACAGAATGATGGTAGGTACTGTAGGTTAGATTTTATGACTTCCTTGTGGTCCTAGTTTGTTTTACTTTTATTTATTATCAATTAATTGTAATTATTCTAGTCGTACAAATCCTTTTGCATGTGTATTTTTTGTTATAGATGAGCTGTGCCACTGTATGCTGCAAGTTCTCACACACCTGCTTCCACCAACGGCTTCAGGAAGGGGTGCTGCAGCCTCAAGCCGATGTAGTGTGAAGTCGGCAATGTCATACTTGGTGAACTTTGTGCCGGTATGTTATTTTTTACTTAAACACATTTTTGCCTATACATTTGCATGTCCTTAAAGGCATACAAGGAAATTCTGGAGAATGTTCACAATAATTTTGTCAAAATCAGTGAATATCTCCTCACAATCTGCTACCTGTCAGTACTGTGTGTGTGCTGAAAAACAATTCTGGAGTTAATACAGAGACTAGGATCTGTAAACTGTTAGGTAAACAAAGCGGGTTCCTTTGTTTACATACCGGTTTACAGAGCCTATTCTCTTTATTAACTTCAGATTTTTTTTTTATTATTTACAGTACGGACAGTTAGCAGATTGTGAGAAGATATTCAATGATTTTGACAAAAGGAATTGTCAACCTTCTCCAGAATTACCTTGTATCCCTTTACGCATTTTTCTGTGACAACAAATTTACTGATACACGTGTGACTATTTTCTAAAACTACCAATTAATAATGCACCAATTTACCATCATATGTTAGTTCCTCGATTTTTTTTCACTTAAAATGTGTTGATGTGTGGTCTGTTTTCTTCTTTTTTTAAGCATGGGACCAGCATCCCCTCCCTTTGTGCAGTTGATGAAGGATCCTCGAAGTCCCCTCAGCCGACCCATCAGCCGCTGTTAGTGTGCATTGGTGATCTTTCCAGCCAAGCACACCAGTTTGTCATTGTTGCCAGAAGTGACAAGGTTGCCATTCCACTGGAGGATGACAGCCTAACCTGTGCCCTGGATAAGCTCTTCAAGTTTTTCTGGGTATGCAATATTGCTTATCCTTGTCAGCTTGCTTCAGTTTTCACCTTTCTCGAGCATATCTATGACTTGCCAGTGTCTAAGATAGCGAGACGATCCAAAGTGATGGAACTCATTGGCAAGCTTAAGGCTTTAGCCTAATCATCTCATCATGTATTGTTGCCCTATATGTAAAAAACCTGTTCCCAGTGGGATCAGGAAACTTCGCTGGCATCTACGGGTAGTGCACTCTTTATCTGACGGTCAGGACTATACTATTATCTGCAGTCAAAATGGCTGCCAACGGACTTACCATAATCTAAATTCCTACTCAAGGCATCTTTCCAGAGAACATTTGTCTGGCGACCCTTGTGCTAGCAGTTTATCAAACCAGACTTTAGACAATAAAACCATCAGTGCTGAAACCGGTATGACAGAACCTGCCATATCAGATGAGGATATTGATGAAGAGACAGACTTGTCTTCATCTAAATCGAACGTTCCAGCACTAAGTACCTATGCAGCTACCTTTGTCGCACAAATGTACTCTGCTTCAAATTTAACTTTAAGTGATGTCCAAAGGAGTGTAACTTGCACTAAAGAACTTTTGGACAGAACAGTAGATTGCCTGCAAGCATCTACCACTTCATTGCTAAGGAATTATGCAGTTCCACAAGAAAATGAGGATGTTGTTTTATTATTGAAAGACTTTGAAAGTGCTCGAAATGTATTTAATGATTTGGACAACCACTATAAAATAACAAAGTATTTTGAAGATAAGTATTCTCTTGTGAAGCCAACCGAAATCTTCCTAGGTCACAGAGCTGACACCACAAAAAGACATGGATTAGTCAAACAATCACTAACAGCTAACACTTTTCAGTATATTTCAATACTTGAGACACTTAAATTTATATTTTGCAATGAGAAAATGCAGACATTGTATTTGCAATCTCACAAGAGTACAGATGGAAAGATGCGTGATTACTGTGATGGTGCTCACTTTGCCAGTCATAACCTGTACAAAAGCCAACCAAATGCACTACAGATTCAACTCTACTTTGACGATTTGGAAACCACAAATCCCCTGGGGTCAAAAACAAAGATTCATAAAATGGGAGCTGTGTATTTCTCTTTAAGAAACCTGCCACCTCAGTACAATTCAAGCTTAGCAAATATCCATCTCTGCCTTCTGTTTAATTCCATTGACAGAGAAACATATGGCTTTGGAAAGATACTTGAACCACTTTTGGATGACATAAGATTACTGGAATGTCATGGTATAGAGATTGGGATGAAAGAAGGAACACACTTATTGTTTGGAACAGTGTGTCTTTTAACAGGTGATAACCTGGGAATTCATTCATTGTGTGGCTATTTGGAAAGCTTTTCTGCCAACAAGTTCTGTCATATTTGCCTTGTCGATAAGACAATTTCACAAATGGTATACGATGAAGATAAACTTGAAAGAAGAAACCGAGACAATTACAAGCAGCATGTTGCTTTAAAAGATGGAAGTGTGACAGGAATCAAACAAGATTCATGCTTAAACACTCTAGAGTACTTTCACGTCACAGAAAATGTGGGTGTTGACATAATGCACGATGTCCTCGAGGGAGTTGCCCCTTTAGAGGTAAAACTACTACTTAGGCAATACATTTATGAGGAAAAACTCTTGAGCCTTGAACAGTTAAATGAAAGAATAGTCAGCTTTGATTATGGGTATTCAAATGATAAAAACAAACCCAGTGTCATCCTTAATTTGAGGACATCTGAGACTGCAATTAGACAGACCGCAGCACAAATGTGGTGTTTATTACAAGTCTTACCTTTCCTACTTGGAGAGCTGGTGAATCCAGAGCCTGCACTGGCAATTATTTGGTTTGTTTCGTGAAATATGCAGCATCATTTTTGCACCTACTGTAACAACTGGACTTGCTGTCTATTTAAAGCAGCTTATTATAGACCATCATACAATGTTCAAAGAACTTTATCCAGGGAGAAACCTTATCCCTAAACACCATTTTATGACACATTATCCTAGCATGATGGTTTTATTTGGACCACTATCCAAACTATGGTGTATGAGGTTTGAAGCTAAGCACAACCCTCTCAAAAGACAAGCAAACGTTGTCTGCAATTTTAAGAACATCTCGAAGACATTGGCCTACAAAAACCAGGTTCAGCAAATGCATTGTTGGAGATTTGGACAACCACTGGGTAACAAAATGTGTGTTCCAAATGCTTTTCCAGTTATTCTCAGAACTCTAGACAAAGGTGAACAGTTGATTGATCACCTCAGGGACACATTTGAAAAGAATATTTCAGAAATGATGTGTGTTTCTCACACAGTGACTTTGTATGGACAGACATACAGAACAGGGACAGTTGTTGTAATAACAACAGACACTGATGAACCAGTCTTTGGCGAAATAGTTCATATCCTCCCACAGGTAGAACAAGGCACAGCTCTTGCTTTTGTACAGCTTGTTAATGTGTGTTTTTTTGATGATCATTTTCATGCTTATTCAGTTCAAAGAGTCGATGAGTTTAAAGTGTTACAAATGCCTTGGGATTTTGCTGATTTTAGACCACTAGATGTTTATACTTCTTTTAGGGGACATAATATGTATATCAACCCAAGATATAAACTTCTGTAGTCCTGATGTTTTGTGTGTTGAGAATTTGAAATGAAATGTTGACTAAATGTCAGGGGCAAACATGTATAACTAAAATATGTGCTTTTGTAGCCCTGAACTTGTTATGAATTTCAATGTTGACTGTTAAGAAAAATAAATGTCTTAATATAAATATGGTGGCATTTTTATTCATTCTATAATACCTTTTGTGTACAATAACATGTTTGTTTAAGTTTGAGTGACATTTCTGATTACTGTAATTTTAAACAACACATCTATGAGTGAAATATTTGCACATTATTTCACTTAAACACATAACTGTGTTAAATATTTACACATTATAACACATCTTTGTGTTAATCAATCTTACACAGACATTGTGTTAAATCCTTTACACACTTAATGTGTCAAAATTAACACAACAAGTGTTGTCCCAAATTCAACTCATTGATGAGTAGAAAATTAACACAGGTTGTGTTAATTTTGACACATCCTTGTTAAGAGTGTAGGATGTAGGACGCTAGTATGGCAGTCCGGACACGGCCAAATACAGACCAATTCACACATGAATGCAAGGAAGTTCACAAATTATAAGCATTTTGTAAATTCAAATGTAACAGTTTGTATATAAATGTAACAACATCCAAACACATTTTTGATGAAAATTGCAAATCTTTTTTAAATTAATATATTTATGGATTTATATTACATTTATTTAAAACAAGACACATTTGTGTGTGGATCGGAAATGTGTTTGTGAAACTTTTTATTATAGATGGATTTATTTTACATTTATATATGACGGTTTTCATTTGTGTGTGCATTGAAATGTATTTGTGAGAAGAGAGTCATTTATATATAAATCACAAAATACAAGTGTGAATCCTTCTCTGTGCATTCATTAATATTGAGACTGATTTCATTCGATAGTGGTAGGCTATTGTCAATCATTAGCCTGCATTACATTGGAATCAGAAATTTGAATCAAAATGTGTGTGTGTGTGCAGGGGCGTAGCACCAAATTCTGGGCCCCTATACAAAAAGTCCTGATGGGCCCCCTGAAAGGCGGTCTTACAATACACACGGCTCTCTGAGCCAGACAACTCCACAATATTTAATTTGATGAATGACCAAATCATTACTTTTAGCAGTGTTTCTCCCAGAAAATGTCTTACTGAAGGTGGTCACTGGCCAGTGTCACAGGAGGCGCGGGGCGCCGCGGCAAAAATGTTGGGGGTATTTTGCTCAAAGATGCCAATGCGCACTATAAAAATAAACAACTCTTTATTTGAACACGAAAATACAACACACACTGACCTTACAGTTGTGCATGGCCATCACTCTCATGCTTTCATCAGACTTTTCTCTGCGCTGTCTGAGCTGATAGATAGGTTGTGTTGCCACAGTGATGTGGAGTCTTAAACTGTTCTAGCTTTGCCAGCACTTATTTCTGTACAGCCAAATATCCCCATAGAAACATCGCTGCATTTATTTTCGCCACCAGTTCAATTCATTGTCGGCTTGCTCCTGCTTATTCTCCCGCACACATGCCTTAGTCATGCGCAGGCCCCTGATCTCCTTGCAAGGTTCAGGGGAGAAAAAAGCCAGTCAATTATTTCTTTTTTTGGAATGGCATTGTTCAGGGCCTTCGAAGATCGGGGCCCCACATTTAACTTGTTAAAAAAGGCCCTCCTCTGCCTTGGGCCCCCCCACGACTGTCGCACTTTCCCCCGCAGTCCGTCGGCCCTGTGTGTGTGTGTGTGTGGGTGTGGGTGATTTGATTTAACAAGAGTCACAGATATTTTCATTTCTAAATGCCTCTTGTTGTTTTGAAACATTAAAAATGAGAGGTGCCAAAATTAGCCGTGATAGTATTATGCATCTGCTGTCCCTCAAAAGATAAAATAATAAAGTATTCAAAACATACAGGTTATGCACATGGCCAGTATTTTTCTTTTTTCCATAAACTATTTTTATTGAGTTTTTTTTAAATTTTTAAACAAACAAACAATCACAGTCCCCACCCACCAGCAGGCCCGGTTCTACGGGGTGCAGGAGCATGCATTGCACCCTCAAAAAAATTGTTTTCACCCTCAAATGAAAAAAGGAGGGAGTGAATTTTTTTTATAAATATGATAAAAATAATAAAATACTTGCTCACAAAACAAATTGTAATTAACCTTTGACCATTTCCATTAAATACCGCTGTTTTCTGCATTTATTTTGTTCACTAAACCGATAAGAACGTTATCATTATTCGACTGGCAGCTGTGGCTAAACGAACCCATCTCTAGGACTAGTGCGCTCCGCTCTGCCCCGCCCGCCCCCGTCTGAACTATTTCGCTTTCAGCGATTGCAGTGCAATGGTTATTCAGCATAAAGTTAAAACACTCGCTCGCCCAAGACTGATGTTAAACCGAAACACAAAAGCCTTGCGCGAGCAAAGCAGTGATTCACCCAGTGAAACATGGGGTGAGACTGTGACTGTGGGTAACGGTGTCATCACCTTGCCGGTGAGAAAAGCTCTGTGGCTTAACGGCTGAAATGATAACCGGCCGCCGGGGATATCATGTTCGCTAACGTTGTTCAGGGGAGGCTTCCGCGATCGGATTGCATTTCACGAGCATGAAAACACAGAGCAATGTCGGCAAACTGACAGCGCGACGAGAGAAAATAGAGTGAGCCGCTGCCCTCCGTTAGTTTCAGTCTACAGCCGAAAAAAATACAATCACAACTTAAACATGGATATCGTTTAAATAAAGCCTCTTGTTTTTATGATCATTTGGGCTTTGATGCAAATGGAACATTTCGGTGGCAGCTGTGGTGCAGTTTTTTTCAGCAACTCATGCTTGCCCATAGGCGTAGATTTGGTGGGAGGGTGGCGGGGGGAGGGGGCACAGGGGACGTGTCCCCCCCAATAATCAGAAGAGAGCCTACATTTTTTCTCAAAAAGTAAGAAACCCTATTCTCCCGAAAAGAGGTAAAAATAACAGTTCAGGATGTTGAAACATTGATATATCTCCTAATTGTTAATACATATTCCCCTATGATTTAAAAATGTAAAGTGTCATAATAGTTCACACTGCTGCTGTGTCATGAATAGTGAGTCCTGCTTTTTATAACATTATATTAACGTCACTGGGCCTGTTGTCTTTTCCTTTAACAGAAATTTAGACATGTCCACCATAAATAATTAAATACAGAAGGCATAAATAAGTACATAAAAATTCACCCGAATGCACAAAATGGTGTGTTCGAAGCACATTTTTTTCTGGGGGAGTACCCCCAGACCCCCATTTATGTTGAAGCGAAACCTAAGCCCTTGTGCTTACCACCCAATAATTATCACTGGCCCCATCCTGGCCACCTCTATGAAAATGTTCTGGCTCCGCCACTGCCCAGAAGTGCTTGACTATCTACTGGTAGAAAGGCCTGTGTAAAAAGCGACGTCTGAACTGAAGCTGGGTAGCTGGTTTTAGTGTACTACTGGTGCACCCCCTGTAATCTCAGATGCACCCTAAGGCATTCTGTTCTGGAACCGGGCCTGCCCACCAGACACCCCACACAATCTTTGGAAAAAACATTTAAAAAAATAAAATAAAAAAACATAATGAAAAGAAACATCACACAACCAGGAAGATGACAGGGGAGGCTTGGGAGACTTACATGGCCAGTATTTGAACAAGAACAACAGCATATCAGCAGTCTGGTTCAATTTGAACCATGTTGGGGTTTTTTAAACATTCAGTAGCATGTAGATTTGTTTGTCCTGCTGTCCATGAAGTCCTGAAAAACAAAGCCTGCATATGTCAGCCTTAAAATTCTCCGAATGTTAACCAGATAGTAGCTAAATCCCCTTTCACTTAATTAAATGACTGCCATATATTTGCATAAAGCCTTCAGCTTAGGGTCAGGATTCTAAACAAACATCAATATGGCGCACCATTTGGTCAAAAAAAACAGCTGCCCCGTCCCCCTCCGTTTAACGTGTCAGATTGTGCTCGAGGCTCTTCTTGTCCCCAGCAAATGTTGTCAGAAAAAATCCAAAGGCATTGGACCAATAAATATGCTAACATTGTCCATATTGTATTTGCGCCACAGTATAGCAGCAGCAATGTGACTGGAGCTCTCAGATCGTCTGACACTGGGCTACTGACAGTCCCCAGAGTAAGGACTAGACAGGGAGAGTCAGCCTTCAGTTTTAATGCTCCAAAGCTCTGGAATAAACTTCCACGGGACTTGAGGTCCGCTTCAACACTCGGCTCTTTTAAATCGGGTCTGAAGACTTTGCTGTTTCCGTTTTAACCTGTAATTTTAAATTTTTATTTATTTTTATTCTTTTTAAACTTTTTAATTATTTTATGTTTTATTTATATTCATGTTTCTCATTCGCTTTTTTTTATGTATTTTTTTTAATGTGTGCTCTATTCTTGATGTGTTTTTGTTTTTGCATATGTAAAGCACCTTGAATGGCCTTGTGTCCGAAATGTGCTTTATAAATAAACTTGCCTTGCCTTGCCTTGGAGTTTTTTGGCCTGATAACAAAATAAAACAACACAAATCAGGAGCTTTAAAAAAACATTTTGATGAACTTTTATTCCTGCTTTATTTATGTTCTAAAGTCCTCTTATGCCATTATCTCCTTCCTATCTCCTGTCACACACACACACACACACACACACACACACACACACACACACACGCACAAACACACGCACACGCACACACGCACGCACGCACACACACACACTTGTTTGGCCTGTGGGAAAAGAAGCTGAACTGAGATAAGTGAATCACTAGCATCACTGACCACCAATGTGCACTGTTCTCTCTTCACTGGTGACTGACAGTACCATGATACTTTACTTATTAAAGACTGCAACCATCATGTGCTAACTGTGTTAGCTGGTGGCTGACACTGACAGGTGTGCTGAACTGAATACTTGTATGTGGATATAATAAATGTTCTGTTGCTTTTATATGTTCTGTTTTTAAACTCTTCCTGTTATTTGCTTTGTATTTGCTTTTTAGGGAGCCTATTGTTACATTTGGCCAAGGACTGCAGATGGAAACTATAGCCTTCTGGCTAAATCTGGCATATTTACAGAAATGTTTATTAATATGCACTGTCCCTGTAAAAAAAAATATATATATTCAACAAATTAAAAGATAGCTGCAGAGCATCAACAGTTCTTATAAAGTGTAGAATTAGCATTGTGATTCCTAATAAACAGCTCACTTACATTCTCTAGATATGGAACCATTTCTACTTTTCCTGTCAAAAGTTCTTTGATTTATTGACTACTAATCTGATTTTACAATATGAGGTACTGGGAATCTATCTATCTATCTATCTATCTATCTATCTATCTATCTATCTATCTATCTATCTATCTATCTATCTATCTATCTATCTATCTATCTATCTATCTATCTGTCTGTCTGTCTGTCTGTCTGTCTGTGTATCTATCTATCCTTTTTTTCTGTGTTGATCATTCACAGTCTCTCTCGCTCTCTAAACTATAGTGACACTACCATTGTTCTTGATCACAGATGGTCCTATTGTTCTCATCCAGTGTGGTCTGAACCTGAATCTGTACCACCACATACTCCTCCATATTCTCTGCAAAAAAATAAACAATAAAGTAACACACGCACGCACGCATGCACGCACACACACACACACACACACACACGCACACACACACACACACACACACACACACAAAGAGGCTAGAACAGGCATTTAACTGCACTTTAATCTGCATTCATCCAGCTATTTTAATTTTCTTTTTTGTTACTCTTCATTGTTTTTGGATGTAGTAAAGTGCTTCCACTGCGACCAATGACTTTGTTGTTTGCCCATGTGATTTTGAACCTGGTCTTAATTATGTCGTCTCCTCTTAACTGACTGGAAATCAGTTATGCCCGAGTCTTCAAGCTTGATGCACATCTCCCCTGTTGCCAGCAGAGAGAGCTCAAAGTCAGACAATGCACTAGGAATGATACAGATCCCCCATATCTGACTTCCACAAATCATTCATGGAGAATTAGCTTGTGTGTGTTTTTTTCCTTCAAGAGATTATATAGAGTTAGAGCAGAGAACAGGAAGTTAGTGAAAGTTTCTGCTAGTATGGACATACAACTGTAAGCACATACGATTTCTACTGAAGTCAGACACAAGTTAAAGCTTAGCCCCACTGGTAGAATATAAAGACAGGACCATTAACCTGCAGTTTGTCTGCAATTGATTGACAGGATATTTAATTCCTAAATGTTTTTTTTATTATTATTTTATAGTTAAGAAATGTACCAATTAATGAATTGATTAATAAATGAATCAACAATTCTGGACAACAAATTAAATAATAATAATGTTATAATGTATAATGTTTTGTGTGGCACTTAAAGTTGGCTACTGTGCAATCAATCAGTCAATGGATTTTTATACATTTCATCAATGAGACACTGTGCAAAAACGTTGTTCTTTGAAAGCACTAGTCAGTTTTGAGATTCTTGTCTATTCCGTAACATGTCTTTTTTCATAGTAGTATATAGAAAGTCCAAAATGTACATTAAGGTGTTTATTTGATTAAACCGTCTGTATATTCTCCTATACAACCATTTCTAACAGCCATCACCAAAATACCCAAAATCTCATCTTCTGAAGCACTTATATAAACTAAACTTTCCATAATCATTCTTATCACTATTCTGAAGGTTATTAAAGAAGGTTAATTTTAATTGTTTTTGATACATTTTCTTCTTAAAACAGGTCTTTTTCAGACCTGTACATATTATTATTTTATTTATAAAATGAAAAAAGTTCTGTGAAAATGTAATAATGATGTTTACTCTGACTTCATCTAGATTTTTGGTTAATAAAGAGATACAAACATCTCCCTCCCTCCCCCTCCCCTCAGCTCGGAGTTGTCTGTTGATATGTGTCATTGATCCTCTATTCATTCCTGGAGCGGCCCAGCTGTCAGTCACTTCCACGTCACTGCACATCTCCAACGGCTGCACTGTGTCTCAGCAGACAGCCCCAGACGCCTGCTCTGGGATCAGCCCTCTGCACTCTGCCTGGCTCACTGCTACAGCCACAACACTGACCCTGGATCATCTCCTGATGGGGACACATGGAGGAGGCGGAGGAGGGCGTAGGAGAACCAGAGGCACACACAAAGACAAGGGGACAAGACAGGGAAGAGTGTGGTAAAGATGGACATGAAAGAGTCCAGAGAAAAAGCAATGGAGAAAGGCTAGACAATACATAGCCAAGGGCCCTCAGCAGCTCACATCATCAATCAGACTGCAGAACTGCTTTCTCTCTCTCTCTCTCTCTCTCTCTCTCTCTCTCTCTCTCTCTCTCTCTCTCACTCACACACACACACACACACACACACACACACACACACACACACATTTAGCTTTTGATTAATAAAAAAAAAATACGGACATATTGTTCAGCCCCCAGGGCAGACTCATACAGTAGAGAAGCTACGCCAGAGGAGAGGGGGCTGGCCCACCAACAGAGAGAGAGAGAGGGGGGGGCACTTCCTTATCCAGGGATTATGGAGCTCAATCAGACTCTGGCAGATTATGTCTGAGCAAAACAGACTCCAACAGGGAGAGATTAACAACTATTTCCAAATAGTTGAGTTGGGTGAAAACAATCAGCTTTGTGCTTAAGCTGGAGATCCATAAAGGCATCAAATGGCCCACAGATGTAAAGGCCATGGTTTTAGAGATAAATCTGCCCGTAAAGCCTCTCAGACGCATCGCTTTCAATATGTTTGGGAGGTAATGGATTGTAATTGGCTTGATTTTACTAATCCAAAAAAATATTAGCAGACAGCTTTCCAAAAACACAATTAAGTTTGAAATGTGTCTCTGTATAATTAGAAAGCCTCATAGTGTCATGAACACTAATCCACTTTAAATGAATACATAAATATGAATGAATAAAACACTGATGCAATATTGTATGGAATTGGCTTAGGCTCTTACCATGCTGGACTCTTGGGATGTTGCTGTTGCCACTATAACTGTACTGGTCCACTTTGCTGCAGTGTTGTTTAACATGTGTAGCGGACTGTTGGACTACTGGACCTTCACAACCAATGAAATAAAGCATCCATCAAATGTGCACTTTGATAAGCACTGCACAGATCATTCATTCATTAGATTTTAGCTTTGCTTTCATCCGCTGAGACCTGGGAACATATTAGAAGTAAGATGATAACAAGTTGAGCACACCATAATGAGGAATTATTAGCAACATTGCTAATAAATCCTTTTTGCACAGGAAAAACACAACAAGGGTAAGTATTGAACAGTTTTCCTTCATTTTCTTCCCAAATAGGTTTGGCTAACCTTGGTCTTTGTTTACTAGCAGGATTTTGTTGACTTTTTTCAGTTCATATCCAACTCTTTTTCAGCAGCACCTGATTCCACAGCCAATGATTACATCTGTCATCACAATGTATATAGGCATAATTATAGGAGACAGGGAAATACATTTCAGAAACATAATTTTGCCTACTCCATCCATCTATCTATCTATCTATCTATCTATCTATCTATCTATCTATCTATCTATCTATCTATCTATCTATCCAGGGCTGTACAGTGCGACAGTTTTGATCGCATTTGCTACTGAAATTGATCACGTACGATGATGAATACAAGTCCACTCGCACTCAGACACTCGCAAGCAGACAGGTTGCTAATACGCAGATGCTGTCTCTTTGAGACACAGAGGAGAGATGCACAACACTGCTTAGTAGTCTAGGTGCTAGGAAAGTTTTGTAAGCGCTTCATTTAGCGGAGAATATCTCAACTGTTATAGACTAATATGATGGTAAATGGTAAATGGTCTTGTATAGCGCTATATCTCCGTTTATCACAGACTCAAAGCGCTTTACATTGTTTTTTGTACACATTCACCCAGTCACACACACATTCATACACCGACAGCAGCAGCTACCACGCAGGGTAGGCTTAGCACTAGGGTGCTAAGCTAACTAAGCTAACTATCGGGAGCAATTCGGGGTTCAGTGTCTTGCCCAGGGACACTTCGACATGTGGCGGGTAGACGGGGGATCGAACCTCCGACCCTGTACACCAGAGGCGAAGTCCCTACACACTTCGCCACTGCCGCCCCAAAATGACCCCAGTGAACAACGTGGGATGTGTGACAAAATCTCTATCCGGGGCGAAAGTCCTGAAAATGACCACAACAGGTGACACTAGTATCACACTCCGCGGTGAATGGGACTTTTTTTCCCTTTATAGATATCCTCATACTTTTTTACCAGATTATTCTTCATATTAAGAGAAATACTTTTTGTATTACACTTTGTCTAATTTTCTTTTTATAAAATATGCAAATGAGGCAATATCTCATTCAATATGCGTAGCCTATATAAACCCTAGAGGTCCTGGATATGATTTGTATGCACTTCGTATAGCGAAGATTATCTCAACTGTTATAGACTAATATGACCCCAGTGAACAACGGGGGATGTGAGCCAAAATCTCTATCCGGGGCGAAAGTCCTGAAATTGACCACAATAGGTGACACTAGTATCACACTAGGGAACGGGACTTTTTTTTTCCTTTATAGATATCTTCATACATTTCTACCAGATTAATCTTCATATTAACAGAAATACTCTTTGTATTACAATTTGTCTAAAAATTTAATAAAATATGCAAATGAGGCAATATCTCATTCAATATGTGTAGCCTATATAAACACTTAGTAGAGGTCCTCGATACGATTTGTATGCACTTCATTTAGCGAAGAACATCTCAACTGTTATAGACTAATATGACCCCAGTGAACAACATGGCATGTGTGCCAAAATCTCTAACCGGGGCGAAAGTCCTGAAAATGACCACAACAGGTCATTTTACGTGGTGAATGGGACTTTTTTTTCCTTTATAGATATCCTCATAGTTTTTTACCAGATTAATCTTCATATTATGAAAAATACTTTTTGTATTACACTTTGTCTAAAACATTGAATAAAATATGCAAATGAGGCAATATCTCATTCAATATGCGTATATACATTTTCATTATATATCAAATCAGAATGTTTACACTCTTCTATGACCTTATAATCATTGTCATTGTGAACATTGTGATCCCCTCAGAAAATCTGTAACTTCAAGGGTTTACTGTATATATACGCATATTGAATGAGATATTGCCTCATTTGCATATTTTATTAATTTTTTTAGAAAAAGTGTAATACAAAAAGTATTTCTGTTAATATGAAGATTAATCTTGTAGAAATGTATGAAGATATCTATAAAGGAAAAAAAAGTCCCATTCCCTAGTGTGATACTAGTGTCACCTATTGTGGTCATTTTCAGGACTTTCGCCCCGGATAGAGATTTTGTCACACATCCCACGTTGTTCACTGGGGTCATATTAGTCTATAACAGTTGAGATATTCTCCGCTAAATGAAGCGCATAATAAACTTTCCCAGCACCTCCACTATAGAGGGCTCTACATTTAACACTCTCCAAATGCGGTTAAATGTAGTCTGACTCTTAGGCGAGTAAGTTATTGAGTCCACCCTCCACTTTGGCTGGTGAAAGACGTGTGCTCTGGATCTGTACTGTACTGTGCTCGTGCGGCGATTCTAGCGTCTAATAAACTTCACCAACGGTAATAACCGGAAGGAGACGGTTCCTAACATTAACGCGGTTAAGTTAGCGCGTGTGCAAACAGAACATTTCCTGTGCGCCTTCACATTAAAAGCCTGTTACTAGCCAAACATTAGTTGACTTTTATTTTAAAGGCAGTAAGAACAGGAAGTTAGCGCTTTACAGCACTGTAGTGCGCTAGCTTGAAAAGCAACTCATTCAGCTGCAGAGAAAAGTCAAATAGTCTATTTAAACAAAGTTTGAAATAAGCCACTGAAGAACTACTTCCAATACATTCACAACAACCTATTTAATTTATCCTAAATTGTACCAATATGTATACTTATTTATTTAATAGGCTGTTCAATGTTTTAAAGTTTGGTTTTAATTAACAGAAGGACATTTTCTAAAAATGTGTATTATTATTAATATAATAATTATATGTATATACAAAAATATATAGATATAGATATTATTTTTATATTCTTATGGGGAGAAATAATTCTGAATCAGCCAAAAAATTGCAATTGTCAGGTTAGATTATTTTGTCTAAATTGCAATCAGTGCACCCCTATTCATTTTTCTATAAGTATTACTGCACACACTAGGAAATAATATTAATTAAGAATCTCAAATGAGACCAAGATGACATGCTCAAAGGTAATAAGAGCTAAATGCAAGGGTTAAGGTTATGCAAGTTTTCGATCATACTTTGTGTGTTACCAAATTAATTTTTATGCAACTGATTTATTTTGCTTGCTAGCACCAGTGCTACCACCTAAAAAAATAAGCGTACAGCCCTGCTATCTATCTATCTATCTATCTATCTATCTATCTATCTATCTATCTATCTATCTATCTATCTATCTATCTATCTATCTATCTATCTATCTATCTATCTATCTATCTATCTATCTATCTATCTATCTATCTATTTTGTAGTGTTCTTTTTAAATGTGATAAAAACACCAATATTCACCACCAAAACAAAATAACTTGATAAACATACACTTTCATATATATATTTTTTTTAATTCTTCAAAAATGCAATGTCCCAGGCCATGCATATTTTGCCTATAAGACTTGTTGAACAGCAATTATCTTTTCATTAGATTGTTTAAATCAAGTTATTTTGCCTCAATTAAATTAACCCCCACGTTACTGACAGAGGTTGAGTGTAGCAGTGTGTCTGTGGGGAGTGGGTGGAGCGGAGGTAAAGGCTGGACCATGAGTGACACCCTCAATGTGCATTCCACTTGATTTGCTCACTGCTTCAATTCACTGATGGTACTCCTTTCATCCCATTAGCTCCAAATTCCTATAACCGGCTCTCTAAATGCATGGACCCCCATATCAGGGCCGCCCTCCTGCCGGGAGGGCATATGGGCTGCTTTGTTGGCAGGAAGGGAGTGTGTGTGCAGGGTCCACCAATCACTGCCCTCGCCTGGGGAGTTAAACAAATTGATTGGCAGGCTAGTGGCGGGGCCGGTTTCCAGGCACTGTGGTCCCTCTATTCATCTCAACACAGAAAGCTGTGCAAGAGAAACCAGCTGAAAGGCCCGGACCGAGGAGTCGTAAAAAAAAGGGGGATTTGTTTATTTCCTTAAATATACACTTCCACATTTTGTTACAGCACACACCACAGCCCTGACATCCTCAAATGTATACTCCCACTTCAAAGTGCACTGCTCCCACTTTGATTAACAGCAGTCAGCTGGGTGGAGATTTGGAGATGTAGGGGCACTCGGTCTTATAGCAAAAGCAGACATGTTATTTTTCAAAATAAAAAAAGAAGGTTTTAGAGTGAGAGAAAACTGACAATGCTTTATATTTACGTTCTTATTTCCCGGGCACAATTGGCTCCATAGACGTGGACCTTTAAGTCTAGTATTGTTTTCTTGAGTTCAACTCAAAGGCCCAGAGGGAGCTTTGATTGGTCTTGAAAGGATGTTAAAGCTCTTCGCCTCATCGGTAAGAACATGCCGGAATTATGATTTATAAAAATGAAAGAACCTGTATCCAAAAAACTGTCCTGTAAAGACTATTGACATTAATATGTTGTAAAAAATGGAGTAAAGTTTTTAACTCTGGCTGTTAGATGTTTTGTTTTTTAAAGAGATGCAAATGTACACATCAATAGTTTGATAAAGCCAAAGTTGTACTGTAGCCTATATGTATTAAAATTTCATTTTGGAAAAAAGGTTATACAAAAAAAGTTGTTTTAAATTTAAGTAATTAATTGGCAAAGTTTTATAACAATATCTATAGGTTAAAAATGTTACCCTATTCACCTGGACACTGAAATGCCATTATCTTTCTCATAAAGTCAGTCAAAGTCTAAATGATTTCTATAGCACACTCAAAAACAACATCAGTTGACCAAAGTTCTGTACAAGATACAATACAAAATAACATATAAGATACATGAAAAAAGTGAGTCTTTAGCAACGTATTAAACTGGTCAACTTTACAGGGATCCAGGTTCTATTCATTCACACACACTCATCATGAACACTACAGTATATGAACATTGACATAAGCTGGTCCCATTATTTCTCTGCAAGTCTGTGTTTTTCTTTTTAGACCAGTAGAGCTGTAGACTGTGGTTGTTTAGAACCCAGTCAGATAACAGTGGGCATCTGTCCATGCCAAGGTGAATGGCTCAGTGCCCACACAGATTAAGCAGGCCAGCAATTAGCCAGGGCCAGTCAGCCGGCAAGACACCAACACATGAAAAAATATGAATACATCTGGCCAACCAAGCACAGCATACTGGACAACACAACAACAACAACAACAACACACACACACACACACACACACACACACACACACACACACACACACACACAGAAGCCCAGATGCTAGGCACTAATCCCTGAGCGATTGTTGTGTTATTTCTTTTGTAGGAGGCTGTTTATGACGCTCTGTCATGCCTCTCACTGCGTGCAGTCTAGCATTCACACATGAAGCGTGACTTCTGACACTTGACTGAATTGATTTTTTCCTCCCCACCTTTTTATTTCCCTTTGTCCCCCGGTCCCACTGTGTGGTTTTTGCCAACCTGAATGAAAGCGGCTCTTTATGGAAAGCCTTTGTGCCCTCTGCTGTATTGAAACGCTTCTGGACTCTTTCCAGTGGAGGCAGGAAAAAAAGCTTCCATTCAAGTTTATGAAAAAACAGTGGAGATTTCCTTTACTCAAATATGATCTGTGCTCACAAAACAGTACTGACGTCTTTCACAGTGAATGAAACCAGAGAGAGAGAGAGAGAGAGAGAGAGAGAGAGAGAGAGTGGAGGGAAGAGACAGAACTGAACAGACCACACACACACACAGTCAAACACATACTGTCCGAAAGTTGTGTGATGTGCTCACAGATGATGTGCCACTGCTTGCTGACACACACACACACACACACACACACACACACATCGGCACACATGAAAACAAATTTTCTGCTTGAAACTTAGAACGTGTGAAACCTTGGCTTTTGGATGATTAACTTAAGGGCTGTTGACATGGCAACATTTTCAACATAATACGCAAAAGTATTTCTAGGTTCTTGCCTTTGGTTTAAAGAGCAGCAGTGTGTTTGGAGGACTGGAAAAGGAAAACCTTTGAAAGAGGGTTCCAGAGTGAAATCTTTTGAATACGCAACTCCAGCGTCGCCATGTTAACTAGCAAAAGCGGTCGCTGCTGAAACAATGTGGTCACGGCTCCTCTGTCTCTTCATACATATGTATTACGTTGATCTACTGCCAACTACTGGCCAGGCTGCATACTACACCGTGACAGCTCAATGTGTTAGCGGACCCTTGTGCATGGGGGTCGTACCCATAACAGTGTCATGCAAACGCATAGCTTATTTTAAACGCAAAGCAAACCTTCCCCGTTTTTAGCAAGAGCATTGTGGTGAAAACATAGATTTCTGGGGTCTGTGGGTTGTCAGGAAGATTTGAGCCTCAAAGACTTGTCTCTTGCATTCTGGTGACTTAAAAAAAGGGCAAACATACGTTTTTCACACCATCGTAAACTTTTGCCTTTTTTTAGTTGTTCCAAAGAATCTGCTTCATCACCTTGCCATCTAAATGATAATAACTGACCATTGTGCTTGCTTATCATCTCTCTTGTGTGAAATGTTATAATAAAAACATTAGCCTAAATAGATATTCCCTGTGCTGCGCGGGGTGACACAGACTCTTGGTCTTGGCGAAGCACATTTTGCATCTTCTCCAGTGTGAGATTGGCAGTCAAATTGGGCTCCTTTGATTGTATCGTTGAATAGTCCTCTATTCAGGGTCAACCTAGGCAGTTCCTATCCTCATATTCTGCAAAAATGAATTCCAAACTTTAGCTAACGTGAATATGAGGCTTCTATAGTCTTAGTATTGGTGTCTTCAAAAGCTTTAGTGTTTTTTTTTTTTTTTTTAGAATATCGTGCAAAAGTTCCTTTATTTCAGTAATTCAACTTTAAAGGTGAAACTAATATATTATATAGACTCATTACATGCAAAGTGAGATATGTGAAGCCTTTATTTGTTATAATTGTGATTATTATGGCTTACAGTTTATCTTTCTTTCAAAGGTTTTTTTATTAGATTGCAAAGTAGCAAAGCAACTGCAGTACAATGGATTACAACTTTTTTCCCCTCTCCCCCCGAACATACCCCACCCATATCCCACCCTCACACCCAATCACAAACAATCCTGCATTAAGAAATTAGTACAAAAAAATAATACATAATGTTAAAAATAGCAGAAACGAAACAGAAACACACACTTCAAGAAACAAAAACAAACAACCAATATGAAACAAAAAACAAAGAAATAAAATTGAATCAAACTAAAGAGGGGAGGGGGTAGCTACTCTTCAATTATTGTGGTCGGTTTCTTAAAGTAGTCTAGGAAGGGGCGCCATATTTTATGAAATTTAGTCTCAGATCCCTGGGTAGTGCAACAAATTTTCTCCAGATTCATACATGACATAATGTCTCTAATCCACTGTGAGTGGGAAGGAGGAGCAGGGTCTTTCCATTTAAGTAAGATAGCCCTACGAGCAAGTAAAGAGGTGAAGGCCAGTACCTTTAGCTTCACTTTAGGCAAGCCTGAATTGGGAACAATGCCAAAAATTGCAGTGAAAGGGTTCAGCTTAATTTAATGCTGAATTACTTCAGAAATTGTTTGAAAAACTGATGTCCAGAACTCAGTCAAGGTGGGACACAACCAGTACATGTGAAAGAGTGATGCCGGTGCACTCTTACAGCTATCACAGGTTGGGCCTACATCGGGGAACATACGAGCTAATTTAGTTTTAGATATGTGGATACGATGTACTACTTTAAATTGCACAAGAGCGTGTCGGGCGCACATGGATGTAGAGTGTATCCGATCCAGGACTGAATCCCACATGTGATCTGTGAAGGCAGAACCTAGGTCCTGCTCCCACAGGGTTCTTATAGCTGCTAAATAGGGGCTATGCAACTTTGAAATAAGGTTGAAAAACACAGAAATTTAGCCTTTTAATGTGGGGTTTACAGAAAGAAATGATTGGCTGGCGGTTTATAAGGGAATTGGGGAATTAACTTCTGCGTAAAATGCCTGATTTGCAGAAATCGGAAAAAATTTGTCTTTTCGATACCAAAATGTTTTGTCAATTGGGACAAACTAGCAAATAGATCATTAATAAATAAATCACCAATGCATTTTAAGCCTTTTTTATGCCAGATCTTGAATGCACCATCCACCGTCGAAGGAATAAATAAATGATTAGCTGCAATTGGGCTGAAAAGTGAAAAATTCTGCATTCCAAAATTCTTCCTAAATTGGGTCCAGATTCGAAAGGAGTGCTTAATCACGGGACTACTGTTGGGAATAGCCGAAGAGAGTGGAAGTGCGGCACTTAAGAGGGCAGATAGAGACAATGGGCTAATAGCGCTGGACTCCATTGTTACCCAGACTGGGGCTGAGTCGTCGAGGTGAAAATGCACCCAATACACTAAAGAACGGATATTAGCAGCCCAGTAATAGTATTGGAAATTAGGGAGGGCCATTCCGCCTGTTTGTTTTGGTCTTTGAAGAAATGCTTTCCTTAACCGAGGGTGTTTACCATTCCAAATATAATTTATCATTAAAGAGTCAAGGGCCTGAAAAAAGGATTTGGGAAGAAAGATGGGGAGACATTGGAATAGATATAGGAACTTTGGGAGTAATGTCATTTTAATTGAATTTATTCTACCTATAAGAGAGAAAGCCAGAGGAGACCACTTCGATAATATTTGCTTCGCCTGATCCAATAATTTGAGGAAGTTCGATTTAAATAGGTTTTTAAAATTTCTGGTAAAACATACCCCAAGGTAACTCAGATGGTCTGTCACCACTTTGAGTGGGAGAGCTGTATAATCAAGTTTAAGAGCTTCTTTATTAATCGGAAAGAGTTCGCTCTTACTCAGGTTAAGTTTATAGCCAGAAGACTGACTAAAGACCTCCAACACAGAAAGTGCCTCCGGTAAAGAGGTGGCTGGCTTGGCGACAAACAAAAGTAAGTCATCGGCGTATAATGATACCATATGTTCAATTCCTCCTCTCCATATCCCCTGAATCTGTTTGTTACCGCGAATGGCAATCGCAAGTGGTTCGATTGCAATAGCAAAAAGGAGCGGGCTCAAAGGACAACCCTGCCGGGTCCCACAGTGCAGATCAAAACTACTTGAGTACGGCTGTTTGTTAATACTGAGGCAGAAGGGCATGCATATAATAATTTAACCCAAGAAGTGAAAACAGGACCCAAACCGAATTTCTCAAGGGTGAAAAACAAATAATTCCATTCTACTCTATCAAATGCTTTTTCAGCATCCATAGAAGCGAGGCATTCTGATTCAATATTTCTGGGGGAATATAAAATGTTCATTAGCCGGCGGATATTATAAAATGATTGGCGTCCCTTTATAAACCCAGTTTGGTCGGGGGATATGATAGAGGGGAGAGCATCCTCCAATCTGTGGGCGAGAATTTTAGCAAGTATCTTCACATTGTATTTAATAGTGAAATTGGTCGGTATGATGCACAATCTAGAGGATCTTTATCCTTTTTTAACAACAGGGAAATACAGGCCTGATAGAACGAAGGCGGGAGTTTACCTGAGTCAAATGAGTCTGAGAATACTGAACATAAAAAAGGCGATAATTCGGCTGAAAATTTCTTAAAAAAGTCAGATGGAAGTCCGTCTGGACCAGGAGATTTGCCTGATTGCATAGATGTTATTGCTGCAATAATTTCCCTCTGAGTAATAGGTGCCTCAAGGCTATGTCTCAGGTCTTGAGAAAGGAAAGGCATGTTTAGGTTACTGAAAAAGGTTTCCATCACCGCTGCGTCTACTGTACAATCAGAACTATACAAATTTGAATAGAATGTTTTGAACTTTTCGTTTATACATTTCTGATCTGATGTTGTACACCCACTGTCTGTCCGTATTCCAGGGATGAGTTGTTTCGCTCTAAATCCGCGCAGTTGATTGGCCAGAAGTTTGCCAATCTTGTCACCATGCTCGTAAAAAGTACTTCTGCTCCTAAGCAACTGGTCAGCAACCTGACGAGAGGAAAGAAGGTTGAATTCTGTCTGAAGTTTTAAACGTTCTTTGTAAAGTTCAGATGAAGGTGAATTAGCATATTGTCTGTCTATGTTCAGAATCTGATCAGCTATTTCAGTTTGTTTCTGTTTTGTACACTTATTTTTGTATGCTGCAAATGATATAATTTCACCTCTCAAATAGGCTTTCAGGGCTTCCCAAATTGTTGCATTGGACACATCTGGTGTTTTATTTATACTCAAAAAAGTTTTAATATGTGTAGAAATGTGTGAAAGAAAACTCTCATCTGTGAGCAACAATGGATCCAGTCTCCACTGCCTTCTTGTATACTCAACGTCAGAGAAAGTCAGTTGAAGGAGCAGAGGAGCATGATCTGAGATCACAATACTTTCATAACTGCATGACTTTAGGTCTGACATCAATGAATTATCAACAAAAAAATAATCAATTCGGGTGTAAGTGTGGTGGACATGTGAAAAGAATGAATATTCTCTTCCTGTGGGGTATAAAAACCTGTATGGATCAGAGAGGCTATAATCAGCAAGGAATGATTTGATATAACCTGCAGATCTGCTAAGAGTGGCAGGTTTGGGGGAAGAGCGATCTAAGACTGGATCTAGATAACAATTAAAATCCCCACCAAGAATAAGAGAATGGGAATTGAGATCGGGGAGTTGAGAAAAAAATCTCTTAAAGAATTCTACATCGTCGACGTTAGGCGCGTAGACGTTGGCCAAGATGACTGACTTATTGTGAAGTTTGCCTGAAACAATAATAAAACGTCCATTTTTGTCTGATATAATGTTTGAGGACTCAAAAGGAATATTACTATCAATAAGGATAGCTGTGCCCCTGGCCTTAGCCCAGAAATTATAATGAAAAAATTGTCCACGCCAGCATTTACTTAATCGCCCATGGTCAGAGTCATGTAAGTGGGTTTCTTGAAGGAAAACTATTCCAGCCCTGAGCCGTTTTAGGTGGGTTAAGACCTTTCCCCTTTTCACTTGGTGATTTAGCCCCTTGACATTCCAACTAATTAAATTAAGATTGCCCTTCATCTAACTCAGTTATAGTGAGAGTAAAAAGAGTTGCTCCGCTAACAAAAAGAGTAGCTAAATACAGAGGGAAAAAAAAACACACAAAAAAAAGGAAAACACAGATACCTGAAAACACAGCAGGTGATAACCCATCAGCTAAACCCCCAGTTAACACCACCCCATCCCACCCAGAACCCACCCCATATATTGCTCTAAACAGCAAACCCCGAAAGACCCTTACTAGTCTCACAACAAACATTCCAAGCCTTAACTTTCTAGCCTGTGCTAGCTTCCCACGTAAGTCTTGTACAATTCACCCCATAACAGCTAGTAACACTATGAACAATCCAGCAAACTGTCAAAATGACAACACACTAAACAAACATCCCGTGCTCACCCAACAAATTCGAAATGCAAAAAAAAGAACAAGGCGTGAGTTAGACAATCTGTCCAAATGGCAAAAAATAAAAAATAAAAAAAATAAAGAACAGACACGCTTATCTAGCTGTTTTAAAATAGAGATACAAATAAAAAAAAAGCGAGTGAGCTAGACAATACGTCAAAATGACAAGCAACAAACATGTCACGTTCACCCAGCTAATTTACTCATTTCTAAAAAAATAAATAAAAAAAAGGGAGAAAAAATGCGTATAGTACCATCAGTCTGAGAGTTTGGCTGGGGATATGAAAAGAGCATTTGTCCACATTGTATACTCACAGCAGGCAATCGTATTTACACTGTAAGCCCGGACAAGTAGAGTTTACTCAAACTTTCCAGTAAACCGGTTGCCTTAAAAAAGTAAGTAATGTAAAACTAAAACTTGAGTTGATTGCAATTGTTATTTTAAGTTCAATACAATAAATGCCAAGTTGATTTAAATTAAAATCTTTTGTAGTATTAATTGCTTTGCACAATAACTTCACTTTAATTCTTAAGTTTGTGTGAATATTATTTTTAAGTCCAATAGATTATATGCATATTTCATTTAAATCAAAATCTCTTGTAGTATCAATTGATTTGTCCAATTTTTCCACTTAACATTTTAAGTTTGGGAGTAATATTTTTATTTATACTTTAAATTATTGATTTGTTAAAGAAAAAAGTACAACAAAAGCAGATTCTTATTTAGATTTATTTAAATCCAACCATATTGGAAACTCCATGCACTAACTCACAAGGGCAATGCAAACAAACTCAGGGAGAGCACGTTTCAACCTATAATCATAGTATTCTGGCAGGTATCAGTGCAACATAAGCAGTCATAGAAAAGAAAAACAAACATTTCACACACTATCGGCTATCGGAAACAGCATCTACACAAAGGCCTTCACTTTCCATTCGACTTATTCAGTTTACTTTAAAAAAAACAACAACACAAGATCTCAGACACACACACACACACACACACATCTTGATAGGTGGTTACTGCGGCAACATGCACGCTCACACAACAGAGACAGAAAGAAAAAGAAACTTCCTTAAACAGGCGCTCCGGCTGACTGACGTGACGGCGCTAACTGACAGTTAAAATGGCATTCACACTGAATAAAACACATCAAAACACTATAAGTCGTTATTTTAAACGGCGTTATTCCAAACGTGTTACTATAAAAGTGTAAGCCCTCAAGCTCGACTCTTAATACCCCTGCCCCCTATTACATTGCAAGCTGATTTTTCAGACATTGAATTTTGGGTGGCAGCACATTACTTCCAAGGTTGAAGTGGAAAGTGTTCTTCATGCACTTAGGATAGTCCAGGTGAAGGGCATAAATCAGTCCGAAAAGGACACAGAAGGCTTGAGGAAGGTTGGCCAGATCTTCCACTACCACACTCCCCTCCAAGACGACTCCTACTCCGGAAGGGTTGAGTTGAGGATTTTCTTGATCGACGCTGAGAATCCCCACTGGAGTTTGGCTGTAGGAGTCATTGTCGTCCACATCCTAACAAGAAACAGATTCACAGAGAGAGGACATAGTGAGCTAATGCTGTGTTTTTCATCCAAAAGTACCTCTTAATGTTTATAATGAAAAGCTTTGTAGTACAATATAAACGGCCCTGAAAATTATTATTAAAACAATACTGGTCTTAAACTGACCTTTTTTCAACTGCCATAGTTGGATATGTGCATTAAAATGAATGATTTTGTAGCTTGGCAGCCAAGGAGCTATTACCAACCTTCAGTTGACATGAGTGCAACTGTTAACCACTGACAGTACTGGGTGGGTGGTGTGTGTGTGTGTGTGTGTGTGTGTGTGTGTGTGTGTGTGTGTGTGTGTGTGTGTGTGCGCGCATGTGGATAAGTATTAAAAGGGAGTCATACAATATAAGTTTCTGGGAGAAGTTTTTCAGAACTTGGACTTAAAAGTGGGTTAGCTCTCCTTAGCTGCCAATCTACCAAACCATATTCGATGGCACACTAACTAGAAAATTATTGGACAGACATACACAAAGTAAAAGACAGAAGGAAGAATCCAAGATCAAAATGATGTCCAATGTTAATTTGAGCTAATTTTCATAAGTCAAATCTTTCCAGTTTCAGCCATGTCATAAATCAACAACGCAGATACTCGAAAATCTTTGTTAAGATGTGTTTGTCCATAAAAAACAAGTCTGGGAAATACTGAAAGCCAATTAAATGATTCTGAGAATTAATAAACAAGTCCTCATTAAAAACTAAATTAAATTAACTAAATGTACAACAATTACTTACAGAGCAGGTCTTGAAAAAGGCAGAAGGATCATCCCCCAAGATGACAGGTAATCCCCGAAGGCAAAGGCACCCGATATCCGTTGGCTGTGTTGTCTAGAAGATAGTGAACAGTACAACACAGTTTGCTGGGATATTCACATGTATTTATCAAATAAATTCCAGAAATGACATGCAATCTTTTATGGCTAAATTGTGCATTTCAAGGACTGCAAGTATAGAAGAGCAGATGTTAAGAAAAGTAAGGAGGAGAGAAGAGGAAATAGAAGAGGAAATAAAAAAAGTGTGGAGAAAAGAGGAAAGGAGAGAAAAGACTGAATGAATAGGAGCAAGGATGAACAGAGAGATTAGTCAAATGAACCCACCTTTGTCTGACTAAAGAGTTGAGTCAAAAGCTGTCCGGTGGAACCTTTCTTCTTCCTGAAGAGGTCCATCAGGCCCGGAGAGAAATGGTCAAGTGCATCGAAGAAGTTCTCTCTGAGATTCTTCCCCACCACTCTGTTGAACTCGTAGAAAACCTGAAACACAAAATATAGCAAAGTTGCTAGCGAAGAGTAGCACAGAGCCATCTTTTAAAAATCAATAAGTAAAGCCGGCACTAGATATCTAAGGATTGAATTTCCTCATCTGTCTGCCATTGGATAATTATTTTAACCCCCCAGAATTTTAGAAGCCGTGCATTACATTTGAAAAACACCAAATCATAAAGTATTTTTTAGTACATAATCCAAACAGTCATACAAACCTGGCTTTCTGTGAAAAGAGCTGGCCATCTTTGTACCATCTGGCTGATAGCAGGCTCGTCTTTAATAACTTATTTTCTGCAAAGAGCAAAGGTCACATCCATCTGTTTCTTAACAAGGGATCCGTCTGGCTTTGTCGTCATCATTTCATTAACCAGGAGCTGACGAGCTTCTTCCAGTTTGTGGTCATCCATCCTCTGTGGATATTCAGGTTGGAAATTGATTTCCCCTTTCTTTGGCCTCTTGATGGCTGTTTTGGGAGGTGCGCCTTCTGTAGTGTGCCTCCCACGTTTACCACTGTTGACCAAGACATCTAGTCAACTGAGCTGGCGCATTTTGATTCTATAATTGCCCATCTTAAATTTCAGGCTGTTCTTCCATGTGTCCCATCCAGAGGTTGACCCTGAATCTTTAAGGCATGGATGTGTTTGTACTAGGGCTTTTGCAACAGTTTCAAAATCTTCCTTTGTAGGGTATGCTTTAAACGCATACATGGTCTCAGCCAGTTTCTCAAGGATATTGTGCCTTAGCTCTGTTGTTACTTTGAGATAGGCTCCATCCCTGAGATACAACAGGTTAGCCTGACGGAGTCTGTGCTCCACATCAACGGCAAATTTTGGTACATCAAAAACCTCTGGCCACTGAAAACTTATATCCAAAGAAGAGTTGGACAGGATGTCGGTATCTGGCTGGCTGCTTGTGTCACTAGATGATTCAGTGTGTGCAGTGACTGGTACAAGCTCGATCATAGGAATTATTTTGATGGTTGGCTTTTCTGGGAGCTCAGAGGGATCTGTGAGGTTACACAGTTCGTTGTTAAACTCAGGATCTTGGTATTGTACAGTAAAGCTGTAGTTTGTTTGGAGAGCGACTTTCAGCCAGCCAATCAAATCTTCAAGTGTGTCAGGTCGTGTTGTCATTTTCATCTTTCGTATATCTCCCTCCGAGAGAATAACCCTCATGGTGAATGTCTGTTGCACAGCCATTTTTTTCAGTGCATTCAGTGATCTGAAAGTACATAGACAATCCTGATGTAAACAAGGAAATGGTTTTGTTCTTGCATAGCTTCCATGCTTGAGTCTATAATGTTTAATTAGCTGTGCCCTCTTTTCACAGTTAAAAGAGCAGTACTTACAATTCCAAAGCATATCTTCCTTGGACCTGAAACACACACAAAAAAAATATGTAAGGTACTTTATCACAACATTGTACCCATGTTATATGTAATCTGTACTTTAGGACATTTACTTCAAACTGGGTAACCAAAAGAAAAAAAGGAAAACAATACTGGGTAATAAAAAGAAAATGTATACTAAAACACCTTACATACACGTGTGTAATATGACATCAAGTGGTACAATTCCAGATCACAACAGTTCGTCTCTATGGCTCCCTTACAGAGAAGCAACAGAAATTCATAAAGAACATTACAACTGGTAGTTCTGATGGACAGTGTGGACAACTGTTCCATTCTGTGCATCTGTAGAGCTGCTGACATTACAACTACTCTTCAAAAATGGCGGCACCCATGCCTTGGTCCATGGTAGCTATTATGCATTAAATTAAACGTACAAATGGATATTATAATTTATTTTCAACAAAGTCTCCTATGATTTTTTTTTTTTTTTTTTTACACACTGTAGGTTTAAAAGAGGAAAAAAACACTACAAATTGGTAACGTGACTTCTGAAAAGACCAAATGAAAATAAAAACGTGTCCTAGGTTAAGAAACTCCTTAAAATAAAAAAACACCACTTTTACCTAGGTTGTGTGACTCCTTAAAAAAACAACGTAAAATAAAACACCTCAATCTATTTTATTCAATAGCCATTTAAAAAAAACACGTTGTTTTCGACAAACTCAAAACTCACCAGATTCAGCAGTCCTCGTATCGCCCGCCTTTCCTCGTTCGGTGTTCACCGAAACTCTTGCGTTGCTGGGCGGAGGTTCAACCGGGGACAGTGCCCGTTGTACGCGAGTGAGAAACAGTAGAACAATGTCGCCGAACTTAAAACGTTTTACAGTGCCAGTAGCAGCTCAAAATATGGCGGTCTAGCACTCGACGGAGGCTTCTTCGCTTCTTCACCTTCAGTCTTACATTTCTCAGATCAGCCAATCGCTAAACTGTTGTGATGGCGATGACGTTGACGGTGATAACTAACAGCCAATCAAATGTCCGCATTGCCTACAGCAGCTCAAATAACTGCGGTCTGGCGCGCGCTCGGCTCAACTGACGCAGCCCGCGCAGCCCGCTCTCATCGTGCATTTCTCAGAATAGCCAATCGCTAAACTGTTGTGATGGCGATGACGTTGACGGTGATAACCAACAGCCTATCAAATGTCCGCATTGCCTGCAGCAGCTCAGTTAATGGCGGTCTTGCGCGCGCTCGGCTCAACTGACGCAGCCCGCTCCCATCGTGCATTTCTCGGAACAGCCAATCGCTGAGCTTTTGTGATGGTGATGAGGTGTACGTTGATTACTTCTTCTTTAATAGTCCCAGACTCCCAGCATAACTCCTCCCATTGCACAATTTTGAAAATTCTGAATATAATAGCCTGGCCATTTTAATATTCTTTATTGGCATAAACTGTTGCGTGAACAAACAATTAATTTCAATTAAGGGCTTAGCCAAGGCTACTATCAGACTTAATTAGTAAGATAATGTATTCATAGTTTCTATTTTTTTCTTCTATAGGACTATAGGACTAGTCTAGTTTATTTTTCCACACACTCCCATAATTTCTTTGTGTTCAGTAATGGGCCTATTGGTTGTCATTTAATTCAAACTCAATCACAACAGACTGTCTAAAACTTAAAAATGCAGGTGACCATGACTAAAACTTTAAAATGTCAAGCCATTCAACTTAAAATCATTCACTCATACAATTATGTCTACAAAAAAGTACAATATACTCACATTTATTAGTTATGCAATAAAACTCAAATTATTAAGTACATTCTAATAAATATTTTAATTAGATATAAAGTCCGGGCTAACAGTGTACTACGGACTCACACCCAGTGTAGATAAGTAGTTAGATGCTTCAGAGACAGACCGCAGCCACTTTCTCTCGCCGCTCTGGAGAGTAATGCGAAGCCTCGCAGGGAAGAGGAGAGAGGGGCGGAGACCGCGCTGACAAAGCTCAGCCATGACCCGCTTGTATTCAGCCCGCTGCTTCATGACCTCCGCACTGTAGTCCTCGTAGAACCGGAGCTTGTGGCCGTGGTACTCCAGCTCGCCCTGTTTACGTGCCTCTTTCATGATCAGGTCTTTAGTCTGGTATCGGTGAAAGCAGATAACGACGGGTCGCGGCCTCTCACGCGGACCCGGTTTGGGTGCCAGAGTGCGGTAAGCCCTGTCCAGCTCCGGGGGAGAAGGGAGAACCACCAAACACCTCGACGAGGAGCTCGGAGAAAAAGGCGGCGGGGCGCGCACCCTCAAGTGACTCTGGTAAGCCCACAATACGAACGTTCTGTCTCCTGCTCCTCCCTTCCAAATCCGATAGTTTAGCTTTCAACAGCTTGTTATCTTCCTGCAGTGAGGAACACGTAGCCTCAAGTTGCTCCAGGCGTCCGCAAACTTTCTGTTTCTGCATTCTCCTCGAGATCGGTTATACGTTTCCCCTGGCTTGAGACCACGGCCTGGATGCTGTCCAGCTTAGCGTCCATGCTGGCGAACGATGATTTAAACTCAGCGGTGGCTGCTCTATGCTGTTCAAGCAGATCCGAAATGGAAGCCACTGAGCTAGCACCAACGTCCAAGCTAACCACGCTGTCCGAGGACATATCTGACTCTGCCGAATATCTTTTTGCGTTTTTCTTGCTTCTAGGCATTTCTCCAAAACAGTATCAGTGTTACCGGCAACACAAGCACAAAAAAAATCGACGAATATAGGGTTTAATCAGTTAGGTCTGAAATATTTTGTGGGAGCTATAGAGCGATCGTACCTACCCCATGCTCTGTAACCCGGAAGTCCTGAGCTTTAGTGTTTTTACTTGATCAATTCCATCCAGTCTTTTGTGTTTCCATCCACGTAAACAGTCTCATGGGGAGCACAGAGAGGGATTTCTCCACCTAAAGGACCCAATTCATCCATCTCAGATATCAAGCTTCAATAAAGCTTGGAATGCATTTTGTACAGCATATGGACTGTGAACATTCTGCATTAAAACCCATCATGGAGGGATCTTTTAATGACTACCATTAGCAGGAGAAATGACTACAGTAAAAACAGTCCCACTGTCCATATCCACACCTGACTCTGTTTAGGCCTTCCTAACACACCAAGCTGGGATTTTGGACAACTGAAAACATGGCATAGCATAACAAACAAAAAATTCACTTTAAGCTCCAAACAGAAAACTATACTGTAAATGTCCAGAAAGATAATTCTTATAATTTATTGTCATTTTCAAGTGAAAAGTAAATTTCATTGCACACTGTACTGAACTTAGTGATTCAAAAATGACTTAGTGGTTGGTGTTTTTTGCTATGTCTTAGGAAACTGTTTCCATTCAGCTGTTCAAATTCGATACACCATAATATCCAAATGAACGGTCAGTCTCACTTTACAGTGCCTTCCTTATCTAGCTCAACAAACAATTTGTGTGTGTGTGTGTGTGTGTGTGGGGGGGGGGGGGGGGGGGGTTACAGGCCCAGCTGCCAATGTTGGCCCTCTACAAAGCATTGACCTGAGTGACATGAAGCACCAGTATGAGGCACATTATCCACCTCAACAAACAGACCCCCTGAATTATACTCTTTGTATCTAATGTACTGTGCTCATTTCAAAGGAGAGGGAGGGAGGGGGAGAGAGAGAGAGAGAGAGAGAGAGAGAGAGAGAGAGAGAGGGAGAGAGAGAGACATACAGAGAGAGTGCGAGAGAGCTTTTTATTATTCATTGGATGGAATAGAAAGTTGTTCTGTTGCTTTTGTCCCAGAATGGAAATCATATTTGCCACACAGCTGGAGCGCCGTCCCTTTTGTTGTTGACAAGAAAAACAGTGTGTGTCTTTGTGTGTGTGTGTGTGTGTGTGTGTGTGTGAAGTGTGTAGTGAGGTGGCACAGCTTCAAACTAAAATGAGTGTGTTAACATGTGTATGGCACAAGATTGAGTAAATGTATCGTATTGTTAGCAGTATACTGTATATGTTGCAGAAAAACCAATACAACTTTTGTACTATATATTATATGCACTTGTAATTTGCAGTTTAAAGTACTAGTTATTACTTAACTTGTTACGTATTTTTTAAACTTCCTGGCACACTTTCTGTCCATCCTATGTTGGTTCAGAGGTATACAGAGATAAACAAGAGAATCCACCATTGATATGTGTGGGCCATTGGGGATGAGCACTTTTTTCATTTTCATTTTTCCTTTATTTAACCTCGAAAGATCAATTGAGGTGTGACCATCTTTTACAATGACGTCGAGAATACAGATACACAATATACAATGAGAATACATAACAAGTTTACACACACACACACACACACACACACACACAACAATTTAAAACATTCAAATCAATTGAATGAAAGAGACATAGCCTAATTAAAACAGTTACAAGTGTAGAGGGGCTGATTCAAAATAATAATTTTAAACTTGAGCCTTCTCTAGCACCACCATTCATATTCCTCCAAATAAGATGGAAGTTTGAAGTGGTTTAGCTAAGCATGGGACTGGTATGATATTCTGATGGTATGATTACCTTAGGCAAAATACCAGGTTCCATGGCATTGCGATTTCAGCTCTCAAAATGTATTAATTATTATTATTATTATTATTATTATTATTATTATTATTATTATTATTATTGTTATTATTATTATTATTATTATTATTATTATTATTATTATTATAGCTGTAGCAGGTATGTGTGTGCCTGCAGCCCAACTGTGCATATACAGTAAAGTTATCAAATGCAATATCAACACCTTTGTCAATGTCCACATATCCGCTTTGCTATGTGTGGACCTTCAAGACATGAGCTAATATCAAATGCTGTGGGTGAAAATATTAAAAAGTGTTACATGGAACTGTGGTTCTCTGAAACATGGATAATTGCCACTACAATACATTTTAATTGTACAAAGCTTGACTAACTTAGTATTAAGACTCCTCTGTCTTATTATTTTGATATTGAGCTACTCCCATAGAACCCCTCCTGAACTGCATATGCTCAGAACTCCTACTGGTAAGGGTTGGTAATGCCCGTTCAGACCTGAGACCTGAAACATATTTATTTATTTATTGGTTTAGTTCAGGGACATTGCACACTAATCAACATTCAAAATGTAAGTGAGCCAGAGTTAGCCTAAGAGGCTAGTTTCCATCTGTTGTCCCCTGGCCAGATATTAAAGAGGCAACCTAAAATGACAGAAATAAAATGCATGTATAAACAAAGATTAAAAAACAACATAGTCGACTCAAGAAATACAGTAACACATAGTAAGAACAAATTGACAGACAATGGCAAACAAACAATAAAATAAGCAGAAAATAAAACACAGCGTACATTAAACATTATAGGAAAGTGCACAAAACAGTAGATTGAGCAGGACAGACACACCTACAATAAAAACACATATACAGCAGCATAATGCACAAACATGCAGCACTAACATATTAATGGCTGGTAGATGGAGTGAAAAGCAGCAGATAGGTTAATATTGTTGAACGATGGCGATCAAGGCACACATCGCCAGACAGGCTGCATTACAAATCTCATACTCTTTCTAGTTAATAATCTAGTTAGGATGCAGTATGCTACAATTGGGACACATACTTTAACTTATTTATTTCATCACAACATTGCTCCTTGATCTTGTATATTCATCTATATATTGTATATTGCTTGTATATTCGTCTCATCGCTGGTTGTTTTCACTCGGAGGCTCCGCTGATGTGACCATCCTACATGAAATCCCCTCTGTATGGAGGTAAGGATAGGCCCTTGAGGCAAGAGACAGCAGTTGAATAGTAACATATTTAACTGATATATATCATCATGAAACTTTGCCAGCTCATTACTCACATTAAAACAATATCAAACAAAGTATGTGTAAACTAGCATCTATTTAAAAAACTAAAAATCTAGATGTTGGATAGAGTACAAATCTTTATTTAAATTTTACAACATAATATTGTCCAAAGTTTTTACAGAACATATATTAGATAAAGTCTGTTTTTCCTTTTATAATAAAAAAGATACTATGTACATGTCTTAAAAATGCATGTTTTTAAGAAGAAAATACATCATAAATCAGACAAATAACAACACATTAACAAAACCTTCTGTTCTAACCTTTGGGATAGTGCTTACAACGATTGTGGAATGTTTAGTTGATGTAAGTGCTTTAGAAGTTAAGGTTTTTGGTTCAGAGTTCAATACGAACGTTGAGATTAAGATATGAGTATGAGAAATATACAGAGGCAAACAGACAAGATTTAATCAAATAAACAGCTTAATGTCAACTGTGGGTGTTGTTTGTATATTAGTATGAAAGAAGATATGTAAAGGAAGCAAAATACACAAAAATCTCAAAATTGACCAGCGCTTGATTTTGCCTGCTGTGTCTCACCTACAATCACATAACAACCACAGAGAGCCACTGAGTGTGTGTCTCCTCATATACAGTATCTCACAAAAGTGAGTACACCCCTAACATTTCTTCAAATATTTCATTATATCTTTCCATGCGACAACACTGAATAAATGACACTTTGATACAATGTCAAGTAGTCAGTGTACAGCTTGTATAACAGTGTAAATTTACTGTCCCCTCAAAATAACTCGACACACAGCCATTAATGTCTAAACTGCTGGCAACAAAAGTGAGTACACCCCTAAGAAAAAATGTCCAAATTGGGCCCAAAGTGTCAATATTTTGTTTTGCCATCATTATTTTCTAGCACTGCCTTAACCCTCTTGGGCATGTAGTTCACTAGAGCTTCACAGGTTGCAACTGGAACCCTCTTCTACCCATTCATGACGACATCAAGGAGCTGGTGGATATTAGAGTCCTTGCGCTCCTCCATCTCCCGTTTTAGGATGCCCCAAAGATGCTCAATAGGGTTTAAGACTGGAGACATGCTTGGCCAGTCCATAACCTTTACCCTCAGCTTCTTTAACAAGCCAGTGGTCGTTCGGAGGGGTGTTTGGGGTCGTTATCATGTTGCAGTACTGCCCTGCGGCCCAGTTTATGAAGGGAGGGGATCATGCTCTGCTTCAGTATGTCACAGTACATGTTAGAATTCAATGAACTGTAGATCCCCAGTGCTGGCAGCACTCATGCAGCCCCAGACCATGACACTCCAACCACCATGCTTGACTCTAGGCAAGACACACTTGTCTTTGTACTCCTCACCTGGTTGCCGCTCCACACTCTTAACACCATCTGAACCAAATAAATGTATTTTGGTCTCATCAGACCACAGGACATGGTTGCAGTAATCCATGTCCGTAGTCTGTTTGTCTTCAGCAAACTTTTTGTGGGGTTTCTTGTGCATCATCTTTAGAATAGGCTTCCTTCTGGGATGACAACCATGCAGACCAGTATGATGCAGAGTGCGGCGTATGGTCTGAGCACTGACAGGTTGACCCCCCACCCCTTCAAGCCCTTCAGCAATGCTGGCAGCACTCATACGTCTATTTTCCAAAGCCAACCTCTGTGTACGACGCTGACCATGTGCACTCAACCTTCGTAAACTGGGCCGCAGGGTGGTATTGCAACATGATAACGACCCCAAACACACCTCCAAGACGACCAGTGGCTTGCTAAAAAAGCTGAGGGTAAAGGTTATGGCCTGGCCAAGCATGTCTCCAGACCTAAACCCTATTGAGCATCTTTGGGGCATCCTCAAATGGAAGGTGGAGGAACGCAAGGTCTTTAATATCCACCAGCTCTGTGATGCTGTCATAAATGGGTGGAAGAGGGTTCCAGTTGCAACCTGTGAAGCTCTAGTGAACTACATGCCCAAGAAGGTTAAGGCAGTGCTGGAAAATAATGGTGGCCACACAAAATATTTACACTTTGGGCCCAATTTGTAAATTTTTTCTAAGGGGTGTACTCACTTTTGTTGCCAGCAGTTTAGACATTAATGGTTGTGTGTCGAGTTATTTTGAGGGGACAGTAAATTTTCACTGTTATACAAGCTGTACACTGACTACTTTACATTGTATTAAAGTGTCATTTATTCAGTGTTGTCCCATGGAAAGATATAAAGAAAAATGTGAAGAAATGTGAGGGGTGTACTCACTTTTGTGAGATACTGTACATATAATATGTACTATCTATAAATATACACGTACAAATACATAAAAAGAGAGGACCGGGCGCACTCTAGTCTAGATTGCAAAACACCATGCAGTGTTTGACAACACTTTTCTATTTGCCTAAGTGTGGGAGCTCTCGGAGACAAGGCAAACAGCATACAGGTGGATTCACAGCTTTCAAGGGCTTCTTTATCTAGCACAAATATTTGCCTGCCATTCAGCGTGCTTATGTAACTTGGCCAGCCACCTCAAGAGCTGCAGTGGAAATGCTAACAAGACTAATACACACCATATCTGTCAGTGATTGATGGGTTGTTCACACCAGGGACAGTCATTACCCCCTTCTGATGTTTGTCCATCTGAGAGACCTGAAAGGACCTCCAATGCTCTGTTAAGGTTAAAGGGATAGTTTGGAATTTTGGACATAGGGCCTGATTCCCAAGTTAGCTTTAGTGTTCTTTATCATTGGAGACAGTTTTCAACACATTTCATTCAGTCCTTCTAGTTGCAGAGTTTGCTCGTGTTAGGCTAGCGCACGGAATTGCGGTCAACTAGCCTGCTACTAAAACAGTCTTACCCACTCCACAGTACACCCGAGGCCAATCAATTATAACGCCAGACTATAGATGTAAATGTCTGTGTTGATAGAATAATGTTAGAAATAAAAACAACCTTGCATATTGCATTTTTATGGGCTTGGACTGATATTACCTAGGTTACAGGCTCTATAATAGTTTGTTTATCTGCCGCTGTCATTGCTACAGACGCAGACTACAGTGCACAAAGGAATTTTATTAGCCTATTCAATAAACAAGATATGGCCACGTTTGGAGGACTTAGCGATGCGTCCGCTTTTGAAGACGATTATGAGGAATTTGTTGTATCCAACACTAAACTCCACTAACGTTGTCATCAATCTGTCAGTAGGCTAACATTATGAAAGGGGCCAGCTTTATTAGCTAGTGTAGCCTACCAAAAGTTATTACCTGTTCATCAGTGGCTGTTGGTGCATCTGAAAAGACGGATGGCACCGCTTTCGTTTTCAGTGATTTATTGCTCTTTAGATCGCGGGGGTTTCTTGAAGTCGTCCGGTCTGAAATTATCGCTACAAATACTCCGTTTGCGAACAGTTTCCACCGGTGTTCTTATGTCCAAACCAGCAGCAACAAGCCACTGGAAATTGGTGGAAACTTTGTGGTGCCCATCTGTAGGGTTTATTTGTACAATTCCTAAATGCACACTGAACCACCGTGTTGGCTAGTCCTTCATTTTCGCTTCTGTCCCACGCTGCTCTGTTTACTTTCTGCTGTAGTGATTCGGTTACACATCTAGTCGGAGCAAAGTAAAATTCCGCTGCTGCTAAGTCCCTCAAAGTGCGATGATTCATGCGATGCGAGGTAGAACACTAAGGCTAACTTGGGAATCAGGCCCTATGTCCAAAATTCCAAACTACCCCTTTAAGACTGGAATCACACTGGACACTTGTCTATATGCCTTCTACCATGTTCACCCCGGGGTCTTTAAAGCAAAGCTACTGTCTGTTTTAAGTTCAGTTCAGAAACATCTTTATTGCTATCTACTCACTTTAATTATTGAGCAAAGTGGAAAAACAAGATTGTCTAAGACCCCGTTTCCACTTGTCTTTAACATGTGGTTTTTGTGATCTGATCACATGAAAACAGCTCTAACTACAGGTGAAAACACTCTCAAGACGCATTGAGATCGGATCAAAAAAACCACATTCGGAGGTGGTTTACGTCGCTTATGTCGGATGTGTCCGGTAGTGGAAACAGCAATGTGACTTGTTCACATTAGGGACCTCCTACTCATCTGCCGCCCCCTGCCTGAGCGGAAATACGTTGAAAATGCATCACTGGCGTTCATGCAGCTTTTATAGAAGCCTCATGAATGTTAGTTGCATCCGCCAGTATTGCAAATGACAAGCTTTCTGTCCTCTGTTTTCATTTCACTGCGTAAATCTGAAAACACGGGAATCGCTGCTATTGACTGGTGAGCTGCAAGGCAGCGACTTCCTGTTCTTATCTGCTTAAAAATAAAAGTCAACTTGCGTTTGGCTAATAACAGACTTTTAATGTGAAGGCGCACAGGAAATATTCTGTTCGCACATGCAGTAACTTAACTGCATATAGAAAGCCGTGTATTGGTGGTGGTGACAAGAGCAGTGTTGGGAATAACGCCGTTTAAAATAACGGCGTTAGGTAACGCCGTTCTTTTTTCAGTAACGGGGTAATCTAACTCATTACTTTTTCCGTCGTTACAACGCCGTTATCGTTACTGAACGTTAAATGCGGTGCGTTACTATCAATTGATTGAATAAACATTGTAATCCGAACGCACCCCTGGCTCCATACTACGCAAACGAGTACAATTTAAGATCCTCCTCGATCTGCGAGCTGCAGTCAGTGGCACTTGACACAAACTGCTAGTGAGGAGACCGGTGTGTTTTAAGGTTTTAAGTTGTGTTTTATTCAGTGTGGATGGCATTATATGTTATAACGCCGTCACGTCAGTCAGCCGGAGCGCCTGTTTGGTGAAGTTTCTTTTTCTTTCTCTCTCTGTTGTGTGAGTGTGCACGTTGCAGTAGTAACCACCTATCAATCCACGGTTGAAACGTGCTCTCCCTGAGTTTGTTTCCATCGCCCTTGTGAGTAAGTGCATGGAGTTTCCTGATCTCTATAAATTATAATTTATGAACGTTATTAAACGGCCGCGATTCGCCGGTTGCAACAGCTGTTTGGCGTGTCATCATGAGCCGAATATTGCTATTGTTCTTTTCCTGGGATCTGTATGCTGCTGTGCATGTTAAAGAAGGAAATAAACATAGGATAAATCCTTACTCCTCCTCTCATCGTCTCATGCTTCATAGTCTGACGTTTTTGGCCTTAAGTGGTGTTTTAGCCGACACCCCTGAAGTGAATCCAGTGATAGCAGATCAGCACGGTACATTCAGCAGTTTTCTCTACTACTTTTGTTGAGAACAAAATACTTGATGTGCAGGATAAACCTCTTGCTGTCTGTTGATGTGCAATAAATATTGAAGGTTGTGTAGCCTACAAGTAGGCCTACCATGGGTGTACAATTGCGTATGGACGGTGTGGACGTGTCCATACCAATATTCAAATGTGCTGAAATTGTCCACACCAATATGAGAACGATATGACAACAACGAGAAAGGGTTAATGCGTTGCCTCTTTATAGTACCGCCTTATGTATTTTGTGATTTGCTTTGCCTCCTGTTGGTTGTCGTGGGTTGTGTTTCGGTTAGCAGTGATTGGTTGCTTAATTTGAGAGCGGTAAAACAGCAAAAGGAGAAGACATTTCGGAACTATTTTCACCAAACAACGGTAATTTAAGTTAGTAAGCAAACATCTCATTGTAACACTGACAATGACATACTGTATGTAGGCCTAGTCTAATCAAGCGTCGTTGGAAAATAAGATCTGACAGGACATGTCTGTCTGGACCACCGGCCATGCAAAGCGAAGTCTTTGCTTTCTGTTTGTTCTGCAGGTTATCCGATGCAGACAGCCAGACATTAACAGCCTATAGGCCTAGGCCTACATCTTATAAGGCAATCTTTGCCAAAATATGCACTCAACTGTCATAGCCTAGACAAATTAACTGTTTGAAACTAGAAAGCTAATTTGTTGCAATTTTTCCATGTGACGAACAGCCGCAACCCATATCAGAGAGCACGTGGTTCAATATGCAAGAAGAATCAATAGGTCATCGTGATTCAAATAGCCCTGCTACAGTTAGGCTAGTTATAGTAGCTTATTATGTGTGTAAATATGTATTGCACAAAGATTTTAAAATTGTCTAAAACATTGCATTGATTCTGTCACTGCCCATTATTTTCTAGGCTAATCAGAAGGAGACAGAAGATCCCCAGCCAAGTAGTTCAACCTCAGACCCAACAGAATCAGGAATACAGGTAAATTTGACGGAATTGAATGTTATTAATGTAAGATAAATGGCATCATTGGGCAGGGGATCCTGTCTGTTATATATTATATATTTCTGATATGCCTATGTTATGCCACAACTATGACTGTACTTGAGAATCATTTGTTGTAAGAAATATCTTGGTAGTTCACCTGTGTTATAACCCAATCTGATAGAAAAACTTTGCCATGTGTATTATTTCTGTTTTGAATGGAGTGATATTTTTGTTTAATAAACTAATTGTAATTGTAACCAAGAGATTAAACATGAGTATTTATGAGTAATTATGTACAGTATAATAAGTGTTGAGAATAAAATCTCTCATTGGAGACTTTAACAAGCATCCCAGGGTCTCAGACTTTTCTCTTTTGTTTATTCCTGTCCAACCTCCGGTTGGCATCAGTCAAAGGAGCCCTTAACAAGTCAACTGACCCATTTCCTACCATAGGGTAACACAACCTGTTGGTAAGTGAACTCAAAGTCTGCTTTGTAATCAATTGTTCATATGTACAGGACATACAAGGAATTGAAATTGCGTTTCTCGCTATCCCATGCATAGACTAGACAAGACCAACACAACACACAATTAGTAAAGTACTGGTAGGAAACAAATGGTAAGTAACACAACATAAATGATCTAACTACCATTAGTAACAACAAAACAATACAATAACAACAAATAATAATAAAAGTGCAGATGGTGGCATAATACTCAGGTCTAGAAAGAATAATATAATGTAAACAATTGATGTTTCAACGAAAAAGTAGTGTCTGTGAACCATAAGCAGCCAAGGATGTATGAATATAATAAGTTTTTTAGTGCAAAACGATTGATAGCCGCTCAACTCTTGACTAAACTGTACATAGATACATGATAAAACTGGTGTGGTTAATAAACTAGTGAGCGGTTGGATGCTGGGTCTGGGGCGAGGGTGTTTCGCCAAATTGTGTGACGTTTCGCCAAAATGTGTCCCCTCCCCACCAATATGAACATCAAAGTTACGCCCTTGAGGCCTACCTGTCTGTTCTACTCATTTCAACTGACTTGTGAAAACTGCTCAGAAAAATCCAAATTTGTTGACATACAGCAACTTTTTTTTTTACAGTAGGCTAAAGCAAATAGTTACTTAACCTGGTAACTAGTTACTTCTATTATAAAGTAATTCAGTTACTAACTCAGTTACTTTTTGGAACAAGTAGTGAGTAACTATAACTAATTACTTTTTTAAAGTAACGTTCCCAACACTGGACAAGAGTGAGGCAGACGTTAGAAAAGCCGCCCAGCGAGCACACATCTTTCACCAGCCAAAGTGGCTTAATAACTTAACTTTCGCCTATGAGTTTTTACTTTTATATACTATGTATGATATTTACCCGCATTTGGCGAGTGTTGTGCATCGCTCCTCCTTGTCTAAATGAGACAGTAGCCTATATCGCCAACCTAGACTTGTAATTATCTTCGCACGTAATGCATTTTAATAGCAAAGGCACTACAGCCCCGTTGAAACAAGTAAACACTTGTTTGAACCCCACCGGTTAAAAACACCAATGCAAACGGAAATGATGTACGTGTTGATTTACATACAGAGCGGGTAAATGGTATCCGATCACAAGTAGACAAAGAAGTCACATGTGAAAAGACAAGTGTGAACACACGGACTGAGAGCTGGCCACTTGTGATCAGATGACCAAAATCACATCATAATCCCAGGTGGAAACAGGGCCTAATACCAACTTCCACCACATATTTTGGGAGATGTTTGCCTTCATCAAAAGGGGAATTGACATCAACACTTGTGTAAAGAGGCACTTGAGGATAGGTCAAAGAGAAAAGAGTGCATTTACAATATGCATTTCCCTATGTGCATGATTATGTTCTTCATTTCCCCAAACTGTCATTCAAAATGTTCAAATGTCACTGTAACGGTTGAAGTGGAAGCAGGCTAGAGCAGGCAGGCAGGGGGGTCCGGGGGGGGGGGGGGGGTGTGCTGGTGGGCGAGGGTTGGAGCTGGTGGCTGGAGTCAGGCCGGGAGAACTGTGGCAGAGAAAACAGGAGTTAGCCAGGAAAAAGTGCAAAAAAGCAGAGCTGAAAACAAGTGAGCTAGAGAGAGAACTGACTGTGTGTAAACAGAAGCTACAATCTGGCAGAGTCTGGAAGGTAGGGCCGGGTATATGAAGAGCAGTTGATTGCTGATTGATGGCAGCTGTGAATGCTGGTGATAGACTCCAGCACACCTGACTCCACCCCTGCAATTAGACCAGCACACAGAAACAACAACACCAGGCCTAGAGGCCCAAGCGGGATCATGACAGTCACCAACTTTTACTTAACTAATAATTGATTGGATTTATATAGCGCTTTATTTGTGACTGAAAGCGCTTTACAGGGTTCCAGATTCCATTCATTCACACAGTCATACCAGTGGTGGTAAACTTCCACAGCTGCCCTGGGGCAGACTGACGGAAGTGTGGCTGCCATTCAGCACCAACGGCCCCTCCAACCACCACCTCAAACATACACATTCACACCAGGCAAGGTGGGTGAAGTGTCTTGCCCAAGGACAAAACAACCATGACACAGGTGGCTGGGCGGGGATCGAACCGCCAACCCTTGGATCGTTGGCCAACCCGCTTAACCACCTGAGCCACAGTCGCCCCGAAAAGCTTCAAAAGTTATTCAAACTATTCATTATTGCACATCCAAAATGTTGGGAACTTTAGGGACTGATTGGCAAAGAAAGAATGGACAATACTGAAGAAACAGGCTGAAATATCCTGTAAATGTAGTTGCAGGCACTTATGGACCAGAGTTCCTTTGAAAACCGAACATTATTGACTGTATGAAGTCAGTATATTGACAGTTCTTACCAGCTGAATGCTTCCTCTGTGTGTTCTGATCCAACATTGTGTCCCAGAAGTTATGAGAAGTGCAGACAGAGAGGTTCTGTATCGCTATAGCAGTTGGTACTCCGCAGTGAGAACACTCGCCCAGACATGCATGCTGCGTTCGATTGCACGTGGAAAATCGTGAACTTCCAACACTGCAGCTCTGTCAGTGTGCAGAAAGACCTTTTCATAATTTTTTTAAAATGTTGGACCTTGGACCATGTCTTATACGAACCATAGACTGTATATAGGGGAGAGTGGTCTAAGTTGTGCATTTTGGAAGTTGTGCCACCCCTTGTTTCTAGAAAACCGTGGAAGAAATTGGAAATGTGACCACATATTTAAGAAGAGCCATCCATTTGACTCATCCTGTAAAGAAGGGAGACAAGGAATAAGATATAAGCACATTTAAGCTAAAAAACTGTGTTTTGCCTTTCAAAGTAAAATTTCCATGATCAAGGTTTTTTGATTATTGTGTCTGAACAATTATAGACAAGTTTGAAAACATTTGACACATGTTTTAGTGCTTTGGTATGCTACATTTTGAGTCTATACAGTTAGCACCATGTCAGCCCTAAATTGCTGCATCATGCTTATTATCCAAATTTCTGGGATTGGGGTGATTTGTGCCAAAGGGCCTGGGTGAGTTATAAGTAAGTAAGTAAGTAAGTAAGTAAGTAAGTAAAATGTATTTATAAAAGCACATTTATGACAGTTTGCACTGTCCAAAGTGCTGTACATAGTGCATTCAGTAGGTAAACAATGAAGGTAAAATAACAATAACCAAAATAAAAGACGTAAAGCCCATACATCCACATAAACAAAGATAGTAGTGCAGAGGTAAGATAGTTAATGGTGAGGAAACACCAGGGTGTACATATGGGTTTTGAGCCTTGATTTAAAGGCAGAAATGTAGGGGAATCACATTTGTCAGGTGGCAGTTGGTTCCACAAGCACGGAGCAACTAGTGCAAAGTACATTTCTGAGAGTTGTGCCAGTGGCATGGCTGTATATGCTGGTCACCAAAAGAAAGTGATTGTCTACAGTAGCTCAGAAGAGAGTGACATCTCAATTCCACTTAACGACACCACTGATGAGAGTTCAGATGGCCAGAAAGATGATAATGGTGACTTTGTCATTGTGAGCTTTGCAGGTAAAACCATTAGATCTGCTAGGCCTTGTTTAAGAAAATTGTCCTTCAATCTTTGTCAACTATTTACTTTATTTACTTTAAATACACCTTAAATAAGTGATTGTCTAATGGATTTGTCTTGCATTACAGTTAATGATAAATATATCAATGGCACAATTCACCCCATGGTATTCTCTCCAACCGCACAACTTACACCACACCGGGGGCAAGTTGTGCATCAAGACAACTTTTTTTCCGAAAGCTATATTTCTTCAACAGTTTATTCCAGATCCAAAGTTTTTATTGCCAAGGATGCACAACACCCTGAAATATATGTACATATTTGAGTTGGAGACTTTACTGTCAAGGCCTTACTTTAAAGTCACTTTGAGTGAAAAGTTACACAACTTAAGCCACTCTCCCCTAAAAGATACAAAAAAAAATAAAAAACTAACAGATGCACTGGAATGCACACAGTTCTGAACTCTGAGTCTGAAGCTTCTCTGTCCTGGGTAAAAGAACGCATCGCTGCAGTGTGGGTAATACAACATAGCCCCTCTGATAGTATAACAGGGCAAAGCAGCAAATACAGGCGCTTTCATGGGTCATATGCTCAATCACCATTGTTTTAACTCACTATTTGATAGATTCAGAACTTAACAGACAGTTAACAAGATCAACTCTTCGAAGTATAACTTTAAAGAAAAAGCTAAGCATTGGACTCCCATAACATTTTCAGTCCATTTAAAGCATGTGAGCCGACCAGACTGGATAAAACGCTGTCACTGATTATTAACTTCCAATTACAAGCTTTTCTAACCTAAAAAAAAGAGTAAAATGAAGAGAAGAGCAAAGAGCCACCTGCTACAACCTTTTTTCTAAATAAGCGTGACTAACGTAGCGGGCTGAATGCAAACTCACACTCTAGAACTTTGAACTCTGGTTTGGAGGTCACAACCTGGTCAGGACCTGGTCAGGGGCCCTCTGGGTTCAAGTGGATCATCCAAACACCAAGGGACCAGGGACAATAGGGCCTGGATACACACACGCGCACACACACACGCACGCACGCACGCACACACACACACACACACACACACACATTTCTCCTAACCCCTTTTACCCCTAGACGAGTTGAGTGTCGGTGCAAAAGTTGAGTGTGTCGTCCAGTGACCCATGTCAAGATCAGGATAAAGCGTAAAGGCCAATTCATACTCTGGGTGACTGCAGACGGCGGCTCTGCTTTGCGCAACTTGAAAATCTTCATCGGACCGCTCAGTAGTCCAAAATGTGTAACCTGTAGGAATGGAATTCTCAAACACACACGCACACACACACACACACACACACACACACACACACACACACACACACACACATTGATTTCTATGACTAAGTTTTGTAAAAGTGCAATTAAACAAAAACATACCTTCTCATTCACTCGTTCCCAATCCTATCATATGGCTATCACAGCCCAAACAGCACTGCCACCTTCAACAGACCCAGGCTCCATACATACAAGCTCCAGGTAGTGTCAATACAGATACTACTCAACCCCATAGTTCCACATCTCTCTATGAGATTTATTGTGGCCATGCAACCCAATCCTAGAACTACAGAACCTCTGACAAGTAGGACATGTAAATGTGTCAGTAGACACTGTGGGCTCCACAAGAGTTTTCCTCCTGTCCCTCTTCTGCTGTCTCCTGGCTGTCCTGTCCTCCTCCAGCCTACGGGTCCCCTCCTTACACACCTGCCGCCATGTGGTGCGGTCAGCAGCAGTAACTTCCAGGTCCTCTGGGCTGATGGGACCTGAGGACTGTACAGCAGAGTGTTGATACAGACAGCATGGTACACAGACACCTTGGTGTGGAGGTTTAAGTCCTTGTTTTGAAAGACCCGGTGTCACAGTCTACCAAAGGCAGCAGACACTTGCCTGATGCGGTTCTGGACCTCTTCATCAATGCTGCAGTCATCGGAGAGCATACTCCCCAGGTATTTAAATGACAGTACCACTGATAGCTGTTCATCAGCAACAGTAAAGACAGGCATAGTGGAAGGGGGGCTAGCACTCCATTGACAAATAACTTCTCTTTTGGTGGTGTTGACGGTTAAACCCATCCTGCTGTATGCTCTGGCTGCAGCATTAAGGACAGACTGGAGCCCTTCTGGAGAGCTAGCAACAAATGCTCAATCATCTGCATACTGCAGCTCAAGGACCCTTTCATCAAGCAGTTTGGTGGTAGCTTGAAATCTCTTGATATTAAAGCAGTTTCCATCCAGTCTGAAGTCTACATGCACACCACTGCTATTCTCAATCTCCTTATGGAGGAACTGAGTAACACAGAGAAGGAATATGTTCAAGAGCACCAGCACACAACCCTGCTTGGTGCCTGTACGAACAGGGAAGGAGCGGACTATTTTCCTCCCATGGTCACCTAGCAGTCATATTATCATGGAACTGACGGAGGATGTTAACAAATTTGTTAAGCTATAGTTAAAAGCTATAAAACATCCTGATGTTGTTCCTGGCACTTCTCCTGAAGTTGCCGAGCTGTACAGATCATGTCGACCGTTATTGACCAACCTGTTCAACGTCACACCTAGTTGCACCCTGAGTGGTTGGTGATCAGTGCCTTGCTGGAGGGCACCTTGGCAGCGCTCAGGAGGTGAATGCTCCTCTCCAAATACCAGTCCACACTCCAATACCAGCGACCCTCCAGTTTCTAACCCAAGTTACTATGGACTGAGTTACTGCTGCCCACCGTGATTGTGTTTTAATAGGGGATAAAAAGGCACATGTTCAAGATACCCAGTCAACAAAATCTGCTGTGTCTCCCTTGATAACTATGCAGAGTTTGGCAGTGTTTAAAAATAACACAAAACCCTCTCAAACCTATAAAAGGAAATATGACCCAAAACACTGCCCAGTTTGTGTTGCAGTGTGTTAATTAATTAGTAAATTGTGACCTGCTGAGTCATCCATTTTGCACATATTGGCTTTCTTATGGGGTTTTCTCCCTCTCTGTTGCGGTTTCTTAGGACTTTGGGGGGGAAGCTGTTGGGATTGTGTCCTTGTCTCTGCCAGCAAGCAACAGGACTCAACACTGAATGGACAGGGCCATTCCTCCACAGAGGTGGGAGTGACAGGAGAAAACATAACACCCACTTGGTGCAGCTCTTTGTGGGCAGTTGAAGAGAAGCTGATAGCGATGTTCACACCTATACTGTAGACCTGCAGTATATACTTAAAAAAATATATTATTTTCTGTTTTGTTCACCTTTGGGAAATTTCTTTATTATATCAAAATAAGTATGACATCAAACCCAAAAAACAGTGCATCATATTGATATACAGTACTACATGTTTAGTGAACATTTTAGACACATTTCCTAACTTATTTGGCCTTTTCGCATCAGTAAAATGTATACATACAGTGAAAAAATACTAGTACAACTTTTATTGTGTGTTTGTGAAAAATATAACTATACACTGTATTGGCCTAGGCACTGTGCCTGCTAAATAATGGGGGAACCACATGTGCCACTGTGTATTGTATATTTGTACAACCACCCATCAAATACAATAGATGCCAATAGAGTTCAGGCTTTGTATTACTGTAAGGCAACAGACTACTGATGGAGACCCGCTAAATGCTTTTTATTGGATGTCATCAACACAGAGCCAGTTAATCATTGACGTGCTTGTCCACTGAGACGGCTGAAACACATGGTGAATGGGTGAATTTGGGTTGTAGCTTTGAACCTTTATGATGAGCTACTGTATAGGTTTCCGGCAAACCAGTAGCCACTACTGATAAGGATCTAAGTATACTGGCATTATGCCACAGACCTGACATGCTGATTCTACTGTTTTTATTTATTATTGTTTATTTTCTCTTTTTACCTTTTGAAAAGTAGGAAATGCGTTTTTTAATAGTTACACTTATAGCAACAGCTTCCGTGAGCAGTTGCCTCTGTACAAGTCTCTTAACTTTAAAAAAATAAATCTGTGCCCCCTCCTTTGTGTTCTGATGGTAGCAACATTATACATTTGCAAGACTGTCATCTGGTTATCATGACCTTGCTGTACTTTTGTATTTTAATCTCATGAAGGAAGATCAAAATATAAATATAAATATATTATTTTAAAATAAATAACATTACCAGGGCGCTCCGGTGGTGTAGTGGATACAGCGTGTACCATATTGGCTCCGGCCTTCGTTGCAGTGGTTAAATCTGACCCGTGGACCTTTACTGCAGGTCATCCCCCCTCTCTCTCTCTCTCTGTCTCCCCATTTCAACTCTGTACTATCTAATAAAGCTTGAAAATGCCAAAGAATAATCTTAAAAAAATATATATAACATTACCTAAAGCATCAGTTTGCTGTCATCTCCGACCCCACTCACCTTGCACACTATGCCTTCCAGCTACTGCCGTCTGGGAGGTGTTACAGGACAATTGCCTCCAGAACAACCCTGTTCAAAAACAGTTTCATTCCCACTGCAATTAACATTCTGAACTCTGAACGCTGAGGATTAAGCATGGCCCTTATGTACTCATGTATTGTGTGTGTATGTCTGTATGTATATTTGTGTTATATGTTTTGTACGTTGGAACCTGTACCAAGCTGTACTGACAAATTCCACCAGCCTGGCTGTGTAGTCATTAAAAGAATCAATCAATCATGTCCAAAGATATAGGGAAATAATTGAAAATCTCTCCATGGAGTGCGTACCTGGATGTCCTGTTGTCCAAATGACCCGAGTTGTAGGCATCAGTCCATGCTTTAAGTTTGGCAAAGACTTCTCCATTAACCCGGGGCTTCTGATACGGGGCGTTAATGATCTTATCTGTGTGTGTTCATGTTGTCATCCTGAAACACACACACACACACACACACACACACTCTCTCTCCTGTTTTAAGCAGAGCGGAGGAGTTCTCAGACCAAATCTGTCGGCAGCCCTATGATTTGTTATCGGCCCAATCTCAACTTTCTACATCCGGTGAGCCAGACTACCATGAAGCAGACATCTCTTCCCTGATGGTATTGGCAGGTCCTGTTGATACATGCCCTGCGTTCCAAATCACATACTGTTTCTTTATACTACACTTCATACTTAAGTACAGAAGAGTTTTAGGCCACAGGAGAGAAAAAAAAATCAGATGAGGAAGCTTTTTCAAGAAATGTCAAGAAGGAAGACGAATACTCCAAAATGCTATTGGAGTTAGTGGGGCATGTATGTATGTTCAGCATACTACAGTTGCCGTGCCTGTATTGGGACATCCAAAATCTTTTTCTGGCATACAGATAGTAGGGAAGTATGGGGATTGGAACGCAGGGATGGTCTGTGAGAAACAATGGCATGGTCTGGGATCAGGGGCTACAGCAAAGTCTCCATGAAAAGTATAACATTAAAGTTCTTCTGTTGAAACTCCATCCTGCTCCGGAGTTGATCCAGCTACTTTTTCAGCCACCCTCCTCACCATTGGCCCAGTATACAGCAGCAGGTAGCCATGGATACTCATTGTTTGTTGGATTGTGTTTTGTTCTTCAATCATGTTGTATAGTTCTCACTTGGGCTGTTTGGATGTTGTGATAACATTCAGAGGTAAATTACAAGATAAAACAATAAAAAAGCAAATGTGAGAGGGACCTCAAGACTAGGCAGCCATCCATGGCACCATCATGCTTCCCATGTAGACTTAAAACAGCATTCAATTCCAAATAATATAGGCTGTGTCTCTTTAAAACTATTTTCTGGATAAGCATTACTAATTTTAATCGCTACGTTTATCTTTATCTATAATTCTTTTAGCTACTTCTCAGACACCAGTATTTTAGCAGAGTCATCACTTGTCCTTACAGTGCCCCTCATCCCCCAATTGCAAACACAAAGACATTGTTGAAAGGCTAAAAGAGGCCACTTCACCACACAAGTGTCCTGACCTGACCCCCGTCTCTTGGTAGAAGACTGATGGAGAATAAGTGACATCCTCAGTAGCCTACCATTAAATGACAGCAACTTAGTTGCACCATATTGATTAGTTATAATAACATAATGAATCATTTAGTAGTGTAAAATGATAACTCATGATTGTATAATATAATCATTTTAGAAGTATGGAAGGTAGAACAGCATTTTTCTTCTCTTTTTTAGCATTGAATGTTAAGACAGAGAGAAAAATACTTGTTTGTGTTGACCACAGTTATTTGAAAACATCAATATGAAACTACTAGTGAAACCCTGCCAAATGCATACAGAATATACTAATTCCTAAGCTGTTTTACGAACATCTTTTATCATGTAAGCTAGCAAACTAATGAGGTCCTATGCAAACTATAGCAAAGCTGGTTAACCCACTCTACCAACCTGTTGTTGATAAACAACTAGCTTCACTGCCAACTTCTTTCTAAAACCACAATTTCTCATTTAAAGGATACAATGACTTCCGGTGTTTTATTTGATTGAGCTAGGCTAACCTTTTAGGACTCACCTCCAGTGTTTACACAGTTGAATAAAGAGAAAATATCGAGAGAGAGAGAGAGAGAGAGAGAGAGAGAGAGAGAGAAAGAAAGAAAAAGACAGAGAGAGAGAGAGAGACGTATAGAGAGAGACACACAGAGAGGGACACAGAGAGAGAGAGAGAGGGACGGAGAAAGACAGAGAGAGAGAGAGATTACTTACCCTCACTCACAGGAAACCAGGAGATAAAATTAAACAGTAATCAACACAATACTTAAAGGCATCAGAATGACTCAACATGATAAAGCTGTTGAGATCAACAGTGCTATTAATACAGATAATTTTTTTTATTTTTTTATAATTTACAAAAGAATGGATTGAAGGAGGTATGGATGGACAGAAAAATAGATGAATGGTAAGATATATATATATGACTGTTATAGAAACAGATGCTGTGGGCAGCATGTGTTGGTGGAGGCCCCCTTGCTGTTGACGTTCTGCTAATAAAGACCTTCCCCCTTCAGGTCACTTCAATCTCCCATCCAAATACCATTTCAATTATACTGTTTTTGTCAGTTTTTTTATTTTTCTTTGTTGTGTGTGTGTTAAATCCTTTCACTAAAATAGGCAGAGTTCAGTTCCACACTATACCTAGGCGTGGCCTATAGCAGTGGTTCTCAATCATTTTCTGTCATGCCCCCCCTAGGGGACAGAAATGTTTTCGCGCCCCCCCCCTAAATTGAAATACTGTTTAGAACCTGCTAATATTTATTTATTTATCTGTACAAAACCACTGTATGAGTTTCTGGCATGAGCATTCTGCATACAATCACCTTATTATCAAATTAGATGTTAGATTATAAAATTAGCTGAGATAACTTCTGCAGCAACTTAAACATGTTTTGAAGTTCAGTTTATTAGCTCAATTTGTAACTGAGGTGAGGTTTGCATTTCATTCAAAACATTTTTAAACTGTAAACATAGTGAAGGTGGTGTTTTTAATTATTATAGGCCAATATGCCTGTGATGCGATAACCAATAATTCATTAATGTTATTATTAGTCTACTTGCTTGATTTATTTTTAAATAGCCTACAGAGACACTTGGAGACACATGTGGACATTTAGTTACTGCAAATCGCGGCCTTTCGCGCGGTTATGACCATACACAAGCACACATTGCGCTAGCTAGCACAACCCCCCCCCCCCCCCCCCCCCCCCGACAACTCAGAGGGGCGCGCCCCACCATTTGAGAAGCACTGGCCTATAGGGTGAAACATTTGGTTTGGAACGTGTTTTTATTGTCCATTATAATGACTTTGATCACTGGAGCAAAGACACTTGGCTTATGTAGTGAAATGTTCCCATTGTGAAATCAAAGCCAAAGCAAGACTACACTTAAAGAAGTCTGCCTAAAATGAAACTGACAGTAATGCTCGTAAGGGATACACATGCTGTTTAATGCTTGAATTGAATGCTTGATTGAAGTTAGTATGTATCTGCAGCCATGATAGTGGCTTACAGCGTATCAGTTTAGTGGGTTGGCACTATTAGTTTCACAGGTATTTGGTCATAAACCAAAGTAAGTGGGTACCCACTTACTTTGGTTACTGTGGTTGATCAACGTTATAACAATTCATCTTGAGGGGAATGTAGGCCTATGTGCAACATTTGGCAAATCATACTAGACTATAATTCTGGATAAAAAATCAATATAATAAATCATTTTCCAATCTTTCTTGTAGATGAGACACTCAACTACACTAACTTTAACAATACCAAACGTCATGACAGTCCACCAATAGTTGGATATTTAGTTTAATTCCAACCATGCCATCATGAGAGCCATATCAGAATGTCAATGTGACATACTTTTTTTTTCTTTACTAATTATAAGCACTATTGAAAATTTATTTTCTTGAAGCATCTGGGCATTACTGTGTGAATTGGCTTTGACAAGAACCAAGTGTTTGTACCCATGTTCAAAACGTGGCCATGATAAATGTTTATGTAAGAATTTCAGATTACATTTTTTTACCTTGATTTATGAAAAAAAAAATCCCAAAATTGCAAATGACAGTTTTCTACATTCTGTTCTGCAAGGTGCAGAAAGCCAAGCAGGTGCAGTCCTTTAGCTAGGCTCTATCTCTGAGCAATGTCTTCACACAGTATTGTGTTTGACCTTTGTCTCCAGTCTTAATGATGGGCCTCTCAGCACCTTGGAACAAACATACATAGCTCACCACTATATTACTTCTACAACGATGGCACTTAAAAGACCTGTTCGATAATCACTGCCTTCCTTCCCTTTGGGTTTAAATAGAACCCTGCTTCTGGAGCTGCCTGAAGTGGCCCTTTCTTAAGTGTGGAGTGTAAACATACACATCTCTGTGATGACTAATTGTCCTCTGGAGAATAATATATGCTTTAGTAAGAGGTGGGATTTTCAAAGAAGTGGTCAGTCTGTGCAGGGCCTCAGCACAAGGCTTTGAGGCAACTAGAGCCCAGAGCTGTGTGTGAATACTTCTTTTAACCCTTTAAACACAATTAGACTGGCTCAAGCAAAAACAAGACATTTTACATCATTGTTCTTTGTGGGCACTAAGTGCTGACCCTGGTGATGAACACTGCAAGCAGGTGTACACACACACACACACACACACACACACATACACACTGATCACTAAAGTCACTGATCTGTTCTGTAGCCAGGTACAGATTAAGCTTCTGAAATTCTGAGCAATTATTTTGTTGCCAAAATGTGTTTTATAGAATGCATGTGGCTGTTCTGTGTGTCAGGTATGTTTGCTTTTTTATTGGTTGGCTGGCTAATAAATATTTAGAGCTAGCACTCTAAGATACTGTCAGCACATACATATAAACAAATACAGCCAGATAAAATTAGCTCACAATTTTTTATATCTAGATTTACAAAATCCTTTGAAAGGAACCATTTAAATAGCACAAATGTATTTATTAATGAGGTCTTTCGGTTTGAGGAGAATGAAGCAGCATGCAACCAGTCTCGCGCCCCTAAAGTAGTTCATTCCACCCTTTCAGGCCTTATTATTTTGTTCAGTTCATCAGCTATGTGGACAGTGGTGATACTGTGTAACATACACAGTCATATAATGACATCCAAGCCGAACAACAAACCTAGCATGTCACCCGCGGATAGGGCTACAATCCTCGAGAAACACAGACAAACCAGCCTCGCCGAATTATAAGCTGAACTCAGGACTACCGTTGCTTCGCTAGAGGCGAAATTTGCCCGCGTCCAAGGTAGCATGTCCAGATAATTCCCTCGCTTGAGTCTAACCCCAGCCAACAAGATGAGCGAATAGAGGCCCTAGAAGAATCCTACGCCACCGTTATTGTTAGCCATGATAGCTACAGGCCAAAGTTTACGGACCTTGAGTCACCGCAACAACATTTGAGTCATGGGAGTACGGGAGTCTGCTGCGGGACCCTGACCCGCATCTGTTCATAGCCAACAGCCAGGGCTGACGGGCCCGCTTTGAAGCTCAGATGGATAATAAGTTTAATGTTTGAGGTATACCGGTCACCTTTGGGATTATGTTCCAGGATGTGTGTGTTTTGGTAGTCAGTGATTGGTCAGCATTTTTACAGGATTACAGCAGCTACAGCATTTGGGAGTTTTTTCACTTCTTTTTCATTGCCCATTATGTAAAGACAATTTTAAACGACATATTAAAAAGCGTATATTTCAGAATAAAACCTAAGATCCCGTTTAGGGTAAAGCCCTATACGGGAAAAAATATGCAGTATATTTATTTGCAAAGCATGTGTATTGTGGTTGGGCAGAGTATTTTTATTTAAAATATGTCTAAAGATGATACCTACCTGTTAATCTGACGGCCTAGTTGAGGCTCGGGCAGGGAAACAGGAGCCTGTGTCCAGTGTTCACCTCTGGCCCGGTGACTGGAGGTTAAAGCCTGTCTGTCTCTTAATGCTTTATCAACAACATCTCTCAGCCTCTGATCCTAGCATTAGTGACAAAGAGAGAACAGACACGGGCTGCAAACACATAGGGCTCCTGCCACTATTGATTTCTAGTTAATGGTGAACTGCTGCTTTGGCCCAGGATCAACAATGAAGTGCATTCATCAGGCTATCCAAAATCAACAATTATCACCGACATCAGGAATGTGGATGTACGCCGGAAGATTTGAAGGGCCTAAAGCACAAGCCATTAAAAGCAATGGAAGACTGTCATATGAGTCAACTCAATGATTGTTTAATATGGTTTAAGCTGTCGCAGCATGACTGGTACTGCACGCTGATTGGTTAAACACTGGAATTTCCGGTGAGCGTTTCAAGATGGCGACATTTTTCATGTATTTTATATGTTATTTTGTATTGTATCTTGTACAGCACTTTGGTCAACAGATGTTGTTTTTAAATGTGCTATAGAAATAATTTTGACTTTGACTTTGACAGATCGAAATCTCTCCCAATTTGTTTAAAAAAACTCCATTCATTTTACAAGATACTTCACTGAACTACAATTGGAAGAGGTAAAGGCAAGGCAACACAGGCGTCAATAATCAAATTAGAGTTAAGGCTTCAGTTTCTTTCACACAAACCAGAGGTAAATGCAATGGCTGTGTTCCAGATCGCAAACTCTTTCTTTTTTCTATTCTACATAGTAGTACTAGTACATCTGACCATAAAAATAATCTAGTTAGCATGCAGAAGGCATACAATTGGTACATACTTTTACTTATTTATTTGATCATAACATTGTGCCTTGATCTTGCCTCTTGCTTTAATATCAGTTGCATCCCCGGTTGTCTTCATACGGAGGCTCCGTCGATGTGACATCACTTCTGGTGTGCATTGGATTGTGGGTCAAAATCATCCAAATAGCATGCTGATTTCAACACTGAAAATCTCTACCGGATGTAGTAGACATTGGACATATTTTTAAGCATACTAAATCTGACCACACGATTTGGGACATCCTAATTTTTTTTCTACCATATTAAACGGGGGATTGGAACACAGGGAATGTTTCCTCCAACTACGTCTAAAGGTTAAACTGTATCTGTGTTCTGAGTGACCACGCTGGAAAGGTGGGTAAAACGCCTTCGCAGTCATCCTGGATCCATGATCTGTCTCTGAGAACCATATGTGAACTCCTCTAAAGCATTTGTGCTGTTGCTAGTCTTTACAATGCAAGCCTCCAGCTGGTAGATGTGTCAAGTCTGAATAAAGCTCGAGAGAAATATTCAACCCCTATTATATCTCCTCTGTTGGGAACCTTTAGACAAAACACTTTCCTTTTAGCATACTGAGGAATGGGGGATGTTGATTTTGACCGATTGTTCTGTTCTGTGACAAAAGTCATTTATTTTCTCCTACAACATCTGTGGATAGCAATGATGTACATTTAGAGGTGAGGGAAAGATCATGTTGCAGTAAAATGCACAGTTCTCTCTTTCTGCAGGGGATATTTAACTGAGGCAGATGATGCTGTTTGCAGTCTATTGTCAGTGACACACACCTACACATTTACTGTCTTGTCCCAATGCACAAAGCACATCAGGGACTGGACAAGCAGGTGGTCCGTCTCTGTTTCTTCCTCCATTTTGATTCATCACTCTCTCTTTCTTTCCCCTCAAACTAAGAAAGAGAGCAAGCCTGCACCAAAACACACAGTGACAGAAAAACACCCACTGACACTCCCAACCATGGCTAATGTGACAGCCAAGGCTGCTGTTCATTCACCCACAAACACACACATGCACGCGCACACACACACACACACACACACACACACACACACACACACACACACACACACACACACACACACACACACACACTTTCATGCACTCAGAAGCCACACAAATGGAGTCACAGTCACCCTCTCACAGTCAACACCCCGGTGGCACACACAAGTCTTTTTAACACATGCTTTCACTCCAGTTGATAATGTGACAAGAAGGTGATGGGAATCCCTCCCACACCGTAGCCTCACTGGGATGATTCTTATTGTTGACTGGATGTCAATCTGTATATCATACAATTGAAACCATTTACTTGCACAATAGAGTTTTTTTAGAATGTAAGTGCTGCATACATCAGTTGTAGTGCCATACAGATTTTGAAATAATCACTGCAAATATGTCCTGTCAAATTGAACAGTTTTCTTAAAGAAGACCTATTATACTACTTTTCTGGTCTTAATTTCTTATTTTACACTGCTATAGAGCAACCTGACACGAATCACATCACAAAAAACTATGTAGATTTTCGGGAAGCTCTTTCTCTTATTTTGGCGATCCAGCACGTCCTGTCAACACTTGAGTGTGTGTGCTTCGGCAATCTCCGCTCCCTCCGCCTGTGCATCGGCCATCTCCGCTACCCTCCCCCCCCTCCTGCAAACCCCACTCCGTTGTGATTGGTTACCTTCCTTCCGGAACACTTTCAGTGGCGGGAAGCGCGAGCATGGACCTATAAAGGCCAGGACACACCGGCCAGATAATCGCTGTCGTAGTGTCGGTAGGGGGTCGGGACACGAATCTGTTTGGTGTGTGCCGTGACGTCGGCCGACGTAGAGGTCGTCGGGCTTGTTTTGCGCCGATTGAACATGTTCAATCGGCGGCCGACCGTCTTTCATTTGGAGCAATTTGATTGGTGGAGGGCTAGCGAATCAGTGAAGCCCGGAAGTGAGGCGGGTAGCACAAACAGCTAACAACAGCTAGCCATCGTTTTAATGTGTTTGTTCGTTTCGTTTTGCGAGTACTCACATGCATCAACTCTTGTTGACTGCTCGACACCATGCTCGACACTCTCTGCTAAAAATTGTGCTCTTATGGTCCATAAATATAAATACGTATTTCTATCTATGTTTATGCTCTAGAGAGCTGTCCCATCATTTCCGGCTTTCGTATTTTTTCGGGCCACAATACAGATTAGCGCCGCCTGCTGTTGTGGAGACATTACGTCCCGCGCAAGCGCAGAGCGTACGGAAAAATAAGCAGTCGTCTCGGTGTGTTTTGTGGCCGCGACGGGAAGACTGGAGCTTCCTGAAACGGCGACTCCAGTTTTTGGGTAGTCGGAACGTGTCGGACTGGTGTGTCCTGGCCTTAAGGGCGCGAGGCAGACGCGAACAGGGAAGTGACAGCATTACCATACATGGAAACATCCGCATGGTGAAGTCACGAAGTTTTATGCGACGTCACGAATTATGAAAGGGTAGACCGCTTTGAACAGGTGACTTCTCGACTGGCTAGAATAGTGTTTAGTGCTCGGCACAGACACCCCAGACGGTCAGCAGGGAATACGTCGAAATGCATGTAAGTCATTATTTGATAATTTAGTATGGTTAAGCATGACTATGAATCATCATAACAACGTTTATAGGTCATAAAAGTCAAAAAGCATCATAGGTCCTCTTTAACGAAAAGGAAAACATTTTGCTCCAAAAACATTTTTGATGTGAGCTTCTTTTGGCTTGAACCAAGCAACTGTGGTCACGTGATTTTCACCTGAGTTTGTAAAATAAGTGAGGAGGTCCAGATACCAGAGGTCTTATATAATCAGAATCCTTGTTTAATGTAGTAAATTCAATTCATTACAAACAAACTGATACTGAAGACTATGGGCTGGCCCGAATGATGAAGTTACAGACTTATGGGCACACATGAGCCCCTATCCCACTTTAAGATTGATCATTTAATCTGCAAAGTTCTGATCCAAATCAGATGGGTACAAAGTACAGAGTGCATTAGCCTGTTCACGACCGGTGGTCAAGTCCTTGCATTCCATGTTGAGTACAACACCAGACTTGTCATTGTTCCAGTACGCATCCATGCTGTGGTCTAAACAGCTGACTGATATTTCAATAATAATATTGAATGTTCTTTTAAGTGCTACTTCATGCTCTGTAGATTGGTCATATTGGTCTTGAAGTGATATAAAATATAATCTACCTCAATGTCTGCATTATTGAAAATCCTTTTCCATCTATGGGTAGAACCAGTGCAAAAGGCATAGAAGGATTGCATAAGGCCAAATAAACGACGTGCAGTCTTTGTGGCTGCCTTCTGTAATGTTGATACCAACAAAATAGAGAGAATTTGCTGTGCATTGTAGTTATCCCTCCATCCATTTTCTTGACCTCTTGTCAAGGGTTAGGGTCTCATAGGGAGCATCCTCATGAGATGTCCCAACCACCTCAACCAACCCCTCTCAATGTGAAGCGACGGTTCGGGAAAGCGTGTGTATTACTGTCGCTGCCGCGCGCTAACGGTGGTCAATCTCTCTTTGCTTCATTGGTGAATAAGCCCCTGTACCCCTCCACCTACGGTAGTCTCTCCCCCCTCACCTGTAGAGGGCAAGCCATTAGAACACTACGGCCTCAGATCTGGAGCTGCAAAAATGTCATATTAGCTATATGTAGGTGAAGTGGTCTGAGAATATCTACTCCAGCCCCCAAAAATTGCCACCGCTCATGTACACTTTGACGAATCAGAGCTAGGCTCCGATTCTCCGTACTTATTGGCTGTTGGGACTGTCCGTTCACCTTGACTTTTGGTGAAAACGCCGCTTTTGGTAGTTTTCTCCTTTCTGAAGCCAGCCTCAAGTGGCCCTCGATGAACTGCATTTTTTTTACACTTTTAACATTTTCATATAGTTTGGTCCTAAGAAAACTTTTGACAGTGATGTCTGTGGATTAGATTGGTAAAGAGGGAAGGGACAAGTATGTGTTGCTTTATAATCTGGGTGAACTGACCCTTTAAGAGACTCGAGTGTACAAAATAGCATGGCTGCCTCTGAAAGCCCTACATCATGTTTGGGTGACAGTGCGCCGGCTGCCCCTGGATGACTGCTTCAGTCCTGTTGGTCATTACAGCTCCATCTATGTGACTGCAGGCAGATTGAAGTAAATCGCATGTTCCGGGATTGACCTCTGCTGCCCTGACCTTCACCTGCTTCTCTGACCACAAGCTTTAAATCAGCCGCTGCAACCCGTTCACAATACTGACCGTAGGTCCTGAAGAAAAGGCCAGCACACCCATTCACAATGCAGGGACCATGGGCCATGAGAAAGGACAGCGCTAGCCAGGTCACCCCAGGCTCTTTGTAGGAGCCGCAGCTAATGGCACAGCAAGCACTTAAAAGCACAAATACTGCCATTCACTGGTTTGAGCCTGAGAATGGCCGAAAATCACACAATGGTTTTAAAGAAAAACACAAAAGCAACGCCTCCTTAATCAGGATGTAGACTCAACGTGTTGTGAATGACGTCTTTACTCAATCACATGTGATCTATTGATTGGTTTTCAGATACACACAGATCATTAGGTTTGCCTTAAGATCAAACACCCAGAAACACCTAATTCATTCATTAGATCTGAAATTATATGCTGCGACACAAAGAAGTGGTATCTGACCTCATTTGAAAAAACAACTAAACACAACACTACACACATATTTACAGCACACCGTGACTAAATAGCATACTCTAAAGCAGGGGTGGTCAACCAGTCAGAGACTAAGAGCCACATTTTTTACTGTGCTACTGCATAGAGCCACATCTTACACACGAGTACACATGAACATCTCCCATCCCTTCCTCATACACGCACACACACACACACACGCACACACACACACACTCAAACACATACACACACACAGACCTCTGCTCAGCCACATTTACTGTAAATTAGGGATGCACCGAAATGAAAATTCTTGTCCGAAACCGAAGAAAATCATACAAGTGGCCGAAAGGCCGAAACCGAAAGAGGCTTTTGCAGTTTTGTTTATTTATTTTGCCAATTCTTTCAACATTGCATACATTAAACTCCCAAATGTTCTCCTCAAACATAGCCTACAACTAAAAAGCCACCCTAAATAAATAATGAAACAGTAAACCTTCAAATCTTAGAGTAAAATTAACATGTTACTAGGAATGTGATTTCTAAGGTGAATAAACATCAGTCTTGGGCGAGCGTTTTAACATTATGCTGCATGAAGCATTGCACTGCGCTGTTTTTCATCCAGTTTGAAAAAATGCTCCTTGACTCTGACATTTTCATGCACGCACCTTACAGAACTGCTCCTGCAGCGAGCTCACTAACAGAAGTGGACTCGCATATACGGTTACGTCTCTCTCTACAGCCATTTACTTGTTTACAAGCGCTCAGCTCTTTTAAAAATGTGTATTTCCTTATTGTCATTTAGTTCGTCAATTTTCATTAAATTTTTCCGGCCTTACAACTGTTTTGTCCGAAACCGAAAATGACTTATTAAGTACTAAGTATTAAGTAATTATTACTCTCCACCATACTTATTCTTACTTCTTACTTCTTATTCTGCCTCAAATTTCTAGCTGCTTCTCCTCCCATACCGTTACACGCAGACATGCAAAAATTTCACACAATGTGCGTCCCCACCCCACGGGGTGTGCTATTATACAGTTTTTTGAATTTCCGCTAGAGGGCGCTGTTATGAAGTCCCGACTGAAAGAACTTTGAGAGGCCACGCCCCGCACACCGTAACTCCGATTGACTTGAAATTTCTCACACAGGTGTATGTTAGGGTGCTCTACAAAAAAGCCTCTGGGACCATAAAAATTATTCTGGGAATATTTCCCGCTAATTAGCATAAACTGAAAAACAGCGTGTTATCCACAACATTCTGAAATTTGACTGTATCAACACCAAATTTCTCGTGAAGCCCCTGGGGACTACAATAAACATACCCGTAAAAGATTAGTAGGACAACTTGAAAAACATGGCCGCCATTGACCAAAACGTTTACGCAGGGGCGGGGCTTAATAACACGTTGGCCATAACTCCTTAACCATAGGTCCTATCATCATCAAACTTGCTGGGTATGTGCAGAAGTCATGTGGTAGCATGTCCCTCGAAGCTTATCGCGATTAACCCATAGGGGGCGCCACAGGGGCGGGGCCTATCCACAAATTGGCCATAACTCCTTAACCATAGGTCCTATCATCATCAAATTTGCTGGGTATGTGCAGAAGTCATGTGGTAGCATTTCCCTCGAAAGCTTATCGCGATTAACCCATAGGGGGCGCCACAGGGGCGGGGCCTATCCACAAATTGGCCATAACTCCTTAACCATAGGTCCTATCATCATCAAATTTGCTGGGTATGTGCAGAAGTCATGTGGTAGCATTTCCCTCGAAAGCTTATCGCGATTAACCCATAGGGGGCGCCACAGGGGCGGGGCCTATCCACAAATTGGCCATAACTCCTTAACCATAGGTCCTATCATCATCAAACTTGCTGGGTATGTGCAGAAGTCATGTGTTAGCATGTCACTCGAAGCTTATCGCGATTAACCCATAGGTGGCGCCACAGGGGCGGGGCCTATCCACAAATTGGCCATAACTCCTTAACCATAGGTCCTATCATCATCAAACTTGCTGGGTATGTGCAGAAGTCATGTGTTAGCATGTCACTCGAAGCTTATCGCGATTAACCCATAGGTGGCGCCACAGGGGCGGGGCCTATCCACAAATTGGCCATAACTCCTTAACCATAGGTCCTATCATCATCAAACTTGCTGGGTATGTGCAGAAGTCATGTGGTAGCATGTCCATCGAAGCTTATCGAGATTAACCCACAGGGGGCGCCACAAATGCCCCCTGACTTCGATTGACTTGAAATTTCTTACACATGTCCAGCTCATGGTGCTCTACAATATAGCCTCTCGGACAATAGGGGTCAGCCATGATTATTTTTTTCGGCGCCATTGCCCAAAACGTTTACGCAGGGGCGGGGCTTATTAACAAATTGGCCATAACTCCTTAACCATAGGTCCTATCATCATCAAACTTGCTGGGTATGTGCAGAAGTCATGTGGTAGCATGTCCCTTGAAGCTTATCGAGATTAACCCATAGGGGCGCCTCAAAAGTCACCTGACTCTGATTGCCTTGAAATTGATTGCACTTGTACAGCTCATGGTGCTATACAATATAGCCTCTCGGACAGTTTTTTAAATTTCCGCTAGGGGGCGCTGTTATGAAGTCCCGACTGAAAGAACTTTGAGAGGCCACGCCCCGCACACCGTAACTCCGATTGACTTGCAATTTCTCACACAGGTGTATGTTAGGGTGCTCTACAAAAAAGCCTCTGGGACCATAAAAATTATTCTGGGAATATTTCCCGCTAATTAGCATAAACTGAAAAACAGCGTGTTATCCACAACATTCTGAAATTTGACTGTATCAACACCAAATTTCTTGTGAAGCCCCGGGGGATTACAATAAACATACCCGTAAAAGATTAGTAGGACAACTTGAAAAACATGGCCGCCATTGCCCAAAACGTTTACGCAGGGGCGGGGCTTATTAACAAATTGGCCATAACTCCTTAACCATAGGTCCTATCAACATCAAACTTGCTGGGTATGTGCAGAAGTCATGTGGTAGCATGTCCCTCGAAGCTTGTCGCGATTAACCCATAGGGGGCGCCACAGGGGCGAGGCCTATCCACAAATTGGCCATAACTCCTTAACCATAGGTCCTATCATCATCAAACTTGCTGGGTGTGTGCAGAAGTCATGTGGTAGCATGTCCCTCGAAGTTTATCGCGATTAACCCATAGGGGGCGCCACAGGGGCAGGGCCTATCCACAAATCGGCCATAACTCCTTAACCATAGGTCCTATCATCATCAAACTGTGGTAGCATGTCCCTTTACCACATTAGGCTCATCCCCTTTACCACATTAAGCTCCTCCCCTTTACCGCATTAGACTCCTCCCCTTTACCAAATTAGGCCCCCTTACCACATTAAGCTCCTCCCCATTACCACATTAGGCTCCTCCCCTTTACCACATTAAGCTCCTCCCCTTTACCACATTAGACTCCCCCCTTTACCAAATTAGGCTCCTCCCCTTTACCACATTAAGCTCCTCCCCTTTACAAAATTAGGCTCCTCCCCTTTACTGCATTAGGCTCCTCCTCTCTAACACAGTAGGCTCCCCCCCTTTAAAAATAGGCTCCTCCCCTTTACCATATTAAGCTCCTCCCCTTCACCACATTTAGCTCCTCCCCTTTACCAAATTTGGCTCCTCCCCTTTACCACATTAAGCTCCTCCCCTTTACCAAATTAGGCTCCTCCCCTTTACCAAATTAGGCTCCTCCCCTTTATCACATTAGGCTCCTCCCCTTTACCAAATTAGGCTCCTCCCCTTTACCAAATTAGGCTCCTCCCCTTTACCAAATTAGGCTCCTCCCCTTTATCACAGTAGGCTCCTCCCCTTTACCAAATTAGGCTCCTCCCCTTTACCAAATTAGGTCCCTCCCCTTTACCACATTAGGCCCCTCCCCTTCACCAAATTAGGCTCCTCCCCTTTACCACATTAAGCTCCTCCCCTTTACAAAAGTAGGCTCCCCCCTTTACGAAATTAGGCTCCTCCCCTTTATCACATTAGGCTCCTCCCCTTTACAAAAGTAGGCTCCTCCCCTTAACCACATTAAGCTCCTCCCCTTGACCAAATTAGGCTCCTCCCCTTTACCACATTAAGCTCCTCCCCTTTACAAACGTAGGCTCCTCCCCTTTACCATATTAGGCTCCTCCCCTTCACCACATTAAGCTCCTCCCCTTTACCACATTTAGCTCCTCCCCTTTACCAAATTAGGCTCCTCCCCTTTACCAAATTAGGCCCATCCCCTTTACCACATTAGGTCCCTCCCCTTTACCAAATTAGGCTCCTCCCCTTTATCATATTAAGCTCCTCCCCTTTACCTTTATAGCCTCTCGGACCATAGGGGTCAGCCATGATTATTTTTTTCGCCGCCATTGCCCAAAATGTTTACGCAGGGGCGGGGCTTATTAACAAGTTGGCCTGGGTATGTGCAGAAGTCATGTGGTAGCATGTCCCTCAAAGCTTATCGAGATTAACCCATAGGGGGCGCCACAAATGCTGTTATTAAGCCCCGACTGAAGAAAGCTTGAGAGGCCACGCCCCGCACACCGTAAGTCCGATTGACTTGAAATTTCTCCCACAGGTGTATTTTAGGGTGCTCTACAAAAAATCTTGGATCATTAAAGTCAACCTGGAAATATTTTCGCTAATTAGCATAAACTGAAAAACAGGGTTTTATCCACAACTTTGTCAAGTTTTACTTTATCAACACCAAATGTCTCACGAAGCCCCGGGGGACTATGACGCACGTCTCCGAAAAATATTAGTAGGATAGCTTGGAAAACATGGCCGCCATTGACTAAAACGTTTATGCAGGGGCAGGGCTTAATAACAAATTGGCCATAACTAATTGATCATATCATCATGAAACTTGCAGGATATGTGCAGAAGACGTGGTAGCATGGCCCTCTAAGCTTGTCGAGATTAACCCATAGGGGCCCCCACAAATGCGAAAACCATCATTCAAAAATGCAATGTTTGACAGGCCACGTCCCTCGCCCCCCCCTTCTTTCTTCCCTAACTTACATGACCTGAAATACAGTGAAGTCACATTCACTCTGTGGATTTCCAACCTATCATCACCAAATTGTATACACAGCATCAGGGGACGACCACAACTCGGGACTGGAGTTCGGAAAGAAGCGGCGGTTCGTAGAAGCGTTCTGGCCCGGCCGACGGGCGGGGCGCCGCCGAAGCGGGGATTGGCGGCCTGCGCAGGGCTGCCCGTACTTTCAAAATCTCTGCGGGATTTTCTAGTTTTGACTTATGACTTATTAAACACAAAATGTTATGTGAACATAAGCGCCGCATGAAACTAGGCAAAGAGCCGCATGCGGCTCACGAGCCGCGGGTTGGCCAGGCCTGCTCTAAAGCACTGGCTTTCCACACAGGGAAATGAACAGTATCTGCAAAGCAAAACAACAACATATGTTTACCATGTTTCTAATCTTTGTGAAATAAACTTGGTTTTATTTTAAGTGTCACATTCCAAAAAGGGTTAAGAAACATTGCATATACCTTCAAGTGAATGCCCAGAGAGAAACACAATTATAAACTTAATTTTGTTCTTGTTATAGTTGAATATGTATTATATATTATGTATATCAGTGATTCTTGAGAAGTGGGAAAAAACGGGGTGCAATGTTGAAAAAATACAAACCCTATGTTTAGGCAAATTAAATGACATGTATGTATCCAACATATACTAAGCTACTGAGCTAAGCTTTGACACAAGCTCCCAGCTATTGTCCTTTTTATCAAAATGGGCTTTTTACCTTGCCATTCCTTATTTTGTGTCAACACCGTCAGACACCAAAAACACAAATTAATTTTCTTAATGCTAGACCCATGAGATGTATAGTGATCAGAAATATTCACCAAGACTGACAGAGGCCACAACATTTTTTTTCAAAATGTATATGATTCTACCTTTTTTATATCGATTTGATAGAAACAATCTATGCAATTTGCGTTTTAACTGTTTTTAACTGTTTTTAAACTGTTTTAATCATTTATCCCTGCCTGGCGGTCCGCTCTGTGGCGTCGGTGTTTCGCTGCCCGGTGTCGGTGCTCCTCCGGCCGGTCCTAGCTCTGGGTGTGCCGATGGCGGCGGCGGATGCGTCGCGCCCTTTGTGCTTGGCGTCTCTGGGCTTGCCTCATGAGCTGGGCATGGCCGGTCCGGCGGGCCCGAGTGGGCTGTACGGGCCGCCCCTCCGGGGGTTTCGGCTGTGGTTGCTCCTCGTGGCAGCGGTGCATTTGGCTATTTCCCTATTCTATACTCTATTCTCTATCTATGGCCCCGGTCCTCCTCGGGACTAGTGCCGCACTGGGGCGTGCTCTCTGGGGGCGGGGTGCTGGGGGGCAGGCTTTGGGTCTGGGGGGCTGGCGCCGATTGTGTGTCGGTGGGGAACGGTAGAGTGTAAATCAATGTCTATTTAATGTTAATTGTGTTCATATTGTTTAACATTATTATAGCGTTATTATTAACAGCCTGAGGAGCTGCCTTGGTCTCGGTTTGTCTGGGCCTGAGTACCAGTTGTCCTCCCACTGAAAAATTGTCCTGCTGACGCTAATTGCATAACTGATACCATTTCTCTGACATTTGTTCTCCTCTGTCTATCTTCCATGATTGGCTGAGCGTTGCCCCGGGGTTCTCTCCCTCTGTCTACCAAGCACTCTCCATGCTACTCGACTGACTCGGAACGGATGCTCCCCGCCTGCTATTGCCTCACATCAGCACCGTCCATCAGGATAGTTCTCTTTCTACTCGCTTGCTTGTTCAATCTTTAAATTAATTTTTGCTTTGCTCACTGGTTGCCTGTCTGTCCTCTTCCAGTTTTCCCTGGTCGTGACGAGACGGTGTGGATCTGGTTCCCCCTCCGGTAACATCTGAGAATGGACCATCAACGCGAAAGATGTTGCAGTGGTTAAGGACGCCACCTGGAGACGTGGGATGTAATCCCGGCGATGGAAACCTTAGTTTCCCTGGTGGAGACAGTGTGGATCCTCTGGCAGCATCTGAAGTCTTCCTGCATCCACACTATTCACACTTTACTTAGTATTACCATGGAATCACCTGGTCAATGATCAAATTCCTTCGTGATTTTCTCTACTTATGACATCTATTGCAGCATGTCCGTCCTGGGAGAGGGATCCCTTACTCTGTCGACTCTCCCTGAGATTTCTTCAATTTTTTTTATTCCCGGTAAAGGATTTTTACTGGGAGTTTTTTCTCAGCCGAGCTAAGGGTGTAAAGGCAGGGTGTCATATTGTATCATATTGTATCATATATCATATTGTATGAAATGTAAAGCCCACTGAGACAAATGTATTTGTGATTTTGGGCTATACAAATAAAACTGATTTGATATTGATTTGATTTTCCTCTATGTTCTTGAACTGTGTAATAGAATTTTTACTTTAAAATTAACAGCAGTGTTTCAAATTTCAAAACACTCTCATGTTAGGTGACTAGTTAGATTTTCACATATGACCAACCATTCCTCAACAACTATGAAATATCATTATTAGAGCTGTCAAAATTATCGCGTTAACGCAGGGTGATTAATTTCTGGAATTAATGCGTTAATTTTTTTAATCGCAATTAACACATGTGCAGAATGATCCACCCCATACATCCCACCGGCTCTGTACTACAGCCACTCAAACGTTGCGGCTGACCCAGGATCAGTAGCTGCGCGCAGCCAAACATCACAGCACGCTAGCCCATGCCGTGTTTTAAACTGCTAACGGTCACGTCTGTGTCGGGGGAATAGATAGTATATAAAATCAACTGCCGCGGGTGATAGTTGATGTCGGGAGCAACAAGAGGAGAAACATTGTCCGCTCTGTTCAGAGCCCGCGAGGACACAAACGTCTGCAGTTTTCAGAGGTGTGTGTGAGTAGACATCAACATAACGTTGGCTTCCTGGCACAAATGAACAGTCCCCTAGGACGCGCGTACACATACACACACACACACACACACACACACACAAACACACACCGCGGACTGTAATCAAGTTGTATTCAAGAATGCACAACCTATAGATTCACCAAATAAATGCCATTATATAGCCTATATTTGCCCAAAGACATAGTAAAGAGACAGACCAATTGAATTATGGTGTGGTAGGTATATATTTTAGTTTGATTTAAATTTATGTTCAGTATTAAAACCATCATTTGGATTTTCAATTAATAAAAATTCTAATTATAAATGTACATATCCACCTTCTGTCCTTTATCTTTCCGTTCATACAACAATATACAGAGAAAATTCAAATTTTTCGGGCATATTTTGAATGGTAAAATGAATCGTGATTAATTGTGATTAATCCACAGAATCCTGTGATTAATCTGATTAAAAATTTTAATCGTTTGACAGCCCTAATCATTATGCAATATTATCAAAGTAAAATAAATCTGACGGAGTTGACACATATCTGACAGAGTTGACAAGTATATCTGACGGAGTTGTCAAGTATGGATTTGACATATATGACGGTGGTGACAAAAACCCAGATGTACTCATTTTAACCATCAATAATTAATAACAGTGATTTTATAACAGCATATTATTGGTTGAGTGTTATTTCAAGACTCACATAACAGTCTTTCAATCAGACTTGCTCAAACCACTTGAAACCTTATAAAACACGAATGTGTTGTAGAAAAACAGTTTGTATTGATATGAGATTATGTATTGTTGCTGTTGATGGACAAAGCTCTTTATATTCATTAAAGTACATTCTCAATAGGTTTTATTGCATATGAATGATTGATCCCTTCTCTGTGGACACACTGTTTTAGAGGCCGTGAGAAGATAACAAATGTCATATATTTGACATAATAATGATTGCATTTTCTGCAATTTATTGCTCACATCAGTATACTGACAAATGCTAAATGTGTTTGCTTTGGTGGAATTTGCGACGTGAAATTCCTCTTTTGTAACATTGAATGACCCAGGGAACCAGCAGCCTACTGTGGACATTTTAGGAATGCAACTTATGAAACAAACAACAACTTTACGATGTTATGAAAGTTTTGGCAATTTTTTTTTTAAAAAGTAGGAGTTGGGGGACACTTTTGTGTAGTGGTTAGAGAAACTTACTTACTTCACCAAGCCCTACTTCACCAGTGGGAATATGAAGGTGTATTGAAGTCTGAGATTCTATGTAGTATAAATGTTCAAACATTTGAGGAACCGGTAATCCTAGCCTGAGAAAAGGCAGAAAGAGTGTTTTATGGTCTCACTTTACCCAGTTGTGACATCACAACTCTCTCAGAGTTCGATACACCTTCATATTCCCACTGGTAAAGTAGGCCTTTAAGATAAGTTAAATAATGAATAAGTTTAATCATACACACACTCTATACCTCACCATTATCATATAGTACATCATGCGGTTCTGTATACTAAAACCCATCAAACTGAAGCGTAGAGATTCATTATCTCCTTTTGCCCGTGTTTTTGTTCTTCTCCGACTCACACACGCACACCAACACATGCACACACTGTGAATTGGTTTTCTTCAACTTGTGTGTTTTACTACAGCACATTTTGATACAAACAGATGAAGCTTGACCAGGTGCAGGTCCTGTTAAGTCCTACTCGTCTCATCCAGCCTTTCAGCCAGCCAATGAATATTCATACTGCTTTGTCCACGCCCCTTAACTTTAATAGACTTTAATGTGTCTTCTCGGGAACTGAATAAACAAATGCATTCACAGTACACACACGGCCGCATAAAAACACACTTTTTCTTCTACCCGTAGGTCGATTTGTCATTTATGGAAAGATAACGCAGAGAAAGATGGTTCTGTAAAAATGTTTTTATTGTGATTACAATATGGACCAGATCTTAATAATAATAATAATACATGGAAATGCAATTAAATCACAAATAGATCATTATTTCAATTTGTTTCTAGTCTAGTGGCTTCCAGACATGCACAGTCTTGCTTTTTAAATGTATGGTATCTGGTTGGATTATTGCTAATGCTTGATGATTATTGTGGAAGCGGATGCACAAGCACTAGCTGCATGTCCACTCCTACATTCAGCCAATGAATGCCCCCCACATACTGTAATGCAACATCATCATTCATTAATAACCTCTGTGCTTTCAAGTGTGTAGTGTCGGTGAAAACTATTGAATGTTGAAAAAATAACATCCTGGTTGCCTTCCCAGATCAAACTCTGGGCATGTTATTAAGCTGTTAGCCCCTTGGGTTTAAGAATCCAATACTTAGTTTTGCAGCCTGATAAAAATCAATACTGACATCCATGGACAAAAGCCAGTTCTAATGGTCATAACTTCAGTGTAGAATAAAGCTCATATTCGATTATATTGGTCTCCAGTGGCTATCACCTTGTAGTGATGAAGTGACAAAAGAGCAAAGATCAGGGCTGTGTGCAGAGGATGAGGAAGTTGACCTGGAAGCTAGGCTAACTCCAGTAATTTGCAGGGCCTGATATTGACTCAGGGATAATTGGTCTGTGGCTTAATGAGCTTAGCTAGCATAACTAGCTCAGATAAATCCTAGGCATTTAAGCTCCTGTCAATATGGAAACTCACACACACTATCACATGCACAGAAGCCGAAGCCCATCCATCCCAGCAGATTACCATTGTTGTCACGACAGATTCTCAGATATCTCACCGTGTTGACGAGGGCCTCGAGAGGAAGCGTAGGGGGAAATCTGTGTGTGTCTTTTATAGCTGTGTAGTAACCCACTGTTATGGGTTTCAAGATTCAAGATGGTTTATTTGTCACATGCACAACAATTACAGCAGCAGTCATTGGCAAGGAAATTCTAAAGTCCCAGGCTCCTCTCAACAATGCAACATAGAAGAAGAAAAACACAAGTGAAGAGAGCAACACCTGAGACACAAATAAACACAACAGTAGTGCAAGGACACAGTGCAGATAGAAAGTGTAGAGATAAGGTGAACCATATAAATATAAGATTAAGTAAAATTTAGAGGAAATAGAATGCTGCATACTACATTGGGGCCCTGCGGGTAAAAAGAGAGCCTTATTACATGTACATATTTGTTTTGTCTCACATTTTCATCATTATGAAGGTGCGAACCCACTGCACTCGACGCCGGCGTAGGTTGATGTGAGAAACGCCAGTTGTTCGCTGCTTGATCATATTGGGTCATGTATGCCTGACGCCGACGTCATGGCTGAGATCAGACCCGTCACACTTACGGTGCAACAACAACCACACGGTCCAGCTGTGCCAAAAAATACAGATGTAGGTACACTGTATAACCAGCGGCAGTCATGGCACAAATAGCATTCAAACAGCATGAAGACGCACCCCACTCGCAAATACACACATATTAACAGCAATTCAGCAACCTACTAAACACATTAACAACAGCATTGTGTGCTCAGCGGCAAAAAATAAAGGCAGACATCAGCCTACCAGAAAGTGAAAGTGTGCCGGGTCTGGCGGAGGACAACACCGGTGCTTCGCTGTACTATATTGGAATTCCACACAGACACTGCCGTCAAGTTTGGGTTCATATTATCCTCTGGAACAGCACACAGCTGGGTGAGTTTCACTATGCTAACCGGCGCTACCTTGGCTAAAGTACAACCAACAGCTAAACAGATGCAAAAGACACAATACATAGAATGTATCAGGAAAACCAATGTCCTCACTCTCCTAACGCCGGCCTCATCTTGCAGACCACCGGGCAATCTCAACGCTGATTGGCTATCGCGGCGCGCCAAAGCTGAAAAGTTCAATGTTTTCAACCTCGCCGCACCGCAAATGACGCGCGTCTACACGCCGCGGAAAACGCTCGACGGCCGACGCCGATTTGCGTCATTGACTTTGTATGTAGCACGTCAGAGTACACCTTAAGAAGCTCATCTCCTTATGCTCTGAAGCAGCAGCTGCATGGCTCATGGCTTTACTTTAGCTAATAACTGACTGCTGTACTACATAGGTAAAACCTAATGTTTAAGGCACTCAAAAGAATGAGGAGGATAATACAATGAATGTGAAACTGAATTGTTCTTCATTTCTATATTTTAGGATCCTATAGAATCTAGTGCTTATGTCCAGTAGCTTAATGTGTCATTGCAACTAGGGAGACTTCTGATGGAGGAAAGCCCATAGGGTTCGTATGAACATGAAGGTTGGGGTCAGCATAACAACAAAGAAATTCCATTAAATGAGCATTAATGTGTGTAGAGAACTTAGAATTAACACTGAATGCTAGTGAACTTACATTTTCAAATGATAAATAGTTTCACCTGTAGCCCAGGTGTGATGGTCACAGCTGCTTCAAACGTCACTCTAACCACTCTAACCGTCACTCTGTTCAAACACTGCTGGTTAATAAACCTCATATAGGGGAGAACGGAGGAATCTGAGGCATCGGGTAATGTGAGCCACCCCCTGTATCTAGGCAACGGAAAACATTTGTGGTCATGTGAGATATATGTGTTCAAGCCCCTCTCATTTCCCCATGGCCCTGAAAGAGAGGACCAAGAAAGAGAAAGAGTTTGATAGGTGGTTACTGCGGCAACGTGCACGCTCACACAACAGAGAGAGAAAGAAAAAGAAACTTCACTAAACAGGCGCTCCGGCTGACTGACGTGACGGCGCTAACTGACAGTTATAATGTCATCCACACTGAATAAAACACACCGGTTTCCTCACTAGCAGTTTGCGTAGTATGGAGCCAGGGGTGCGTTCGGATTACACAGTTTATTCAATCAATTCAAAGTAACGCAACGCATTTAACGTTCAGTAACAATAACGGCGTTGTAACGACGGAAAAAGTAATTAGTTAGATTACCCCGTTACTGAAAAAAGAACGGCGTTACCTACGCCGTTATTTTAAAAGGCGTTATTCCCAACACTGGTTCTGAGTCCCAGGCTGTTCTCGGTGATTCTGATTTTCCTATGCTTTCTTAGACCCCCAGACACAAGCTGGCTCTAACGCGCCCCACACACATCCTACCTCTACTGCGCGTCTACCTCGCGTCTGCGTCTGACTTTTTGTCACTGACCATGTAATCAACGTAGAGCGGACACACATCCAACCTCAGACGCACTGCTGATGCACGTCGGAGGCACGTCTGCAGCGACGCTCCCCTTTACCTCAGGAGGCTCGCCTATTTTTTTCTGAGAGCCGCGCGTCTCTCTCGGGTCTCTGTGCTTTAACTGATAGAGAAATACTCTGTTGACAGTCATACCAGCAGCATTCACTCTAGTTACACGATTTCCCGGTGTGTTTCTTTCAAAATAAAACATCCCTCAGTCGTATACGCAAATAATCCCTTTATTTCACGATTTAATTATGCAATCTTCTGTTGGCGCAACTGGTCTATCTATTTCCTCTTGAGTGCTTTTATTATGAAGGGGCAGAACGTAAGTGTCAGCCGTGTAAATGTGTCTGACTAAAAGTTCGATGTTGTGAGCGCTAGAATAAAGTGCAGTTCAGTGAATGGAGTTCCCGTATCTTTATTTCTACAATGACAAAGTAGGACACACTATACACCCTCGGTTACAATGTGAACGAGAATAATCAAAGGGAAACAACAGAGAAAGACAGTGATTTTGAAGCAGCGCTGCAGCAGCAGCAGCAGCAGCAGTAGTAGCAGCAGTTGAGACGTTCCATGTGTGTCCGAGAAAAGTCCGAGAGACGCAGCAGTAAGATAAGGCGACGCGCTCCAGAGGTAGACGCAGGATGTGTGTGGGGCGCGTTAGGGTCCTGTGTTCTGACCCCCAGACTGTGTTCTAATCTAACTGGTTCTATCTTTCATTTGAATCTTATTAAAACCTTTTGAATTATAATATGTTGTATTTGATTTTGTTCAGAGTTACTTTCAAGTGTTTTAGTGTTTACTTTGCTTAATTTACCAAACCCCATCATTCTTTTACTAGTCCGACATTAGTTCTGGAGTATGTGGCTAGCTTTCAGGATTCTAACTGTTACAATATGTGTTGTTATGGTAGTTTCAGAGTGGAAAAAGTAAGTGGATCAATTTACCCCCAGCTGGTTCACTTTACCCCCTTGATTTTTCTGGTCTGTCTCAGTTTACCCCACAGCTGGGGTAAAGTGAGCCACATGACAACTTTTTTTTAATATTTTCACTGCCCTTTGTCTTGAAAAAATCTGCTAATGGCCATTTCTAGGAAACATCCTGAATTAATGGGAAATTTGTAAATTTGAGTGATAAATCATTTTAGCTCGCTTAGAGAGGAGCAAATGTAAAAAATGGCTCAGATTACCCCGTTCTCCCCTATCTCTTTTTCCCACTGACAAAAAAAGGGACCCGGCTTTATTTGAGATCATTAGCGATTATATTATTGTCGCAAGAAAATAATTGTTATAAAGGCATAACATGTTACAATTAAAAATAAGTTTGATAAAATGTTGTTTTCACGACTATAGTTAAGGAAACAATTCAGCTTTAAGGAATATACCTGAATTATTATTATATAAAAAAATTAAAAATAAATCTATTCTGATACTTTTATACACTGTTTCTTTTTCTCCTAAATCTATATGTCATGTGATAAAATAGTCTGTTTTAATCACTGTAGTTCAAAAAAACCTTGTAGGTACCAAGAAAATACTTATTTTTTACATTTTTCTACTATTGATAGCGGTAAGAATGATTGTAGTGTCACGGTAGTTTTGCGTTGTATTCCTAAAAACTCACCAAAAAATAAAAGTAATTTTATTTGCTGTGAGTTTGCCCCTTTACCACAGTGCTGAATGTAGCTGCAGCTCTCTCCACATGCACAGCCCTAGACTCCGCACATGTCCAGCCCTGGACCAGTGTGTGTGTGTGTGTGTGTGTGTCCTGCACGGGAACACAGCTCTGGGACTCTGTCTGTGTGTGCTGCAGTCCAGTAGGAGTCAACAGTGTAGACAAGGAGCATGCTGCTGGGCCCATCAACTGACCTTCACATGCGCCAAGATAAAATGTGACTCAGGGCCACATTGAGAAAAACTCCTAAAACTTTACACAAGCAAAATGCTAATTTCTGTAGGCACGTTAATGGTGTTTCCATTCATAAGCTAGCATTAAGCTAGCAGACTTTTTTCTTCTTCTTTTTAGCCATTGTTTTTTGGCACATGTGGTTGTAGTAGTTACTAATAACAGTATGCAGGGCATTATTTGGGCTCCTATGACACACTGTAATCGACGTTATATGTATACATTTAAATAGGCTAAGGGCTTCTTATTTGGGATTCATGTTCATCTAAATTAGCAGTGGAGGCTATTCACATAACTCTAGAGGGTCGGGGGTCACTGAACGATGATGCTGATTGGTCAGCCCGTTTGGAGTCGGGGCCGGCCTGCTTCAGCCCTACTCACAAGCAGGTCCATCCTGAGCGTAGCTCTGCGCAGTAAAAGTGCTTATGGAATAACACAATCAGCACGGCAAGGCTTGGGTCGGCGCAGCCAAAAGTGCCAGTGGAAAAATGGCATACAGTATCTCATAAAAGTGAGTACACCCCTCACATTTCTTCAAATATTTCATTATATCTTTTCATGGGATAACACTGAAGAAATGACACTTTGATACAATGTAAAGTAGTCAGTGTACAGCTTGTATAACAGTGTAAATTTACTGTCCCCTCAAAATAACTCGACACACAGCCATTAATGTCTAAAGTGCTGGCAACAAAAGTGAGTACACCCCTTAGTGAAAATGTCCAAATTGGGCCCAAAGTGTTAATATTTTGTGTGGCCACTATATTTTTCCAGCACTGCCTTAACCCTCTTGGGCATGGAGTTCACCAGAGCTTTACAGGTTGCCACTGGAATCCTCTTCCACCCATTCATGACGACATCAAGGAGCTGGTGGATATTAGAGACCTTGCGCTCCTCCACCTTCGGTTTGAGGATGCCCCAAAGATGCTCAATAGGGTTTAGATCTGGAGACATGCTTGGCCAGTCCATAACCTTTACCCTCAGCTTCTTTAGCAAGGCAGTGGTCGTTTGGAGGTGTGTTTGGGGTCGTTATCATGTTGCAGTACTGCCCTGCGGCCCGGTTTATGAAGGGAGGGGATCATGCTCTGCTTCAGTATGGCACAGTACATGTTAGCATTCAGTGAACTGTAGTTCCCCAGTGCTGGCAGCACTCATGCAGCCCCAGACCATGACACTCCCACCACCATGCTTGACTATAGGCAAGACACACTTTTCTTTGTACTCCTCACCTGGTTTCCGCCCCATACACTTGACACCATCTGAACTAAATAAGTTTATCTTGGTCTCATCAGACCACAGGACATGGTTGCAGTAATCCATGTCCGTAGTCTGCTTGGCTTCAGCAAACTGTTTGTGGGCTTTCTTGGGCATCATCTTTAGAATAGGTTTCCTTCTGGGACGACAGCCATGCAGGCCAGTATGATGCAGAGTGTGGCGTATGGTCTGAGCACTGACAGGCTGACCCCCCACCCCTTCAAGCCCTTCAGCAATGCTGGGAGCACTCATACGTCTATTTTCCAAAGCCAACCTCTGGATATGACGCTGAGCATGTGCATTCAACCTTCGTAAACTGGGCTGCAGGGCAGTATTCCATAATAACGACCCCAAACACACCTCCAAGATGACCACTGCCTTGCTACAGAAGCTGAGGGTAAAGGTGATGGACTCGCCAAACATGTCTGTAAACCCTATTGAGCATCTTTGGGGCATCCTCAAACAGGAGGTGGAGGAGCGCAAGGTCTTTAATATCCACCAGCTCCGTGATGTCGTCATGAATGAGTGGAAGAAGATTCCAGTGGCAACCTGTGAAGCTCTGGGGCCGGTTTCCCGATAATGTCTTTTCTTAGCGAGCTACGAAGTCTCCTACGTTATGACTTACCAAAGTTGTTTACCTCTGTAGTCGTGGTTCCCGAACGGTCTCTTAGGAGAAACACTCCTTACGTCATTCGTACACTGCTGAAATCGATTGCTCAGAGTTCGATTATCCATTTCCTGCTCATTTCATGCGCAGCTGCATGACAACACTAGGCTATATTATAAAACGTATTGCAGTCTTTGCGAATACAAGATTGCTAGAAATCCTTCAAGGCCGAAACATTTATTTAACACTAGAAGCGCCAGCGTTGTCTTTATTGGCTGCATAAACAAATCTACCCGTGCATTTCTAGTGTAGGCTAATTTAAAGTCATAAATTAGTTTGTTTAATCATCATCGGTGTTTTGGACCTATTGTTTTCTAATCTAAGGGCGCACTCACACTAGGCAAGTTTGCCTGTTCCGTGCTGCAGGAAGATTAAGCACGATTCCCCCCTCCCCACTCCCCCCGCTGGCCCGTGGTCACACTGCTCGCGGCCTGGGCACGATTGCACCTTGCCTACGTCACCGTGCGCTTTTAGGATTTGGAGCGCAGTCTACTTGTAGGCTATACGACTGAATATTTTCATCCGGCCAAATTTGCATCATATATTCCACTTCCACATTAGAGCAACGATAATCCTTAAGCTATTGTTTTTTTTAAAAGTAGCCTTGACGTAATAGGTCGCGGTGGACCGTCTCATATTTGTGCAGCGCGCTGTCTATTATTAATATAACGGCCCGTCATCAGACCATACGTACCGGATGGTTTTATACACATCGATCGCTCCATCAAGTAATCCAAGTCAGAACTTTTTGTATGGGCAGAGATTGTTTTTTTAAGTGTCTTTATAAAATTTCTTGTTAAACCATAGTGTAGGCTACTGTTTCCTTATCACCGGGCTGCGGAGTCCCGCTGTGTGTTGTTTTGGGTTCGTCTCCACCGCCATGCGTAAAGGCAGTATTATGACAGCTGACAGCTGGGAGGAAAAAGAAAAAATTAATCTGACGAACGTGAGTAAACACGGAAACCTTTTTGCTTTGCTTCCGGTGCTCACCTAATTAGCTCTCTCCCTCTTTTATTAGCCCACACCTAGGCCTACACACACGTATTCTCTCACATTTTACAAGTCCAAGTGGTGGGCAATTCTGGTGCCGACTAGAAAGGAAGCGGACGTTAACTGACTATGCATCCTTAATAAATTCACGTCAGGAACTCCGCCTGTGTGCTTGCTTGTGCGCGTGTCATCTCATTAGCATCTGTACTTTGGCCATGGCACACCTCTCCCAGGTGTGCCGTGGCGAAGGGGCTGTTCCGTGCTGGAATACGGATGGCGTGGTCACACTAGCCAAACGTTCTAGACTTTAGTATGCAAATGAGCTCGGGGCCGCGGCCCTAGTGTGAGTGGCCCCTAAGTATCTTTAAGAACACTAATCACGTTTTGTGGTGGGTCAGTAAGGAAACTGAAAGTAGATATAATAACGCCAATAGCCTATATCAATAAAAACAGACGGCCAAAACAGCGTCCAAATGAGCTAAAATCCTACATACAATAAACATTAACATGGCACACTTATTTTAAGGTAAGTTTCAATTGATTATTAATTAAAAAAAATCACACTTTTACATGTTTTGAGGCCGAGGATCCGACGCACTCTGCCCGGCTGTTATCAGCTGAGCCGGACGAGCCGTGTGGAACACAGTGCGGAGGCTAGTGTTAACCATTGTCGAACATAGCCTACTACCATAGCCTAAACTGATTTAAAAAAAGATATAGAAAATATAGAAACTGCAGAGGAGATTAAGATTAAGATTGTTTCCAGCAATTATTTTCTCCATGAATGTGTGACAGTTCCATGCGCAACAGGGATGTCACTCGTCTCCGTTTTACGTATGGTGCTTTAACGGAAGGGAATGTGGGGGTCTGTATCTCTGGCGATGCCACAGCGATCGCAGGGACTTTCACTTGTGTCATTAAACTTATAAATCTGACTGTATTTCATATCAAAGGGACACAGCGATGACTGTATTAAATATCAAACTGCTAAAAACGATCCGACTGCAGGCTATAGTGTATCACGTATAAAGTATTTTCATATTGACGGACATCGCATCCATTCAGTTAATGCAAGTCAGTTAGATGACTAAAAAGTACTTGTTCATATAGTTTGAACACTTAGTGAATCAGAGTGAACGGTATTCTGCTAAAATATCAAATAGCCTACTTTAAATATACGTGATATACACTGTATACAGTTGGATCGTTTTTAACAGTTTGTTATTAAATACAGTCATCGCTGTGTCCATTTGATATGAAATACTGTCAGATTTATTAGTTAAATGACACACTGCGTGACTCACTGCGGTAGAGCTAAGAAGGCTCTAAGGGCGCTCCAAACCAACCTTACCAACGTATGACGTACGAAAGAGATTCGTAGCAAAGAACGTTTCGGGAAACAGGCGAAATGTTAAGTAGGAACTCTACGTAGGGGTTACGAATGACTTAACGTTAAGAAGGCTCTAAGAAGGCTCTAAGAAGGCTTCGGGAAACCGGCCCCTGGTGAACTCCATGCCCAAGAGGTTTAAGGCAGTGCTGGAAAATAATGGTGGCCACACAAAATATTGACACTTTGGGCGCTATTTGGACATTTTCACTTAGGGGTGTACTCACTTTTGTTGCCAGCACTTCAGACATTAATGGCTGTGTGTCAAGTATGGCTGTGTGTCAAGTTAATTTGAGGGAACAGTAAATTAACACTGTTATACAAGCTGTACACTGACTACTTTACATTGTATCAAAGTGTCATTTCTTTAGTGTTGTCCCATGAAAAGATATAATGAAATATTTGAAGAAATGAGAGGGATGTACTCACTTTTGTGAGATACTGTAGCTGCATTCCATTAGTAGTTGCACGTCCCCTCGTTCACCTCCCCTCAGCCCTTGGTATGACGTAACAGCATACGTTGACGTTGCACGGAGGGAGAGTGGTCGGGGGATTTAAATGGAACCCACTTGCCCTTGTAGTCGCAATGGACCGTCAGTTACAAAGGTAGTTCTGAATGCAGATAATGCAGAATTATAACATTCTGCTAAGGTAGCCTATATTGCAGAAAGCCATTTCCATAGCATAACAAACATTGAATTTCGACACGGTAACTCAGATTATCAAGATTTTGTTACTTACACATGTAAATTGCTTGCTCCGACATATGTCCCTATAAGCATACAGTCTACCGGAAAATAAAAGGAGAAGAAGAAGAAGAAGAAGACGAACTGCGATGCACTGTGGGTGATATCCACCTCGGAGTGACCATGGATGTTCACTCGATCACTCAGCCCTCCGAGGGTCTATCTCACGAAGTTCACTTCAGTTTCCAGGCAATTGGAACGACACTTATGATGGCGGCGGGGATTCCCCGAGGTCATGTTGAACGGGTGGGTGTATGTGTTCCATTAACTTTAAACAAGTCTTAACTCTAAAATGCAATTATTTACGTTACGGGGACTTCCATTTTGTCCCCAAAAGGAAGGCAAGTCCCCACAATATCAAATGATGTCCCCACAACATGAGTAGCCTAACACATGCCCTCCCCCCCCCCCACACACACCAGTTTTGGGTCACCTTCTCTTATCCCAATTCATGCACACTCACACACACACACCCTGACCGGTCCATGTGGTCGGCGGCCCTCCTCGAGCCAGGTCCCAACCTTACCTCCTCCACCCTTGGCCCCTCTGGGCTCATTGATCACGGCTGACACATCAGTCAGTGCTGGGTTAGATAAGGGGCCAGTGGAGCAGGCCTCCAGGGTCCAGCTCTAAAAGCCCAGAAAAAAACACTGGCTCTGCGTGCCTGTCCTTTAGTCTATCTGTTGAAAAGCCCGACAGGACTTTTTGGTCTGAATGGCTTTGTCAAATTCAACACTGTCATTTTTCTTCTGTGACTGTTTCCACATTGAGACACACATATCTTCAGTGGAGCAGATAAGGGAGGAAATACAGGACACGTTCCAGGCTGATTACTGACCAGTTTCACCTCCATTCTATTTACAGCTTCTGTGGTGTCATTATTGTGTCATCAGCATACTACAATTCCCTGCAATGTCTAGCCCATATTGTTCTTTTTCATGTTGATATGCATCTGAAAAAAACATTGCTTGTCATTTGTGTTGATAAGAATAGATACATTGATTGCAGCATCAATATTGGTGTAGCCGGCCTGCTGCTGCTTCGGCATGAGACTCACTTCAACTACAACAAAAACTGCCATACTGGATATATAACAACATTCCTACACTAAAACGAGCGTCTAACATGTCTAAACAGCAACTGCAACTTCCTCAAAACATTATTTACAAATCGGTTACAGGTTTTACCGTGTTTATTCACTTTTATACACTCATTTAGAGGAGCACTGTAAATTCTTACCTCTCTTCATCATGGCAAATTGCCGACTGAAGAGGCTAGCGCGAAATAACAGGAAGTGACCTCACGGGTAACAACAGAATCACACATCCCAGGGTTTCAAAATAAAAGCTCTCAAAACAAACATTCATTAATACAGAAGTGTATTAAGGAAAAATAATAAATTAAAGGCATAAAAGGATTATTGGTGAAATATAATTATACACCGGTTACATTCACCCCTCCTAAATTTCACCAAAATCCTGACAGTACAACAATGGGACACAGGGCTCGACAAATGTAAATGCAAAAACTTGGCAAGGATTAAATGAAAAACTCTCAGCTTTCCATGACAGCTACACTGCCACCTACAACATAGGTTAAGAGAAGACGTAAGGGTGTACAGACCTTAGTTCGTCACAATATGATGCCTTATACACCATACTAACTCCTTGCCATTACACATGCATTTTACACATTCTATTAGAAACCCTTTGTATTCACAATGTTCCATATCTACAATAAATGTTACACACATATCAGAACCCAAACGTATGCTAACAACATAAAAGAGAACAGTGAAAGCATTGCCTGAGCCTTCACTCTAAATGACCTTGCTATATCCCTAGCAATAATGGGCTTTTGGGCCTTCGATTCAATGAGTCTACTGGCTTTTTTAATGACTCTGCCAGCACGTGTCTTGACAAACCTTTCTGTGCCTGCTGACGAGTGAATCTGAGTGTCAGTTTGATGCCTTGAGTGAGCTTGAACATCTGTCACACGGACTGGTTTTGCTGGTCCTGACAGTGCTTCTGTGCTGCAGTCTTTATCTGCTGGAGGTGGCTGAGTGTTAGAAGGCTCTGACTGTACATCAAGCATGAGCAAATAATCTGAACCAGTTTCAACAACTAAGCTGGTCGAATCACTGTCTTTGCTCAAGTCATGACTATGTTCATGTACAAATTGCCCCTCATCCTCCAACTCTGAAGCAGCTTGACTTGACTGGTCTGTTTCGGGCAGTCCCCTGCTCTGAGTCTCCTGACTCTGAGAGTCCTCTGATCCACCCATCATCCATCTGTTGGTTCTTTCCATCAATTCCTCCTCTTCTAAAGAGTCCAGAGAGTCAGCAGCACTCATATTTCCCTCAGAGTCATTGTCACACAGCTCATCCTCGACTGTCACCACAGGCAAAAAGCTGACGTCCAGAACAAGATTACGGTGGACAACCTTTGTGTCACCTGTACTGCTCTCCACTTTGTATGTATGCGTCCGCTCATTTCTGTCTTTGACTGTGTACACTGTTGCATTCCACTTATCAGCCAGCTTTTTCTTTCCTCTCTCACCTTTATTGTTAATGAGTACTCTGTCACCAACATTGAGGTAAGTGCCTTTTACTTTTCTGTTGTAACCTCGGGCTTGTTTGTCTTGCTCTTTAACAGCATGGGTTTGGGCAATTCTGGCCGCCTCATGGAGATGGGATGTGAGAGTCTTCACGTAACTGCTATGGTCAACAACCACTGGGTCATGCAGGACTTGCTTAAACATCACATCCACCGGGAGCCTTGGGATTCTGCCGAACATGAGATGGAATGGTGCATATCCTGTTGTTTCATGCACTGTTGCATTGTATGCAAACGTCAAGGTTTGTATCTGTTGAGGCCACTTCTGTTTCTCACGGAGAGGAAGAGACCGCAGCATGTTGCTCAGTGTTCGGTTGAATCTTTCAGTCCCACCATTTCCCATAGGGTGATAGGCTGTGGTGTGTGATTTTTCGACTCCAGAGCATCTCATTAGCTCTGCTATGAGCTCGCTTTCAAAGTTAGTTCCCTGATCAGAATGGACACGTGCAGGAAACCCATACACACAGAAAACGTGATCCCACAGCTTCCTGGCAACCTGTTTTGCAGTCTGATTTGGACATGGGAAAGCGTGTGCTAACTTAGTAAAATGGTCTGTGATGACCAGCACGTCAACTGAGTGCTGTTTACTGTCTTCCGCACTCCAGAAGTCAATACAGACCAACTCCATGGGAGCGGATGTTCGAATGCTCTCCAATGGGGCTCGGGCAGAGGGGTCTGGTGTTTTAGCCAGAATGCATCTATGACAGACCTTGACATACTGCTTTACATCAGACTCCATCTTTGGCCAAAAGAAACGCTGTCTCGCTAGATGCAGGGTCCTTGCTTGTCCTTGATGGCCAGCAACATCATGTATGCCATGTAATGCCTTCTCTTTCAGGCTATCAGGAAGAACAAACTGGTGCCTCTTTTGCTTACTGATATGGTCTTTGATGACCCGATAGAGGATGCCATTTTGAGCTTTGAGCCTTTCCCATTGCTTAACAAGTAGCATAGCTTTAGCATCAAGCCCCGCTCTTTCACGCCTTGAAGGGCGCCTCTTGCGTATGATGAATGGCATGATGTCCGAAATGGTGGGATCGAGCTCCTGACTACGTTGCAGTTCCTCTAACGTAAACACAGGGAGTGAATCTTGCCCTGGTGGCAACAGGTCTTTGACTGACTGTAGCAACTCAACAGCCCTGGTCTCTGTAGCAACCTCCCACAGATCAGTAGCATTAAGAAGAGCCTGAACAGTTACTGTGTCACAAGGATGTTTTAAAATGCCAGGTTGAATATTTACACCTTTAGCCTTAGACTTTGTGACTCTGTGACATTGGACTTTTAATCTGAAGGTGTCTTGAATGCCATTGTGACTGATATCCTCAGCTTCATCAAGGAGACGGCTGTACTGCTCTGTGATGAGCCTGCGACTGACTGTGGTGGCAAACGGGTCTCTGCTGATAGCATCGGCAACGGTGTTCTTAGTGCCGGGTATGTGCTTCAGGTCGAATGTGTACGGGGCGAGTTTGGACACCCAGCGTTGCTCACAAGCATCAAGCTTAGGTTTCGTCATGATGTAAGTAAGAGGGTTGTTATCAGTCCAAACTGTAAAAAAATGGCCTCTTAACCAATGGCTAAACTTCTCACACACGCTCCATTTCAATGCTTAAAATTCCAACCTATGGGCTGGATAATTTTTCTGAGAGCTGCTCAGTGTCTAGCTAGCAAAAGCTATGGGGCAAGCTTTCTTTTCGCCAGTTGGTACTTGGGATAATACAGCTCCGAGCCCATCTAAAGAAGCATCAATGGACAGGATGAAAGGCTGTGAGAAATCTGGATGTGAGAGAACAACACAGTTTAAGAGGCTGTCTTTGAGTTTGCACAGAGCCTTGTCACATCCGTCTGACCAATCAGAGGGGTGGAGCTTCCTGAAAGAACCCACGTTGGATTTTACTTTGCTCTTTCCACGCTTTTTTTGTCCACCGGTTAAAGCAAAGAGGAGCTTGGCTATGGAGGAGCAATTAGGGATGAAGTGTTCGTAATAAAATACCATTCCCAAGAAAGACTTTATCCTCTTCACTGATGGTGTGCAGCCATTATCCTCCATAAGATCTTCGTTTGACATTTTTGAGATGACATCAATTTTTGCAGGGTCTACAGCCACTCCATTGGCATCAATGATATGACCCAAGAATTTAACTGAGGACCTCATAAAATGGCACTTTTTAGGGCTCAGTTTGAGATTGTGGAGTCGTAGTCGCTGCAGAACAGTTTCCAACCTCTCCAAAGCCTCCTCTTCAGTTGAGGCAAACACAAGCAGGTCGTCAAGGTAGCACAATAGACTGCTGAAATTCAGGTCTCCAAATATGCTGAGCATCATACGCATAAAGGATGCAGGACTGTTGCAGAGACCCTGTGGCATCCTGTTATACTCATACAGCCCCATTTGAGTTGTGAATGCAGTGTAACTTTTGTCCTCTTCAGCCATTGGAACGTTGCAAAAGCCCGAAGTCAGGTCCATTGTGCTGAAGAAGGTGTTTCCACCCAGAGCAGCCAGACAGTCTGACTGGTGTGGTAATGGGTGGGCGTCCTTGAACGTTCTGAAGTCTGTGCAGAGTTTCAAACTGCCATCCTTTTTCCACACGAGCACTAGGGGGGAGGCATACTCACTGACAGATGTTCTTATTAACTCCTGCTCTTCCATTTCAGATAAGACCTGACGCAGCTTTTGGTAATGAGCTGGTGGTACTCGCCGAAAGGGGAGGCGGAATGGTCTGTCATCAGTGAGTCTGATGCGATGAACAAAACCTTTTGCCTCACCGCAGTCAAGAGCATGTTTGGAGAAGACATCGTTGTATTTTTCAAGCAGCTCAACCAACTTTAACTTCCCATCATACTCAGTGTGACACTGATCGATATCGATGTCAGCAAGACCAACCTGCTGGAGGCGCTGTTTGAAATCTGAAGGCCTGGTGGCGTCTTGTTTTACTCCTGTCTCTTTTTCAGGTTGGCTAGTGTTCTGTAAAACATCAAAATCTTAAACAGCCAGACAGGGTGACACATCCGCCAGCTTGCAGTTTCTCCTTAAGGTGACGGGTTTGTTTGACACATTGGTGATTTACATTGGGACCCATCTATCACCCCACAATGGCGTAATGATGCGACCGACCATAATGTTACGTGGTATCGACTTACTTGAGGTGGGCTCAACGAGGACTGTGCTGCCAGGTGACATAGAAGCATTTTTAGGTAATTTACCCCAGACCAAGTGTTCTTGCCTTGCCAACAGAGTGACCGACTGCTGGAGTTTAACAGTCCCAATCTTATCTGGAAGTTCATCACCTCTCCACTGGGATGAGTTTGCCAAGAGGTCAAGAAGCCGCTCACACTTTGGAAGAAGATTACCACTGGAGACAAGGTTCCAATAATCACTTGTTACTTTTAGCTGATGCATTATTAATCTGATGACATTTGTGCCTACGATTAATTCATCACGCTGTCCGGGCACAACAAGGACAGGGACAATACAGCTCTCTCCATACAGTTTCATTTCCACCTCATACATACACTTGTGTTTGCTCAATGATCCTCCACATCCAACTAGCATCACATCTTGATTAAAGGGAATGGGCTCTGTGATTAACTTTGTACTGAGCATCTCAAGCTCTGCTCTCTCACTCAGTGTGCAGGCCATGGAACCAGAGTCCAGCATCCCCTGCACTTGGAATGTGTTGTTAATGATGCCAGAAGTGTAAAACAATTCATCAACTGGGCCAACCCTCTGTGTGTTCTGAACAATCACCTTAGCACCAGCTGGTGCAGCAGCACACGCTTTGATATAATGCTGCTCGATCTCGCCACTGATGAGGGTTTCTTCTTCTGTACCCACACATCCCCTCGCCGGGTGTGGGCCAGCTAGTTTGAAGGCTGAGTGTTCTGTGGTGGGGAGACGTGCTGAGCTGGACCAGAATGACGGTTGGGGCAGTCCCTTTTAATGTGATTGGGCTTAAAGCAACCTAGACACAGGCGATGCTGCCTACAGTGTGCGAGAGTCGAGTGCTCCAGAGACTGGCAGACTTTGCAGCATTTATGCTGGAACTGATCTGGAGTTTTTGGATTGTATCTCTCGGATCTGTTCTGTGACAATGCTTGATTAAAAAGGCTGACCAAGACTTTCAAGCTGTCATCATTACAAGAGGGACTGGGAGCTGCACTGTCCTCACACTGCACAGGTGGCTTAATCGAGTGAGATGTTTCTGGATTGGAAGCAGGGGACTGAGCATGAACCATTACTGACTGAGGGCGTTTTGATTTGGAGGACAATTGCTCTTTCATTTCAATCTGATAGCGATCGATGTACTCTTGAATCTCACTGGCTGTCTATTTACCAGGGGCTTTAAACTTGAAAACAGCAGCAAGGGAGGGGTCTGGGCAATGTTTGACAAACATCATAGCTACCTCTTGACAAGGATCTTCAATGTGGCGACCAAGCCTTTTCAAGCCCTCTTCTGCTGTATCAACTGCCTTGTTCAACCGAAGCCAGTACTCGACAGGGTTCTCAGGGTTTGACATCTGACTGTAGGACAAGCTTTACACCAGTCAAGTTAAGGAAAGAGGGTTCAGTGGGTATCTGATCCACACTGCTCTTAAGGTGAGAGGGTTCAGTGGGTGTCTGATCCACACTGCTCTTAGCTTGTGTTTCATTAATAACCCTTTCTTCACGCTCACTTCTTAATTGATCTTTTATGGTTTGTCCCACTTGTTCAGCAATGTGAGTTATCAAGCTACTTAAAGCTGCATCAGTTGTGGCTGGGAGACTGCTAAATGTACTTTCCTGACCTGAACTGGAAGCTGCATGGCCAGGAATACGAGTGGAGCAGAAAACTGGGGAGGCTGGATTATCTGCACCTCTGCCAGGGGTACTCATCAACTCATTAATAAACCTCCCTCTCCCAAAAGCAAAGCTAGAGCCATGAGCTGTAACATTATCGTCATCCATTTTTTCTTTGTTAAATAAACAGTCACTAAAGTAAAATCACTTTCATAAAAGAAAAACACTGTGCATCAAACACTTTGGAGTGAAAAACCTTGCTTCAAAATACAAGTTGCAAAATGGTTGGAACCCAAAACAAGCTCTGTTTTTTTTTTTTAAATGGTTTTATCTTTTTTTTCAACTTTTTTAATTTTTTTAACCAATGCACAATATTTTTTACAGTGTGTGTATCAAAAGCAACCTCTGGCGACCAAGCTGGTGTTGATCCACAGCTCCAGGAGTCTGAAGCAGCGTGTATCCGGGTCACGGCACCATTGTAGCCGGCCTGCTGATTCTGCGTTGTGTAATGAACGTGAGTCGGGACAACTGCTTTCTTGCCGAGGGAGTCTTTATTTTCCTGGGATCAGAAAACAATAACCAGCACGGCCATTAATGATGTGCTCGACACATGAACTCCTCTCTTCATCATGGCAAATTGCCGACTCGAGAACATATTACAAATATGCTTATTAAACAAATGCAATGAATTAAAAGTACATCAAAATAAACAGAGAGCTCACATACCTGGGATCAGAAAACAATAACCAGCACGGCCATTAATGATGTGCTCGACACGTGAACTCCTTTAAAACACAAGGAGACACGAGCACATGAGACTCTACAACAAAAACTGCCATACTGGATATATAACAACATTACTACACTAAAACGAGCGTCTAACATGACTAAACAGCAACTGCAACTTCCTCAAAACATTATTTACAAATCGGTTACAGGTTTTACCGTGTTTATTCACTTTTATACACTCATTTAGAGGAGCACTGTAAATTCTTACCTCTCTTCATCATGGCAAATTGCAGACTGAAGAGGCTAGCACGAAATAACAGGAAGTGACCTCACGGGTAACAACAGGATCACACATCCCAGGGTTTCAAAATAAAAGCTCTCTAAACAGACATTCATTAATACAGAAGTGTATTAAGGAAAAATAATAAATTAAAGGCATAAAAGGATTATTGGTGAAATATAATTATACACCGGTTACATTGGCATGACTTTTTAATCTTGTTTTAGTCTTAGTCGAATGAGTGTTTATTTCACTTTTTTTTTTAATTTGATAAAGTAAAGACATTAGTTCTCATGACATGGATTTTAAATATTCTCAGCCAGTGTTGCCAACTTCGCGATTTTGTCGCTATATTTAGCGACTTTTCAGCCCCCCTTGGCGACTTTTTTTTCAAAACAGCGACAAGCGACAAATCTAGCTTTTATTTCTGGTGTAATTGGAGACTTTTTCGCCGAAGCAAGTATCACTTTTAGCGCTTCTCAACGAGCAGCGGGAGCCTCCCGGCCCGTCCCCCGTGACAGAGCACTGACAGACGGCCCGGTCCTCGCGCAGCAGCCCCTCCCAGCTGCGGTCAGAGCAGGAGATACACCTCTCCGCTCGTGTTCCGTTAGCATCACTATTAGCAGTTAGCAGCTTTTCCCACCTCTTCTACAGTCTAGTAGTGCAATTCAAAATGTTATGCAGTGCTTTTTTAAACCATGAGCATGTATGATTACTGCTAGACTTAACATTACCACGTTGGTTGTTTATGCGATTGTCACGTTCATAACACTAGAACATCGTCTATTCAAATATTACTGTATAAAACCCCTGTCTACAAATATGCAAATTAGGCGATGACGTCATCTACAAATATGCAAATTAGGCGATGACGTCATCTGGCGACTTCTAGCGACTTTTTGGACAGCCAATAGCTACTTTCCTTACTGAAGAGTTGGCAACACTCTTCTCAGCTTTGGTTTGCACTTGCCACATGTGTTGTTCTCCAGCAGTGTGAGGTGATTGGAGACACAGTTATTAACATAACTTAAAGCTCTCATATTATACACTTTTCTGTCAATATTATATGGTCTTAGAGGTCCCTAATACGTTTTTCTTTAGTTGTTTGCGGAAAAAACGTTCAGATCATTTATTGTAGTATGCCTCTATACCCTGATTTTCAGCTAATCTCACGATGGCCTATTTTTGAAACCGAGCTGCAGCTCCCCTCGTAAATATACAATCTATGAGCTCCCCCCGCCCCTGTCCGGAAGCGAAGCCATTGGCGTCTGGCCATAGGTCCATAGCTTGCCGTGCCGGCACTGCATGTTACCACGGTTAGGTTTTAGCCTGAGAAGAATGTCTAGTGCTAGTAACGCAGGAGTTCACCCGCACTTTGAACAGTTTGACATGACCGATCTTTGTCTACATGAAAGACTATGTTCATACAGATGCACTGACAGCCCGGAAGCTATCGGCTAAAAATAACACTAAAATCAGTGAAAAAATTAGCTTCAAAGTTAGACTTCGACTCTATTACCTTCCAATGCTTTGTCTTGCTAAAAACGAGGCATTTTCAGACTGCTGTGGGGAATATAAACAGCTTGTTATGAGCAAAAGCTGGTTGCTTGTCCCAAAGCTAATGGCTATACACCAGCAGTGTTGCCACAGTTACTTTGAAAAAGTAATCTGATTACTGATTACCAGTTACTCCTTAAAATAGTAAATTAGTTACTTTACTGATTACTTGATGTTAAAAGTAACAAAGTTAGATTACAAGTTACTTTAAACGTTACTTTACAGGTTTTGAAACCCATATATCTCAATTTAAAACATGCACATATTAAGAATCATTGAAAATATATAAAATAAAGCTTGTAGGCTAGTAGCCTATAGGCATACTGTTTTCAAAATAATAAAAATTATGGTTTGAAAAATGTAATAAAAAAAAACTTTTCCCCCCCCATTAAAAAATAAATGCATTCCTCCAAAGTGCAAAGACAGTAGCAGTGTCTTTCAACTTAACGTGCTTGGCTCTTCACTCACATGCATTAATTTGACTTTTCTCTGCAATGTGTTGATAGACTGGGTGTGTGCGGCCACCGGTCGCCACGTGACTATAAGTTTCCAAGTTTTAAACACTTCTATCTCTTCAACGTCACCGTAACCGAATCCTAAATATCCCCATAGCAGACGCCAGACGCTATATTTCATGGGGGGAAAACGTTTGTTTTGCGCCACAGTTCAGCTTAGACTCGGCCGTAATGCTGCTGCACACACACACGCACACACACACACACACACACACACACACACACACACACACATACACACACACACACACACAGACACACTGCATGTCAGAGACGAGGGGCGCTACCAAAAAGACGAGAGGAGCGGTTGGAGCGTTTTAGACACATGCGCGCACATTTATTTACATTAAATTGCAGTCATTTGTGCAGTTAAGTAAAATGTTTCACTAAGGAAAATGACAGAAAAAGTAACGCACAGTGACTTTGATGAGTAACTTTAATCTGATTACTGGTTTGGAGATAGTAACGCGTTAGATTACGCGTTACTGAAAAAAGAGGTCCGATGCCGGTAACGCGTTACTTAACACGTTACCGGCATCACTGTACACCAGTCAGGCAAAAATACCAATAAAAACAATTATTTTAGTTTCACCGTTTAAAAAAAAGCACAGGTAGCTTCCTATCCGTTGTGTTATTAAAAACGAGGCATTAATAGACTGCTGTGGTTAAGATAAATTAGTGGAGTATGAGCAAAAGCATTCTGTGTTGGTGTATGTAACATTCAGGCTGTACTAATTTTTTATTTTTTTTTAAATTTTGGCAGTCCCTAGGCACACCGTGGACCCATAGTTATGTTCCAACACATTTAAAAAGTGTGTTTTGCATAATATGTGACCTTTAATATGAGAGACTACTAATCTACATTATTTGACTTCCACTTCACCTATACTCACTTACACTTACTCTATCACTCACAAATCAGTGCCAGCTGAAGCTAATTATATCATTACTTTAAATTTGCTAATGATGGCTTACAGTATGTAAAATGTCAGCAAGTTGGCCCCTCTGTTTCTAGGGTTAGGATCAGGGTTGCTTTGTCCCAGGTGTTTTCTTGCCCCTTATTGTCTAATATACGACTCATAAATGAAGTCATATATGACTCTATTCTTTTCGAGGTGCAGCTGCATTGCTTGCAGACGCTTGTTATTACCCAAATTAAATATGCTTATTTTTGCATAAGGTCGAAGAGGCTAATCACCTTCAACTTTTCATTTGTAATAGTTCACCAAAATAGTCTAGCTTTAGTTGTCAACAGTAACTTTTTAAAAGGTTTTTGGTTGGTGAAAAACGGTTAGCAACAAATAAAAAATGTGTCACAGTGTAGAGACAGAGTTGAAATGGGGCAGAGAGGGGAGTGACATGCAGAGGACGACCGCGGGCTGGAATCGAACCCGGGTCCGCTGCTGGCCGAGGCCCATGGGGGGGGACGCCCTACCAACTGAGCTAAGGGCGCCCCTTTTATACAAATTTTTTAATAGACATTTTTCAACACAACACAGAAAGACAGGCACATACAAAAGACGGAACTTGACAAAAAATAAATAAAAAAAAAAGAAAGAAAAAAGAAAATTGAGGTCTTTCCCTCTTAAATATATATATATATATATATATATATATATATATATATATATATATATATATATATATATATATATATATATGTGTTTGATGAAAGGGCCCCTCATATTTTTAGATTTAGAATTAGAGGAAGACAAATCAAATCGAATTTCTTCAAGGTGCAAACAAGAAACCATATCATTTAGCCACTTTTTGAAGCAGGGAGGAGAAGTTGACTTCCATTCTCTTAAAATAACCCGCTTTGCAATGACCAAACCAAACATGAGAGCTTGTTGTAAAACGTGGGGGAGAGTCAGGGAGTAGTCCGAGCAGCCCAATATCACCAGGAGACAGTCAGGAGTCAGTTGTCTGAAGATGTTCATAGAAGACGTGCTGCGCTGGATTTGTATCAAGACAAGGAAAAAATTGCTTAACAAAATTCCTAATTTGCAAGTAACGGAAAAAATTACTAGAAGGAAGATTGAATTTCGTCTGAAGCTGAGCAAAAGAAGCAAAACGATGATCTCTATATACAGTCAAGTGCGAAAGTTTGTGAACCCCTTGAACATTTTGGAATTTTATTTATTGTAACCATCATTAATTCATTTTTATCAATACCAGTATTTTTTATATGAAATAACAGATGTTTGTTTATCAATTCAACATTTTTCTTTTCCAGAAATCAATTGTTAAAACAGATAAAACAAATTATTTGACGAATGTTGTATGTGCAAAAGTTTGTGAACCCTGAGCTGCATTGCTTAAATGGAGCAGGTAAACACAATCAGATGGGCCAAATTGAGTCATGAAATGGACCAATGTAGTGAGAGATCTTTAGGGAAGAAATTGGGCGGCACTAGATACAACAGAGATAAAACCAGGTCAGTTTAGGCTCACCAAAGTGAACCCATACAGGTCAGACATGCTAAAAGGGGAAACAATCTCAGAGGATCTCAGGAATAGAGTTGTGATGCTGCACATTTGTCTGGGGACAGCTATAAATTATTTTAAAAAAAGTTTGAGCTCCATCGGTCCACCGTGAGGCAAATCATCTACAAATGAAGAGCTTTAAGAGTGACTGAACATCTGCCTAGAAGTGGACTTCCTTCAAAAATATCCACAAGCGCCACAAGATAAGTGATTTTTCAGTTAAAAGCCAACCCAAACATTACATCTGGTGATTTGCAGACCTCTCTTGCAGCATCTGGGACAGATGTGCATGGTTCCACAATAAGAAGAAAACTCAGTCAACATGGCTTTCATGGGATGGTTGCTGAAGAAGCCTCTGCTCTCAAAAAAGAACAAAACTGCTTGTCACAACTTTGCCAGAGAGCACCTGGAGATACCTGAAGTCTTATTCTGTGGACAGATTAGTCAAAAATTGAACTGTTTGGTCATAACCAAAACCGCCAGGTTTGGGCAAAAACGCAATTCTGCCTACCACCTAGAGAACCTTCTCCCAAGTGAATAATGGTGGTTTCAAATTGTCTGCAAATCTCCAGGTGTAATGTTTGGGTTGGCTTTTACCTGAAAAATCACTTTTCTTGTGGCGCTTGAGGATATTTTTGAAGGAAGTCCACTTCTAGGCAGATGTTAAGTCACTCTTAAAGCTCTCCATTTGTAGATGATTTGCCTCACGGTGGACCGATTGAGCTCAAATTTTTTTTTATGAATTTATAACTGTCCCCAGACAAATGTGTAACATCAAAACTCTATTCCTGAGATCCTCTGAGATTTGTTTCCCTTTTAGCATGTCTGACCTGTATGGGTTCACTTTGGTGAGCCTAAACTGACCTGGTTTTATCTCTGTTTTATCTAGTGCCACCCAATTTCTTTCCTAAAGATCTCTCATTACATTGGTCTATTTCATCAACCAATTTGGCCAACCTGATTGTGTTTACCTTGCTCGATTTAAGCAATGCAGCTCAGGGTTCACAAACTTTTGCACATACAACTTTCGTCAAATAATTTGTTTTATCTGTTTTAACAATTGATTTCTGGAAAATAAAAATGTTGAATTGATAAACAAACATCTGTTATTTCATATAAAAAATACTGGTATTGATAAAAATGAATTAATAATGGTTAAAATAAATAAAATTCCAAAAGGCTCAAGGGGTTCACAAACTTTCGCACTTGACTGTATATCCCTGATAGTAGATACACCACTATCTGACCAGCGCTTGAAAACAGCATCCATCAGACCTGGCCTAAAACAGGGGTTCTGACATATAGGAGCATTAATTGACAGTACTGGGAGATCCAGGACACCCTTAATTTGCTTTAAAATTTTAAAAGCATTGTACAGAAAAAAGTTATTGCGTAGCAATTTCATATTAATGTTAGGTTTAGAAAACAGAATGGCTGACAGGGAGGCACCAGTAAATGATACAGCGTTACAAAGTTCAAGCTCAGGCCACCTAGGGCCAGGGCTGCACACTTCACCGCCCTCGACGATTGATTCCAGAAAACCCACGCTCTAGCGTTGCAGGCCCAGTAGTAATGTCGAAAGACAGGGAGTCCTAAACCCCCTTCCTCTATGGGCTTCTGTAAGTGAGCTATATAAATACGGGGGGTGGGGGGGGCTTGGAAGCCCAGATAAAGGGCATGATGAGTCCAACGCCTTAAAAAAAGAAGAGGTGAGAAAAATGGGCACATTCTGAAAAAGGTATGTGAATTTGGGGAGTACTACCATTTTAATAATGTTCACACGCCCGATAAAATCTATTGTGTTCTTAAGCTTATCCACCAAATCTAAATAATTGAGTTTGAAGAGAAGTTTTGGATTTCTGGGGATATTAATTCCCAAGTACGAAAAATGGTCAAGAGAAATTCTGAAAGGCAAATTGTCAAGAAAGCTGGTGTCGAGACTGTTAGAGGGATAAAAACAGATTTCCTCCAATTTATGGTAAACCCAGACAGTAGCCCAAAGCTGTCTATCAGATTGAGAAGGGGTGAAAGGGATGTCCTCATGTCGGAAAGAGTCAAAACCACGTCATCCGCGTATAGCCCAATGGTGAAGTCAGATTCGCCACATCTTATACCAGAAATTTGGGGGCTGGCTCTAATGGCTATGGCTAGCGGCTCAAGGGCCAGAGCGAAGAGCATAGGAGAGAGGCAACTGCCCTGCCTGGTGCCACGGTGCAACTGGAATCATGGGGACCTATCATGATTAGTTAGAACAGAAGATTGAGGACTAGCGTAAAGCATCTTTAGTATAGCCATAAATTTCGACCCAAAACCAAATTTATCGTGAGCAGCAAACATGTATCTCCACTCTACCTGGTCGAAAGCCTGTTGAGCATCTAAAGAGATAACAGCCGCATGGGGCAACTTATTTGAATACATTACATTTAGCAGACACCTAGTGTTCGAGAAGGAATAAAGTTCAGGGATGAAACCAGATTGATCAGGATGAATTAAAGTACCAATATATTTGTTTAACCAATAATTCAGCACTTTTGCAATTAGTTTTTGGTCTGAATTAAGCAGACTTAAGGGGCGTTATGAAGCAACGTTAGTATCATCTCTATCTTTTTTAAGGAGGACACAAATATGTGCATCGTACAAAGTGTGAGGGAAAGTACCATTTTTTACAGAGCAATCAATCATACGGAGCAGAAGAGGTGCATATAGACATCTATATGCGACTTGTAAAATTCTATGCCAAAGCCATCAGGGCCGCATGCTTTGCCGTTTGGAAAGGACCGAATGGCATTTTTTATCTCCTCTAGGGAGGACTGGGATATCTAATGTATGGAGAAAGCTAGCGATATCAGAGTCGGTTGCAGGGGATTTAGAGGTGTACAGCTGGTTATAAAAGCCAAAAAAACTTTAATTGATCTGCTTGTGATCGGTTAGTAGATGAACAAATGTTATGTATTGCTCTATCAGTTTGGACACCTTCAGCTGCCTGGATAGCAATTTATCTGCTTTTTCGCCCCAACTCGAAATGCTTCTGCTTTAGTTTTCGAATATAGTTCCCCACCTGCTCGCCAAGAATATGGTTATATTCATATTTCACTTTCAAAATAGAACTAAGGGTGTCATCGGAACCGGTGTCACGGTAAGAATCCTCCAATGCTGCCAGTTCAGCTTCGATGTCAGTTAAGCGCCTAAGTCTGGCCCTTTTACAAGACGACTGAAACGAGATGACATGGCCTCTTATAACGGCCTGAAGGCCTCCCACAAAGTAGAATCGGACACAGCACCATTATCATTTATGAGTAGTAAATCTGCGATCTTGGCTGAAATGTAGCCACCGAAAGAGTCATCTAAATATAAAGAAGGGTTGAATTTCCAATTATATTGAGGGGCATGAAGATTGAAGTCAATTACCATTGAGAGGGGTGCGTGGTCAGAAATTAAGATACTATGGTACGTTGAACTTATAACATTAGAAATTAGTCTAGAGTCAACCAAAAGATAATCGATTCTAGTGAAAGTTCCGTGCACTGGGGAGAAAAAAGAATATTGCCTCTAAGGGGTGCTGGTGCCTCCAGATGTCGACCATATCAAGAGATTTGACAAGATTATTGAGAACCGGTACGGATTTCAATAATGTGGCTACTTTCGAGGACGATCTATCCAGCAGAGGGTCAAAGTAACAATTAAAATCACCACCAACAATTATATTGTGATTATTATGTTCAGTAATGAGGTTAAATACTTTACAGAAAAATTCAGGGCTGTCGAAATTAGGGGCATAAATATTTAAGAGAACTAACGGAAATTAATTGACCATGCCAGTTACAAGAACGAACCTCCCACCTGGATCAGTCTGCGATTTGAATACAAATGGAATGGTTCTGTGAACAAGAATGGAAACCCCCTCGCCTTGGAAGAAAAGGTGGACTGGCACACCTGAGACACCCACACAGATCGTAAACGTCTCTACTCTGAAGGTTGGATATGGGTCTCCTGCAAAAAAACAATGTCAGATGACAGGGATTTTAAGTGTGAAAAGACTTTGCCACTTTTAAGAACTTTGCCCATACCCCTACAATTCCAAGAAGTGAAAGTGATGTAACTCATTTCTAACCTGAGTGAGGAATTAACATGGATCTAAAGAGAGGGACAACAAATGAAAATTGACATGTGTAATACAGAGAGCTGGCAGGACATTGAGTGACAAAAATGACAAAAGTGAACAAAAAATAACAAACACAAAACCCCCAAAATAAACAAAACCCGCTGGAAAAACTGAGCGGTACATCCCACTAGTTAACAAGGAGGCTGCTGGGTAACAGAGCAAACCAGACTGCGTACTGAAAAACCCACCTACACTATCGCAACGTGCGCATCTCCAACATAAAAAAACATGAAAACTGCACTTTCCGAAAGTAATCTAGTTTTAAAAATCATTCAGATCACACTTGGTAGGATATGTGGGAGGTTGTATAAACGGTGCGGCATAATCAACTTAAAAACATTCAGGCTTAGATAGATTTTTTAAATAGGACACCGGGCGTGTCAGCAAATAATGATTAGTCCTGAAGACAATAAATCAAAGTGAGCCAGCAGTTATTCCATGCACCATGGTAAACGCAGTATGACACACATTAAAGGTCACATATTATGCTAAATGCACTTTTTAAATGTGTTCTAACATATCCATGGGTCCACGGTGTGCCTAGAGACTGCCAAAATATTTTAAAAAATAAAAATCTCTCCTTTTCTCACTCTCCCCCTTTCTGAAACCCCCACCCCTCCCCCCCAATATACTCCAGTCAGAATTCTCCTCGTTTCTGACCTCACAAACTGGAAAGCCAGAAGCTTCCACTGTTCAGCCCACACCCCTATTTCTTATTGGTCCACGGCCCCGACAGACAGAGGGCGAGGCGTATCTGGCTTCGCTTCCGGACAGGGGGCGGGAGCAGCTCAAAGATTGTATATTTACGAGGGGAGCTGCAGCTCTTTTTAAAAAATAGGCCATTGTGAGATTAGCTGAACATCAGCATAGTACAATAAATTATCTGAGTTTTTTTCAGCAAACAATTAAAGAAAAACGTATTAGGGACCACTAAGACCATATAATATGGTGTATAATAGTACCGAAAAGTGTATAATATGGGAGCTTTAAGTCCCACAACACAAATTGTAACACTGCCTCATATTCAACGAAAACGAAAACGAGGGAAAAAATCACCCCATGGAGATCATGTCAACATAAAATAATGGCAAAGGCCACAGGGGAGACATCCATCGACGTGGATTGTGCGTGAGGCATAGCAAAAGTATTGGAAGTTAAAGAGGACCTATGATGCTTTTTGACTTTTATGACCTATAAACGTTGTTATGATGATTCATAGTCATGCTTAACCATACTAAATTATCAAATAATGACTTACATGCATTTCGACATATTCCCTGCTGACCGTCTGGGGTGTCTGTGCAGAGCACTAAACACTATTCTAGCCAGTCGAGAAGTCACGTGTTCAAAGCGGTCTACCCTTTCATAATTTGTGCCGTCGCATAAAACTTTGTGATGTCTCCACGCGGATGTTTCCATGTATGGTAATGCTGTCACTTCCCTGTTCGCGTCTGCCTCGCGTCTGCCTCGCGCCCTTATAGGTCCATGCTCGCGCTTCCCGCCACTGAAAGTGTTCCGGAAGGAAGGTAACTAATCACAACGGAGTGGGGTTTGCAGGAGGGGGGGGAGGGGAGCGGAGATGGCCGAAGCACAGGCGGAGGGAGCCGAAGCACACACACTCAAGTGTTGACAGGATGTGCTGGATCGCCAAAATAAGAGAAAGAGCTTCCCGAAAATCTACATAGTTTTTTGTGATGTGATTCGTGTCAGGTTGCTCTATAGCAGTGTAAAACAAGAAATTAAGACCAGAAAAGTAGCATAATAGGTCCTCTTTAAAGTGCATCAAAAACAAGAGGTTATATTCCCACTATCCAGTACAAATCAGTCTTACAACCTTAATGTTCAACCATTTTAATAGAAAAGAGTAAGTGTGCTTATAGTTAGGAAGAATCTGCTTGGACCAAAGAGTTGGCAAACCGTCCAGCATCAGCCGGAGAATCAAACAACTTTGTTGTGTTGTTGTAGTCGACCTGGAGCTTGGCTGGAAAACGCAGAGAACACTTAGCGCCCGCGTCGGTTAGCCGTTTCCTCACGCTGTTAAAGGCCTGTCGCTGTGATGTAACCTCTGCTGTGTAGTCTTGAAATATGGAGACCCTCTCACCGTGGAAACGCAGGGGTGCTTGTTGACGACTGAGCCGTAGTATGTTGAACACATCCCGATCATTGTGGACCTTGGCGATGATGACCCGCGGCCGCTCGTTAGGCTGCGGCTTGGGCCTCAGGCTACGGTGGGCTCGGTCAATTTTCACGGGCCTGCTGAAGTTTTCTTGGCCGAGTAACTCCGGGATCAACTTTGAAACAAAGTCAGTAGGGCTGCCCTTCTCTTCACCTTCTTTAATGCCCACGATTCTGACGTTGAGTCGGCGGGAGTGGCACTTTAGTTTTGAGGAGACCATTAGCCACCTGTAGCTCGTCGCATGTAGCTTCCAGTGTTGTGATGGGGCCATCCACGGCTGACAGGGCCTTGTCGAAATCCCCGAAGCGAGCCTCATTTTCGTGGTGTTTCTTTTGAAGCGAGGACAGGGAGCCTTCAATTAAGTTGATGCGGCTCCAGTGAAGTCTTTAAGCCATTCACTAGAGATGTGACTTTAGCTAGCTCTGCTCCATGGAGAGTGATGGCGGCTAATATAGCTTTGTTGCTCGAGTCCATTGGGTCCGGCTGGCGATTCATTTTCTTGGGCATTGTGACAACAAAACACCACCGAGAGGTTGAAGAAGAGCTTATACGGCGTCCGAGCAGAAAAAAATTCCGAAGTTCATTGTTTTATCGATAAAATGAAGGAGATGGCACGCAGCACTCGAAAAACACGTCTACACCATTACTGCGCACGAGCGCCCCCAATGTGTCACTTTTTTAATTACGAAAAAAACAAGAATCAAGTGAGATACTTCAAGTCATTTATCAAGTTAAAACACTAAATACTGCTTCCAGCTTCTCAGATGTAACAAACAATTTTTTCTGTTTAACATTGTAATAATAATGTGTCAAAACAAGCAGTTCAAGGCTCATGTAACCTGAGATGGGTATTATTTATTTTATTACATTAGACATTTTGTAGACCAAAAAATATATATTGAAACATTAATCAATGGACTAATCATTTATGAAAATGACATTAGCTGCAGCTATATTTTAACCAAAACATGGTATGGCCACTGTTTGAATGTGGTTTCCCATCAGTGGTTAAGGTTCAAAGCCCACTAAGCCTAAAGGAGGATCAGTGTTGAAATAAAAAAGTGAGAGAGAGAGAGAGAGAGAGAGCACGTTGTTAGCAGGACATACAAGCGTGATAAATTTCTGTTCGCCTTTTGTCAGTGAATACGTCTGGGCCCATATGCTGGACTACAAAGCTACGTGAAAGCAGCGTTTAAAAAGCCAGGCCTACCACATTAAAGCCTATAACAATCTGTGTTCATGGTAAGTTATCACTCTCAATTAATCACCTTCCACAATGGGATTTCTGATGTGTTCAAGCCCCCTGAAAGCTGCAGGTCAGGCCGAGGGCAGACTGACTCTCTGTTCCCCATTCTCCATCCCCTCCCTCCCCTTTCACTCTATCACGTCTCTCTGCCGCCGCTATGAAGAGCAGCGACATTTTTCTTATTTCTCAAGATGAAAGAATGACAGAGTCAAGCATCCCACACTGCTAAACAAACAGGGAAAGATAGATGGAAGTGATGTGGGCCTCTGTATTCTGACTGACTGACTGACTGGCTGGCTGGCTGGCTTACAGCCGTTCTGCCTGATTCAAACCCCTCCCTGCTCATTGCACTGGCCTGTGTTAAGCCTATGAATGGTCATTGTATTGTTAGGGCTTTCCCCATTCCTGCACAGCTGAATGGGTTTAACCACTGGTTTAGATTCAGTTACACGGTTTTGCTTGAAAGTGTCCCCCTCCCACCACTTTGGACTCCATGGTTTCCTTGGCTGACCTGTTTAGAAGCTGCTGTGGAGATGTCATGTTGCCCCTCCCATGGGCTGCACCCGACATTCACTTTGATAGGTAACAAAAAAATGACTTGGGATGGGATCAAACCAATGGCTCTTTTTCAACCAACGATGAATTGCCAATCAATGGTGGAACGTAACAGTGAGGGGATGGAGGACTTTGAAATGGAGGATGCCCTGATTGACTTCCTCACCATATATGGGACAAGCATTGATGGAAAGTTAAACAGACCTATACAAATATATATATATATATATATATATATATATATATATATACACAGTGTGTATATATATAAAGAAATGTAGAGGAAATGAATGTATTCATGTTGATATTTTTGTACCTGTTAGGTAAATATTTTACTCTTGCCTTTTTTGTATGGATCCTGTTGGTTTCTCTATATATATATATATATATATATATATATATATATATTTATATATATATTTATATATATATATATATATATATATATATATATATATATATATATATATATATATATATATATATATATATATATATATATGATGTTCTTTCTTTTTATATGATCACCATGAGGCTGGTATTATCACTCTTTTAGTTATTATGTCCCATGCCTTTAACTCACTGTATCATTGTGACACACAGCTGGTCAATGAATTAACTGAAATAAGTTAGACAGAGAGTTAGACACTTTCTTAGTGGAAGTCAGAATGACCTCAGGGAATTTCCCCAAACAAGTTGTTTGTTATTTCTTCAGGAGTGAAGAAGAATGCACTTTCACACATTCATTGCATTGAATGTTTTCAGCTCAAGTGGAGTGGAAACACTTCCTGCTTGATTAACATTGTTCTTAATCAACCAGGAAGTCAATGAAGACTCAGGGAAGTGTAAGTGTGGGGGCAGAGGGAGTGTTGGTGAATCCATTTTGCTTGACTGTTGCCGTCTCTAATGTCAAGCTCTTTGAAGATGAATTTGACGACGATGAGTTTCCTGGAGTGCTTTCTCTCCCTGGCCACGTCACAGAATAGATGCAGAGATTCTATTCATCATGAGAACGTCGGGGCTTAACAATGGCTATGCCTGACAGCTGACCGTTCAATCTAACAACACAGCCCACATAAAGACTTCCATCAAACATATAGCATGCAGAAGGTTGATGTTTTGGTTCAATCTTTGTATGGTCATTTGTTCTGTTTTACATAAGATTCTTTAAATCCCCTGAATACAATAATCAGTGAACAATAGTGAACGTTGTACTGCTGCCAGTGTTTGACTGCTAGTCAACCTGTAGCTCAGCCATGACGTTGTGGTGCACAACACACAGAGGAATGCCAGCAAGGCCATGTAAAGGACTTCTCTGTGTTGCCACACACGCAAGCACACACACACACACACACACACACACACACACACACACACACACACACACACACAATCAATCAATGTGATGCAGAACTTCCTACACATTTAAGGCCAAGATAAAACCAAGCAAGTGTTTGTTTGTACGCTTGTGGGTATCTATGTGCACCGGTATGGTGTACAGATATGCAAGTGTTGATACATAGAATTGATATCATGAAAATGAGAAATTAGTCTGAAGGAAACATGTAGTTTTGAGTTTTGATTTTGATTTATGACCTGTTAATATCGTTTAAGGAAGTGGGGTGGGATTGAACAAGTTTTTACTTCTTCCCTTTTCAAATATGTTGTGGCATTTTAATAGAGTGCTTGGCGCCTTATCAGTGCAGGAGTCACTAGTGCTGACTGCTGTTGATGCATTTTTAATATTGTATTGTTGTTGCATATTTGAAATAAATCATTCATTCATTCATTCAAACCAAACAATCCTATATACACCTCTTTAAACGGATGCCACTGTGAAACTATATTTGGAAGTCACATGCCCCCTGCTATGTATGTAGGACTTTTCCAATATAAAATGGTCATAGCAGACATACACAGCTTCGTTCATTTTAAGCTCCGGACCAACTCACCTCAAATTGAATTTATATACCAGAGCGTGAGACTTTCCTTAAAACAGAAAGGTGTACACATGTGAACACAACATCTACTTCAGTCCATTTCCCCTCCAGTCCCCTAGTGCGTTGCAATAGGACAAGCCTATAATCAATTAGTGCTTCTCTCTTGATGTGGCTGTCAATTAGGCCGGCCAGTGATAGGAGATATGACAGCTTTATAACCTGGGCCAGCTGCGTCCTACATTATTAACTACTAGTAACCTAATGACAAGGACTTTTACATGACATTTATTAGACAGAGCACAACATGCTAGCAGCTCAATCAAAGCAGCACTGTGTTGACTCTGGACCTGTTGGATTGAATCTGCTGCTAAACCACTTAAGTTTTAAGTTTTATTTGTGAAGATAAACAAGATTAAAATGGCAAACAGATGCGCATAGACATACAGAGATGCACGGGTGGTGCAAAAGAAACCCTGAGGGGCTTATAAAGGATGTTCACCTAAACATTAAAATACAATAAGATAAGGTAAATAAATAAAGTAAAAGAAAATGACAAACAAAAATCAAATTAAAACATAAAACAAACTTCATTCCATGTTGTAATGTTGTGTCGTCATCCCGGTGTGGAGTCTCCTGTGGCAAGTAAAGAAAACACTACTATGTGTTAAGTACACCATGGACAATTCCTTTATTATAATATTCACATTTTCAAGTGTGTATCAAGTATTTGTTTAGGCTGCTTCAGAATATAAATTGTAATTAATACCTCAAGCCAAATCCAGGGTTTAGCAGGTTTTGTATAATTGACTTACTAGAGAGACATCATGAGGCATCGGTGATATGTTTGAGAAGCCCATCCACCAATTTGACACTAAAGGGTCATGAACTAAGTTAAGTTATTTATTTGTCAATGAACACACACATAGATTCAAACAAGGTTACCCACACACAAGGTTATTGAAATGTGTCTTTTTCTCATATACGTTCCTGTAGTCATTTTTTCATTGTAAATAGACTGGCAATAAATGGAAACCAATTGATCTTTGGACAATGAAAAAAGTTAGTTACAGGGTGCTTTTGAAAATGTTCAGTTAGAATTGACTCATTGCAAAAGGACTTTAAACTGTTTGGAGGTGCTATAGGCAAACTAATCAAGAACGTTTGTAATAATCTTCAAAGGTAAACAGTTGAATAATGATAATAAATAAGAATTTGCATATCAGCTTTATGAAGGTGTCTTAACTGTTTTGTCACTGGCTACTTTAACTTGATAACTCTATTCAAAAGATCAAAAGATGTATGACTGAGTGATCGTTGAATAGTTGTTATACAAAATTGTTGGAGTTTTTAAAAGGCTTTGCGTGTCCTTCAGGCTTCTCTCTCTCTCTCTCTCTCTCACACACACACACACACAGACACACACACACACACACACACACACGGAGTGGGCCTCCATGGATACGGACTTTACGGTATATTTTACAGCCTGTTGTAGCAGCTCCGGAGGGTTTCCTACTTCACGTCTGCCTCTCTTTTCACAGCCATACTCTATGGGTCTGCAGGAACAACACATATAGAGTCTGCGCCGAGGATCGCTTGTAAAAAGCAATTGGTTTCATTGGAGAGCAGATAAATAGTAGTGGCTGGTTGTTGGATGGGCTTCCTGCCGAGCCTGAGCGCTCCTGGGTTAATGACGGTCTGGACGCGTTCCCAGTCCGCATTGCCACCAGCCACTCCCGGCCTGAAAGCTGCAGGCACACGAGACGGAACTGTTATGACATGACACATGATAAAAATTATGTTATTCCTTCCTATCACGTCTACAATTATAACCGCACTTTTAAAAAGACGTTACAGGTAAACTGCATTAAAGTACATTGTTTTACTTGATTCATTCCATTTCAATGCGAGACATTTCAGGAGGAGATTCTCACCACGTAGCCTACTTTCGTATTTTCATTGAAAACCGTTTAATAATGCATTCATCCACTTTACATTTTGCAATTACACTCAATATAATCAGAATCAGCTTTATTGGCCAGGTTTGCGTAAACAAACAAGGAATTTGACTTCGGCAACCATTTGCTCTCCAAGTACAACAATCACTAAAAACTAAAACATTAAAAATACTGTTAAGTAAACAATATGACAAATGAACAAAAACGAATACACAACAACAATTCAAGAGATGGAAGAAATGGTGCAATCAGTCAGTTAGTGATTAAGAATTAAAAAAATATATATATACATACGGTATACGCGGTCAGATTTTAAGATTACAATATAAATATAAAATGATAAGTACAGTGCAAGGCAGATCAGTGCAGATTAGAGCATAGACTGCCTATTTGCAAAACTAATGACAATATCATGAACATTACTGCATTTACTTTTTTAATGCTCCAGTTTTTTAACATCTCTTTATGATTTTACAAGAAAAAACATAATGAACATAATCAGACATAGGCCTACAGTATTACAAAACAAATCCTGAACGATGCTGATCTTTAGGATGAAAAACACCCACAAAGTGCATGTCTGCAGGTCCTTCAAAGTGTTTTAGAATTTGTTTTAATGAAACCGCCGTCAACAGTTACTTTGCTTTGCAGTTGTCATAAATGAACAAAACATATGCAGCCATCTGACAAGCATATTCTCTGTATAATTTGCTGCATGCGGGCTTTTGTTTTTGATTGATTTGACGTGCGCATAATGCTGACTTTCTCCATCCCATCGGCTGACTGAAACGGGCTTTTTGTGCCACTTGACTCCCTCACACACACACAGCTGCATTTGTCTTGCAAATCCGTCCCCGCTGTGCCGCGTTCAGACGGAGGAAAAGAGAGCGGTCGGACGTCAGTGAAGTTCAAGCCAGTGAACAAGCGGAGTAGGCTGTTCCATAGCAGCTCTGCTTTTGTCGATATCAAAACGGGAGAGAGATCTGGTTGAAAAATGATGCATGCTTTTACACCTCCGAATCCTGGCAACTGACAGAGCGAGGGATGGGCTGGGGGTCGGAGGGACAAAATGTTAGAGAGTAAAAAGCGTCCGCTGCTTCCCTGGAGGCTGAAGTCAGTGAAACAAAAGAGCCGTGGTCTGAACGGGTTGAGTGTCCTCTCCGCGCACGGCGGGGATCAGCAGCACAGAATGCGGGAGATGGATGGACACGCACACGTACAAAACGGCCGTGACTGGAATTAGCATATTTGTAATTCATCACTTTTTTGTTGAGTTATTCAAGGATTTTTTTTAAGAGTTAAAAAAAAGAACATTTGTCAACGCGTGCGGATAGCGCACTGGGGCAGATCCGTTCTACTGCAGTGCATGCATCAGAAGCCAGATATCATTTCTGTTCAACTTTTAACCTAAAAAAATTACTTATTTATTATATTCATTGGCTTATTGTTTTTCTATTGCTGCATTGAAATCCGCCGTGAAGTCAGCCCAGTCTGCTTCATTTCCATATCTTTTCAAGGAAGCCTTCTCGTGAATAGACTGTAATATTTCATGATGATGGGGCACGCAAAAGCTGGCCACAATGCCTCTCATATCCACCCTGCTTTCAGACGCAACAAAGATCATAGCGAGACGTCTTTATGGCTAATTCAGTCAAAAGGCGCATCTCCCGTCCTCTGGCGCGGAGGTCAGCCCGCCGTGTACCGGCCACCAGGGGGTTTTTCCAGGGGCCAACTCCGCACACACACACACGCACACACACACACACACACACACACACACACACACACACACACACACACACACACACACACACACACACACACACACACACACACAGTATTTTACGGTTATGAGCATTAAGTTTGTTCTAAGACAAGGATGCGTGCAGCTCGACTCTGTTTTAGGGAGATAACGGGGTCAGTCTACTGCCTGGACAATGTTCCAATCTCATCATCTGACTGTAGTCCGACAAACCAACTTTAAGAAAACTTATTTTTGCAAAATGTTAATCTAACAAATATAAATAGTTTTATATTAGTAGTTTAGACTTTGGCCATTTCAACACATCGATGTAACGGATTGAGGCACATATTGGTCTTACTTCCTATACAGCACACTTTAAAAACACTGTATAATATTCTATTTGAATAAATTGTGTTGTAAAAATAAATTTAAGATGTTATTATTTGTCCCAGATTAGAAATACATCCGCTGATCAATGAAGCGTTAACAGTTGTTCTCGTCACATCCCATTCTTGATCTCCTATGTTGAACTGTTGGTAACATGATTATCTTGGATTTAAATTGGAAATATGCCAGTGCGTCATTGATATCATGCCGTACAGTAATACAATGATGGCGACGATCCCATAGCAATGGCCTAACTGGCCTATATGGCGTCTCCTGTCATGCATGGAATAGAGAAGTGGTCCTGTTTTTAAGGGGGACACATCGTATGTCTCTGGTGCTCACATGGGGCAGTGAGACGCAACTAAGTCTGTTCACTCTTTCAGCGCGCATCGTTCGCAATAAGGCAAATCTGGAATCACGCCTTCAACTTTTACGCACGAATATTCTGCACCCGAAATCAAAGTTAAAACGGAGAAGGACAATTTTATTGGAAGATTCTTGTTTATTTATTTATTTGTTTATTATTTACATTTATTATATATAATGTTCAAACATTCTCTCTCACTGCTGAAACTCACTAATTGTACACTTACCATAGCAATTTACATTATGTTTTGATAACAACCTAATGTATCGTCAAAGGGCTGCAAAGGTAACATTTCTTAGTATCTTATTCTAGCATTCTAAAATAGTTCAAAGTGACTTCATACGCACTCACGTCCCAGTCTTTCCATGTGTCGCCATGGATATCCATGCGCCGAAGGAACGGACCAAGGTAATGCGTCTATGTCCATGGGCAAAGATACAAAAAGTAATTTCTAAAAATATAAAACAGTGCGTCTCATTAAGAATTTAAAATCCCAGTCTTATTAATTCTTCTGTATTAGTCATCATCGTGTTCTCAATGGGGGAAAGCTGCTCGTGCGCCCTGAAGACACTTGTAGCCGGTCGGTGCATAAAGTTGGCTCTTTAGAGAAGTTAAATCCCGGAAAGAACACACGTTAGTATCTCAAGGGTTTCTCAGGGACAAAAGACCAGCGCCTTAGCACCATATGCTTAATGGCTACAGCCGTCAAGCCTTTATTAAAGGCAAAAAGTGGTCCTTTAAAAGTTGGAAAGGCTCCTTTATTTGAGTTAGATGGAGCACTTGCGCACAAAACCAGAAGCGCGCGTTGCCATTGACTCGCCCCCTTTTCTCTTTCTTTCAGCGGTCTGAAGCGGCCACCGTCATCGGCCCATTTCACTCCCAACATAAGCTTTTCATCACCCGGCTTTGTCCCCTGTGAAAGTAATGCTGCGAATCAAAGACATGACAATATTTCCCATCAGTTTGGAGACCCTGGACAAGAGCCCTCGAGCCTTGGCAAAAATCAGGGCCGGTTATTCATCCTGTCACTCCGCACCTGTGCTCCCGCATTCAAAGTATACAAACCTGTCCCTATTAACATTAATTATTCACAAACAACACAAAGGCTGAAATAGAGCAGGTTGAAGTCTGTTTATGGCTCCTAAATGTTTTATTCCTCTGAAGATGTGCCCAAACCTTGTTTTGTCTCCCTCGCTCGCAACCCGAGTGGCCGTCTCTCTTTCAGCCTTGAGTAGCCCCTACAGTGTGGATGTTACAATCGCAGCATCTGCTTAATCTGCTCGCGGATGAAAATATGACACAAAACATAGCTAATAGAGGATTTGTTAAATCCCGCTAAATGGGTGATCAACGCGGGAAACAATGGCGCAGTGTGGTGAGAGCCGTATGCTTCCAGGGGCGCCCGGGACAGTTCGCTCTCTTGTGGAGAAAAGCGCCAGGTGATGGCAAGAATATCCGAGGAGGACAACACATCAAATACACCTCTTTTCTCCCCTTGAGAGGAAAAAAAAACAGAAGACATAAATTTAATTGGCTTATCAAGGCGCAGCGAAAAGAGCTCGCACTTAATTGGCGCACAAAACAAACGCAGGCACATGTTTCGCCTGGCTGGCCCGCGCTGCGCTTTCAGCCTGGTGTCACGTCATTGAAAATGTGTTTTATTATTGCAAAACGTCATGCTTTACAGTTGCCATATTGTGTCCTGGACAAAGGCCGGTGGAACATTAAAGACGTGGAAAACGGTGCCAACCCATCTAGAAGACACTACGAGGGCCCCTCTCTCTTTGCTTCTCTCTTTGCTTGCTTTAAGGCAGCTGCTGTCCATGCGGGGACGCGGGCGCCACGACTTGAAAAGAGACAAAGTTTGAACAACCAGGTGCATCCCTCTGAGAAGCACGTTGGAGACCAGACCGATCTGTTCCGACGCGCTCATAAAGATGTCATTTAGATTGGAAGGTCACGAGGGGAAAGAAAAGAGCGCACGGTGAGGGAGAATGATCCCGGCTATACCTCCTCCCCTCCCCGGCTACACGTCTCCTGCGTCCTCCACTGTCAGCCAGCAGATAGACACCTGTTGGTTCCAAGCAGCTCACTGCGCCCACAGAACAGCCGCCCTGCAGAGCGCTCAGCCGGCTCAGCATCAACACAAACGGGTCCAATGTTGGACAGAAATAAACGAGGGAATGAAGTGTTAATAATGAATCGTCCAAAGCAAGATTATCTGCAAATCAAGCAGTATGTCTCCCTATGCGCTGGCATATGGGCATAAAGCGGATTTGACAGCATTAGAGGCGACACAACCTCCCACTCTCTCCGCATTAAAGTATTAGTCAAAAGTGCATCACTTAAGCTTCACACCTTCACTGATGCTTATAGTCCCCATACGTTATGACGCATGGGATTTATAAAATAAAATACTTTATAACTTCTTATATGCTCTCCAGCCATAGGCGCAAAGCAGTTCACACGTCGGTGCGTAAAAGTACCAGTCGCTCTATATCTTCCTTCTATTAAGACACCAGATGCTCTTCAACTGTATTCTGATCGACGCGAAGCTCTGTCATAGAAACCCAGGAACAACTGTCTGTCTCTGGGACGAAAGAAAGTGAAACTCCTTGTAAACTATAACTTATTATAACGTTTGAAATTCCAGGGAAGCTTTTCTCATTTAAAACCCTACAAAAGTCCTATATTACAATTCAGATTAAATGTCATAAGGATTAATGAACTATCAACAGATGAAGCCACGTTATGTTCCAAGACATTAATGTATGGTATAATTAAGTTTGGAGCTCATAGCAACATAGAATGTGCTTTATCATATTGTTTGTCGGTGTCTAGTGCAGCAATTCTACTATTCGCGCTATGTAGAAAACATATCAGTTGCCTATAATATATCAGCAATAAGATGTAGAAAAGTATGATTATATAAAAAGGCTTTTTTAAAGAATTATCTTTGTCAGAGTTAGTGTGTAATTATAATGTAATCATTATTTTATATTTTAGCAGTTCATAAATAACAGATTTAGATATTATTACATGTCGTGGGTATTCCTCTATATAATAGTCAAAGAATAACGTGTACACACTGTATATATGTTCACACTGTACACTATAGTATGTAGGTTCTAATCTAAATTCGGCTTCTCATCTACATATTTTAATCATGTTTTCCCTCAGAATTGTGACTTTGAATGTCCGATTTTCAAACCTAAATCTCTCTGAATGGTTCGACTGAATTCACGTCCTAATTTCAGTTTTAGGCCTGTATTTTATTTGCCTATTCCTCATTATTCAGACTACTTTCAGAAATATGTTCTAAGAATTGTTTTTTACTCGCCGAATCATGAGATAAAGCTGCAGAAATGAAATGTTTCCATACGCGGCCGTGTCCCAGCAGTGTTTCTAGCTCTCTGTATACTGTATGAAAGCGCACTGCCTGTCTATATGGTGAATCAGCGGCCTTTTGAGCGCAGCGCCGAACCCTTTCTCAACCAAATTACTGCTTGGCGTGGCCGTCTAATGTCCAGGCCCGCCGAGAACTAAAGGAAATAAAAGCTGTCACACAGTCAAATGGCCCAGTCCTTTAAAGCTGTGCCAAGCCCCGAGTCGGGAGTGACAAGATAGCCGGGAGTATGTTTCAGCCGCTCGCTTCCGCTTGGCTGCGACCCACCAAAGGGCTGCGGAGAGGCGGCGCGTACTAAAGACCTTCCCCCGCACAAAGCGGCCCGCGGTAAGGTGCGATAAACCACAATGCCAGCACTGTTCACACAATCAGAGCGGTGCCAAAGAGATCAAGTTCACCACAATCCACTCGCTAACATTTGACTTTCTAATGGCCGTAATGGGATTACATGCTCCTGTCGCGCCTGTGATGAGGAGCGGAGAGAGAGAGAGAAAGAGAGAGACACAGACAGACAGACAGAGGGAGGGGGAGAGAGATAATTTAAAATAATTAAAGTGATACAAACAGACAGACAATCATCTAATATTATAATCAGTAGAAATGTGATCTAACTTACCTGTCGTGCAGTTTTTTTTATTTTATTTTTTATCCAAACTGTAGCGGTCCTAAGAGCGGCCTTGCAGCAGAGCTATGCACGCAGCTTCATCCGCCTTTTGTGTGCAGCTTTGGGGCGCTCATGGTTCATATAAACGGACGGACGGGCGGCGGTGTGGACGGTGGAGTGTGTGTGTCTGTTTGTGTGTCTGTTTGTGTGTGTGTGTGTATGTGTGTGTGTGTGTGTGTGTGTGTGTGTGTGTGTTGGGGGGGGGGGCGTGTTGGAGGGATGCCGCTACCACGGGAAAATGTGTCCCGGCAGCACCTGGCAGCATTCAACCCTCTCCCACACCATACTGCTTTAAACAGAGTATACGGTGTCTTCTGATTAGCATCTCATTTGCATATTTATGTCACAATATTGTGCTGTAACAGTTTCAGTAGTCAGCCTACCAATCTTATTCGTACTCAGTTAAACTTGGAAGTGTTCAGTCTCTGCATCCTACTTTACTGTGCGTGTAGCCACCATTATAATATTATGTTAAAGGTGCACTATGTAACATTTGCAGTGTCAAGAGAAATTAACATCCTGTAAGGTATATTCTCATAATTTCATTTTAAAAAGTTTCCTCACAGAAAAATGTGATCCGAAGAACACTGTTTGAAGTTAGAAAGCTTCCTGAAAAGTTACTGTTTAACTGTTGTTGTTTACAGCAGCAGGGCTTTGGTTTAAAAACATATTCTACTCTAACATTTGGTTCGAGATGGCTCAAATAATTTTCTTTTTATTTATAGTTATATATATTTTTTTCAATACTAGGAATTACATGATGAGTAAATATGTATTGTAAACTAACTACAGGCTTTGCAAATGTAAACAAAATCCCCTTCCCTGAAACTGCATGTGCACCTTTAATGACGTATCACGCTATTCTTCATTCCTTCATGTGTCAGTTGTGTACCATCATTATTTGAAGGTCCAATATCTTGGCCTACATACACATGACAAATGCAGTGTTTTAACTGCTATCATGGTGATAACGAGCTGGTGACAAACTATAACGATAACGATATTCAATATACATTTATAATAATATTCTAATGCCTGTTTTTGTCCGAAAACAAACAGATAAGCAATAGAAAACACCATTTGTGTAAATCAGCAGTCTACTACAGTTTCAGAAAGTTCAAATATCTGTCTCCATTTAAAACAGTTCCCTTTTTATTTTCATGAATCTCCCACTGAGACACTTTCACAAAGGCAAATTTATGATAGGGTTTTTTCTGTCAAACTTTTTTGTCATGTTCAAACTCATATTATATATGAGTTTCATATATGCTATATTCGAATCTTATTTCGTATTTGACCAGATATTAAGAATTTAAGAATACTGTTTTCATCAATAAGTGCTTTATTTGCAGAGTGAATATAAATAAGAAACATTGTACATCAATATAATTATTCATCACGTTCATTGCAATTAAATTAAAAACATATATTATCACTTGTGAAAAGAATAAATACATGATTGCCAGTTATCTGAATTACAAAAATAAAATTATCAACATGATAAAACTATTTACAATATCGTAAACTGTATAGTACACTCAAACGGTCTTCACATTGTTACAATGTGCACATTAACAGATATTAACATAATCCACCTCATAGTCTTCACATTACAATGTGTGTTTAACAGGACACGTCGGAAGGACATATTTTTTTGTTCAGGCCAGCAGGCCGAAGGGAGGCTCGTTTTCAATGTCAGTAAGGCCGGCTTTGCTGTGCAGTTTCCGGGGGTCTTCCGGCGTCCACACCTTGGCCGTGCGGATGATGTTCTGCTCGCGGAGCTGCTTCTCATCCGACCAGGAGAGAGAGTGACCGGCCAGCGGGGGAAGTCCGTAGTCCGGGTCGCTGGGCGACGGAGACCCTGGAAACAAGAGAGAGACAATATCAATACACTGTCTAAAATACAAATGATTGGAAGCAAACATCTGAGGGTAAAAGATGATTGACAGCTTTTAATCAAAAGTTTATTTTATTTTTTAAAGTTTGTTCAAAGTATAGGCTACATTAGGCTGCATATTTTACACCAAGCTTCATTGTGACAAATGCACCACTGTTTCCAAAAGAGAGAAACACAATATGCGTGAAGTGTTAAATGAACCTACTTGTTCCTCTGTGACAGATGATGATCTTCTTGGGTTGCGCGTGCGTCTCGCTGCTAGAGTTCCTGATGGGCAGGTCAGACTGCACCAGCTCAGCTAGGAAGTTAATGTATCCGATGGCGAGCCGCAGCGTGTCCACCTTGGACAGCCTTTTCTCGTAGGGCAGCGTGGGGATGTGTGTGCGCAGACCCTCGAACGCGTCGTTGATGGACTGCATCCGGCGCCGCTCCCTCACATTGGCCGCCTGCCTCAGGTGGGTCATCTCGTTGTCCGAGCGCATCCGCCGCCTGCGCTTCATGAGCGGGCCGCCGCCACCGCCGTGGCGTGGGGAGCGCTCTGGCGTGCCGCTGCCCGCACAGCTGTAGGAGAAGGTGGAGGACGAGGAGGAGAAGGACATGTTGCCCAGGTCGTAGTCTCCATCATGCGGCTGCGCTGCTCGGCTGTCCCCCCCGTCTTTACCGTAATACTCTGTGAAGTGACTCGTGAGGAAGTCCACGTCGTCATCCAAGAAGTCCTCCGTGTCAAAGTGTCCGTCTCTGGAGGACTGGTCGGTGAAGAAGTCGTCATCGTCAAAGTACGGCGGGGAGGAGAAGGAGTCGAGTCCGGAGAAGGGGTCCAGCACCACCTCCATCTTTATCTCTGAGCCTGCTCTTTCTCCTCGAGACAATGCCGCCTTGTTTCTTCTTCTTTCTTTGAGAAACGCTGTGTTGTGTTTACGTGTTGGGCGCTGCTCGCACTCAACAGTTAGTTGTAGTCGAAGAAGCGGCACGTGAGGGTTCTTTATAGCGACATCCATAGTCGCGTGCCGTTTGCAAGCAGCGCCGACCAATCACAGCTCGGTCCGCGAGGCGCACCTCGAGATAATCCCCCCGAACACCACACCCCCCTGCCCTGCCCTCCGCTCAACTAACATCTCAACTCTGCGCTGACACAAGCTGTCTCCTCTACCAACACTCTCTAAATCACTATTTTATTCTTTCTTTTTTTCTTTTACATTTGGTTATAGAATAAAATGTTTTCTCTGACGTTTCATAATAGAGAATTCCCCTGAGGTAGAGAGACTCTACTATACCGTCATGCCACTGGCGATTCTGGCTGAATAGTGACGCAATGTAAAGCCTATGGGCCTATTTACAAAAAATTTAAAAGGCCTTTTCTCATAGGTTTTTCTAATTCTGTACTTCAGAATGGTAACTCACATTTTTCGGTCTCCCTCCGAGAAGCGCCTAGACAAAGGCGTGTGACACAAAACACACGAGCTGCAGCGTAAAACAAATTGTTGACGCAACCTGAAGGCACAACTGTTTCTCTTGTAGGTGTAAAGAATATCAAATGCTGCAGGGCATTCACTTTCACTGATCATTCAAACATGAGACAACATTAAAATAGCCATAATGTTACTAGTTAAGAATGAACGATCCCATAATCCTCACTTTTCTTCTTAAGGAAAGAGCCTGCCTGCAATAGAATGTCCCACTACAAAACGGAAATCTAATTTAAACGGAAATAACCAAAAATATTTTTCAAATTGATAAAAAAACAAACAAACAAAAACAGGAAGGAAGATTGCACTGTGTAACATTCCTGCTAAACTGAAGCACATAGTACCACGCGGAAGCAGTTCAGAATGTGGATATGTTACTGACAGACATATAAAAGCAGTCCGCCAGCCTGCTGATGTAGAGCCCTCAGCTCGCTCATTTATTTAGCAGTAAGTGGGCAACGCTGCGGCCATAAATACATGCACCAGTAGAGTGCTTGATGCACCACTTGTGCCAGTCACTGCGGTGTTGAGTGGGAGAACTGGTTGACTAATAAAGGCACAGTGGTGGGCCTCGGAGCGCACGCCTCTCTGACACCTCGCGCGACATATTAACGCTCCACGCCCGGTGTATCCAAGAGAGACTGCCCACCGTCTGAGGTCTGTAAGTACGCATCTATTCACTCCATTCAGTCAAAGGAGCCACTTTGTTCTGCACACAAAATGAACCTTTTGCAGGGGCAGGATGGGTGCGCGCGCACCGCCTGTGTGTGTTTATTGGCGGAGCCATAGAAAGCTGCAACACGGGCCGTGGCCGTGGGAAGAAGGCCATTTGCCAGTCAGTGCAACATGTTGTTTTCTAAATGAGGCATGTGTTGCTGTCTGTCGAAATAATGAAGCTGTAGCTTGTCCCAAAAACACAATACACGCACAGCCCGGCACCAACCAGGTGCTGAACACAACACCAAACACTTTAACCCGCACTGCATTTACCATGAGAAACACGTCATCGTCATCAGCACACATTGCCTCATATCCACTTGATAGATGCAGAGGATTCTTCATTTCATCTTGTACATCATTGTGACAGTGTCTGCAGTGTCACCGTATGAGAGAGATTCACTAACTAAACACATTATAGTGACATTATAGCGAAGGCCTTTACTACCTGCACTCATTTGGACCCAGTCTATAAAAAATAATAAAGTCAATGTTTTCCACTGAAATGTAAGCAGCTGCCCGTCTAACCGTCATCCACGAGTTCCCTTTTCAGTAAATAAAAGGACTATTTTTTGCGCAACCAACGTGAAAGCAGATGATGTATCCATATGACGTATTCCTCATTATTATTCTGCAATTTCCGTATTGTGTTCTGTCATCATGGTAACTTCCTCATTACGAGTATAACCTGGTCTATAACGAGTTAAAACTCATACGGTCAGATCTCAGATTTCTCATGTATTGAAAGGTTTTTGTTGTTGTTGATAAATATCCTCTGACTTGTTTTGCGTACAGACAGATGGTGTCCCAATCTTGTTATGCAACATTCAATAAACACTGATTGGAAATGTAAAACTGGATTTTATCTGATGCGGAACCAAACACGCCAAGGTGGTAAAAAGTAAATGTAATTATTTGTGCGCTGTGCTTTTATATTGGGAACCTCTTCCACTAAAACTTGAATGCATTTAAGTTTTTCCACTGACATATTAGAAAGATGTGTTCGTCCAATCCCCTCCCTTTGCCGAGAAGCAGATGATAATTCCAACCGTGCAGGTTTTTTAACGCGCCGTGACCGCGCGCTCCACGCCGCCTCATTGATGAACGTGCTGTCATTCTGAACCGGCCCGACCTGCGCGAGTGAGCGAGCGGAGCAACTGTTTGGGTTCCCATGCAGCCCCTCGGTTTGCAGCATGCAGCAGGCGGCTGGACGGGCCATTCAGAGCGGACACGCTAGTCACGGTGCACGACAGGGGTGGTGGTGGCGGCGGGTGTGTTTAGGTGGGGGTGGGGGGGCATACATGCAGACATAAACGCACACACTTACTCACACACATACAAAATACACAATTGCGTGCTGGTGTAATTCAATTATATATTTTTTGCTCGTATCACCAAATCAATCAATAAATCAATCAATAATATAAAAGGCCTATAGCTTAATAATATAAAATAAAATAAAAGTATTTCATGAATAAATAAATCATGATCTCATTATAATGAAGCTTTCAGTCAAATGTGACTCAATAATAATACTCAAATACTTTAATCAACATAGTATTATTTTGATCGTTTAATGGTGAGATAATAACAAGCTTGAGCTTCCGTTGCATTTACAGTAGGCTAAGTCAACCCAAATTCAAAACGGAGAAATAAAGAGAAACTACATAGTTCAACTAATAACACCATAAATGAATTAAGAAATAGTCAATGCTTAATTGTTTTTAGTAGAATTTCAAAAAGTAAACATAAGTTAGCATACATTACTTTGTCACATTTCATTTGTGTGGGCTATTTTAGATGGATGGACTGGCTCTTGCTACTCTGCAATACTTCAACTACGTCGTCCCTATAGTTTACTAATAATATTAAAATAACTAAAACAAATTCAGAACTATAGCAAAACAAGAAATACAAGCACCATACAATTAAATATATTGTTTTATTGTTTAAAACTTCATACACTTGCATGCAGATTATCATACTCACACACACAGTGTATCCCTTCACATACAGTAATGTTATTTCAACAAAACATTAGTAAATAATGTAGCTTCCTCTGGTGCTGCCACAGTGCCCATGAGCACATGGCCTGTCTGGAAGAAGAGCTCCAGAAAGCCAACTAGCAGTTAGGAGCTAAACCTCACACACTTGGGGTTAGCTGCTAATCCCTGTAAACTCTGGCAACAGGGGATTATCCCATCTAATGACTGAAACAAATGAAAGGGATTTATCGAACAGTAATTTAACAACTTAATGCCATGCATCTTTAACCTTCACCATATAGTGTTAGCCTGTTGGCCACTTAGCTGCATTTAGCTGATTATTGCTCAGTTTTTTTTATTTATTAATCTAACATCACATATGGGCACAAAATATTTAACTGAAGAGTTTTTCGTCCAATTCACAGTGTGTGTGTGTGTGTGTGTGTGTGTGTGTGTGTGTGTGTGTGTGTGTGTGTGTGTGTGTGTGTGTGTGTGTGTGTGTGTGTGTGAAGTGGTGTGGGAGGTGGTGTTATTCTTAATTGTAACATATTTAACAAACAGTATTTCGACGCAACACAAATGGAAACGAAAACCTCATGTAGATGTTTTTATAACATTGGTTTAATGTGGCTCGTTGAAAAAACGATTTCTAAAATTGTGGCAACAGTTCCATTTGTGTGAGGTGTTTGATGTGATTCTAGTGTTCCTTATGGTTCTCAAGCCCCTGGATGTCAGGTGTGAGTGTGGAGGATCCAGACAACCCGGGTTCTTTGACTTGACTACTGCTGTAAGCACCCCAATGATTGAAGCTATGGTATGACCTCCAAAGAGAGCCAATATTGACTGTCCCCAGTGTCAAGACTAAAGTACAAAGACAAAGGAATTGTTCCCCCATAACTCAACATGAACAAGTTGTTTCCAGAAGGTCTCCTGTTTGTTCCTGTGTGAGAGGGCTGCGGTCACTCTTCATCTGATAACTGCTGGACTTTGACTGGAACAGCAAACTTACACTCAACCGTCTGAAGCAACCACCAACATTACTGTTACATACCTGTTAACAGAACATAGGCGCACTCTCATAAACCCCTCCCCTCTCTCTCCCTCTCCGTCCCCACACACACACTCAAACACTCACACAGACCGACACACATCCAAACATTGATCCAAGCAGGTTCCAGGATGTATAAGGCCTGGGAACCCCACCATATGCAGACAGGATGTGGACAGTGCCACGGATAGACATGGGGAGGGCACACACACACACACACACACACACACACACACACACACACACACACACACACACACACACACACACACAAACACAGACTGACACAGATTAAGAAGCTCTCGGTGGAGGACAATGAGTGTGCACTGCTCCTTCACGTCAAGGGCACAGCATCAGACCAGGGTAGATTTATATTGCACATCATCATGCTGCATGGACAAAACCTCTTTAGAATGTTTGTATCTGCACAACAATGAGACCATCCTTCAGGTTGAGTGATATGGTGTACGGTATCTGCCAAAAAGATGTGTCCGTGATTCAATAATTCATATTCATAATGTCAACAATGTGTGTAAAAAGTTGTTGCACACAAAATTCTGCTGTCAAATCCGTGAGTCTGTGAAATTGGGTTCGGGTTAGGATTGTTTTTGCATTTCTCGGCCGCTCGGGAGCTCAGTGCCGTCATTTTGGCACTTTTTTACTCGTATGCGTAAAGTGGAAGTCGTATCCACAGTGAAGACTTTGTACTCGTAGAAATCTGAGTTGTATTCACAAGACTTTGCACTCTCAGCTTTTTGATTCATACTCATAAAAACCATCCTAACCCGAACCCAATTTCACAGACTCACGGATTTGACAGCAGAATTTTGTGTGCAACAACTTTTTACACACATTGTTGATATTATGAATATGAATTATTGAATCACGGACACATCTTTCTGGCAGATACCGTATACCATAGAGTGAAAGCAGCCTAACTATTACAGGAATGCAGACAATTGCATCAATAGACTCAGCTTCCATTTTTGTTTTAGGTGCAATTAGCTAAAACTAATGCAGTCTTATACATCCGCCCTGCAATAAAAGTGTTTTAGGAAGGGCTTGATCCACCCTTTTGCTAATTATGGGTTTTAATAATTAATGTAGGTATGATGAATAATAATTTAAAAAAACACTGTGAATGAGAAAAAAGGGAAGTGAACTACAACCTACGCAAACCACTGGTAATATGGAACAACTAAGTTTATATAAAGACCCCTCAAAAACCAGATGGTACATCTCAATGGGTTATGACAAATCAAAAACTTCCATATAGTTATAAAGCCAACTCTTGTCTCTAATAGTCACAAGTATATGTTTGATTAGAAATATGCCTAACTTTCTGAATTATAGTATCTTATAGTATTCACACATGCCGCCTGTATCTCGATTCAGGGGTTGCGGTCTACGAAGGCTGCATTTGAAGACCGATTGCGTCATAGCGGCGCGCAAATGTTGTTCCATTTGCAAGGCTCCTTGCAAGGCTCCTCATATGCGGCCGAGAAATGCAGCCTTCGTTTCACGGATTTGAAGGCTGCATCAGATGTATCCTTCGCAGCCCAACATATCCCATGATTTATTGCGTTTTTTTCAGAGATGGCATACAATAAAATAAAAAATGACAAAACAGCAACGTGTTGCTCCATCTTCTTAACTTTTATCTTCCTTTCTTTTTTTCTTGTACTTTTTTTTCTTTTCGTCTGGTAGGCAACTTCTTTTTCTTTTTTCCTCCGCTGACAAGTCTGTCTCCGTTGGCAGCTATCATGGTTGCTAGGCAGCACAGGAGCGGCGTGTCGTCACGCAAGGTAACGGCTTGTTACGCAAACCGGAAATGCTCGTAAAGCGAGACCTGCGGAGACCGTCCCGTTTAACAACGCTCGATCGGCCTTCGAATCGGCCTTCACGGGCTATAGCCTTCATAGACCGCGAGACCGCGTCCTACCAAGGAGGCCGTCTCTGTAACGGGATACAGCTGCCGTGTTTAGTTAGGTTGAAACAAACTCAGATGCTCTTCCGCCTTCGGTGCGCATCTTTCAGACAGGTGTGAATACAGCAATCACACTCGGGGGCGGACCAAACAAACGCTCCGAGACCCAGCTGAAGACGTGGTCTCGATGCGCTTCCAAACGCACTCTGCTGCAGTTCGTTTGTGGTGTGAATTTGTCTGGACTCGATCCGACCCAATTGCAGGACGCACTGTGCCTTTTTCGTTTTTAATAAATCGCCGTCAGCCTCACATTATGGGAAAGTATCGTTGTCGCCATTGTTAGGACGATAAGTTGTGGTTTGACCGGGAACACCGAGCGAATATATTACATTTGATAGACAGGACGCGTAAACATGCTGATGTGTTCAGCGATCAGATGAAGGAGAGGGGAGCGTCTCCCGCACATTGACAACAGGTTCACGCTGCGCAAGAAGTGTGTGTTTTTATTTTGCTTCCCATGATACGGGACCGTCAATACTATCTCCGTGTCAGTTTGGAGCTGAGCTGCACCCAACTGACACCCAGCTGATACACGGCTAAATCAGCTGAGTGTCAGCTTGAGCCTATTCCTCGTGAGCCGCGCGTCCAGCAGCAAAACTACAGTAAATATTATGTTTCACATCGTAGGCTAGAAGCCACACATTGACACAGGCCTACATATTATAACCAAATGAAACAACCATAATTGTATGTTTTTTTTTATTCATAGGCTAGATGTAGGCCTATTTATTTATTTATTTATTATTTTTAACCCCATATCGTATCAGTTATATATTTTGCAGTTTTCACTTCGTGCTTCCTGCTTCTCTCCACCCCAGAATGTCTGTCCAATGAATGAATGACCTCAGATCACGTGTGGTTTTACTTCTTAATGCTGGTTCACTTGCAAAATGGGCAATATGAAAGTGGACCACACCAACAAAAAAAATCTAAACTCTCTTTGGTCTGGACCAAAGCAAGTGAACTAGCGGACTTTCCCAGTGTGTGAATACACCCTTAGATGATGAGTTGACAAGGTGGCTTAAATGTGAAGATATCTCAATGTGCTGCTGTATACCTTTCTCCACCTACATTGTGAAAATGAATCCCTGTCCCAGACTGAGTAAAGGTTCCAAGACTGGAAGAGAACGTTTTCAGGATTTCATTCCATGAAACCTTATATCATTATTGTGTCATAAATCCATTACTAAAATGTATTGACTAAAAGACAAATCTCATTTACAGTTCTGTCAATTAACAACATAGGTCTCACCGTTCCTTTGTCTTTGTCAAATGATTTATCCTTGTCTGAATAGGTCAGTACACTAACATCAAGTAAGGTTGTGACCTTCCAATGATACCCAAGTTAATTTAATTGATTGGACCTTGGGGATCTCCCGGTGTAGTGGTTAGTGCTTTGCTTCATCATACACTTCATATCTCTTCTGGCCCAGTTGGAGGTTCAATGCCTTGCTCAAGGACACCTAGCTGTTGGAGGAGGGGGGGAGACTATAATGAAAAGTCACCATCCCGCCTCTTTAACCTCTAAGAGAACACCGCCCTCATGAACAGGCCCAAACAGCCCCCCCATTCCCTTTCCCCTGTGTCAGGCAGAAAACACCACTGAAGTCTCTGTTCTAATCCTCCAGTCCTTGGGGTGGGGGGGAGGGGTAAAGTTAATTGTCTCATCTGCTTTGGGCTCTTAATTGATTGGGGCGTTAATCTGGTGCTTCCAGACTAAAGAGCCGGGGCTAATATGTGAGTGGACTGGAGAGAGTCCAGCTCTGCCCGGGGGCTGTTGATGGCTGCAGGGAGGATTGGAGAAGATTAGGAGGGATTTTAGGAGCGTCGTGGAAAGGAACAACTCAGCCCAATTGTTTAGTCTACTGTTCCTATTGAAGCAACAAGGCCAGGTCACGGTCTGGAGAAAGTCCTGGATGCAACTGTTTATACAATTAAGTAGCAAAAAAAAAAAAAACAGTTGTTGTTGATAAGTGTCTTGGCAGAGTATTTGGCCTTCAGGGAGCTCCTGGTGCCTTTGAAGGGGCTCCTCCCAGGTTTCAGTGGCAAAGGATGTTCTAAAATTTTTCCCTGGGTCCCACAAAGGTCTGACTACTGACTTCTATAAGTCGAGTTCTTTGTCAACTCTCCCTGAGATTTCTCAATTTTTAAAAATCCGGATAAAGGGTTTTTTACTGGGAGTTTTTTTCTCAGCTGAGCTAAGGGTGTAAGGGCAGGGTGTCATATTGTATGGAATGTAAAGACCACTGAGGCAAATGTCTATTTGTGATATTGGGCTATACAAATACAACTGATTTGATTTGATTTGATGTAATGCTGCTTTTCCATTAGACCTTAAGAGTCTAACTAGAGTCTTGACTGTACTTTAGAAGTACATTTGATGACTGGGTTCTTGGAGTTGTTCTTGGATCTACTGTTTCTGGACCAAGTCCTAATGGCTTTTTCCTATAGTTTCTAGCTAGGCTCTATGACTAAGTTCCATGAGTGACTACATTCTGAGTTGTCTCTGACTTGACTGAAAGTTAAAGAGATATACAGCTCCGGAAAAAATTAAGAGGCCACTCCAAATGTTCAGTGTCTCTTGTTTTTCTCTTTAGTAGGCATATGTTCGAGTAAAATTAACATTTTGATTTTATAATATAAACTACTGACAATATTTCTACCAAATTCACAAAATAAGTAATGTAGATATGAAGATTTAAGAAAAATCCAGGCTGGTCTCTTAATTTTTTCTGGGGTTGTAGGGGTGAACAGGGTAATTTGTCACACGGGTTGGTTGTCACAATCGTTATATCTTGGAACCAGAAGGCGCTGTCTGTGAAATTTTGGTATGTAAATATCCAGAATTGGGATCAGAGGTCACCTACATAGTATTCCTTTGAGTTAGACTGCTGAATTTGAGGTGAGACGACTGTTTGTGTTTTTCATGTCAAATTGAAAATATTTAGCTCCTCAGTATTTTTCTTCTAGGCTTTTACACAATGGGTTTATAACAAAACACTTGTTACCCATACAAAGTGTGAAGGGTAAGCTATAGTTTAGATTGTTTTTAGCAAGCTAATTAGATGTCAGATGGTTGTTGGCCTTGATGCTAGCAAGAAATTCAAGTTGGGGTTGGTCATCATATTTTTTTGGGGGTTGGTTGTCACATGTTATCTCAAGGCTGCAGCCAGAAAAGGAACCCAATAACGAAAGAAATTGTCAAGCTGTATCCTCACTGACACCCCAGAGAAGGAAAGAATAGAGCAGGAAAAGGCAGCTAGCATGCAAAAGAAAAGAGGGCAACAAAATCAAAACAACCCAGTGCATCCCAAACTAGACCAGAGGGGTATACTACGAAGCGAGATTAAGGGCTGAGCGAGGTCTGTTGAGTCTAAAGCCAGAGTTTTCAGAATCACGAAAGGTGGCTCTCTTTCTACCTGGCTAGATCACCGTGGTAACAGAGGCTGCACGGCTAACCTGCTCAGAGCAGTTTTTGTTTCAGAGTTTGAGCTTAAATTCGGCTCTTAGAGCGCTGCCCTTTAAGGAAACTACACATTTTGAAATCCCGTGGACCTGACTATATTGTCTGAGCGATATATTCTCACTGAGGAAACTCGTTAAATCAGTAAACTTATTGATCAGTAAGTTAATGAACGAAACGAAGCCGTGACATAAGGCTTACAGCAGAGTGAACTGTAACATCGCGCTGGGGCTTTTTGCCTCATGCATACAGTTATTGATGTAGAAAATGTTAAATAGCCTAGACCTACTGTATGCAGCGCTACTCTATGCTCTCACCTCAAATGGTTTTACCTGGCGATCTACACACACTGGCTCTTAATGAAGCGTTCTATAAAATCACAGTTTGCAACATTATTTCACTGTAGGCTTCTTTCTTTTCATCAGTAGCGATTACAGTTGGGACGTGACAGGTGACAGCTGTCACAGTTCGGACATCGCTGCAGACTCGCAGGTTAAGCTTCTCACAGTAGATTCATATTTGTCCGAAAAATACAGACTGCAGTTTTTTTAATGTAGGTCTTTTGGTATTTGTAAGATTCAAATAAAAGGTTAATAGTCTAAATCAAAATTGTATTCATTATGATGTGGCCCAAAGCTAAAGTGATTTTCCATAGGCTATTCATTTGGGGACAGTGTCAGACTTAAATTACATTCTTAAGTGTGGGACTATAGGCGTAGTGCTATAAATATAGCAAAGTAGCCTATATATATATTAGGCTAAATGGTATAGTGTTTAAATCCGAGTTCAACGTTTCATTGTTTTATAATGTCACGTTACGCACTGCGAGAACGATCGGCAAGATAAATAAATAATTTCCATGCTGGCAGCATTCCACTCTCCTTAGCCTATTTGCAGTGTTTTTTTCGGGTCTCTGATTTCTGCTGTAATAATTCAGATTGACAAACTCTTCCTCTTGAATGAGGTTGGCGACACACTTTTGTTTTACTCAGCTGCTCACAATCAGTCCGTTTGTGTAAAGTTAGCGGCACAAGATCAGTCCATTTTGTGCAGATGCAGAGTCAAATGACGGGTCAAACGCCCATTTTCATGGGGACGCGCACAGAGCCTGAAGCCGAAAACCTCGTTCAACATAAGAGGTTGATAACTTCCTTCGTGATACCGGTTAGCTCTGAGCGAGGGTATGTGTTATGTTGAACCAGATCAAAAAAAGAGAGCCGGGCTCTGTTGAGTTTGTTTCGTAGTATACCCCTCTGCTGCCAAGGCTACATTCATTTATGTAGGCCTATTTGTCAACTTGACAATGCAATTAAACTTACAAATTTAGTTCTACTTTCTTGCCTTCTTTTTAAGATTATTCCCATTAAGATAACATTGTGACAAACAACCCCATAGTGTTTGACAACCGACCCCTTAATGGGGTTGGTTGTCACAATGTGTAAGGGTGTCTTTGATGATTAATTTCTTCTTTATTACAATAAGTTAGAAAAAGTGAGGGATACACATTTCAAGCCAACACCTTAAGCTTCAATTTAATGTAGGAATGACTATTAAAATATGTTTAGGTGATAAGCAATTCTCACTAGAGTAAAAAGTGTGCCTACTTACCCCGTTCTCCTCTATTTGAGCATCCTGAAGGAATAACTGAGGCAATCTGTGTAGCTTTCCATTCAACTTAGTAGTGTACATTGATGTTTGCCAAAATCAATTATTTGATATTGTCACTTAGTGCTTTAAGATGTTTGTTTCTAAATGCTACACAGACTGACTTAAACACGATGACCATTAAGGTCAAAACACAACAACATTGCAAAAAACACAAATCACAACTGTTCAGAGAACACAGTATTGGCTTAGCACGAGGAGAATTATTGGTGGGCCACTCTGGTTTTTGGGCTGTGAGGGCCGGTGTTCCGCATGGCACTGGGTTGAAACATCAGTATACCGATTGGCTTAATCTGCCGTTGATCAGTGCACATGAAAAACACTATCTGTAGAGCGCATTTAAGTTACTGCTTATGCAAACTGAACAATCCCGACAGTTTCGGCTTCACATTAAAAGCATTTAATGGTTATAGGCAGGTTAGACTCTTTTATCTAGTGAATGTGATTTGGAGAATGTTTGGTCTACATGTTCACAATACATCTACATTGTTTCAGTGTTCAGTTTTCCACTATTGGTAATGGCCGTATCTCACTGGGCTGCGACTGTTTGCGACACGTTGGAGACTGCATTCGCGAGGGAGTCTCTAAACTGTCTTGAAACGTTCGCGGGGGTCTCAATTTCCTTGCATGAGTCGCAGAGCCTTGCTGTCCTGTTGCTTGAATTTTGAAACATGTTCAAAAAATGTGTGCGACAAATTTACTCTCAAAATAGTCTCAGAGTGGTCTTAGGTTTGTCGCACGCGTCACAAACCCTTCTCAGTTTAATCTCCGCGAGTCAGAAAGTGTGAGACGTGTGAGACAACTTTGTGAGGGTCTGGCGACATATGAAACTACACTCAACAAAAATATAAACGCAACACTTTTGTTTTTGCTCCCATTTTTCATGAGAGGGACTTAAAGATCTAAAATTCATTCCAGATACACAATATCACCATTTCTCTCAAACATTGTTCACAAATCTGTCTAAATGTGTGATAGTGCGCACTTCTGCTTTGCTGAGATAATCCATCTCACCTCACAGGTGTGCCACATCAAGATGCTGATCTGACATCATGATTAGTGCACAGGTGTGCCTTAGACTGTCCACAATAAAAAGCCACCCTGAAATGTACAGTTTTGTCTCACCGCAAAATGCCACAGATGCCACAAGCATTGAGGGAGCGTGCAATTGGCATGCTGACAGCAGGAATGTCAACCAGATCTGTTGCTCGTGCATTGAATGTTCATTTCTCCACCATAAGCCGTCTCCAAAGGCGTTTCAGAGAATATGGCAGTACATCCAACCGGCCTCACAACCGCAGACCACGTGTAACCACACCAGCCCAGGACCTCCACATCCAGCAGGTTCACCTCCAAGATCGTCTGAGACCAGCCACTGAGACAGCTGCTGAAACAATTGGTTTGCATAACCAAACAATTTCTGCACAAACTGTCAGAAACCGTCTCAGGGAAGCTCAACTGCATGCTCGTCGTCCTCATCGAGGTCTTGACCTGACTCCAGCTCGTCGCCGTAACAGACTTGAGTGGGCAAATGCTCACATTCGATGGCGTCTGGCACGTTGGAGAGGTGTTCTCTTCACGGATGAATCTCGGTTTACATTGTTCAGGGCAGATGGCAGACAGCGTGTGTGGCGTCGTGTGGGTGAGCGCTTTGCTGATGTCTATGTTGTGGATCGAGTGGCCCATGATGGTGGTGGGGTTATGGTATGGGCAGGCATCTGTTATGGACGAAGAACACATGTGCATTTTATTGATGGCATTTTGAATGCACAGAGATACCGTGATGAGATCCTGAGGCCCATTGTTGTGCCATACATCCATGAACATCACCTCACGTTTCAGCAAGATAATGCACGGCCCCATGTTGCAAGGATCTGTACACAATTCTTGGAAGCTGAAAATGTCCCAGTTCTTGCATGGCCAGCATACTCACCGGACATGTCACCCATTGAGCATGTTTGGGATGTGCTTGACCGGCGTATACGACAGCGTGCACCACTTCCCACTAATATCCAGCAACTTCGCACAGCCATTGAAGAGGAGTGGACCAACATTCCACAGGCCACAATTGACAATCTGATAAACTCTATGCGAAGAAGATGTGTTGCACTGCATGAGGCAAATGGTGGTCACACCAGATACTGACTGGTTCTGAGTTCCCAGACCCCCAATAAAGCAAAAAATGCACATTTCAGAGTGGCCTTTTATTGTGGACAGTCTAAGGCACACCTGTGCACTAATCATGATGTCAGATCAGTATCTTGATGTGGCACACCTGTGAGGTGGGATGGATTATCTCAGCAAAGCAGAAGTGCTCACTATCACACATTTAGACAGATTTGTGAACAATGTTTGAGAGAAATGGTAATATTGTGTAACTGGAATGAATTTTAGATCTTTAAGTCCATCTCATGAAAAATGGGAGCAAAAACAAAAGTGTTGCGTTTATATTTTTGTTGAGTGTAAATTGCGACTGATTTGAGACAAAAATGAGACTGACATTCCGTTTGTGCAACGCTCGCCAGACATTCACAAGACGTTCACAAGACATAAATGTGAGCTCCTGGCATGTTTTGGCCAGGACTTTGGAAAACGTGTCGTGAGGAACCAACTCAGTGAGACTGCAAGTGAAAATTGTTGCATATTTTCTCGCAATTGTATGTCTCCAACTTGTCGCACACTGTCGCAGCCCAGTGAGATAGGGGCTTAATGGAGGCAGCAGGTTTTGCTTAGGAAGGAGAATGTATTGGAAAAAATCACATATCTCTGTGAGTCTCACAGTGTCATAGAAGGGACAGGCTAAATCGTTAGATCGTAAAACATAATCCATGATGATCAAGTTGTTCTAAACACAGGAGGGGAAAACAATGTCATTGAGCAACTGACCACTACAGTGAGGAACCTGTAGCACCAAACACACAAGTGTCTGTATGCATCAAGAAGACTGTCCACAAAGAAAAGACTACTGGCAATAGAAAGTGAACAATACATGTAAAAGCAACTGTTGATTGTGTACCCAGAGGTTTGCTTCATGTTTCCAACATGTCTCTTTAGCCTCCACATGTGCACCAGAGTGAGTCAACAGGGGACGCTAGAGGAGTGAGAGATCTGTATAGCTAATTCACCATTGACATGCCTTATATTCATCCACAGCATAAGGCAGCGCGATAGAAAGCTAATAACGTTGGCAACATAACCTCAGGACAGAAGCTTTCACTAAAGGGGGCATCTGTTGAGGGATGGAGAGCTCATCAAAGGATTAGCCTCTCATTATGTGACAGCTCTTCAGTTTATGCCTAGTACATTTTTACTAACAAAAAAGGGCTTCATTAATTTTCCACTTGGGGAAAGTCCCTCTCACTTGTAGTATTTTCAGTTGCTTTTTTCTTAATATTGTTCTCTTATTGTCCTGTCAGCATATCCAGAGAAGAAAAATAAGGTTACATTTACATAAGTGTGTATATAGTGAAGCTTGTTTGGTGTGTGTGAGTCCCTCCCCCTCCTCCCCCTTTGTGGCTGTATTAAAGGATGTGTTCACAAATTTAAAATGTATTCATTTGTCTTAAAACTATAGTCATGTGACAGTACAAACACTGGAACTGGTTTTCATGTCTTTCCCTTTTAGCCTATTAGCAAAACAGTAGCCCTGTTTCAGAGAGGTGGAATCAGTCACATCCTGGTTGGTTTTATGATGAGACACTGCAGGTGAATAGGGTCAAACCAACCAGTTGATTACTTACATTAAATATTAAAACATTAACATTACAACTATTATTTTTTGGAATACATTTTTCCAGAAATGTTTGAATAAATATGCAAATTTGGCAATATCTTACTAATTATGTGTACATTGGCATCTCAATATTTTTTAAAAAATCTAGATGTTGGAGAAATACGGTGGCGCTGAGCATTCACCAAATAAAAAAAGTTTCAAACCTTATCTAGCCGTTAGCACACCAGGATCTTGTAATTACGACATCAGTATCTCGTAATTACGAGAAAAGGATCTCATAATTACGAGATAATGATCTCGTATTTACGACATCAGGATCTTGTAATTACGAGATCAGGATCGCCCTCTCATTCATCAGTAACGTGGCTGCTGGTTGCAGGACTGCAACGATGACGCTATCCGACGTTATCGATTTTTATTTCCTGCTTGGATTGAGGGATTAGGAAATATTGATGTTTCTTAAAAGTAAGGAGGGTATTACTAGGAGTAGTAGCTATGTCAACATTGTGCAGACATGCAGTCACTGGGACTGTTCAGGAGAAAAGCCCAGTCGGACCTCAGCAGCTGATCAAGAGTGTAAAACCGAAAGTGTGTCCCTGAGGTCCGCGGTGCGATCGCTGATTGATGAATGAAGAGTAAAACATCTTTAAAATAATTGTATTAGATGATTTTGGATACAGCCTTTTTTCATTTTATAAATCAGAAAATACTTGTATGTAGGCTATTAATAATGCATTCTGGCATGTTTCTAAGAGGAAAATGTATCAGAAGTCAGAACCAACCTCAGAATAGTGCCATGAATGCTTATGGAAAGTTTAGTTGATGTCAGTGCTTTAGAAGTTGAGATTTCTGGTTTAGAGTATTGAAAAAAAGCTATTATTAGATAATGTCCGTTAGAAATGGTTGCATACGAGAAATATACAGAGACAAACAGACAAAGTCGGGTCAAATAAACACATTAATGTACATTTTGGACCTTTGAGTCATACAACTTTAATATGAAATAAACTATTGTTAGGTTGGTAAAATAAACAAAAATCTCAAAATTGACTCGTGCTGTCCTGCAATGTTTCCTGCATTAATGCCTTCAGTGTCTACGTGAGTGGAAAGACAGCGACTGGTGCTTTGCCTCTGTTGTAAAGCTCATTGTTATGGCATTTCATGAATCATAACAAAAGAAAAAATGTCATCCCTCATCTGCTGTGACAAAACAAACAGGTACATTGTCGATTAGATTGTCACAAGACAGATAATTTCGCTCTCACCCAACATGTCACCTTCCCAACCCATGACAAAGGACACATCCTCGACCTTGTCTGCTCCATCAATCTCCCTGTACTCAACCTCCACCCATGCCCCTTTCCCCTCTCTGATCACAAACTTATACTGTTCACCATCCTCTCCCCCACCCCCCACCTCCCACCCCCGCCCCCTCAGAGAAATCACCTTCCGTAACCTCAAATCCTTTGATCCCCACCATCTCTGTGACCTGCTCTCCTCCACTCTCCCTCTGGACTCAACCCTCAGCTCACCTGATGAGCTTACAAACCACCTTAATTCTACCCTGTCTTCCTCCCTCAACACCCTGGCTCCCCTAAAAACCAAAGCTGTCTCCTTTAATACCTCCTCACCCTGGTTCACACCTGCACTCCGCAAACTGAAACAGACCGGCCGCCAACTCGAACGACTCTCCAAAAAAACCTCACTCACAGTCCACCACCAAGCCTACAAACTCCACCTCACTGCCTACAAAGACGCCCTCACCGCTGCCAAGTCTGCCTACCTCTCCGCCATCTTCTCTGACCCCTGCCAAACCCCCAGAACCCTCTTCTCCACAGTGAGCAACCTCCTCAAACCCTGGACCAGCACCCTCTCCACCTCCACCCCAGATCTCTATAACTCATTCCTCCAGTTTTTCGCTGACAAAATCACCACCATCAAACATCCACTTTTCCCTGTACATGAACCCCCTGCACTCTCAATGGCCCCTCCCCTACCCATTTCGCTGGACCTCCCAACCCCTCCTCCCCATTGCCGTCTCTCCCACTTCGACCTGGTTGCCCCTCTTGCACTCTCCAAACTTATAAGCTCCTCCAAACCTACTACCTGCTCCCTTGACCCCCTCCCCACTCCCCTGCTCAAGTCCTGCCTCCCCGTTCTCTGCCCCTACCTCACTAAACTCTTTAACTCCTCACTGTCCCATGGAATTGTCCCCTCTGCTTTCAAATCTGCTCACTCACACCCCACGCTGCTGAAAGACTCATCCATGCCTTCATCTCCTCCCGCCTTGACTATTGCAATTCACTCCTCGCCGGCATCAGCCCCACCGCAATTAACAGACTCCAACTGGTCCAGAATGCAGCTGCCCGTCTCCTCACTCATACCAACTCGTGGAACCACATCACCCCAGTCCTCAAAAAGCTCCACTGGCTCCCCATTTCATTCAGGATCGATTACAAACTCCTGGTCCTCACCTACAAAGCCCTCCACCATCTGGCCCCCCCATATCTCACTGACCTCCTTTCCCCCATCAACCCCCCCGGGCCCTCAGATCCTCCTCAGCCAGTCTCCTCTCCACCCACACATCAAAACTCTGCAGCCTTGGCGACAGAGCCTTCTCTAAGGCAGCTCCCAGGCTCTGGAACAGCCTGCCCCAACATATCCGTGACTCTGAGTCCCATCACCATCATCCTCAAGACCCATCTCTTCTCCTCCGCCTAACCCTAGTTCACCCACCAACCCAACTCTATATCTTCTTTTTGTTTGTTTATTGTTTTGTTTTTGTAAAGCGCTCTGAGTGAGAGAAGAGCGCTATATAAATAAAGTGTATTATTATTATTATTATTATTATTATTATTATTATTATTATTATTATTATTATTATTATTATATTATTATAAGAGATTCACATCACAGAACATGAATACTTTTTTACAAATGTAAAGTTTGTCTAACTTACCTTGCGTTCCAAATCACATACTTTTTCTTTTTACTACACACATACATAAAGTACAGAAGAGTTTAAGGGCCACAGGAGAGAAAAACAATCAAATAAGGAAGATTCTTTTTTCATTATGTCGAGAATAAAGACGAATACTGCAAAATGCTATTGGAATTAGTGGGGCATTTTTTTATTTTCAGCATACTATAATTGACGTGCATGTATTGGGACATCCTAAATCTTTTTCTGGCATACTAAATAGTATGGAAGTATGGGTATTGGACCTCAGGGTTATTGACTGCTGAACAGTCATACAGTGTGAATGTGTCTGTCTCTCATGCATGCTCTCTGGAGGACATTCAGTGTAATGCAGCAGCATAGTGCTTTGGCGACATCGTGTGGTCACATGGGAGAACACACTCGGATGCAGTAGGCATTGTGTGCCATCACTACCACACCAACTCTATACTGATGTTTTAAAGTCTGCCTAAGTTCCAACTATTTAAATTCAAATGGATAGTTTAAACAAGGGCAAATTAACCATACAAAAATAAACCAGGATTCATTGTGACCACATTGTGTTAGATTGAAGACATCCCCAAACCAGATAAAGGGCTGATAGATCTTTCTTTTTTTTCAGTTGCCAAAAGGTGAAAATCAGACTGTTGTAAAGCGCAGAAGCACACTTTTGCAACATTTGTCAGTCAGACACGAAGATAGGTCAAAACTCCCCACTCTAAATTATCCATAAATGTCAGTTATCATTTTAATATCAAATATTTCATTGTATGTTGCAATTAAGAAATGATAAGCTCATGCAGCAGCATCAGCCCCTAGAGGTTGTACTTAGTATCACACCGTAAAGTCAAACCAACAACCAACTCGGTTTAGCGGTTTGTAGAGCTAATAATGTTAAACTTTGATATTGGTAGTAGAGGAAAGGCATTTGGGTCATTCAAGAAAAGCATGAATATGTTCAGAACATTTCTTGGCTGATGAGAAACTTTTTGTCTGAGGTGGATATGGAAATCCAGGGTTTCAAATAATATAATAAAATTATTTAATCAAATCAAATAACTGTAAATAATTGACACGTTTAAAATATAAAAGTAAGAAAGATTTAACTGACAAATAATGCCATATTACTGTTCAGACTTTTTGCTTCGAAAATATAATTCAAATGGAAACAACTACTGTTCCTTTTCAACTGAACATATTTATAGGTTATCATATCACATATAGTTTAATAGTAGAAAATGGTTTAATATACTCATTCAATAAACGTTTTAAATGCAAACTTGTGTGCAGGAATGTCTTTTTCCTTTTTTATTTTCGTTATCATTATTTTTACATTTACAGAAGACCATTCAATCTAATGGACTCCATACAAAGCATACACAGCAATCGATAAAGACATCCCTCATGGTAGAAGAGTTGATAGATCATTTTATTACGGGTTCATCAATAGTTTGGACATATAATCATCTCATAACAATACAATATAAGATCAGAAGAGTATGACATAGCACTTTAAAGGAATGTCATACTTTAAAAAAAAAAATCATAAATAAGAGCATAAATAAAACCAAATACATGTTGTCTACTGAGATATAGATCTTTAAGTATTACTAATGACTAAACTTGTGTCTGCATGCGTCATGAAACACCCTTTAAAAGATTCCCAGTACAAACACAAGAGATCAGTGTGAGCTATATGAGTGGAGAGAATCTACACAATGACGCTATGAGGCTACTAGACCATATACTGAGGAAAAGGCCCGACATACAGAACAAGGGACTCAGGAAGCACTTTAGAGATACCTCTCTCTCTCACACTAACTAACACACACACACACACACACACACACACACACACACACACACACACACACACACACACACACACACACACACACACACACACACACACACACACACACACAGTGCATATTCCATTATGGTCATTATACAAATGAATCGCAAACACATAGTGTGAGTAACTGACCACCATGGGAGACCCTGATTTTATAAACTACATTTCCCATCTGTTCCTGAGGAGAAAAAAAAGAGCAGACAATAATGCCAGCTCAAGCACACCATTGGTTGGAATTACAATGGGTTTTCTGTAGCATTACATCCAAGGTTGTCCTCTAAGACAGTCCAGGACTGCCAATTAAAAAAAATAATAATAATCATTTATCATTTAATTCCAGTTTTCATTTAATTTGAAAAAAATGTAAATGTCAAAATGTATGCTTTCTGTGGGGTCAATACAACCTCAGCAAATTTAAGTGTGGTTTGCAATAGCTTTTTCACAGTTTTCACCAATTTGTAAAGTTAATTATGCATTTTATTTATTAATTTTTGATCCCCTCTGGAGTACATTTATAGTTATTTAATCAAAGGATTTCCCACACAAATAAAATAAATTGGGTTTGATTAAGATTTTATATTGGCAGCTTTGATCTTCTTTAGTATTCTACCGTTTGGTTTCAATGTTCAAGCAGTGGTCAAAATGTTCACTTTTGACCACTGCTTCAAGGTTTGTCCATTCCCTAACAGACACTATGCATGTCTATCTCTCTCTCTCTCTCTCTCACACACACACACACACACACACACACACACACAAACACACAGAGTAAGCTTGCTACTGGAAAATTGGAAATGATTCAATAAATCAATAAATGGTAAAAAGATGTATGGCCCTTTCCTTTTGATAAGAAGGGGATTTCACATTGAATATGGCTCACTGTCATCATAATTCAAACACAGAGGTAATTTGCTCCTGTACAAAATGACACAAAATACACACACACACACACACACACACACACACACACACACACACACACACACAGCTAACCTTTACAAAAGAAAATAAATAAAATAAATATAGAATACTTTCATCAACAGCACATCATCATCGTCATCATAAATTAGTGTATAGAGTCCTTTGGATCCTACTTTTGATTATACCATACTGTTCCTCTGGAAAAATAAATGGCAGTTACAGTATATAAGAGGTCATCACAATATATGTTGGCATTAATTGTAGTAGATAAATGGCATTATCATCACACAAAAACAGCATGAAAGTGGCTCTATATGAAAATCATTCTGGCCCCAAACATGTTCTTTTGTCAGCAGGTCTATGCAACATGAAACCCGGATGGATTTGGAATGTCTTTTTATGGAACGTCAGCACTCTAGTCAGGAAGTCCCCAAAAGTCTAGCAGATAGAGAAAGCTTTATGTTGGACATAGCTTTTTATATGCTTGTTTTCCACTTCTTTGTATTAAAGGAATACTCCAGCAAATTATTATTGCACTTGCATACAATATGAGGGACTGACAGCTAAAAATGAATGGTCAAAACTAGAGAAACATCGTCCTTTTTAGTCCTTTTATTGAGGATCAGCTACAAAAGTGCTGTATCCTACATTTCCCAGCATGCAACTTGAAAGTAGAGGGACACCTTTTCAAACTCAACACCTCCAGTTTGAAACAAAAGCTTTTTTGATCTTCAAACCAAAGTTGTGATCACTCCAAACACGTCACAGTTGGTGTAAGTCATTCAAGACATTTAACAAGTCTTCTAACAGGCCGAGTGGGAAGTTGCTGGGGTGGCCCTTTAATGTGACAGTAGCAGAAATGACAATATGGCTGGATTATTTCAAAATACATGCAGAATCTAGAATATGCTTTACAATTGTGTTTGATTATAGTAACAAAATCAATACTCTGATATTAAGTTGTGTATAGCTTAAAGGAATACTTCACCCATACAGAACCAGCGTTCTATCATTATAAAATAACTATTATAATATAATGAATGAGGTTTTTCTTCCCTCAGTCTTCCCTTACGGCCTCTGCACACATCCTACCTCTACCGCGCGTCTGCCTCGCGTCTGCGTCGGACTTTTTGTCACTGACCATGTAATCAACCTAGAGCGGGCACACATCCAACCTCAGACGCACTGCTGATGCGCGTCGGAGGCACGTCTGCAGCGACGCTCCCCTTTACCTCAGGAGGCTCGCCTGAGAGCCGCGCGTCTCTCTCGGGTCTCTCTGCTTTAACTGATAGAGAAATACTCTGCTGAGAGTCATATTGACTTCATACCGGCAGCTTTCGCTGTAGTTTCACCATTTCCTGGTGTGTCCCTTTCAAAATAAAACTTCCAACAAGCGAAAATGTGTCAAAAAAAATAAAAATAAAAAAAGGCAATGGGGCGCACAGATTACTGTCCAGACTCAATATTAGACTCAATATAAATCATATGCATCATAAATGACACGAAAGAACTTCATTTGTAATGGGAATTATCTATGAAAACTTTGTGTAGAAAGATAGGGTTTTAGAAGCAGCGCTGCAGCAGCAGCTGAGACGTTCCATGTGTGTCTGAGAAAAGTCCGAGAGACGCAGCAGTACGCGCTCCAGAGGTAGACGCAGGATGTGTGCAGAGGCCGTAAGTCTTCCCTTGGCCCAGCTGTCCTGTTAATTCTAACCCTTACTGTGATGTCACAGTAAGGAAAAGGTAGGGTTAGACAGTGAGACCATAAAACACTCTTTCTGCCTTTTCTCAGGCTAAGATGATCCGATTTCAATTTTTTTTGCACATTTATACTAAATAGGATCTCCGAGTTCAATACACCTTCATATTCCAATCGGTGAAGTACGCCTTTAACTAACCATTATAATAATACTAAACAAATCAGGTCTGGGTTGGTGGCCTAACCACCAAATTAGAAAATAAAAACCCAGACGTTTAAATTAAATTGCAAGTAGAAATGTATCTTATCTCATTTATTTGTAGCTCAAGGATTGTCTGATTTAGATAACTACATTAAAGACCATCCTAAGAATACTAATAAAATATACCTTTATTGCTCCATATGTATCCCGTATGGATCACAGGAATGTGTAGTTATTGAATTAATAAATACCATGTTTTAAATAATCAATACATTAGATAAATATGTATGTATGTGTATATATGTATATATTATCCGCTTGTCTTGTTGCTGTAACAGTTCAAGCTAATTTGTAACACTGAAATATTTCAGTTTTTTTTGTAATAAAAATACTTGTATTTGTGTCATCCAGCCATATTCTCATTTTTGTTTCTTTCATACTAAATATAAGTATGGAAGAACCTAATTCATAGTAATGAAAGCTATTGTGGAGTTTACTATTACTCCTACTGAACCAGAGTCACTCAAACACCTTGAGACATGAATTGCAACTTCATTCCTATTCTAAATATCTCATCTTTTTGGAGAAGGTCAATTTACCTGGAACACAGAACAGCCAATTGGTTCTGAATATGTCTAGCCTCTAAGCTCAGCATGTACATGATGACAACCATGTGGCTATGTAGAACAAATACTCTATCCCTGTGTTCCAAATCACATACTAATTATTTTTACTACACTACATACTAAAATACAGAAGAGTTTAAGACTGTGTAAACCTGTTACAAAGATACAATAGCTTTCCTTAGCTCAGACGATTGGTCTAAAGTTGAAAGAGGTCTTTTATGTTCGGTATAGACTCCACATGGCAACCCCTGTAAAATGGCTAGGTTGAACCTGTACCAATGCATGTATTCCCATTAAGGAATGTCAATTTTTTGCCATTGCTTGATTTAACCAGGCCCTCAGTCAAAAGCATTCAGTTTAACTCTCAATCACACGCGGAGCCCAAAGCTAATAGTATTACAGCACTGTAGACAAAGGGATATAATGTACAGCAGATAATGTCAGGCCACATTATCATACTATCTGGTGATGTTTTTTTTTGTTGTTGTAAGATTTCAGAATTGGTCAAAAATACAGTGCAGATTAACAATGTAGATCTCGTCATTAGGCAAAATCGCCATTAATTAAGGAATGCTAGTCACAAAGGATTAGATTAGGCATTTGTGTCCAAAATATTCTGATGGCCGTATACACACAAATAAAAAACTCAGCCTTGATATTTGTCCATCTAGCAGCATTTAAATGTTAGCGTAGCTCACTGTAGCATCTAGAAAAAACTGCATTGAAACATCTTTAAAATCAGAAAAACGAGTTAAGCTTTGTTAGTTGCACAACTAGAGTAGGAGAGGCGCCATGAGATGAATACACTGCATATTGGATACAGACTCATTCCATCTTATTCATTATATACCATCTTGTGTAACATAGTTTGAGCACTTCCATAAAAGTCACGTTGTTCCACTGAGTATTGCTTAAGTGTCAATGTACCCTGTTAAAGACAAATCACCTTTGAATGTCCAGACGTGAATTTTGGGGAAGATAGTATGTGAGCATGTGGTGATCATACAAACACCTCATTCAAATCATCCCAACATTATTCAGCATTGTTTCTGCTATATAGCATAGTGCCTCTGAAAGTAGTGGACCTTTAGAATGAACTCCATGGCTTTTTGTCTTAGTTACAAAAGCAGGGTTCAAAATAAAATTCTGTTTATTTATAACTTCACTTTTATTTTGGTAGTTTTGGTCATCAAAAGTGTAATGGCTAAATGACAGAAGGGCAACGCAATAAGCCCATCAAAACGTTTTTAAAAACAAATCCCCAATCTTCACTGTGGATAACTGATTCAGAAAAATCGATGGCTCTTGATTAGTGTCGCCACCTGTGGATTCCCTGTGACCCACTTATACAATTATTACGGTAAAATTTGGATCAGCAACCAAAACTAATGATGTCCAACGATATGAAAATACATGTTAGTTTGTTAAACAACAGAATTTAACTTTGAATACTGATATTAAAACTATTATCTTTGTTTTTACAATGACATTGAGTTGAAGAAAGAGTCGGTGGTGTGCGGAGACACAGAGGACAATGTTTGCTCAACAGTGATCATGGCGTTCTCTGTTCCAGACGGAAGAGAAAGACACTGTTTGGATATTACAACAGCCTGGAGTGTCCACACAGACACAAGACCTGAAAGGATTCCATGAGTGCACATGTGTTCAGTGTGTGTGTGTGTGTGTGTGTGTGTGTGTGTGTGTGTGTGTGTGTGTGTGTGTGTGTAAACCAGTGTGCATGTCAAGTGTTCCCATGACAAGAGTTAATGATTGTGTGTTTACTAATGTGTGTCTGTCTGTTTGTTTGTGTATGGTTGTCCATCACTGTGCATATACAGGTACATGTTTAGTGTCATTTTACAGAGACCTACAATCCTAAAGAGTTGTGCTTCAAACGATGTAGCTCATACGACCATGTCTAAAGTCAAAGGCTTATCTAGCAGTTGAATATGTGTAAACCCCAGTCATCTTAGGGAGCGTGATTTTGGTTTTATAATGCTGTTTGATGATCCAACAAGCATTAGTCACTTGTTTTAACTATAGTGACACTTTAACCCAAACACACCACCAAAATCCTTCTCTGAAAATTAAACAGATAGGTGACAACAGCATTTCTCCACTGCAAAGAGTGAATTAGGCTAAATGTAGCAAATTATGTATGATGTCTGTGCGTTTTAGCACTTATGACTAAGGAAGATTATTACTGGAAAAAATACTAAGGTAACACGTTAACTCATCATTAACTAGCCGTATATATGAATTCTAAGGTAATGCTTAATAAGCACTAACTGTTATGCTTAGTTAATGCTTACCTTAGAATTGGTTAACGAAGGATAGCTCATCCTAAGCAAGCATAAACTAACCGCTATAACTAAGCATAAGTTAGTAACAGTTTATAGCATTAACAAAGCATTAATTAACTTGTCATTTATGTACCCTTATTGTAAAGTGTTACCAATAGTAATGTTTTCTTTTATCAGTTTGAATGGAACAGCCCCATTGCACATCCAAATCATATTCGGTTACACCCTTAACACTAATGTAAGCCTTGGTGTGGACAACCATACATTTTTGTGTTTCTGCTTTTTTGTTGTGTATGGTGTGTGTGTGTGTGTGTGTGTGTGTGTCCTCATAGCCTGGTCTGAGCCTCGGGGATGTAGATCTCGATGCTGTCTGCGCTCTCTGTGGCAGAGTTCTGCCGTACGGAGGCAGCCCTCTTGGCGGCCAGCAGGCGCTTCCTGGCCTCCTGCCGCTGCTTCTCTGCACTCTCCAGGGAGCGGTCGCGGGCCAGGGGGGGGCGCTGGCGGGCCAGGGGGTTGGGGGGGACTTTGGGAGGCTTCAGAGGCACAGCAGGGGGCAGCCTCCTCTCCTGATAAGGACGGGAGGGGTGAAGGGGAAAGGGGAGAACATTTCAGGAAAAAGGACAGATGTGTGTGTTTCTGCATGTGTGTTTGTCAGTAGCCCCTTTGACACAGAGATTGCGGCATATTGACGGAATGACGGTACGTCAATATGCCGCTTTGCTGGCACATCAGTGTGCCAATTTACACAGCGTTACACATTCTGAAATGAAAGAGGGGCGCCGGTCAGCTGCTTTACAACAACAACACTGGCCGGTGAATTGAGAGCAGAAGTGCTGGAGCTTAAGAGGGCCGTCTTTTACTGTCCCCATGATGTGCCGGTTGATCTCGCCCTCGCACTGAGTCCAACATCACTGGGACTGTTAACCAAACTGACAAAATCACTCCGCTCACTTACGAGCTTCACCTGTGTGTGTGTGTGTGTTTGTGTGTGTGTTTCTTTGTGTGGCTGTGAGCGATATATGCCATATACACACACACACACAGTGTGTGTGAAGTCACGTTACTGTAGACAGAAATAAAGTGTGGATATACGCTCAGACATCAGAATAATAATAGCAGTGGCGATCCGGTCACAGTCTAGCTTAGCCTAGCCTATAGCTTTTCCAATTCATTGAATAATTTCCCCTGTGTAGAAATACTCGTAAACTCTGGAAAATGAAGCGTGGGGGTTTGGATTGAGCAGCGGGCCTTATAACCAGGTAGATTATACACCGTTCACTTTCTTTGGTGTTTTTTACGGGACATCAGCCAGCCGTGGTTAGTTAATGTTAAACACATTTACATTACTCCCTCTCATGTGATATTTGCTTAACTATCCATCGTCCTTCAACTGCTAACATGGTCGCATGTTTAGAACGTAGGCTATGGAGCGTCAAACTCGCCCCTGTTCCGCAACAACAAGCAGACGCATTTAGACAGAGAGGCGCAACAGATTGTGTCAGCAATTTTGCTACCTCGGAAGTAGTAACGAATTGTTCTGCAACGGTACCATTTATACAGCAGGGCGAAGGGCGGAAAGGCCGACATTTTCCCGGCTTTCACTGGCTGTGTAAAAGGGGCTTATGTTTGTTGGTGTGTGTGTATGTGTGTGTGTGTATGTATGTATGTATGTATGTATGTATGTATGTAATGTATGTGTGTGCATGTGTGTATATGGTTGTGTGTGTGTGTGTATGTGCCTTTGATGTGATACCAAAAACAGAGGGTCCATTTGGCAATTAGCTAAGCTTTGACACACACATGTATGTCTGTATGTATGTCTGTTTTTCAGTCATGCACATTTTAAAGCTTTCTGACTTAACTGCTCAGGATGTAGCTTCTAAAATTCAGTTTTCACTTTTATCTCCTCAACCTACAACTGCAGTGTAAACAGTGTGCTCCATACTTAGCAATGTATTAGTGGGGAAGGATAATTAGCCATGTTCACTCCACTTCATCTATGTGGACAGAGAGCTAAAAGCACACACAACATAAAGCCAGACAATACTGGAAAGCTACTGGGTAAGTCTCTTGTATGATTCTTACACCGTTTCAAAGTGTTCCGATTTTTGTTTATAGGTATTTTTATATGAAATGTTCGTTCTGTGCAAACAGGTTTTTCAATTGTAGGGTATTTATAATATGATGGTTACCGAATGTAACTCATACTCTTATTTATAGGTGTGTGTGTGTGTGTGTGTGTGTGTGTGTGTGTGTGTGTGTGTGTGTGTGTGTGTGTGAGAGAGTATATATACAGTATATGCATGTATATGTATGTCAGCGCATATGTGTTGCGCATATATTGTTGTGATTTCATGCATAATTTTGTATTGAAATGTCTATGATGCAATGTGCATGAATGGTGTGTCAAGTGTGGACCCCAGGAAACATGGGGATCCTTTCTTAAACAGTAGACATGGTGAGGCGGCAGCAGGAGGAAGCAAGGAAGGAAGGAGAGGTAGAAGGAAAGCATGGACGCATGGACACAGACAGGATGGATGGACGGAAGCCCAGAGGGGTCAAGGCCCTGTGCTGGTGGTGGTATAGCAGTTATGCCTTCACTGTCAACACAAAAAAACACAGGGAAAGAAAAAAATATATAATAATGAGAGCAAATGAGGAAGCCAGCTGAATCAATAAACACAATGTTCCACACACTGCTGAAAGACAGACCAGGCATCTGAAAAAATGATTGACAGATATCCATATCTGTATCGCCATAGAGACCAAGTCAGACAACCATGCACTACTGCACCATGGGAGAAAAACACTGAGTGATTCTGCAAGGCTTCCTTTACTTCTGTCATGGTCATGTATTGATATTCCATTTGCATTAATAAAAGCGTTTTCTTTATTTGGACAACAAGAATTCACCGTAGTATATTTTGTTTAGAACGCCTGCTGTCACTACTTTAACGGTGGGCATGTCAAACAAAGCATAGAAAGCTTTCATCCAGGAGCCTCGGCTGTGAATACACACTCATTATGGGCTACTAAAGATATATAGAGTACTTCTTATAATATATATTAGGTTCAGAGCATGAGTCTTGTAGTTAAAACAATTGGAGCTTATAAAGTGCCCTGTGATAGGACATACCCCTATTTATGTAAGGGCCCCTACAAACTATTCTCATTATAGAAATGTCTTTTGTGTTTTAAGAGCAATCTGAACCACATGGGTGTAAATACATATGCTCATCTTAAGCTAAACTTCTGATCAGGAACAGTGGGTTTCTGTTGAGCCTGCTGAATAGTTACCAGACTAAGGAAATGTGTGTTCACCTAACCGTAACTAACCCTTTGCCCTGAGTAGAAGATGGGGAAAATATATATAGACTGTTTAATTTTAGGAGTAAATCACATTGGGAAAAAAATCTCTGACACAACAGCAATGTCCCTTTGGGTGGACCATAGGCACAAGTAATGCAACATTACCAAATGAGACATAACACATTGCTCATAGCCATGAAATGAAGGAACTGGCACAACATCTGGCGCTTCCATGCAGATGGAGTGTTGTTTTCTGTGTGCGTACCTTCCTCTCCGGCGGCTCCAGGGCTCTCCAGTTGTTGGCTCGGAGCTGGTGGAGCTCATCAAACTTGAGGCTGACATTCTCAATGGACAGCTGAAGCATGTCCCAAAAGCCAGCCAGGTCTGAGGCAACAGGCCGGGACTGGGCCTTCAGGTTCTATCACAGTGAGAAAGGAGGAGAAGGAATAGTATAGCAACCACCAAAGGCAGGGAAGAACAGAATACTTTTACACTATCATTTAATGTTAAAGGAATAGTTCAACACTTTAAAGTTGTTTTTTGTTGCCTCACTCTCTCGCAAAGGTGACAGAAACCGTACCTGTAACTGTGCATGCATTTCTGATATAGAAATGGGGCAAAGGTCGCTCATCCAGGTTAGCTTAGCTCAAACACTGGTAGTCAAGGGGAGTAGGTAAGAAGATAAACTTTACAATATCACTTAACTGTGTGCTTGTTGGGACTGGTTTATGTGTTACGCTCTATAATTTTTTACATTTTATGTCATTTTAGAACCAAATACATATGTGACCGTCACAGGCACTTCCTGGTTTTCTTCCAGTGTATATGTGATTCTCAAATGACATAAAGTGTAGAACATATAAAGCGAAACACGACATGGTAAATAAACAAATCCCAACAAGCACGCAGGAGCATTGAGTGATGCTAAGCTAACCAGGAGTGACCTATGCTCATTTCTAGATCAAACATGCAGACACATGTTACAGGAACAGGGTCTTTGGCCTTTTCTTGAGCCGGAAAGTGAGGCAAAAACGTAAAAAAATAAAGATGTCGAACCATTCTTTTAATATAATGCGTTTATTTTTATTCTACAATAATCACAGTAGCACCTTGAAATTAGCATTGGTTGCTACGACACAGTGATCATTCTAGTTCACTGCATGTTACACTTTGACCAAACTGTTTACATTTTATTTTAAAATACTGAATGTTTTGGCAAAGACCTCAGAGTTAGGATGCGTGAATATGTTCGCAGATCAAATCATAATTTTGTTCAAAAGCCTATAACACAGAAAATGAGAGGTGAAAGATTGCTGTTATAAATGATTGATTGAGTGTGAGTGTGATGGTTTGCCACTCACCAGATTCTCCTCACACAGCTCCCTGAATTGTTGGAACTTGTGGGATATGAGGAGCTGAGCACTCCCTACCGCTCCCCTCATCTTCCCCACAACTACAGGCACAGACACACAGTTTAACAAGAGGCTAACCAACTGTTCTTGAGAAAATCTACATTTTACTTTCTGGCTTACTATTGATGGCATATTGTGAAAATCTGGGAATAAATTCCTTCCCACAAGCTTTCTTCACCAATGTGTTTGTAAAGGTGTATAATAAGTTATAACACATCTTATAAAGTTGATATTCAACTCCCCTAGGAAAATCCATGAGAGTACTAGACACCTTTCTAAACACATTGGTGAAGAAATCTAGTGGTAAGGAATGTATTCCCAGATTGGCCAAAAAATCTGAAAATATTCCATGACTATACTAAGGAGTTCTCTTATATTAAAGGTGGAGTCAGTGATTCTGGAGAACGTTTGTTGACAAATCACTTTTTGTCAAAATCCGTGAACACCTCCTCACAATCTGCTTCCTTTCCGTACTGTGTGTGCGCTGGAAAAAAAATCAAGTGTTCATAAACAGCCTAGGCTCTGTAAACAAAGGTAATGCAAACAAAGCGGCTCCAAATTGGTTTATATTAGGTAGCAGATTGTGAGGAGATATTCACTGATTTGAACAAAAAGTGATTTGTCTACATTCATTCTCCAGAATAGTTTACCCCACCTTTAAGACACATTAAGGCACACTAATTGGACTACACATTTAAGAGTAACAAATGATTCCTTATAAACAAATGATTTTAGATAGTTACATAAATAGTTTTGAATATTGACAAACACACACAAACACACACGTGCACTCCCGCACACAAACACGCACACGCACACACACACATACACGTACACGTACACGCACACACAAACACACACAAACGCACACACAGGCAAACACACACACACACACACACACACACACAGAACCTACTGTCTTCAGGCAGGTCATTCTCTCGCTGGTCAAGATCCATCTGTCGACACCAGCCCTCCAGCCGGTCGGTCTCAGCCTGCAGCAGCTTCAGAAACCAGCGGCCGTCTCTCTGACACACTGACCGATGCACTGCCTGACATTCAAATAGACAGACTTTCACCACACGTAGAAACACACCTGCTAGAGCCAATTTAGATTTGATGGCCAACTAACCCTTAGTGCAGCTTTAAAGGGGGGGTGGGGGGGTAAGGGATTCTGGAGAACGTTTTTTTGACAAAATCACATTTTTCTCCTCACAATCTGCTTCTTGTCCCTACTGTGTGGGCGCTGTAAAAAAAAAAGCTTCAGCCTGTTCATACACAGCCTAGACTCTGTAACCTGTAATGTTTACATGCTAGGAGGGGGCCTCATTGTTTACATTCCCTTTGTTTGAATACCAGTTTACAGAGCCTAGGCTGTGTATTGACACTAGATTCACAGTACGGACAAGAAGCAGATTATGAGGATATATACACTGAAGAGTGATTTTGTCAACAAACATTCTCCAGAATCTCTCTCCACCTTTAACGCTTAGCTTAGCGTTATGTTAGCATGGAATAAGTAGTGATTGACTGGAATGAACTATTGGACAAGAAGAGTGTTTCTAACATGGCTACTGCAATACTTTGTCTTGAACATCCCTGCAGCAGTTCTCAGTGAATAGGCTCTCACATACCTCCAGGATGGAAGCGCTGTTGAAGTTGACATCCAGTGAGTCGTCCGTCACACTGTCTATCCAGGGGTCTGGAGGGGGGAGGATGGACGGGTCAAAGCCCACATCATCGTACTCGTCTGAGGCACAGGCGTGGTAGTGGTTCCCTGAGCCCTGGATGCTCACGGTGGAAGTGGCCGCGTCGCGAGAGTATTGTCGAGACAGGACGCCAGAGGAGACGACTTCCACGTCAGTGTCCGGGGAGTCCAGAGGAGTGTCCAACATGTCCGCTATGTCCAAATCTGCCTAGGATAGGATCATGAATAAATCCTTTAAGCACAAATGATCGTTTGAGTGGGGCAGGTCTGTTAAAGCTATAGTGCATAACTTCTGTCGCCCCCCAAGAGTAATTCTAAGGAATTACAATAACACTGTTGGCGCATTTACATGAGGTAAGCCTTCGCTGATCACACATGGATTTTATTCCCTCTGCTGTACGTCCAGGTTTTTTCTTAGCAGTAGAATCAAAAACTGAAACATTTCTTGGGCTTTACCTGCGCCAGTTTCTCCCATACTGAGAAACACAGAGAGAGTTTTGTGGAGCTGATAGGCTTAATCAACTTTGTGTCAACTAGTTTGGCAATGGCTTAATTAATAATAATAATTGATAGGATTTATATAGCGCTTTATTCCCTAAGGACTCAAAGTGCGTACATGGTTCCAGGTTCAATTCGTTCACACACAGTCATACTGGCGGTGGTAAACTACGAGAGTAGCCACAGCTGCCCTGGGGCAGACTGACGGCTTGAATGTAACTGACATCCATTTATATGAACAAGTTACACACTGTAGCTTTAAATCTGCCGCTAGAGGTCCACATCCTCGCCAAGAATCTTGCCCTGCGTTCCAATCCCCATACTTCCCTACAATTGTTGTATGCTGAAAACACATGAATGCCCCACTAACTCCAATAGCATTTTGGAGTATTCATCTTTATTCTTGACATTTCTCGACATAATGAAAAAAAAGTATATTGAGTAATTCACAAGAAAATAACAACAATGTTCTAAAATTCCCGATTTCACAATGTTATTAAACCCTTAAGAGGACAGCCTATCCCCTGTTCCTAAGAGCTTAATTCACCCCTAATTTACACCAAATAAATATAAACTGAGATTGATGATACAGTGTTAATGTATTAACAGTGGATAGACAGGGGAAACATAGTTGCATTAGAAGAGGTGATGAGTGAGAGGATGAATCAATAACCAAACAGCAGCTTACCTGTACGGCTGCTGTCACACTGTTGGAGCGCTGGAACCGGCGATATCTGACCACAAGAGGGAGAGAAAACTTTGAATATTAAAAAACAAGATTTACAAGATAAGATAAGGATGTATTAGTCACATACAAATATACATTTCAGTGGTTAAGAAATTAAGAACACAACACAACACAACACAACACAACACAACAAATAAAGATACAAATCCCACCCATACAAAAAAACGTGAGCCCACAATACATAGCCTAGATTAAAAAAAGTGGTATGGATGGTCCATGTGCATAAGTAGCTGTTACTCGTAGATAACAGTACAGAAAATACAAGCTCTGCCAGTGCATGGTATTCATTCATTAATTTCATCTTTATTTCGAACAAAAAAATAAATAAAAAATAACAAAGCAAGTATGACATATACAAATGCATATAACACAAAAAACAATAATTATAACGTGTCATAAACAATATTTATAAAATAATTGTTGTGTCTTTGTTTGAAAAGGAGTGAGAGGAAGCCAAAGCTTATGTATTCCCACCCCTTATTCAACTGCTCATAATTATCATAATGTACATTATTTATATTTATACAATACTCTGATATTTACAAAAGCCTTATAAAAACAAAAAACAAACAAATTTTACAAAAATATTGACAAAATTAAACCAACAAACGAAAACAAAGAAGAAAAAAAATAAAAATAAATCACGTATCCCAATAGAACCAGTGTAGCTAATATCACACTCAAAATCACCTACCCTCACCCCGATAATGTTCAAAAATAGTGTTTCTGTACCTATTTTTAAACTGAATTATGTTTGTGCTAATCTTTACTTCCTGTTCTAAATGATTCCATAAATTCACCCCACAGATGGTAATGCACATACTTTTAAGAGTTGTTCTGAAATTGTGTTTTTTTAATTAAGTTCCCCTCTCAAATTATACCAACCCTGTCTGTCCATGAAAAGTTTTTGGATGTTTCCCAGAAGTCGTTGATTTGACACATATTATTATAAAATATATTATAAATTTTTTCTATGAAATTATTGAGTATTTCTGCAAAGAGTTTTTCTAGGATTTTTGAGAATTGGGAGAGTAAAGAAACAGGCCTGTAATTTGTGAAACGATGTCTATCCCCATTTTTATATAATGGTATTACTTTTGCTATTTTAATTTTGTTTGGAAATGTACCGGATTGAAAAGACAAGTTACATATGTGGGTTAGAGGGTTCTGCAATTACTTAAATAAAGTTTTTTATTATAATCATATCAATACCATTGCAATCAGAGGATTTACTCTTACATTTTTTTTCAGTGTCTATGATTTATTTTTCTTCAACTGCTCTAAGAAAAATAGAGCTGGTATTTCTATCCCAGAGTTCAGTATCCACCACTTCATTTGTTCCTGGGTCATTCATTTTTTCTGCCAAATTTGGTCCCACATTTGCGAAGAATTTGTTAAAACCATCAACCACATCATCCATATTATCTATTGTCTTTAAACCTTTCATGTTGTTTTTGTTATTCTCTAGTATTTTATTATAGTATTCTTTCTTACATATCCTCATTATAGTGGTTAATTTATTTTTTATATTTTTTATACTTATTTTCTGCTTCTGCAGTTGGATTTTTCATACATTTTCTATGATAGGAACATAAAAAATTATGATAAAGATCAAAATAAAATAAATATTTTATTTTTTATATATATTTGAATTAGCCTGGCTCCGCCCGCCCGCCTACTTCCGGCCAAATTTCATTTTCCCTTCAGTAGTCAGTCTGGGTGTACAGCGCATTTCCCAGATTCTCCGGAGAATCTACGATCGTCCAATCAGCGAACAGAGCGAGTGGCTGAGAACGCTCCAGTTTCAGTTGAATGCTGCGTTCCTTTATACTCGGAAGAAGGAGATTTCCGACTTGGTAGTTCCGAGTCCCGACCTGTCTGTGTTCCAGTGCATCTGCTCGCGAAAGTATGGACGCCTAAAACCTTTCTCGTCCAAATAACTAAACGTTAGGCTCTAACAAGTTACTGTTGCCAGGTACCGGTAGATTCATAGACCACAACATGTAGTGATGTCGGAAATTTCCGAGTTCCCTGTCCAACTGGAAGGCACCATCAAAAGCCGGCTCATGACACACGTGATGACCAAACGTGACGCGATTGGTTGGCTAATCCAGAGTGGCACTGGGCAGATCCAATAGTTTTAAACTTCGACAGACACCCGCCTCCAAGTGAATTAACGTTTGCCAATTACAGCACTTCCAGACCTTTTGTACAAATGAAATGAAGTACGATGGTCTGGTTGGACCAGGCTATATTTGAATAGCCATAAAATAAAATAAAATAAGCAATGATATTAACAATTGCACTACCGTAGTGTTTTCGGCCACCACTTCCACCCAGGTCTGGCTGGTGGGTGGTGACTATGCCACTGTTAGAAGCTAGCGTGAAGGCTCAGTCTGTGTGTGCCTGTTACCCCGTCTCACATAAAAATTACTGTGTACACATGTGCATGTTTTTTTAAATCCGGGTAAAAATATGTCTCACCTCTGTGAGCTCACAGCAACTAGACCTGAGAGTGATAATGAAACCTAAAAAATGTGACCTTAAGGGGTTATGTTTGATCTTAAGGTGGAGCAGCTTACTTAACACAAGTAATGTGCTGCGTTACCTAGGCCCCTGCACTGTAGGCCTATATCCCTTACCAATATCTGTGGCCGCTTTTCTGGTAAGGACAGGGAGCAGCAGGACTATGGATTTTGCTTTGTGCTATACGTTTCTCACATAACCAGAATGACAGCTGTGTATATTTGGCAGGAGGTCATATACGTTTTTAAGTTGGGCTTTAGGTTCTGCCAGCGCTGTCACATGTCACTGTAGAGAATGTGAACATGTATTTTATTCATTAAGGGGCACTTTACACGGTGAAAACGTGACAGTTTTCCCGTTTTTTGGTTTAAAAAAAAAACCCCCGTTCAGACACAATTTATCTGACGTCTTCACTCGTACACATGTTTTCAGAGGAAACGGGACGAAATCGCTGTAGTAGCAGTGTGGTAGGCATGCCAAGCCAATAGTCAGCGGTGACACTTAGCCTAGTAGATAGCTCTTCCGGTACAATTTCATGCACAAAACCCGATAAAACCTTACTGTAACCGAAAATTAATGCCATTAACGTTCATAAAGCGGTTGGTGTAAGCTTGGGGTTACAAGTATTGTAACCCCAAGCTTTCTGTCCTCTTATTTCACCGCATTGAACTCGTGAAAACAGAAGACATGCTGATAGTGAAGGGGCTTTGTGAGCGGCTACTTTCCTGTTAGGCGTACTTCAAAATAAAAGTCGACTCACGTTTGTCCAGTGAAATGCTATTAATGTTTAGCCAGTGAAATGCTTTTACTGTGAAGCCGTATGCTCCTTTTGTTGAACAGTAACTTAACTGCTGCGCGCTGAACTATGGATAGTGTTTTTTAATGTAGAGAGAGCCGTGTCCCTGGCATATAGAAGCTACACACGTTTATTTTGAGAGGGGGTTGTAGCCGATTCAGTGGTCTGTACACGGTCTCTACCACCAGGGGGTGCTGAAGGGACTGGTACGGACCACTCAGCAAGTGGCACCGACCACTCAGCGACCACATACAACTGGTCATGACCACTAGGAACCAGTGGTCATTGCCACTAGGGGCGCTAAAGCTAGGGCACGGACCAGACAGTGTCTGCTCACTGGTCTCACTTTCTCTTCATCTCTGTACATGGCTGTAATAGCAATGCTTTTAAACATAGAGATCCATTGACTCTGCATGTATTTCATTTTTGTAGCACTCTCTGATTTGTTTATACAAACGGCTACAACCCCTGCTGTTTATTTTGCTAGAAAAACCGGCAGAGCACAAATCTTTCCCCAGACAAAGTGGCCGGTGGTCTCAATAACTTACTAATCGCTTAGAGTAAATTGGCGAGTGTTATATTTGAGCCCTGCACGACACTCTCCGCTGATCACAGTAATGGTGCCGTGGAGACACCTTGCATGTTATGTTGTCTTCTAACTTTATAACTCGCGTGTGGGTATTTTGACAGCAAATGTTATAGACTACGCATGTGTGAAGTGGAGCCGTGACGTCAGCGTTACCAGGGAAAATGGTTTCGGTGTTTACAAGAAACCAAAACCTTTGTGTTTTCCAAAAAATCCTCTCTGGGAGTTGATCTCAAAAACCTGCGGTTTCATGCCTGCGTTTGCTGTTTTCATGTAAATGATATAGTGCAACCGCAAAAATATTTTCGCGTATGCACCGTTTCGTGTTGTCGTGTAAATTGCCCAAGATCACAGCTGGCTACTATTTTCACCCAGCTGGACATTGGACGCAAAAGCAGAAAACACTGGGTGTATCAATGGCATTTAACAGGAGGGGGAATGTATCTGTTTAATGTACAAGTAAAGTGTTGCCGTGAAGAAGGATTACAATTTACGAAGACACTATGAAACTAAATATCAGAGCAGCTACATGTCCTGATAAATGTGTTATTTTTGCCAAGTGGCCCGGCCCTTCGTAGATTTTTCTGTATGTGGCCCTCAGTGAAAAAAGTTTGGACACCCCTGGCCTACAGGATCTCAGAATCCCTTCTCTTTTAATTCTATTTGTCTGCTAGCAAATGGCCTTGCTAGCGTTCTGAATGCCTTGGACCCTTCAAAGGACTGGACTGGGGGTACTCCTGACATCCGGCAGTCATCTTAGGATGGTAACCTGTTGTCTGTACTTGTACTAGTTTAGAGACAGTCCGGAAAATTGATCTTGGATGACATATCCCACAAAACCTGGGAATGTTCTAGGGTCCTCATGATGATAGGTAATGGGCAGAACATTATAGAATCTACACTATGTTAAATGTTAGTTGCAGGTTATGGTTTCAGAAACACTTGCGCTGTCACATCTTTCCTTTTCAGCCTCAGATTGAGGTAAGTAGTGTTGGCTGCTTTGAATATGACTGCTTTAAAAGAAGAATAGTTTGAAAAGTCAGCACAGTTCACAAACCAGATAGAAACCATTTTGCAGCATGGATACAAATTATATCAATGTTATGATATTTAATCATTTCATTTCTATACATAATAATAATAATGGATAGGATTTATATAGCGCTTTATTCCCTAAGGACTCAAAGCTCTTTACAGGGTTCCAGGTTCCATTCTTTCACACACAGTCATACCGGTGGTGGTAAATTATGATAGTAGCCATAGCTGCCCTGGGGCAGACTGACGGAAGTGTGGCTGCCATTCAGCGCCAACGGCCCCTCCGACCACCACCTCAAACATAGAGCAGTCATACACATTCACACCAGGCAAGGTGGGTGAAGTGTCTTGCCCAAGGACACAACAACCATGACACAGGTGGCCGGGCGGGGATCGAACCGCCAACCCTTGGATCACTGGCCAAACAGCTCTAACAACTGAGCCACGGTCGCCCCCATTTATACATTGTTCTATACAAGCAAAGATATGCTTGAACAGAAAGGGCTGTATGGAAATATGCATTGAGTCTAGTGAAAGAGGCTCAGCCATACATAGTTATTACAGTGTGTAGCGCTGGCTAACCTTGGCAGATCAGTGTGTGGGTGTTTGAGAGGAGAGAGAAATGATTACAGGACAGCCAGAAGCCACTTGGCTAGACCGAGAGAGAAAATACACCACATGGAACAGCATTACAATGACAGAATATATCAGACAGTATTAGAGTGCAGTAGAAAAAAATTGTGGTTAACTAGAAACTTAAATATAAAATCTTGATCACTATGGTGGCCACCACAATTGTGTAATGCACTATCTATTAAAGGTAGTGCATTATGGAACACACTACCCCCAACTATAAGGGAAGGTCCCACTCTGGCCACCTTTAAGAGCCAAGTAAAGGTATGGCTAAGAACTAAGCAAAGGTGCAACAACCTCTAAATCAGTGGTTCTCAAACTTTTTTTGTCATTCCCGACTTTGGAGGTGGGAATATTTTCAAGCCCCACCGTGGCACCTCCAGCGATTGTATTTGGAATCATAGTTTAGAGTTAAGCTGGGTTTATAGTCAACACAAAGAGTTACAGAGAGTTCAGTGCATCGCTACATGTGTTACATATGATCAGGCCATATTTTACAGACAGGACCAAATAGGTTGGATACAAGTGGAAAAGAATCAGAATCTCTTTATTGTCATTGGACAAAGTGCAACAAAATACAATATATAATAATATATATTTTTTAAACAAATTAATAATAGGTTAAAATGAATGTAGAAGGTGTAACAATGTAATTTTAGAGGTCAGATTGGTATGATTAACTTGTATGTTCATGTAAACCGACTAGTATTCATTTGTTTGTACCTTGACATGTTTCGACTACTTCTTGCAGTCTTCTTCAGAAGCGTCAGCTGTTGCTATGACGCGCGTCCTGTCAGCTGATGTTATAGACAACCAGCCGTCCCACCAGAAGAGGCAGGACGGCTGGTCCTCTGCTGTCCGTCCGTTCTATGGAGAACAGCATCCCAGGTGTGAGACAGCATGTATGCCCCCTCGTCCCGGTTTACTGTCCCCTGGGCCTGTTCCCTGATCTCCACTGCCTCCCTGATCCAACGTTGGAACTTGTTGCTCTCTGTCCCTATGACCTTTGCCCCTTCCCAGTCCATGATGTGGTTCTCCCTCTTGCAGTGATCCCAGATGGCTGATTTTAGATTCTCCTGCTCCGTTTTCTCTTTCAGTGCACGTGTGAGCGCTCCAGATGTTTCCTTTTCACATTCTTTTTGATGTGCTTTTTTACGTGTGCCGAATGCCCTACCAGTTTCCCGTATGTTTTGTTGCATGATAGACATGGGATTTCTTATATAACGTCACATTTCTTCTCCGGTTGTATTTTGTCCTTGGGGTGCACCAACACCTGCCGTAGCTTGATGTGTGGTTTTACTGGCGTGCTGATGGCCTTTGTTGATGGCCCAACCTGGGTATTGGCAGTGTGTGAGTGAACGGACGAACAGCAGAGGACCAGCTGTCCTGCCTCTTCTGGTGGGACGGCTGGTTGTCTATAACATCAGCTGACAGAACGCGCGTCACAGCAACAGCTGACACATGTCAAGGTACAAACAAATGAATACTAGTCTGTTTACATGAACATACAAGTTAATTTACCAAGTTAGACTAAATGAACCTTTTTGAGAGATTGGTATGATATTGCAAGAAGGTATAATTATAAAAGTGGATAAAACAAATAATGATTCTCTCCTGTTGTACAGGATCCCTGTTCTGAGCCAGGGATCCAGGCTAAAATAAAACTAGACCAGAATATCACTCGACTAAATCACGACTGTTTGCTGTCTCGGCCAAAAAATTGAGCTAGTTACATCTCCATGTAGCACTTACATGTGGCACTTTGTAGTTTGGTTTATTTGAAGCTATAGTACTTGCGGGATTCTTGTTGTTCTGAGTTTGTACCTTCATGGTTGAATGCACTTAATGGAAGTCGCTTTGGATAAAAGTGTCAGCTAAATAAAATGTAATGTAATCTAATGTAACAGGAAAGCTTCCTATGTCCTGCTAATTGTGGAATCATGTGGATGTTGGGCTACTGTTGGAGGACAGATTTTACTCATAGATAAATGTTCTTTCAGTGTTTTTTCACTAAAATGTTCTGCTACAGTCTCAAAATGAAAAAAAAAGTATTGTTAAACGTCAACATAAAACATCTTTAACAGATGTAGTTTAATCAGAAGTAAGCATTATATTTTTGTTAATATACAGTCATATGTAAAAGTTTGGGAACCCCTCTCAGCCAGCATTATAATTGACTCTGCTTTCACAAAAAAAAGATAAAAGTGGTATGTCTTTCATTTACCAGGAACAGCTAAGTACTGGGATGTTTTCCAAACAAAGATTTTTTGAAAAGCAGTATTTAGTTTTATGAAATTAAATAAAATGTGAAAAACTATAAAAAAATATAGGAACCCTTGTGGTCTTGCTGATTTTAATGCCTGTAACAGCATGTAAAACTGAGGACTTTAAACACAAAATTGGTTGGATTATGTTGTTAAGCCTTGAACCTCATATAAAGGTCTGTTTAATCATGATAAAAGGTATTTTAGGTGCCTAAATGCAAGTTGCACTTCTCTTTGACTCTCTGCAGAAGTGAGACAGAATGCGATCATCAAAACAGCTCCCAAAAGATCTTAAAAACAAAGATTATTCATTGTCATGGTTTAGGGGAAGGCTACAAGAAGCTTTCCCAAAGGTTTCAATTGTCAATTTCTACTGTAAGGAACTTTGTCAGGGAATGGAAGGACACAGGCACAGTTGCAGTTAAATCCAGGTCTAGCAGACCAAGAAAAGCACAAGAGCGGCATATGCGGCGGATTGTGAGAATGGTTGCACACAACCCAAAGATCACCTCCAAAGACCTGCAAGAACATCTGGCTGCAGATTGTGTATCTGTACATGGTTCTACAATTCAGTGCAATTTGCACCAAAACATCTGTATGGCCGGGTGATGAGAAGGAAGCCCTTTCTGCGCCCACGCCACAGATACAGTTGCATGGAGTATGCAAAAGCTCATTTAGACAAGCCAGCTTCATATTGGAAGAAAATGCTTTGGACTGATGAGACAAAAATTAAGTTATTTGATTTTCTAAAAAGCAGATGTTTTGGTGCAAATTGCGCTGAATTGTTGAACGATGTACAGATACACAATCTGCAGGCAGATGTTCTTGCAGGTCTTTGGAGGTGATCTGTGGGTTGTGTGCAACCATTCTCACAATCCTCCACCTATGCCGCTCCTGTTTTTTTCTTGGGCTGCCATGCCTGGGTTTAACTGCCACTATGCCTGTGTCCTTCCATTTCCTGACAACGTTCCCTACAGTCGAAATTGACAATTGAAACCTTTGGGAAAGCTTCTTGTAGCCTTCCCCTAAACCATGACAATGAACAATCTTTGTTTTTCAGATCTTTTGGGAGCTGTTTTGATGATCCCATTCTGTCTTACTTCAGCAGAGAGTCAAAGAGAAGTGCAACTTGCATTTAGGCACCTAAAATACATTTTCTCATGATTAAACAGACATTTATATGAGGTTCAAGGCTTAACAACATAATCCAACCAACTTTGTGTTTAAAGTCATCAGTTTTACATGCTGTTACATGCATTAAAATCAGCAAGACCACAAGGGTTCCTATATTTTTGCACAGCCAGTTTTTCACATTTTATTTAATTTCATAAAACTAAATACTGCTTTTCAAAAAATCTTTGTTTGGAAAACATCCCAGTACTTAGCTGTTCCTGGTAAATTAAAGACATACCACTTTTATATTTTTTTTGTGAAAGCAGAGTCAATTATAATGCCGGCTAAGAGGGGTTCCCAAACTTTTTCATATGACTGTACGTGTCACATGACAGAAGGCAGCAGCCATGCTAGTAAGCATATGAGACAGAGCACACAAAATAACTGAGATAGTTTGAGTTAAGTGACATTAATCACCGTGGTGAAGTTAGTTTTAAGTTGGATATTCGACAGACATTCATCAGGTACATGTACTAAAGTTGTTTCCGCAAGAGGACACACCCTCCAGCCCTCGCATGTAACCGGCATACTGACTTAGAGAACGTTGATTAAATACTGTCTAGATATTAAAAACTGATTTATTTTATACCTTCATGCTGACTTGGTCATATTATACAAAAACTACTTGAAAACTTTTATAAATCTTTTCATACTAAAGTTGACTCATGTAGCACGCTCATTTTGATGATCAGTGATCATTTGTTTTGGACAAATAATTCTATAAAAAATGCATGGATTAATCCTTTCATAGCTTTCAATTCATGTGAACATGTGTCTTCAAATGATTCCAGAAAGCAGCAGTTATGTTTATGGACAGTTATACCACTCTCTATTCCCTCAATGGAATGTTCAAAATAAAATGAAAGTGTTCAATGCATGTTTTCAAAAAATATAATTGTTTGCTCAATGTCCTCTGTTTCTCATAAATGGCTGTTTAGTGAAATTGTCCCATCACAATCCCTATGGAATTTCCACCAGTCTCTCAAAAGTCCTGTGGTATCTTGCTTGCTCTGAACCTAAATGCCCAGCCTTGTTCATATGTACAGTAGATAAATGGGTAAGTGCATTCTGACTTAACAGTCAACAAAAAAGATAGGAAAAGATAGTGAGGGATGTAACTCAGTGGGTAGGGTGGTCGACCTGCAACTGTATGGTCGGTGGTTCGATCCCCCGTCTCCCCGCCACATGTACAAGTGTCCCTGGACAAGACACTGAACCCTAGATTGCTCCCGATCGATAGCTTGCACCCTGCATCGTGTGTATGTCGGTTTGGATAAGAGCGTCTGCTAAATGACATGTAATGTAATGTAGTGGGTAAAGAACAATGTGTGGCTCACCCTCTTTCATCCTCCACTTGAACCCCTATAGAGGTGAACTTGGATGGGTCTTCTGGGTCAGGAACTTCCTCTGGACCATCCACCTACAGCAGACACACAAGATAAGTATAATCATGACTATCATAATTCATTCATAATTCATGACGCGGACAACACTGATTAGTTCATGTGTCCACTGGGTGTTTAAAATCAAAGCTAATTCAAAATATTTTAGATTTTTGTGGAAGTGATAGTGACTTGTAAGTAGAAATAACTACTGTATGCTTAGGGCCAGACACTGCAGGCAAAAACATTGTCTTTTATAGCACTGGTCAATTTTGGGATTTTTGTGCATTTTTGCTTCCATAACATGTCTTCTTCCATTCTAGTAATCAAAAGGTCCAAAAAGCATAGGTGTTTATTTGACTAAATATTGTCTGTTTGCATCTGTATATTACCCCTATACAACCATCTTTAACGGACATTATCTCAACATTTCAATACACTGAACCAAAATCAGACAATTAACAACATATGATCAAATCCTTCATTAATATCTTTCAAAATAGTGCTAGGAATGATTATGGAAAGTTTAGCTGATATAAGTGTTTCAGAAGTTGTGATTTTTGAGGCACCTATTACTCAGAAGGAAATTATTGCAGCAATAACATCTATGCAATCAGGCAAATCTCCTGGTCCAGACGGACTTCCATCTGACTTTTTTAAGAAATTTTCAGCCGAATTGTCGCCTTTTTTATGTTCAGTATTCTCAGACTCATTTGACTCAGGTAAACTCCCGCCTTCGTTCTACCAGGCCTGTATTTCCCTGTTGTTAATAAAGGATAAAGATCCTATAGATGCATCATACCGACCAATTTCACTATTAAATACGGATGTGAAGATACTTGCTAAAATTCTCGCCCACAGATTGGAGGATGTTCTCCCCTCTATCATATCCCCCGACCAAACTGGGTTTATAAAGGGACGCCAATCATTTTATAATATCCGCCGGCTAATGAACAATTTATATTCCCCCAGAGATATTGAATCAGAATGCCTCGCTTCTATGGATGCTGAAAAAGCATTTGATAGAGTAGAATGGAATTATTTGTTTTTCACCCTTGAAAAATTCGGTTTGGGTCCTGTTTTCACTTCTTGGGTTAAATTATTATATGCATGCCCTTCTGCCTCAGTATTAACAAACAGCCGTTACTCAAGTAGTTTTGATCTGCACCGTGGGACCCGGCAGGGTTGTCCTTTGAGCCCGCTCCTTTTTGCTATTGCAATCGAACCACTTGCGATTGCCATTCGCGGTAACAAACAGATTCAGGGGATATGGAGAGGAGGAATTGAACATAAGGTATCATTATACGCCGATGATTTACTTTTGTTTGTCGCCAAGCCAGCCACCTCTTTACCGGAGGCACTTTCTGTGTTGGAGGTCTTTAGTCAGTGTTCTGGCTATAAACTTAACCTGAGCAAGAGCGTACTCTTTCCGATTAATAAAGAAGCTCTTAAATTTGATTATACAGCTCTCCCACTCAAAGTGGTGACAGATCATCTGACTTACCTTGGGGTATGTTTTACCAGAAATTTTAAAAACCTATTTAAATCGAACTTCCTCAAATTATTGGATCAGGCGAAGCAAATATTATCGAAGTGGTCTCCTCTGGCTTTCTCTCTCATAGGTAGAATAAATTCAATTAAAATGACATTACTCCCAAAGTTCCTATATCTATTCCTATGTCTCCCCATCTTTCTCCCCAAATCCTTTTTTCAGGCCCTTGACTCTTTAATGATAAATTATATTTGGAATGGTAAACACCCTCGGTTACGGAAAGCTTTTCTTCAAAGACCCAAACAAACAGGCGGAATGGCCCTCCCTAATTTCCAATATTATTACTGGGCTGCTAATATCCGTTCTTTAGTGTATTGGGTGCATTTTCACCTTGACGACTCAGCCCCAGTCTGGGTAGCAATGGAGTCCAGCGCTATTAGCCCATTATCCCTATCTGCCCTCTTAAGCGCCGCACTTCCACTCTCTTCGGCTATTCCCAACAGTAGTCCCGTGATTAAGCACTCCCTTCGAATTTGGACCCAATTTAGGAAGAATTTTGGAATGCAGAATTTTTCACTTTTCAGCCCAATTGCAGCTAATCATTTGTTTACTCCCTCGACAGTGGATGGTGCATTTAAGATCTGGCATAAAAAAGGCTTAAAATGCATCAGTGATTCATTTATTAATGATCTATTTGCTAGTTTTTCTCAATTGACAAAACATTTTGGTATCGAAAAGACTCCTTTTTTCCGATTTCTGCAAATCAGGCATTTTACGCAGAAGTTAATTCCCCAATTCCCTTATAAACCGCCAGCCAATCATGTCGATTTGTTTCTGTCTGTAAACCCCACATTAAAAGGCTCAATTTCTGTGTTTTTCAACCTTATTTCGAAGTTGCATAGCCCCTCATTAGCAGCTATAAGAACCCTGTGGGAGCAGGACCTAGGTTCTGCCTTCACAGATCACATGTGGGATTCAGTCCTGGATCGGATACACTCTACCTCCATGTGCGCCCGACATGCTCTTGTGCAATTTAAAGTAGTACATCGTATCCACATATCTAAAACTAAATTAGCTCGTATGTTCCCCGATGTAGACCCGACCTGTGATAGCTGTAAGAGCGCACCGGCATCACTCTTTCACATGTACTGGTTGTGTCCCACCTTGACTGAGTTCTGGACATCAGTTTTTCAAACAATTTCTGAAGTACATCAGCATCAAATTGAGCCGAACCCTTTCACTGCAATTTTTGGCATCGCTCCCAATTCAGGCTTGCCTAAAGTGAAGCTAAAGGTACTGGCCTTCACCTCTTTACTTGCTCGTAGGGCTATCTTACTTAAATGGAAAGATCCTGCTCCTCCTTCCCACTCACATTGGATTAGAGACATTATGTCATGTATGAATCTGGAGAAAATTTGTTGCACTACCCAGGGATCTGAGACTAAATTTCATAAAATATGGTGCCCCTTCCTAAACTATTTTAAGAAACCGACCACAATAATTGAAGAGTAGCTACCCCCTCCCCTCTTTTATTTGATTTAATTTTATTTCTTTATTTCTTTATGTTTTTTTTTTGTTTTGTTTTTTTTCATATTGATTGTTTATTTTTGTTTCTTGTAGCGTGTATTTCGTTTATGTCATTTTTAACATTGTGTATTGTTTTTTGTGCTGATTTTTTGATGCAGGATTGTTTGTGGTTGGGGTGGGGGTGGGATATGGGCGGGGTGTGTTCGGGGGAAGAAAAAAGGGGAAAAAAATTAATCATTGTACTGTAATTGCTTCGCAAATCTTTTGTTGAATAAAAAAACCTTTGAAAGAAGTTGTGATTTTTGGTTCACAGTATTGAAACATATCTACTTTTAAGGTAACCGGGAAAGTTTGATTTAAAAAATGAAAAAAAAAGGCTGTATCCATATTCTGTTTTGTAAAAACGTTGGACACATATAAGTTGTAAAAATTAAATAATGATTTTAACTCTGGTTATTTCAAACACCTAGCTTTGGGGGTTTCAAAAAGAAATGCAAATGAAAGCAGAATTAGATATATCGGCAAATTGCCAAACAGTTCCGAAAAAAGTTGTTCTATAGAAAAATATTGTTTTAATGTCAGTAATCAACTGGTAAAGTTTCATGATGATATCTATAAGTTAAAAATGAAGTTAACATTTTTACCCTATTCACCTGCAGTTTCTCGCCTCCATTATGATAACCACTAAAACACTAACAATATAAAAGGTCTATCACATCAAAACCTCTTGTATAGGACATACTAAAATCACAACTAGAATTTGCCCATCCAGATGGTTTCGATATCTGGTCTGGCCCATGGACTATATAAACTACCCCAACTTTCAGCAGCTCTCATGGATTTTTCCTAGGGGAGTTGAATTTCAATTTTTTAAGATGTGTTAATAAACACTTTTACAAACACATTGGTGAAGAAAGCTAGTGGTTAGGAATTTATTCCAAGATTTTCACAATATGCCATCACTTATAATCATTCTTTGCACTATTCAGGTTATTAAAGAAGGATTTGTTCACATTTTGTGTATTGTCTGATTTACATTTACTTCTTAAAAAAATACCGAATATCAAGACAAAAAAAGGCAGTAACCAAAATCTGTTCTGCAAAAACATTGGACACAAATGTGTTGTCAAATGAACTAAAGGATGTTATCCAACATCTAGATTCATTTCTGATTTTAAAGAGATTCAATTTACAACATAATTTAACATTTAACACATTTGCATATTTACTCAAACATTTCTGAAAAAGGTTTTATACATGTTTCTGCTTGTCTGAATGTAATGTAAGTAATCAACTGGCAAAATGTCAAGATGATATCTAGAAGTTAAACATTGAACCCTATTCATCTGCAAGGTCTCACAGATATTCAGAATTGACATAATATTGTATCAACCCTTTTATTTTGCTATGAGTATCTCCACTGCTGTCTCATACATACCTGGATGCCTATGGAGAGACAGGTGCCCTTCCTGAGGGCTTCTTTCCTGTATTCGTCCCTGTGCTCTTCCATCACTCTGCCTCTGCTCAGCGCTGAGGGGCTGGTCACTGTCATGGTGATGTTACTGACATGCTGACTGGCTGGTCCATGGACCTACACACCATTCACCACAACACACATTATGTATGTGAACACAATTCTCAGAAAAGCAATACTAATGCGTTTTTATAAATATAATGAAAAAATTGGGGAATTTAGCACAAATACAATGTTGATTTTTAATATGAATATACACATTACAAATAAAAGACAATATTGAAGTACTAACCTGTGCATTAGCAGCTTCTATGGCAGCGGTCAAAGCCTTCATGCTGTCAATGCTTTCTGTGGAGTTACTGAGTCCTGACTGGATGGTCATGTCTCCTCTGGGTCCCTCCTCCTCCATGTATGCATCCTGGTTAGTTCAAAACAAACATGGCATGTTGCTTTAAAGATGAAATATTATTCAAAAATGTTAGTGGACGATACGGTTATTACATGGATATTCCGACTATTTGCATCCGATAAATATCATTTATGAATTTAATAAATTGTTGGTCGAGACTCTTGAACAATCAATGATGGGACATGAAATAGTCCAGTAGTATAAATGGTGGTTCAGTGATTCAATCAAGGGTTCGTATAGACTTGACTTGACAAAATGAAAGCAAATACATGGTAACCATGACTTGGTTTTGGGATATAGTAGCAAATTGTTTCCTGAATGTATCTTTAGTGGAAAAACCGAGAACTGCAAAGGAAATTGATCCTTGAAAGATGGCTACATTCTTCTGCTGCATTATAATATCCTTGGCAAGCAGCCACTGAACTAGGAAGCAGCAGACTGTGCGATATAGCAATCACAGGTTGAACAATTGAACATTTCCTTTCCTTTGGAGTATAACGTAATGTAAAGGTTAAAAAAAGTGTGAGGTAAATGCTGAAATGTAGTTTTTCTTTTGCTATTATTGTCATTTTCAGGAAATCTGTCTTGAGGTTTAGAGTGCATGTGTGTGTGGAACTGCAGAGTGGAAGTGCTGCTCTTCTTTCCTGCCCAAAGCTGACCCCAAACAGGCCCGGTTCTAGACAGTTAGATTTGGGTGGGCCTGTAGAAATTTTAGGTGGGCACACTGGGTAGAGAGACCGAAGATGCGAGCGCGCGCAGAGCGCGCAAGCCAAAATTTTTAGCCCTTGCAAGATCTCTGCGTCTGCTTTTTGGCACATTTACTGTGAATTGTGTAGAACACAATATGCAAATAAACTTTGAGTGTTGCTGTGTGGGAGATTTGATTCTTGCATGTTTTTTCCCCAAATGTTTATGAATAACATATAATATACCTTATATACAACATAATGTATCTTTTTTTTTAATTGCAGGCAGCCTGAGCTGATTGAAGGGAAAGCTTTGGGACTGAGCAACCTGGATGGTGGTAGTCCAGAGCTATATACTATACAAACTACTTTCCACTATTGCCTCTGATGTCCAGCTGGGTGAAAATAGTAGCCAGCCGAGGTCACGGTCATGTTTTTTTTTTACCTTTTTAAAGTGGAATGCATGAATCTGGTGCACTTTGAGAGGAAAATTAAGAGGCTAAATCTGAGGAATTTTGTGTGAACAAATAATTTGGAGACACTGGGTCGGATGAATTAAAAGCTATTGAAGAAAGACACATGGATTTTCCATAGAAATATAAATTAGAAATAAAATATTATGCAGGGTCCTCTGGGATGGGCTTGGAGCTCTTTTTCTTTTACGGGACATATTTTTCTGTAATATAATGAATTAATTTAAATGCAGTGAGAAGAACGAAGCATAAGAACTCTGTTGTCCAGTTATCTTTTTTTCCACAGACGAGGCTGAAATAGGCTATAGACTATAGGCCTACACAGTGCATTGGCAACCGAGGGCAACCCCATTTTCAAATATTTTTAAATAAACTCAATACACACTGTGCATGCCATGGACTTGAACGTGACGTGATCAGTTAACCTCGGATTACCTCCCAGATGAACTGATTCAATTATTAAGATATTAACTATCTATCAAAACATTGTATTCCTTTTATTGTATGATAATTTACATTTACATAATATGATGTTGATATCAAACTCACAAACTAAAAAAAAAACAAAATAAAAAAAAAATTGGGGGGGCCCCCTGGCAGTCGGGACCCTAAGCAACCGCTCATTCGCTTATGCCTCAGGCCGGCTCTGCTGACCAGTGACCACTATAAGCGGGTGGGTAACTTGGAGGCAGTCTTTCCTGCCCACCCAATAATACAATTAGAAGCAATGCATGGTAATGGTATATTCTTTAGTATTAATTAATTGTCTGAATTTTATTTGACATTTTCTTGGACAGCGAATGAACAGGTCCGCCCGATAGTGGGTCTGGACTTCCACCTAAAAAAAAAAAAAAAAAAAAATTGATTGTGTGGGCACAGCCCACATTTGGGTGGGCACGGCCCACCCTGGCCCCTGGCTACCGCCGGCTCTGACCCCGAACCAGCTGTGATGTTGTGTATCTACATGCGGTGCAGATGATAGCAGGTCATAGTGTGTGTTCCAAGATTCAAGGTGGTTTATTGTGGTTAATATGCATCATAATTACAACAGCAGTCATTTGCGATGCAATTATTAGGCCTCAACAATGCAATATAGAAGAAGTTAATGTATAAAAGAAACACACAAGTGAAAAGAGCCACACCCAGGGCACAAATAACAGTAGTGCAATGACGTGGTGCAGATAAAACGTGTAGAGATAAGGTGCACCATAGAAATATAAAGTAGAATGCAAAATAAAGTTAAATTATATATAGACGTATATGAAACAGAATGTGATCATTTGTTAATCCTTTCACATTAAATCAATTTGAAAACAATACAAAGGCAATATATTTTATGTTTTTCCCTATCTATTTCATAGTTTTCCGTAAATATATGCTTATTCTGAATTTGATGCCAGCAACACATTTCAAAAAGTTGGGACAGGGGCATTAACAGATTGGGAAAGCTGTAGGGTTTACTGGAACATTACTCACAGACACATGTTAACTGGTAACAGGTGATCCTATCATGAATGGAAAGAAAGGGGCATCCAGTAAAGATTCAGTATTCACAAAAACAATAATGGGGTGAGGCTCACCACTTTGTGAAGAACTGCAGAGGAAAACAGTCCAACAGTTTAAAAACAACATTCCTGCAAATAATTTAAAGAGGCCCTATTATGCTTTTTCAACTTTTATGACACATAAACGTTGTTATAATGATTTATAGTCATGTTTAACCATACTAGAGGGTCAAGTAATGACTTACATGCATTTAGACGTATTCCCTGCTGACCGTCTGGGGTGGCTGTGCAGAGCGCTAAACACTAGGTCAGCCGGTTGCGATTCACTTGTTCAAATTTCCGGGATTTATTACTAGAGAATCCGGATTTTCCATGTATGGTAATGCTGCAACGTGCTCAGGCACGCTCCGGCCATGCCCCCACCTGCCTGCTCAAATCTGCCCGCGCCGCTGAAAGTGTTCCGGAAGGTAACCAATCACAACGGAGTGGGGTTTGCAGGAGGGGGGCAAGGGGGCGGAGAAGCAAAAAGCCAAGTGTGGAAAGAGAATGCTGAAATCGCTGAGATGAGAGGAAGAGCTTCCCGAAAATCGACATAGTTTTTTGTGCTGTGATTCGTGTCAGGTTGCTCTATAGCTCTATATACAACCCTCTGAGGTCTAGGGTTGTTTTCTCCAATTTTACATACTTCTATAAATACCTATTTCAAATGTGCAAGAAGATAAATTATACCAAAGTGTTTTGTATGGAAATGTTCAGAACACATTAGCCCTTTGTTTTCTGAGGTCTACTTATTGTGCATATAAATAATTGGCTTAAATGCTGAAAAATTAATTACGATTTTTGAAAAACCTGGAAATTTGTGTGAAAGAAGAATCTTTAGTCATCCTGTTGAGTTGTTTTGGCTCTTGAAATTGCTTCTCCTAAGCCTTAGCTTCAAAAATGCAGTGGAAATTTTCCAAAACACAGTAGGGGAGTGCACAAAACATGACTAATATAAAATTTGGTCCAGATGCTTTTTGGTAGAAATGTTGTCTCTACTTTCAAAAAACATTAGGAAATTAGACTGAATGAAGACTTTGAACCACATATGATGATTCATGGGATGTACACTAATAAAAGAGGAAGCATCACAAAACATTTTTCAAACAAACCATTAAGTAAATATAAAAACAATAATAACAAACTACTTTCACACTATGTATATACTCTATGCACTATTTACAAGCTAAGTGGTAGCTGGGGAGCTTCTGGGTCTTGCTTCTCACAGTGTTTTCTAAGCCTGTAAGAGACTGACAGTATCACAAGAACATTCCCTGGAAACAGGACGACCTCTATTTTGAGATGATGTTTTCATTTAATTTTTCAGCCATATCTTCAGGGAGATATTAATAAAGATATGAAAATTAGTATAATAGGAGATCTTTAAGGTTTACACCATCTACAATCCATAATATAATTAAAATATTTAGAGAATCCGGCTAAATCTCTGCATGTAAGGGGCAAGGTCCAAAATGTAAATGGTGTGCCCATGACCTCAAGTGGCACTGCATTAAAAATTACATGATATTATAAAGGATATCACTACATGGGCCATGGAACACTTCAGAAAACCATTGCCAGTAAACACAGTTCGTCTCTACATCCAAAAATGAAAGATAAGACTCTACCATGCAAAGTGAAAGCTAATATCAACAACATCCACAAATGCTGCAGACTTCTCTGGGCCTGGGCTCATCTGAGGTGGACTGACGCAAAGTGGAACAGCTGTGGTCTGACGAGTCTACATTTCAAATAGTTTTTGTAATGGATGTTGTGTCCCTGGGCTCCAGAGGAAAAGGACCATCCAGATTGTAACCAATATGAAGTTGTAAAACCAGCGTTTGTGATGGTATGGGGGTGTGTTAGTGCCCATGACATGGGTAACCTGCACATCTATGATGGCACCAATAATGCTGAAAAGTACATACAGGTTTTGGAGCAACATGCTGCCATTCCTTCTTATTTAAGCAAGACAATACCGAGCCACATTCTGCACGTCTTAATACAGCTTGGCTTCGTAGGAACAGAGTGCAGGTACTAGATTGGCCTGTCTGCAGTCCATACCTGTCTCCCATTGAAAAATGTGGTGCCTTATGAAGCACAACATATCACAATGGAGACCCCAGAATGTTGAGCATCTCAAGTTCTATTTCAAGCAAGAATGGAAATAATAACAATAATAAACGCTTCCTCAGTGTTGTTAAAAGAAATGGTGATGTAACACAGTGGTAAACATGCCCCTGTCCAAACTTTATTTGGAACGCGTTGCAGGCGCTAAAGTTAAAATGTGTGTATATTTACAAAAAACAATAAAGTTTATCAGTTTTAACAAATACATATGATGTCTTTGTGCTGTTTTATATAGAATACACGTCGAAAAAGGACTAGGAAATGATGACATTCTGCTGTATTCACATTTTAGATAACGTCCCAACCTTTTCAGAATTGGGGTTGTAGAATACTGCACATGGAAATAAAAATAATAACTAGTGAAATACGATACTGTGCATGTAATAGAATCATGTCAAATATAATAAAAAAAAAATAGGCACAGTATATACGATATGGTTTGGTTAACATTATAAAAATGTTGGGTTCCATACCTGTGCGGACTCTGTGCTGCTCTGGGCTGTGATGGAGATGTAGGGCTTGGAGGCTGTGGAGCAGGTGGAGGTCCGGGGGGGCACTGGTGGAGGGTTCTTCTTATAAGTGGTGATGCAAGATGAGACTACACGGAATAAGAAAGAGGGACGGGAAATAAAGGAGAAGAAATGACTTGTGTTGCAAATCCATACAGTACACATTGGCCTGGTTCCTGCTGTTCAACTAACAGCTCCAGTCTTAAAGGTATAGTGAAAGGTACGTTTTTAGTTTTTAGCTTGTTGCCTCACTCTCCGACTCTCTGAAATTTTTGATTAAGAAATGGGCAAAGGTCGCTCCTCCAGGTTAGCTTAGTTCAAACACTGGTAGTCGAGTGGAGCAGGTCAAAAGATAAACTTTACAACATCACTGAACGCTCCGTGTGCTTGTAGGTACTTGATTATTTACGATGTTACGTTAAAAAACATTGAGTGCAACATAACGCCGTAAACAAACAAGTCCCAATAAGCACGGAGAGTTTACTGATGTTGTAAAGTTGATCTTTTGACCTACTCCCCTAGGCTACCAGAGTTTGAGCTAAGCTAGTCTTGTACAGCCAGACCAAACTTCAGCTAGTAGTAGTATAGTCTGGAACCAAGCTATATCGTTTCGAGTAAAGGGAGGAAAACTGGGTTGGCCTGTTTTCATTTCCTTAAACCAATTGCAATCGTCTTGGGTGGCGCTGAGCCCAGGAAGCCGCAACACGTCCTTTTAAAATAGTGACATCGGTGCCGACCATGGACTTATTGTAAAAGATGCCGACCGAGTTCCAACACCGTTTATGACACATGCCGTGTGTGCACGCGCAGGTGTGTGTGCAGCAACATTATGATCTGGATACTATTAAACCGTATCAACATACATTTTGTACATACTACTTTCTCGAGTTAGAGGGAGTCTGAGTCAGTTTTTTGATTTAGAGTTCAGTTGGAGTTCACCCACTGATACCACCTTAGTAACGCTAGATGCATGTGTTGCATACGATCAGGCCATATTTTTACAAACCCTTGTGTAGAGAATATTTGGATCTCCAAACCCTCTGTGATCTTTATTTCCTGCTTTGTTCTAATGAACAGTAAAGTCAACCATTTTTCCAGACACACTCCATACAGTCTGTCAATTAATTTACTTTATTCAAGAGCTCAGGTCCAGACAGGCATCCACATACAGTCAAAACCGAAATTCTTCATACCCCTGGCAAATTTTGACTTAAAGTTACTTTTATGAAACCAGCTAGCTTTTCTTGATTGGAAATGACACAGGCTTCTCCCAAAAGATAATAAGACGATGTACAAGAGGCATCATTGTGGAACACATTTTTTTTCAGCTTTTATTAACATTTGACAAAAATTGGCATGTCTAAAATTATTCATACCCTTCTCAATAGTCAATAGGAAAGCCTTTATTGGCTATTACTGCAATCAAACGCTTCCTATAATTGCTGGCCAGCTTTTTGCATCTCTCCACTGGTATTTCTGATTCTACATGTCATCTGATTTTTCATCAGATGTTTCTGCATCAGCTAACGGGGATCCTAATGAAAATCAAATCAAAATCCACATCCCAGCAAAAAGAACATTCATGACACAATAACAAAGATCACAATTTAAATTTCCCCAGCTTTAATTATACACAGAATGCAAACATACTGCAGTTGATAACTGTGTTCAGCAGATTGAAATCCCAGCTTTTCTTATCCAATTACAATGTGTAAATATGCTGTGCACTGTCTAACTTATGGCAAGGGGTACATGGTTCAAATCTACTACCAGAGGAGAGTTGTTGGAGATATTCTTCAAAAAGTATTTGGGAGATGTTCACTGAGAAAAATGCCAACATTGATCTTTTGTCCAAAACACTTCAAAAACATAAAATGCTTGTGTTTTCCCTGTGATTGTGCTCATGTGGACAGTGACTTTTTCGTCAGAAACAAACTAATGTGTAATGTCATGTTCTCATCTCATGCCATTCAAAATGACAGCCTTCCACGTTGTACACAAGCTTTCCACATCTCATCTCATAGCAACAGTGAACCACATAGGTAGAACATCTGTAGAAGTAAACTATCACATGTATTTGGGAACAACAAATGGCAATTATATGATATTCTGTTGAAAGACCTGAGCCCTGTTTCAGGTAGCAGGTTTTACAAACTCTGGGTTTAATCCTGCGCTCTGAGTTGCTCAACTCAGAGATGAGCAACTCTGGGTTTTTGGTTTCAGAACAGTGGATCAGCGTTGGGTCGATCAACTCTGAGCGTGTTTACTCTGGGTTGATCGCGTGCGTAAAAGCCATCGTCAATGGATCGCTGATAACATGATTCACCATGGAAACAGAAGAAACAAATGCTTGATCCTCCCACTTCTCCACTTCTCAAAAAAAAGAAAAAAAACTTCTCCGCTCCTCCCACTAGAGTTAGAAATATGGTATGGAGAAGAATTAACGGGGATATTATCTCATAACTCTGATCTAATCACCCAGGCCATTCAGAAAAACAACGGGGGGGACATTTTTTGTCAATAGAATCATTACGCTTCCGTATGAGAAGCAATCTATCTTAAGAATTAAGTTAGGCATATCAGCAGCAGCAAAAAAGCTGGAGCCGCACAGCATTGCTGACAGTGTTTTATATTAGCTGTAATATGTAGGCAAGCTATAATAGGCTTACTGTGCAGTAAACAGACTGTCGCTTCTTTTAAATGAGGAGTGAAAGCTATTAACTAGGGCTGTCAAACGATTACATTTTTTAATCAGATTAATCACAGGATTCTGTGGATTAATCACGATTAATTTTACCATTCGAAATATGCCCGAAAAATTCGAATTTTCTCTGTATATTGTTGTACGAACGGAAAGATAAAGGACAGAAGGTGGATATGTACATTTAAAATTGGAATTTTTATTAATTGAAAATCCAAATGATGGTTTTAATACTGAAAATAAATTTAAATCAAACTAAAATATATACCTACCACACCATAATTCAATTGGTCTGTCTCGTTACTATGTCTTTGGGCAAATATAGGCTATAGAATGGCATGTATTTGGTGAATCTATAGGTTGTGCATTCTTGAATACAACTTGATTACAGTCCGCAGTGTGTGTGTGTGTGTGTGTGTGTGTGTGTGTGTGTGTGTGCGTGAACACGTCCTAGGGGACTGTTCATTTGTGCCAGGAAGCCAACGTTATGTTGATGTCTACTCACACACACCTCTGTAAACTGCAGACATTTGTGTCCTCGCGGGCTCTGAACAGAGCAGACAATGTTTCTCCTCCTGTTGCTCCCGACATCAACTGTCACCCGCGGCAGTTGATTTTATATACTATCTATGCCCCCGACACAGACGTGACCGTTAGCAGTTTAAAACACGGCATGGGCTAGCGTGCTGTCACTGTGATGTGTGGCTGCGTGCAGCTACTGATCCTGGGTCAGCCACAACGTTTGAGTGGCTGTAGTACAGAGCCGGTGGGATGCACGGGGCGGATCATTCTGCACATGCGTTAATTGCGATAAAAAAATTAACGCGTTAATTCCAGAAATTAATCACCTTGCGTTAACGCGATAATTTTGACAGCCCTACTATTAACGTCATACACATTAGATGACAGTTTCCATTGTAGAGCCTGATTGATGTATTACCAGATTCCTCGTCCTCTAGTGATAACAGTTTAAATTATTATATAATTCCTATATTCATATGCGGCTTTTTAATGAGGCTTGTCTGTGACTTTGGGATGACACAAGTGAACAGTAATGATCGCGTGCAGCCCCAGCCGCAGAATTACATTTCAACCTGACATAAATCTGTTCAGTGGCACAGACATTAAAAAATCCCTATAAATAAAAAGAAGAATGATATAGGCCTACACGGAGCTGCTGCAGTGTAACAAACTCAGAGTAGGTCTAACCACCTCCCGAGCAGGTTAGACCCACGGCGTATGTTGCCGCAGTAACTGACTCTCGGTTGTGCTGAACCTGCTTCTTGAAACGGAAAACCCAGAGTTTCCACTAACTCAGAGCGAACAAACTCTGGGCTGCCTCAAAACCAGCTACCTGAAACAGGCCTCTGTTAGCCTGTATTGGGCCTCTCTATCGATTAAACACATCAAAGTGTGTTTCCAGGTGTATCTTGGGGAACACTACTTCCGATGTGAAACATGCTGTATAACGACTTTTTATTTTTTGTCTCTATAGGAATTTATGGGGGGCGGCTGAAAGAGTTTAAAAATTTAAATAATGTGGAGGAGTGAAAGAGTGAAAGCCTGGTTGGATTATTGCTGCTGGAGTGTGTCCCCTGCAGGCTCACTAGTGGAGCTGTCACTATTGCCTCGTTTCCACCGAGTAGAGCGGGTCGGATCGGAGCCGTTCGGTCCGGGTAGTTTGGCTTTTCATTTGCCAAAAGTTGGGTAGGGTACGGTTTAAGCGCACCTAACCACCTAACTGAGCCAATCCAAATCTCAGTACTCCTCCGTAGGGGTACTAGCCGCCTGAAAGGGTGCCGAAAATGCGGAGCTACACACTGCCGTCATTTGATTGGCCGAAAGAATCATTTCCGCCATGTGTAGTCACCTCGGCAAGAGTCTTGTGTTTTGGCGAAAATGTGAGCACAGCACCACTGTTTATTGTGTGGTGTTTTTCCTCGTCAATAAATTAATCAGTTGGTTACACTGTGTCCCACTGCGTAGCTGCCGCAGCCAGCACTGTTCGCTCACTGTCTCTATCAGTTGCACCGAGCTGTCTCTGTGCTCACAACAACACGGGGGAATAAATAAAGAAGCAGCTGGTTTGACCAAGCAAAAACAAGAGACCACTGGCTTGACCACATTGTTCCACAGCCCGATAGTTTGACCCACATTCTGGCGGCGGCTATCACAGTCCAGCCTAAACCCCGCCCTACCAGTAAGGGTAGGGTCGGCGGTGGAAACAACACCGAGATTCTTAAAAGTGAACTGTCCCGCTCTGAGCCGCTCCGATCCGACCCGCTCTACTCGGTGGAAACGAGGCATAAGCTGGCACCCTATCTCTTATACAGCCATCGTCCTTCTTATAGTCCTTGCTGCAGCGGAACACAGCAATTTTATATGATCTATATCTGCATTGTGTGACGATCTGTAACCAAGCTTTTCTCATTTAGCCAGTGGCTCAGGAAAATCCAAAAATAGATGTGTAATGACATTTAGTCATGCTTGTGCGTTCATAAATAGCATGCAGCCTGAGAGGGAAATACATCGGTTTTGTGGGCGATGCTGCCATTTGTTGATGTATCTAAAATGTCAATGTATATTATACATATAGCATTTGTCGTATAGCTCACTCTTTCACACACAAATATTAACCCTATACAATTCACTACCGAAAGTAATCTCTCCAAAGTAGCCACTCAGTTCTCTATTGTAGTGCAAAGAGCTCACTCCGGACTTCAAAAAGCCCAAAGGTGTCACAGAAAGCAATCTGCATCAATGGGATGGAGGTTAAACCAATAATGTAGCAAACTGAATAGGGATGGGACCGATCCAATATCGGCATGGGGGCCGATTTGGAAGGGGATCTGCCCAGTGGCGTCACTAGGCTGTTTTATTCTGGGCTATATACCCCCCCACCTATAATTTGTCCCCCAAAATGTTGAAATGAAACCTAGCCTAGGCCGCTGTACGCAGGTTGTAAACCATATATTCATAGACGTTGTTTTTACTTTTGGATTAAAAAGAAGGCATGTCAGTAAACTCCATGTCGGCCCTTAGTGTGATTATCATTTCATCATGAGTGGCCATTTGTGAAAATGAGTTTGACACCCCTGATATGGGTAATGTAAGGTCTGTCTCACTTGTATTCATTTTACTCTGAAATAACTTGAACGGAACTTTAGATGTCTAAGGATAAGCAGCATAGCAGTCAGGTAGCTATTTAAAGCTATAATTACCTGCCTATTTTGTTTATTTAGGTAAAGCATTATGAATAAAAATGTGCATGCACAATAAAGTGTACTAAAAACACGCGCACTATCCTATTCCCTCTTGGGCTAAGCCCCGGATGTTTCAGAAACCTAGAAACGCCCTGCCTCTCTGTCTACCTGCCAGTTAATTGTTTTGTTGTTTGTATATTTGTTGCTCAAGCATTCCTAACCTTACACATAACATCTCCACCAACAAAGAAATTTAGAATAATTATGATATCGGACAGTATCGATATCAGCCAATATCTATAACACATATATCGGAATCGGATCGGACTGTAAGATAATGGATCGGAGCATCTCTAAACTGAAAGTGTCTGGTTGTCCTCCCCTCTTAAGATCTCTCTTCCACCCTCAACCATTCAACCCTGGTCAATTAGGCTCCCTTCCTGTGGAAGGGAGCCTAATTGGAGCCCATCTGTCAGGATCTTCTACCACTGCACCATGGAGAGCATCCTCACCATCTGCATCACAGCATTGTATGACAATTGCTGTGTCTTATAACTGAGGGGGTTGAAAACTGCCCTTAACACATCCACGGTGTAGTCCACTCCCCACCATTGACTCTGGGACAGTTAAGATCCATATCCATGTAACATCTAACAACATTTCTCATGACTTTCTTTCCAAGAGTGGTGATATTACGCCACAACAAAGTCCTTTTCATGAAACAATGTTTTCAAATATTATTCAGAGTGTCTCTAAACATTGTTTATTTGAATCTATGACCTTGAAAATCTACAACTAGACAGAGGTTTACAAAAATAGCTTTTTATGACCAACAGACCAAGCGATAGGAAGGTTTTTAGGTGAAAGCGTGAAAAATCTTGGTCTTGGGTTACATCCAGTATGGGGAATTGCGAGAGATTTGCAGGGTGGAAGGCAATATCAATAGCCTAACATATCAAGAAGAATTAGCTACCTCTTACATTCCCAACCATAAAAGGGATCAAATTTTGCAGCAGGGTGGTGCTCCATCGCATACTTCCATCTATACATAAAAGTTCCTCAAGGCGAAGAAGATCAAGGTGTTCCAGGACTGGCCAGCCCAGTCACCAGACATGAACATCATTGAGCATGTCTGGGGTAGAATGAAAGAGGAAGCATGGAAGACCAAACCAAAGAATCTTGATGAACTCTGGGAGGCATGTAAGACTGCTTTCTTTGCTATTCCTGATGACTTCATCAATACATTGTATGAATCATTGTCAAACCGCATGGATGCAGTCCTTCAAGCTCATGGGAGTCATACAATATATTAAATATGGATCTCACAGCACCACTACTTAATTCACTGATGTTATGCAACATATTTTTGTATTTGAAGTAAATTATGTGTTCAATCTTCACATTACTCTCTGTAGGCGACAAGACTTTGTCCTGCCAACATCTGACCTTTCTGTGTTCATTAAATTATCAATATTTCTTCAGTGAAGCAAGCTGTTTCTACAAAATGGATAAGCGACAAGACTTTTGTCCGGGACTGTAGATAGTATATAAAATGGATGTGGTATCCGGGCTGATCACAGTTACTGCATCCAATCGTCCTGGCCTGTGCGCATCGCCATCTTGTCAGATTTTGACTCCGCCTCATTTCCTCGTACCAAAAAAGGGCATTGATGTGACGTCGGGAGGGGGCAGATATACTGTAGCTGACGTATACCTCCGAGGCGAAGTGAGGGCCAGCAGGCGGCTAGCTGTCACTCAAGAGGTCGCGCCCTAATTATTCATACATTTTAATCTCCAATAGAATATGAAAACTAGGCTGGTACAAACAAAATTCGGCCCCCTCAGTGTTGTCATGGAGATATGACCTAAACATACAAACTAGAATGTTTTTTGTACCAGGCCTTAAATAGGTTTAATAATGCTGAGAAAATGGCCTATTTAATATGAGAGTCAATAAGAAATTGCTCTGTTTTGAACTATGCCCCTAGTCAGGCCCGGATTAAGAGGAAAGATTACAATAGGCATACCGCATTTTTTCGGGCCCCCTCCAAACGGATACTTCACGATTTAGTGACAAAACTACATACATTTGAACTGCCACAAGAGTATTATGCTCATTCATTTGTTTAAGAGTTGCGCGTTTGTAAACGGGAGTAAAGAGAAACGTAACCGTGTGCGACTTCACGTCTGTTTGTGAGCGCACTGCAGGAGCACTTCTGTAAAGTGCGTGCAGAGTCCAGTGTGCAAGGACGGATTAACATGACCACGGGCCCTGGACACAAACCAGCCATGGACCCCTACCAACACGCAAATACACGCACTAGCACACCGTGCAATCCACAATCACACACATTATAATGCAGCGCACAGCCTAGAGAGAGAAAGAGAGAGATAGAGCGAAATACAATTCTATAAAGTCTCTCTGGTGCTGCGCAAGAGAAAGAGAGTCTTTGCGCCGGAGCCTACTAGACAGTTAGATTAGGGCAGAGACACCGACGATGCGAGCGCGCTCTAAGCACGCGAGCAGATTCTTTTTGCCTTTGTAAGATCTCTGCGCCTGCTTTTTCGCCCACCCTTGCCCCCCCCCTCGGAGCCTACACTCAATGTCTGAGCGAAGCAACGCGTCACCCCGTGAAACGCTGTGTTGGTGTCGTTCACAGTGAGACAGACACACTCTGTGGTTTAAAACTAAATGATCACAGGGGATTCCTGCACGTTAACGGGTGTCGAGGGGACAGGCTCCGCGATCTGATTGCATGTCCCGAGCCTGGATACCCCAATCTCACTGCCGACTAACTGTAACGTGAAACAACCGCCTCGCTCGTTACATTGGTACTGGTGCGTAAAGGGAACGCACAGTTAGCAAACTTTCCTCACTACAACTGCCACAGCAGAAAAGCCACGGTAGGTCGATCGCTTTGTCGATTCGTGCCTCTGACACGTTGACTCGCAACATAATGAGTCGAGGCTTTGATTTCAGTGGGGATGTGGAGCTCTTTGGCCATTTCCCGTGCCTTTTTTTCTCTAGACACATCGTTCTCTCTCCAAGCGCACACACGCTTGTCCCGGCCGAATATAAGACCCCGAATATAAAACAACCCGACTTTTTACGACCCATTCCCAGGGGGGAAACCCCCGTCAAATTTTTTTAATTAAAAAAAAAATCAAGGGACCCCTATTGGCCAGGGCCCTGGACATGTGCCCACTTTGCCCATGCGGTAAGGAGCAATTTTTCAAACTGGATGAAAAACAGTGCAGTGCAATGCTTTATTCAGCATAAAGTTAAAACGCTCGTGCAAGCCAGATTTAAACACAAAAGCCTTGCGCGAGCGAAGCAGCGATTCACCTGGTGAAACCTGGCGTGGAACTCTGTGGTGGGTAACGGTGAAATTCACACTGATGAGACATCGCCGGTGTGAGCCGCCGCACAGAAAATCTCTGGTTTGACGGCTAAAATAATAACCGGGGAGCAGAGCCGGCCCAAGGCCCTAAGCCGAATTTGATTAGGGCCCCCCTCTCCAATGTTATCGTGGCCAAATGATTGACTATTGTTAAATGTCATTCACACACCCAGTTCATTGCTAGTGCCTCCAATGTCCAGCTTAGTGAAAATAGTAGCTAGCCGAGATCCTGACTCTCCAAGGGGGTTCCGGGGGTATGCCCCCCCGGGAGATTTTTTGTACCTTTTTAAAGTGAAATGCATGAATCTGGTGCACTTTGAGAGGGAAATTAAGAGGCTAAATCTGAGGAATTTTTTGTGAACAAATAATTTGGAGATACTGGCTCAAATGAAGTAGAATTAAAAGCTATTGAAGAAAGACATGGATTTTCCATAAAAATATTAATATAGAAAAAATATAATTCAGTGTCCTCTGGGATGGGCTTGGTGATTTTTTTTCTTTTATGGGACATATTTCTCTGTAATTTAAAGTGTAACTGAACCCTTTTACTTGTTTTTTGAGATAGAAGCTGAATTAAATCACTATGTTGTTAAGGAACACTTATATGCTGGTGTTAATATTGAAAAAAATTGCAATATGTTAAATATCGGCAATTTAAGAAATGTTTTGTATTGTAAATCATTTTAGAACTTTACTAAGATTTGAAAAAAACTTTTTTCCATCGGGTTCGAAAAATGACGTACTACTGTACTTTTGGTACAGTAGTACGTCATCACGTCGCCGCAAAGCCGGTCACGCTCTTCACAGGTCCATGGCTGATCCATGAGCTACTACTGTTATACCATCCCTCCAAGGATGTTATTTCGGGGGTTAACGCACTTCACTTCTATCGGCAGTGTGTCTGCATTATCTCACACTGTATAACACACACGGACCCGGACTTGTTCATTACTTCACTTGATTGACACACGCTACCGCTCGCTCGCTCGCTCGCACGCACACACACACACACACACAGACTGCCGCTCGTTCACTTGCGCTACTCGGTCTCCTAACACTAGGCCTACGATAGAAACACCCGCCAACAATTTAGAATAAGAAAGTCCTCCACCTCAGACGACCCATCTGTGTGGCATATGAGCTCACTGTGTAGCGACAGTGCCGTTAGACTTTGTGTCACTCGATATTTCAATGAAGTCATGTCATTCAGATCTTCCTGAGTGACCGCGAGCAGCTAGCCCGCCTCCTTTAGAGACACCGTGCGGCCCCCTCCCTCCCGAAAGTCGGCCGGCTGATGTCGGAATGTTTAAAAACAATGGTTCTCAAACGGAATTCAGAATCCATGGTCTGAAAGCATTTTTCAAAATCGTGCAGTAGCTCAAACAGGGGGTTCAGTTACCCTTTAATGAATGCATTTAAATGCAGTGAGAGGAACGTAGCAGAAGAACTCTGTTGTCCAGCTATCTTTTTTTCCACAGATGAGGCTGAAATAGGCTATAGACTATACACAGTGCATGGGCAACTGAGGGCAGCCCCATTTCCAATTTTTTTAAATTAACTCAATACCGAGTGATAAGTTAACCTCGGATGAACTGATTCAATTATTAGGCTATTAACTATCCAGACCAAAACATTGTATTCATTTTTTGTATGATAACTTACATTTGCATAATATGATGTTAATATCAAACACACATACTAAAAAAAAAAAAAAAAAAATGTTATCCTTCTCACTGGGCCCCCTAGTGGAAATGGGCCCTGGGCACGTGCCTAGAATGCCTATGCCTAGATCCGGCCCTGCCCCTAGTGGCCACTCGGTGAACTGCATTTTTTGTCACTTCCGCATTGGATGCAGGTAGAACTCACTGTGGTTGGTGCTGGGTGTTATCACCTTTATTGCAATTGAATTGTATGCACGGTAACCACGAAGCTCCACCTGAATGCTATTTTTAGTGACTTCGGGCATTTGAAAATTTGCTTTGACATGCACAACTAGTTTAGATAAAAACATTTTCACTTAAAACGGATTCCTCTCTCTAGTACAGTACTAATACATATAAACTCAAAGCAAAGTCAGATAAATACATGTAGCTGTGTGTCTAGAGCGCTTGCCAAACTGAATTGTCCACTTCATTGAACTGAGTTGAAAAAAGTTTGTCCAAGGCTGAACGTAAAAATTCAGACCTCTGGCGTTAATCATTAAAGTATCACCAACAATAAGCTGGTCTGAAGCTGTTCTTATTCCAGCGTTTGGTTATAATTTGTTCCCATGTTGAGCGGTGTTAGAATTCTAATTTCCAATAATTAATGAAGTATATACCCCCATCATTAATGCATTTACTCTTCTGTAACTTGTATAATCTAACTAACAATTGAGCACATAGATAGTATGTTATGTAGAAAGTCGTAAAACTCTATACGTCGTTAACAACTCCTGTTTGCTGGAAAGAGCAGAGAACACAGTATTGTAGAAATTCTCTATGCAGTTCCCAAAACATTGAGGCCAAAGATGTATCCTTTTCCCCACAAAGGGCCTCTGTAGAACTCCATAACAAGTTAGCAGCAGATAGGATACATTATTCCATCAAGGACATCGGCAAGATAGCGTAGGGCTTCCGCATAGGGCAGGTTCTTCAGCCAGGAGCCAGAAGATTGGATGATTTTGATGAACGACAAGCTAAACCATCCAATAACATGTATAACTGAACTTGTTTAAATATCAACTGAATGTCCGGAGAAACTTCACTTCTTTTTGCTGCTCGTTTTGTCTATCTGACTACTGCATAAGCTGTAACCTGACGACATCACTTTTTCATTAAACTATCCATTGTAACTTTTTACCCTCGTCTCCTCCAACATTTTTGCATCCTCTCTTCCTCTTAAGAAACGAACACGTGTATAATAATAGTTTTATTAAATTGGCGACCTCCGACGAGCTAAAGAGGGAGAAAACAGGACAGGTCTCGACCCGCTGGTCGGCCTGGAGAACCAGGACCCATCACTCAAAAAGCGCTGAAAAAACCTAAAGGTGAGCAGAACGCCTGTTGTGTAAACCAAAGTTTCTGTAATTGGATATGTCTAAATTTGTTGAGTGGTGGGGCCAGAATACCAGGCCTAGCAGTGTGGTAAAGTAAAGTTAGTTTATTTTTATTTTTTGTAAATGATGGCAAAGTGGTGTCGGCATGAGCAGTAAAAAATTCTTGCATATATGTGCTGTGCTCTGTCCTTTCTGTGCTTCTGACATGCTGGTTTATTTATGTTTCCCTAGAATGCAGAGCCCGTTTAAATGTTGGATAAATGATTGTTGTAGATCATTCTGGTATGAAGACTGCCAGAACCTGAAATGCAGGTGTTTGTAGTATAACACTTGTTTTGTGTGTGAGGTCGTCTAATCCGCGTCCTTTTAAAAAGAAGACACCTCATAGATTTGGCGGTTCGAAAACTGTTATGTAAAATGACATTTGACAGGTAATGCAGGCTGACAATTGTCAGGAACTTTTGTAGCAGGTAACTGGTTCGTTAGATGCCGACATTAGCAGGTGCAACAGGCTGACAAAAGTGTCATGAACTTTTGTAACAGGTGACTGATTCGTTAAATGCCGACATTTGGCAGGTGCAGCATGTGACTGGTTCGTTAAATAAATAAGGTTGTAACAGTTTGCGCAGAGCATGATAACTGATTTCAGATGTCGACGGGGAGATACTCGCTTTGACAAAGTCTATTTCTCTGTCTTTCCATAAAATAGATTGATCTGGCTTAAACCAGTAATTTGTCAAAGGGAGTGACTCACTGAGCGTGTTATGACATGGTGGGATAGGCTTTGTGTTTTAAGAATAATAACTTGTAATTGCGCTCAGCTGCATCTCAGTCACGTGAGCTACGTTGACGGGTGGTGGGCTGATACAGTAAATTACTAAACAGGACGACTGGCAGTGTTGATTACGAGGATAATGTTTGAATGAGAGCTCTGTGTTCTGAGTATTGAATTTCTATAGTTAAAACTACTGCTAGTTAAGTGGATTAACTATAGAAACCCCTCTTAAAAATACTCCCTTGTCTTAACCAGCATGGAAATGATTGTACGCTAAGTAACTGCATGTGTATGTATTTGTCTACCTAAATATTTGCATGCTATTTATTTGTCTACCTCAGCTCTGATACTAACAGATAATTACTACCTCAAACATCACATCACACACACACAGGGCCGGATCTAGGCATAGGCATTCTAGGCACGTGCCTAGGGCCCATTTCCACTAGGGGGCCCAGTGAGAAGGATAAAAAAAAAAAAAAAAAAAAAAAATTTTTTTTTTTTTTTTTTTTTAGTATGTGTGTTTGATATTAACATCATATTATGCAAATGTAAGTTATCATACAAAAAAAATGAATACAATGTTTTGGTCTGGATAGTTAATAGCCTAATAATTGAATCAGTTCATCCGAGGTTAACTTATCACTCGGTATTGAGTTTATTTAAAAAAATTGGAAATGGGGCTGCCCTCAGTTGCCCATGCACTGTGTATAGTCTATTTAGCCTATAGCCTATTTCAGCCTCATCTGTGGAAAAAAAAGATAGCTGGACAACAGAGTTCTTCTGCTACGTTCCTCTCACTGCATTTAAATGCATTCATTAAATTACAGAGAAATATGTCCCATAAAAGAAAAAAAAGCACCAAGCCCATCCCAGAGGACACTGAATTATATTTTTTCTATATTAATATTTTTATGGAAAATCCATATGTCTTTCTTCAATAGCTTTTAATTCTACTTCATTTGAGCCAGTATCTCCAAATTATTTGTTCACAAAAAAATCCTCAGATTTAGCCTCTTAATTTCCCTCTCAAAGTGCACCAGATTCATGCATTTCAATTTAAAAAGGTAAAAAAAATCTCCCGGGGGGGCATACCCCCGGACCCCCCTAGGAGAGTCAGGATCTCGGCTAGCCACTATTTTCACTAAGCTGGACATTGGAGGCACTAGCAATGAACTGGGTGTGTGAATGACATTTAACAATAGTCAATCGTTTGGCCACGATAACATTGGAGAGGGGGCCCTAATCAAATTCGGCTTAGGGCCTTATGAAGGCTTGGGCCGGCTCTGCTCCCGGTTATTATTTTAGCCGTCAAACCAGAGTTTTTCTGTGCGGCGGCTCACACCGGCGATGTCTCATCAATGTGAATTTCGCCGTTACCCACCACAGAGTTCCACGCCAGTTTTCACCAGGTGAATCGCTGCTTCGCTCACGCAAGGCTTTTGTGTTTAAATCTGGCTTGCACGAGTGTTTTAACTTTATGCTGAATAAAGCATTGCACTGCACTGTTTTTCATCCAGTTTGAAAAATTGCTCCTTACCGCATGGGCAAAGTGGGCACATGTCCAGGGCCCTGGCCAATAGGGGGGCCCTTGAATTTTTTTTTTTATTAAAAAAATTTGATGGGGGTTTCCCCCCCTGGGTCGTAAAAAGTCGGGTTGTTTTATATTCGGGGTCTTATATTCGGCCGGGACAAGCGTGTGTGCGCGACTCATTATGTTGCGAGTCAACGTGTCAGAGGCACGAATCGACAAAGCGATCGACCTACCGTGGCTTTTCTGCTGTGGCAGTTGTAGTGAGGAAAGTGTGCTAACTGTGCGTCCCCTTTACGCACCAGTACCAGTGTAACGAGCGAGGCGGTTGTTTCACTTTACAGTTAGTCGGCAGTGAGATTGGGGATTGGGGTATCCAGGCTCGGGACATGCAATCAGATCGCGGAGCCTGTCCCCTCGACACCCGTTAACGTGCAGGAATCCCCTGTGATCATTTAGTTTTAAACCACAGAGTGTGTCTGTCTCACTGTGAAGACACCAACACAGCGTTTCACGGGGTGACGCGCTGCTTCGCTCAGACATTGAGGGGCACTTTACACGACAACACGAAACGGTGCAAACGCGGAAAAATTCCCGCGTTTGCACTATATCATTTACAGGAAAACAGCAAACGCAGGCATGAAACCGCAGGTTTTTGAGATCACCTCCCAGGGAGGATTTTTTGGAAAACTTAACGGTTTTGGTTTCCTGTAAACACCGAAACCATTTCCCCTGATAACGCTGACGTCACGGCTCCACCCTCACACATGCGTAGTCTACAGTGACGTGCGGTCAGGGTAGGCAAGGTAGGCAGTGCCTACCCTGGCGCCGTGTGCAAAAAAATAAAAATAAAATAAAATATTTTTTTTATTTAATAAACTTCTATTTGTATTATTACTGTTAATTATTTCGATCTTTACATGTAATCCGCGATTACTTTAAAAAAGTGTAGACGTTTTGATTAGAAAGGTGGCAGTTGGTAAGTTACGCCAAAAAAATATTGTGCTTTTGCTGTTTCCCATTCATTGTGTACGGCAAAGAATCAGTGCTTTTGCGCCTATTCATTGTGGACGGCAAGAAAAAAAAGTTTTCGCGCATGCGCACTTGATTCTGTATTATTTAACATGTACGCAAATAAGCGGAATTCTTTGTGCTTTTTTTACGTAAATGGTATGCCACATAAGCCTTTACGTTACATATCATTCATGGACCAATTAAAATCGAGATATTACTAGACATTTACGCAGCTTAGGCCAACGTCATTACGTTGGCTATGCTCATTCACGTCGCGTTACACCCGCGGATTTTTAAGTCAACATTGCAGCTGCCGTGCCCGCAGATATTTCAGACTGGAGGAATTTTAACAAAATGGATTATAATTTAAAAAGGAACAGAACGAATAGCAAGAGAAAGGCCTGCGCCAGCCTTGGACGGTGTACAGCAGCAACAGGGACAAACAATGTTCGAGCATTTCAAACGGACAGGTAGCCTACATGAACGGAAGGATGCTAGCTAGCTGTGCTGTCAGTCAGACTGTCACTGGATTACTATCGTCTTGCTTATTTCTACAGCCAGGGAGTCAGATTGGTGAGTCAGAAACTTTTTTGGGGTTTATTTAACAATAAAGTTGGATGAATTGATACCGAGTGCAATCCATTCTGCATTTTATATTCAATTGAGCAGTTGTGTTTTCATTGTTACTGACGGACAAACCTAAGCTCTGCAATGTGGATAAATGGTTACATTCTGATGCTGGACAGGTCCATGGGGCATATGCTACTGGTACTTTATCTATTAAGATAAAGTTTATGGAGTGGAGTTGCCATCAGTTATACTGTAGTCCTACATAATGATGAATGCTGTCTTTTATTTTTAAGTTGAATAGAAGTAGTACCGGTAGTTTGAATCGGCGAAGGTTTGACTTGTTGCCTTACGTTTTTTCGGCCCTCGGTGTGAGGGACGGGTCCGTTAAGTCGATGGATGCGATGTTTAATCATTTAGACCAAACTACAGCTACGGGCAAACCTGAAGTCACCGTCGTGACATTTCATATACGTCCCGTGTGTGTGTGTGTGTGTGTGTGTGTGTGTGTGTGTGTGTGTGTGTGTGTGTGTGTGTGTGTGTGTGTGTGTGTGTGTGTGTGTGTGTGTGTGTGTGTGTGTGTGTGTGTGTGAGTGAGAGAGAAAGGGAGGAACTTATTTGAAATCGGCCGTGCGTGCCTGTTTGTTGTTTATTGTTTTTGATTTAACAATATATAGGTTTAGAGAAATCTGGCTTTCAGAACTCAGTGCCTACCCACTCACTGACCTCACCGCACGTCACTGGTAGTCTATAACTTGCTGTCAAAATATCCACAACACAAGCGAGTTATAAAGTTAGAAGACAACATGAACGGTGTCTCCACGGCACCATCACTGTGATCAGCGGAGAGTGACGTGCAGGGCTAAACTATAGCCTAACACTCGCCAATTTAGTCTAAGCGATTAGTAAGTTATTGAGACCGCCGGCCACTTTGTCTGGGGAAAGATTTGTGCTCTGCCGGTTTTTCTAGCCAAATAAACGTGTGTAGCTTCTATGCCAGGGCAGGGACAGGGCTCTCTCTACATTAAAAAACACTATCCATAGTTCAGCGCGCAGCGGTTAAGTTACTGTTCAACAAAAGGAGCATTAAGGCTACGGCTTCACAGTAAAAGCATTTCACTGGCTAAACATTAATAGCATTTCACTGGACACACGTGAGTTGACTTTTATTTTGAAGTACGCCTAACAGGAAGGTATCCGCTCACGAAGCCCCTTCACTGTCAGCAAGTCTTCTGTTTTTACGAGTTCAATGCGGTGAAATAAGAGGACAGAAAGCTTGTCTTTTACAATATTTGTAACCCCAACCTTACACCAAACGCTTTATGAACGTTAGTGGCATTAATTTTCGGTTACAGTAAGGTTTTATGCATCAAATTGTACCGGAAGAGCTATCTACTAGGCTGTGTCACCGCTGACTATTGGCTTGGCATGGCTGCTACACTGCTACTACAGTGATTTCGGCCCGTTTCCTCTGAAAACATGTGCACGGGTGAAGATGTCAGATAAATTTTGTCTGAACGGGGTTTTTTTTTAAACCAAAAACTGGAAAACTGTCACGTTTTCACAGTGTAAAGTGCCCCTGAGTGTAGGCTCCGAGGAGGGGGGGGGGCAAGGGTGGGCGAAAAAGCAGGCGCAGAGATCTTTCAAAGGCAAAAACAATCTGTTCGCGCGCTTAGAGCGCGCTCGCATCGTCGGTGTCTCTGCCCTAATCTAACTGTCTAGTAGACTCCGGCGCAAAGACTCTCTTTCTCTTGCGCAGCACCAGAGAGACTTTATAGAATTGTATTTCGCTCTATCGCTCTCTTTCTCTCTCTAGGCTGTGCGCTGCATTATAATGTGTGTGATTGTGGATTGCACGGTGTGCTAGTCCGTGTATTTGCGTGTTGGTAGGGGTCCATGGCTGGTTTGTGTCCAGGGCCCGTGGTCATGTTAATCTGTCCTTGCACACTGGACTCTGCACGCTCTTTACAGAAGTGCTCCTGCAGTGCGCTCACAAACAGACGTGAAGTCGCACACGGTTACGTTTCTCTTTACTCCCGTTTACAAACGCGCAACTCTTAAACAAATGAATGAGCATAATACTCTTGTGGCAGTTCAAATGTATGTAGTTTTGTCACTAAATCGTGAAGTATCCGTTTGGAGGGGGCCCGAAAAAATGCAGTATGCCTAGTGTAATCTTTCCTCTTAATCCGGGCCTGCACACACACGCTGACGTCCAAACACACACACTCTTTACTCATCAGCCCCCCATGTGTCTACACACGTATACAGCACTACCAGCTATTTTGCTGAAATGCATTTTTTTTAGTTTTTTGGGATTTGAGAGAGAGAGAGAGACGGAAACTGGCCACTTCCGTTTCTGCCCACTCTAAAAACCCTCTGGGAATTATCCCTTGAAAAATTAAGAGACCACTACAAATGATTAGTAGCTGTGTTTCCATCCGCTTGTCAGTCGAAATTGAAATTAAAAAGTAACAAAACTGTCAGCGGGTTTGAAAAAAGCATAATTGACACACACACACACACACGAAACATGTGAGTTTTCTCATTGGTATGCGCAAAAGTGGCAACGTTGGCAAGAATATTGACTGTTATCAGATTAAAAGGTTTAAATGTATTGTATAATCCTTTATAGTTATTTCGATTGTGTCCTTTTTATATATGACACTAATGTAGTTGAGTTCACAATCTCTCTCTGAGGTTCTCTTTGAAAAATCTGCCCCAAGCTCTGTGAGCTTTAAAGGTGTACTCTGAAATGTTGCTAGGTAAAAACCAGGTCTAATTAAAGGTCCCCCTTCTTTTCATAAGGTTAAATACACGCTTTGTGGTGTGTTCATATAATACAGCCCAGTTTTGTAGACAGATAGATAAATAAAACATAAAGGTGCAATAACGTTTTGTTTTGTTTTTGTTGTCTGTTTTTTGGTTTATTTTTTAAGGCGTGGACTGTCCTTCTAATATCTCAAATTAAAGGTACTCCACAGACGCATTGGTGTCTTGATGTAGGCTAACTTTGGATGTGTAAAAATTAAAGGTGTGTTCAGGGATTTGTTTATTTTCTTTTGAAAAAAAAAAAAAAAAAAAAGAGGGAAAAGTAGACACACTCAGTCTGTGTGCAGTACTCTCTGCTAGGTTACTCCCTTCCCTTATCGCAAAACCAGGAATGTGCACTGTGTGCCCCAGGCCTGGAAGAGCCCTGAGAATAATAGTGTCTTCTCAAAATGCATGTTTAATGAATTAGTAATTGCCAAACATTATTAAGGTTACTGTGTTTTGTGTAATATAGGTTTCGTTAATTGTTTCTTTTCTTGTATCCCTTCTTTAGGCCCCAGCCTAGTCTAGTGGACAGTGGGTGGTTCGTATCTCTAGTTGAAGGCCCTGAGCGCTCTGACAACAGAAAAGGCAAGATATTTTAGTTTTGATTAGATATCTCTATAGTTAATTAATAATCCAAATTCAAGGGGAACACTTTTATTTATTTATTTTTGTTTGGGTTGGTTTTGGGTATTTTTTCCCCCTGGCAAAAGCCTCATTTCCTACATTGATAAGATGAACCCTCAATATGAAGACGAAATTGAGGAGCACATTAAGAGAAGACTTGATCAAGTTAGGGCTGAATACCGGGAGGAAGCGGCACTAAATGAGGCAGGGTCCCATGATGCTTTTGGACTAGAGGGAAGAGTGAACGATTCCCCTCACATGATTAATGACCCTGTGACCTCCACCGATGGAAACGATGCTGATTTGCCCTGCACTGATCTGAAAGAAAAAGAGGGAGATGCGACTGTGACCACCGATACAGCCTCCACAAGCCCCGAGGATAACCCGAATGGCCCCCTCCATGTGGACACGACTGAAGACCAAATGCCTGTACGTGTAGCAGCTAATGGAGCACACGTCTACACGCCCTTTGCCCATAGAGACATAGAGCTGTTCATTGAAGACCTTCCCGAACTAACTGAAGGAGCTCGCCAGTGGATCAAACAATTCGAGAACTTGACTATGGGGGACAGTCTCTGCGCAGGTGATCTGAAGGCCCTACTAGGTCGAGTAGAGGGCTCAGACATGGCATGCCGACTCCTATTCAACGCAGGAGTACTCCCCCACACACCTGACAACACCCCCCTGAATACGTTTAGGGCTCGTCTATGGATGGCACTACGTGAGCAGTTCCCTACAGATAGAACTGTCACTGACGTGGCGGACTTTAAGATCAACAAGGGAGAGACAATACCGTTTTACCTTAAGAGGGCTGCTGAGGAGTGGGAAATACACACAGGGGAAAGACACGATGCCAGTGATGAACTACAAGCCTTGTGGAGGATGCAGTGTATCAAGGGACTGCCTGAACCCGTTCAGAAAGCGTTGGCAGCAGAACTACCATTCGCTCATAAGAAATACACTACATGGAGGAGTACTCTAGCCCACTTCTACAAACTGTACCAGGCAGAACAAAGCAAGGAGGAGGAAGAGCGGAAGGACCTGGCTAAACGCCTGCTGAAACTACAGGTGGAGGGGAATGATAAAGCCAAGTCTAAGATCAAACAAATGGTTGTGGAATCCCCATCCCTTCCCCGTGAGCAACCTGCTTCCTCCTACTATCAGAACCCACAGCCACAGCAGTACTATCAGAACCCCCAGCAGAACCAATGGAATAATAACAATGGCAGGGGCCGTGGAAACTATAAAGGAAAAGGAAATGGAAATCAAAACCGTCCGTGTCATGTCTGCAAGGAGGACGGACACTGGGTTAAAGATTGCCCACTCGTTAAGGAAACGATCCAGCGTCGAGAGCAGCAGAAAAACCCACAACAAGGTAGAGGCTTCAACAATCCCTCCCGGGGTGGAAGAACAGCATATGGAGGATCTGGAACTGCCTGGAATGCAACAGCCAACTATGCCCTTGGCCAAAGGTCCCGATTCCCCGCCTGGATGCCTAATCAGTACTGAGAAGACCCAGTGTCTGAAGCAGGCCGATTCTGTCCACAAGTTGCAGAACCTATTCTAGCCTGCTCCCCACAAGAGACAATACCATTCTGGCTCCATCGACCATCCCCTAGATTATTTGTTTTGTTTTGTTTTATTATTTTGGCCCTGTGTTTCCCCTTTGAATTGGTATTCAGGCAGTGATTAGTTTATTTGAACCTTAATGAGTTATTGCCCTTTTTGCCATTACACAATTATATAGCGATTAGCTGCTGTAGGTTAAAATTAATTGACCCTTGATTAAAAGCACATTAGGATACTTTTAATATTATTTGCAGACTGTTTTTGTTTTTTCCCCTTCATGGAAAAGAGGGTGACACAAAAAAAAAATAAAAAATTTCTTTATGCCTTTGGTTTTTGAATAAATCCGTAGTTTGTTTTACTTTTCTTTATTTTTTGGTATCATTAAAGTTAATGTAGTTACGGTTGTTCCAAAAGAGGGACGTTAGTAAGTTAAGTTTTACTTTTTCATTTTTTAATGATTTTTTAAGTTTTACACCACTACGTGTTGTAAAAAGAGGGAGATTATATAGGTTAAAATTATATAGGTTAAAATTATAGATATAGGTTATGTAAGATAACCAACACCCCGCTGCTGGAGCTCATAACAATGACAAACCTCTCTTGGAGTTACACGCACACACATACACATACAAACACTTCACAATACATGAATTGCTGCTAAAGCCTAGGACATGAGAAGAGGGAGGTCATATGCCTTCTTCTGATGTCTGGCAAATTAAGTGTTATAATTGTTTGTCTGTACTAATTGTTTGTCTCAAGCTTTGTGTTGACCAGGTGCAGCCGCAGGCTGGGCCAGGAGCAACTCCTAGCCAGACTCCAGACCTACAGGTAGGAAAGTGGGTGCAGGTCAAAAGTCACGTTCACAGAGAAAGTGAGCTTGAACCTGGGTGGTGAAACCGGTACGCAGTAATTGAACGTACTTCTAAGTAAAAGGAGCATTTTGGCACCACTTCACAAATTGTGCACTTTCCTCTACCGACCTCTCCATTGAAGAGGTTAGTTAAATAAAATGCAACCAAATGTTGGCTCTAAAAATGGATAAGTTAAAACTAATTATCTACGAAGAAAAAACCCATCACCAATTTTTTTGTTAAGAAATGTTATCACTGATTAAGTGTCCTACCCTGTTTTGATAAGGCCCCAATCTTAAAGTAAATGTATGCACCAGATGTGCTCTCAGAGCCAATGACCCCTTGATATGGGTTTTTGAAATTGATGAATAAATCACCCTTAGTATGTGAATTTAGAAATGTTAACCCTTTGTGTTTGACTTTGAATCCCTGATGTGAAGGATGTGTTTTTGTGTTAATCATTTGAAAATCAATGTTTTGTCTAATATTGTGTTTCCCTTTTTACTTCCAGATTGAGATTAGTTACTGTTAACACCCACCATGGACTTGGAGTTTTATGATTTTTGTGAGCAAATGGAAACTTGATAAAATGATAAATTACGAAATGATACATTAATGCCTGATGTGGATAATGTCATCTGTTTTTTAGACCCATTCTTGTGCCATTTAGATTGTCTAATGCCACTGAACATGAAGGTGTAGATTATTTAAGTATACTGTTTAGTGTTGTTTTTACTGGGATAAATGTAAACCACTGTGTCTAATTTAATTTTCTGTGTCACGTGCTGATGTCCCACCGTCCATTGTAGTGTACGCGGGCAATTATTTCTGCTTTAAGAGAATGGCCAAGGGCCAGATATTAAGAATTTACCTAGTGAGTTTTGTGAGACAACTATTGATGTCTCCCTTGACCCCAACTTCCTGAGAACCAACCTAGAGCAGACTTGTACTCCCTTATCTGCTGAGAAACTCCCTCCCCAGATGCCCTTGCTTAATGTTGACTTTTTGTGCCAGACACTGACTCTGAGAACGAAGACTCTGTGGAGGAGTTCACCCCGTGAGTTAATGCCTCTTTGTTCAAGTTTATTTCCCACTTAATTGCAAGGTGAACTTGTCTTATTGAACTTTGTTCAAACCTTTATTATATTCTAATTAATTAAGAATCACAACTTGGGTTGTGATTAAAGAGGGATATTTGTTAGAATTCTAATTTCCAATAATTAATGAAGTATATACCCCCATCATTAATGCATTTACTCTTCTGTAACTTGTATAATCTAACTAACAATTGAGCACATAGATAGTATGTTATGTAGAAAGTCGTAAAACTCTATACGTCGTTAACAACTCCTGTTTGCTGGAAAGAGCAGAGAACACAGTATTGTAGAAATTCTCTATGCAGTTCCCAAAACATTGAGGCCAAAGATGTATCCTTTTCCCCACAAAGGGCCTCTGTAGAACTCCATAACAAGTTAGCAGCAAATAGGATACATTATTCCATCAAGGACATCGGCAAGATAGCGTAGGGCTTCCGCATAGGGCAGGTTCTTCAGCCAGGAGCCAGAAGATTGGATGATTTTGATGAACGACAAGCTAAACCATCCAATAACATGTATAACTGAACTTGTTTAAATATCAACTGAATGTCCGGAGAAACTTCACTTCTTTTTGCTGCTCGTTTTGTCTATCTGACTACTGCATAAGCTGTAACCTGACGACATCACTTTTTCATTAAACTATCCATTGTAACTTTTTACCCTCGTCTCCTCCAACATTTTTGCATCCTCTCTTCCTCTTAAGAAACGAACACGTGTATAATAATAGTTTTATTAGCGGCCGCAGCTGTAACCCTGGTATGCTGTTATTGCCAATTGTCAGTTAAATGTTATTATAATCAGTGAGGCACCATTCTCAGCCTATTAACTGCCTGAGGCTTCTTGATATGCCTACATGATGGCAGTTTAAGGGCGCACTCACACTAGGCAAGTTTGCCTGTTCCGTGCTGCAAGAAGAGATTAAAAACAACAGCAGATAAATAGAAAAACAGCTAATAAAATCAAGAGAAGAAAATGAAAAGAACCCAACCCTCCCACCCCCATAGACATGCACAGAGACATACACAAATACATACACACTCATACACACACTCACACATACACACACAGACACACAAACTCTCACACTCACACATACACTAGCTATCACTAAAGAGACATGGCTGGGCACTGAGACCTGAGGCGTGGAGGAAGCAACCTTTGGGAGGCCAACCACACTGGGAGCGATCCCGGTCCAAGGCTGCAGAGAGCGCCGCCACAGGGACCACCCCAACCCGGGCAGACAAGAGGCCCCACACCACGGAGCGGAGCCCTCTAGCTATGTCTACATACCAGTTTACAGAGCCTAGTCTGTGTATTAACACTGGATTTTGCCTTCAGCGCACACACAGTAAAACAGGTAGCGGATCGTGAAGAGATATTAATTGATTTAGACAGTGATTTCGTCAACAAGTGTTCACCAAAATTGCTGACTCCAACTTTTAATGTGGCAGAGGGCAGTTTTTGGCAAGCTATTATCTGTTTTTTAAGATGTGCTCCAAGACTTTAAGCAGGGGTGTAGTAAAGAGGGCTACGACAAGACTCAATATCAAAGACAATATTGGACTCTCTCAGAATGATAGCAAAACTACCTTTGATGAGGTATTGCGACACACTGGGTGTGAGGGACCGCTGGCAAGCTGCTGCCGCGCCTCCCCTGGTTTTCGTTATTTTCGTTATTTTGATGCTTCGTATTGATTCATCAAGTTTTGTCTTTCATGAACGTTGGACCTTAAATCATTCTGCTTGACTTGGCTCGCTCGATCTTCCACTCTGCGTTTCTGAAATAGCAGATTGTTTGCCTGCCTGCTGCTACTGCCTCACGCGTTAGCCAGAAGCTAGCTCCGCCTGCACAGGGCTCACCTGTCGGGACTCCTGTGGCTCCTCTCCGCACTGTGGCTGGATAGCCTGCGCCGGTGTGCCCCACGAAGCACGCCGGTTCGGACTGGTCCGCTGCCACCCTGCCAGCTCTCCTGGACGCTTACCCGCGCCCACGGATTGCTGTCAAACGCGGAGGACGCCGCCTCCCTGCTACACCGCTACCCGACAGTGTTCACCTGCTGGCCGGCTAGACTGCTGCTAACCCCCGGCGCCGTCCAACTGGCTTCCCCGTCTCCAGCGAAGCTACAACCGGCACGCTCCACTCCTCCACCTCCGCTGGTTTACGCCGCTGACGACTTCACAACATGTGGACTTTTAATCTTTTTCTCTGGATTGCGCTATGCTTGACTCTATGTTTGACTTTCACAAGCGCATCTCTGCCGCTCCGTTACTCGGTAGCGGAGATGTTACGTCTCCGGGTCTTCTCAAGGACCCCCCCACCTCAGCTTGCATCCCACCACTACATTCTCAAACGACCAAAATACATCCACCGAGGCTCTGGACGGAACTTTCACTACACTCACAACAGCAACAAAAACATCCGCTCCTTCTGGTCCACTGGGCCACGCCCTCCTCCTCGCACAGCCCGTACTGTCAATCCTGTCAATCACAGTCTACTGTCCCCTCTGCTCAAAGCAATCTGCTACACTCCACTCACCTGTCTGAAACTCTGTCTGCTGAACACCAGATCCCTCAGTAATAAAGCCCTTCTGATATCTGACTTTATTGTTGACCATAACCTAGACATTCTCTGCCTCACTGAGACCTGGCAACAACCAAATGACTATTCCCATCTTAATGAGGCTGTCCCACCTGGGTTTTCTTTTATTAGTAAACCCCGGGTCACTGGGAGGGGGGGTGGCCTCGCTCTCCTCCACCGTGATAACATCAAAGTCACCACTGTCACAGTCCCCCATCACTCCTCCTTTGAATGTTTAGCTGTTAAACTCACAGGCCTCAAACCCACTGTCATTGTCACCATCTACAGACCACCAAAACCCTCTGCCGTTTTCCTCAACGAATTCTCATCACTACTCACATCTGTTTGTGCAATGTCCCCCACTGTTATCCTCCTTGGTGATTTCAACATCCACATTGACAACCCATGCTGTACTTTAGCTAATGACTTCACATCACTTCTGGACTGTCTTGGTATCACACAACATGTCACCCTCCCAACCCATAACAAAGGTCACATTCTGGATTTAATCTGCTGCGCTGACATCACTCCCACTAACCTTCATGTCACTGATTTCCCCATCTCCGACCACAAAGCTGTACTTTTTGACATTCATACCCAACTACACAAAGCCAAGGAACAACGGACCATCTCCTTCAGAAACATCAAACATATCAACACCATAGACCTCTCCACCCTGATCAGCTCCTACCCCAACCCTCCCCCAGCATCCTCCCTGACTGACCTGGTGACTCACTACAATAACTGCCTTTCCTCTTCCCTCACCACCCTGGCCCCCCTGAAAACCCGCTCAGTCTCATTCACCCACACTGCTCCATGGTTCACTCCTCATCTCCGCCAGCTCAAAGCCACTGGCCGTCGACTGGAGCGACTTTACAATAAGACTGGACTCACTGTACACCGCCAAATGTACTCGGACCACCTCCATCACTACAAGAATGCCCTCACCACTGCCAAAACCTCATACTACTCCAACCTCATCCACACTGATACAGGTAACAGCAGAGTCCTTTTTTCAACAGTCAGCCACTTACTCCAGCCTCCTAAAACCCTCCCTCCAGACATTTCCACCACCCAGTGCACTGCGTTCCTGGACTTCTTCAGCACTAAAATCAACACCATTCACCAACAACTGGCCACATCTAGCACCCCCTCTGTTGACCCACCCTGGATGATCACCACTGGCCAACCTCTCATCAGCTCCCTCTCTGACTTCACCCCAGTAACAGAACAGACCGTCTCAGAACTCATCCGCAAAGCCAAAACCACCACCTGTCAGCTCGATCCTCTTCCCACCTCCCTCGTAAAAGCATGTCTACCATCCATCTCCCCCATGATCACCAACATAATCAACTCCTCCCTCACTACTGGTACTGTACCCCCCACCCTCAAGCTGGCTGCCATCACTCCCATCCTCAAAAAACCTGGTGCTGACCCAACTGACCTCAACCACTACCGGCCCATCTCCAATCTCACTTTCATCTCCAAAACTCTTGAAAGGGTGGTTGCCGCACAACTACAGTCCCACCTTGACACAAACAATCTCCACGAACCGTTCCAATCTGGCTTCCGTCCACAACACAGCACTGAAACCGCACTAGTCAAAATCACAAACGACCTCCTCCGTGCAGCCGACTCTGGACTACTCACCATACTCATCCTCCTCGATCTCAGTGCAGCATTCGACACCATCTCCCACCCTCTGCTCCTGGACCGCCTGGCTGGCATTGGGATCACTGGTGCTGCACTCTCCTGGTTCACATCCTACCTCACCGGCCGTCAACAATTTGTTCAGCTGAGCAAGCACAAGTCTGGGTGTTCGGGTGTCTCACTGGGTGTCCCCCAGGGGTCAGTCTTGGGTCCACTCCTGTTCACCACTTACCTCCTCCCACTGGGCACACTCCTCCGTCACCATGGGGTCCATTTCCACTGCTACGCTGACGACACACAGGTCTACATCTCCACCAAACCCACCGCTGCCATCCCCCCCACCTCCCTCATCACCTGTCTGGAAGACATCCGGAGCTGGATGAGCAGGAACTTCCTGAAATTGAATGGAAAAAAGACCGAGGCCCTGCTCATCGGCTCCAAATCCACCCTCACCAAATCACAACACACCCCAGCTCCACTCATAATCATTGATGGATTCCCAGTACCCTTCTCCTCCGAAGTCAAGAGCCTCGGCGTCATCCTGGACAACACCCTCTCATTCGCACCTCATATTCAAAACATCACCCGGACTGCATTCTTCCACCTCCGCAACATCGCCAGACTCCGCCCATCACTGACCCAATCCAGCACTGAAATCCTGGTTCACTCATTTGTCACATCACGCATAGACTACTGCAACGCCCTCCTCACCGGACTCCCCACCAAACTCATCAACAGACTGCAAATCATTCAGAACTCAGCCGCCCGGATCATCACCCGCACCAAGTCATCTGACCATATCACCCCTGTCCTCATACAACTTCATTGGCTCCCAGTACCCTACCGCATCCAATACAAAACCCTCCTCCTCACCTACAAAGCTCTCCATAACCTAGCCCCCAATTATCTCTGCGACCTCCTCCAAGAATACACTCCCTCCCGCTCCCTCCGCTCATCCTCTGCAGGACTACTATCCATCCCCACATCACGCCTCAGCACAATGGGTGCCCGGTCATTCAGCTGTTCAGCACCCAGGCTCTGGAACTCCCTCCCCCCACACATAAAACAGTCAGACACCATTACAACCTTCAAGTCACAACTCAAAACTCACCTCTTCAAACTTGCACACAAAGTTTAACTGGTCACTGTCTTGTTTTTCCCACAATGTCTTGTTTTTAATGATTTTATGATGATTTTCTTTTATGCTTTGTAAGGTGACCTTGGGTGTCCTGAAAGGCGCCAATAAATGAAATGTATTATTATTATTATTATTATTTTAGTAAGATAGTACATTTTAGTTTTAGTATGCTACTTATACGTGCAAGAGACTGGGTTCAAAATATAGTTGCTGTTGCAAATTAGTTGGATATAAATAAGATAAAAAACAACAACACTGATTAGCTTAATACTCTACCAAACTGTAAAGCACTATTATTTCCCAAAACATGTTTCAATGAAATTAACCAAATTCATCCTCTCAGTTGGTGCTATAATTGCTTATAGCTAATATTATCATAACTTTAGTTGAGTTTTATAAATACATTGTTAACTTACATATATTACAGCAAATGTCCACCAAAACCCAATCCATGATCTTTCTATGGAAGGCACACAACCACCTACACAATGAGAAAAGTTGAGTTTAATGTTCTTTAAATAAGATTCATGCTTGGAAGTCAATAACCAATCAGATGAGGGCAAACAAAAGCCTGCGCTGTATCTACATCTTCCATACAGTTCCACTGCTAAGCATAGAATCTCACCAAGGCAGTTTCAGGGGTTTTCTTCCCGAATGACTAACAACCAATAAACAGACTGCAAACCAGTGGAAATGTCTTGGGGCAGTTTGATGTATAATCCTTGTCCTCAACATTTCAAGTAGAGATAGCAAGCTTATTGAATTTGCAGCAAACCACAACTGTTGAAAATGTATTAATTTCCCCTTTAAAACAGAATATAAAAACAATATGAGCCTATACTATAGACGAGCATTTTTATCAACACACCGCCTGTCAGTCAATCACATTAGCTGACTTCCAAGAGAAGTCCCAGTGAACCTTGAGCATTCTGCCGATGCATCAAATAAAGTAGCAGGCTGCCCTGACCCTGTCCAAAAGCAAGCGGAATATTCTGCTGAAACACTTGAATTAGGACAAGCCCGCTCTGTGGAGATGAGCAGAGGAAACAGGGATGAGTGGGAGGAGGGAGGCTGATCTACAGGCTAGAATATGAGGATGTTCCTCATATTCCATGTTCAGCCCTGAGGCCTCCTTACAGCCAACACTCACATTGCTTTCTAAGTCTAAGTATTACAGACACAGAGATGGGGGAGGCTGTAGATGAATGTGGGCACCGATGACAACTTGGATTTAAAAGAAGAGTTTGTATTGATTACAGAACATTACAATTTCTACTAAAATTACATTTAGTACAGTTGACTCCATTCTTAAAGGTCACATATTATGCTAAATGCACTTTTTAAATGTGTTCTAACATATCCATGGGTCCACAGTGTGCCTAGAGACTGCCAAAATATTTTTAAAAATAACACTCTCCTTTTCTCACAATCCCCCTTTCTGAAACCACCACCCCTCCCCCACCCAATATACTCCAGTCAGAATTTTCCCCTTTTCTGACCTCACAAACTGGAAAGCCAGAAGCTTCCACTGTGCAGCCCACACCCCTATTTCTTATTGGTCCACGGCCCTGACAGACAGAGGGCGAGGCGTATCTGGCTTCGCTTCCGGACAGGGGGCGGGGGCAGCGCAAAGATTGTATATTTACGAGGGGAGCTGCAGCTCTTTTTAAAAAATAGGCCATTGTGAGATTAGCTGAACTTCAGCATAGTACAATAAATTATCTGAAAGTTTTTTTCAGCAAACAATTAAAGAAAAACGTATTAGTGACCACTAAGACCATATAATATGGTGTATAATAGTACCGAACAGTGTATAATATGGGAGCTTTAATTCTATCTCATATTTCTCACATACAGTTCAGAGGGGAGCAGTGGCTCAGTATGTGGGGACCAGTCTGTTGTGAGTAGGCACTGCTGATGATATAGTACCATGTAAACAATACACTGGTGAAAATCCATCTAAAGTGAGCTAAGCTCTTACTTGCAGCAGAACTTTCCCACCTCATAATATCCTTAAGCCCAGATACTTAAAAGTATCATGCCACATTACTCTTCACTAAATCCTTCAGCAGTCTGTGAAATCGTTTGCCTGACTCCCACACACATGACAAGGATAACTTTCTGGTCTCATTTCATAAATATTACATTTTACTAAAACGTGTTTATTCTGTTCTGAATTGCCTGAGTCTCCCAGTATGAGGTATGACCTTGTAGAGTGGGCAGCAGTAACAAAGGCTTACTGGCATCTCCACTGCTTGGATACATTTATTTCCACCTTGGCCAAGTGCCACCAGCTCAGCTGGCAAGAATGACCACCAGCATCAATGTCAGCTGCTCTGCAACCTCCATCCATAGATAAGTAGCCATCCCTAGCCAGCAATTACATTTAAACACACTATTACAGGAGATAATGTAAATACATGCAGCTGTGCTACTGTCATTAATACATCAAGGGTGTGGGGGCTCTCTCTCTGTATCTGAGTGCATATGAAGCAAGGATCTTAAATATTTTTCTTGAAGACCTGAATGAGCTTATTGACGATCCATGTCCATGGGGAGACCAGCCTGATCTCTGAGCTTCACATTCATTTCACATCAGTCTGGCGTTTCTTACAATCTCCATGGAGACGAGTCCAAGAATGGCTGGGCCAATCAGGACCCGCCTTCTGACCTAACATTCATCCCTTATAGTGAAAAGCAGCCTCTGATTGGTTCATGTAGTCATCATGAATACAATTACCAATCAATGGATGGAAAGAGGGGAGGGTCTGGTCTGACTGGAGGTTTGATTGACGACTACATGAACCAATCAGGTGCAACCTTCCACTAACAGACAGAGCCGGGCTCCTCCCCATGGAGATTGTAGAAAGTCCAGACTGATCTGTGGGAGAGAAATTAATGTGAATCAGGCTGGTCTCACCAGGTCTATATTAATAGTTTAATTTCAACATTTTCATGTGGACATTTCCAGCATTACCATATTCCGTCGATCACCGTGTTGACTTTGATTTGGCGTGAATTTGATGCGTTCTCCAAGTTTAACTTCAGCACTTACACACAGCAATAACAGTTAAAAGCAGTCCATGGATGTGAATTATGTTAACTGCCATTGGCTTACTGCCATGTGCTGGGAACATTACAGAGGTTTGCTAACCACAGCTCAATGGAATGATATCATGAAATCAACAATACAGGTGGGAATTATATTAAATTTGATATTCCTCAACTTTCAGGAATGAAAACGACATGGCTGTATTGAGGTTGGTATATTCATGCACGTTATGGCTTTGCCCTGATTTGAAACTGACTACCTGTCAATATTAAATGTGTAGATTCCTCAAACACAAACTTTTTACTTGGAAAACTACTTGAATGTAAGAGAAAGCAGACACAGTGCCTTATCACACATTCCTTGCAGTAAAATGCACTATATCAATGAACTGGAAAATACAGTAAAAAACATTATGGATTTTTAATAGCAATGGACTAAACAGCTTACACACCATCCAACAAAAACCCATTTGATAAAGTCATTTATTGACACAGAAACTAGGGATGTAACGTTATGAAAAACATAAGGTATGGTCACGCAACACATGACTTGTGTTGAGTTGTTCTATTTATTAGAACGGTCAAAGTTAATGTGTTATCTCTTCACGCACACAAACTATGAACCACCCAAGAAATGGATAAGGAAAGTGTCTAGTGAATGGCAAGTTCAGCTCCAAAGCCCTGCCAGATGGTTCTCTGTTATTTGCATTAACTGTGGAGTTACCACCAGTGTTCGTCCCCACTGCTCACTTTTTACTCCAGTTGCCTTTTATTGATTTCTCTGAGGTGGCAATTTCTCTACAAGCAATGAATGATCCGATCTTTTGCAAGGAGTGTCCATTTTAATTTCTGGGACTAATTCTCTGTCTTCTGTGACTTGATATCTGAAAAACCCAACTGAAGCCAGCCAACTTATCAGGGAGGAGGGAAAGCCCATGTCCCAAGCTGACTCTACCCATCCTGCAAGCTCCTGACAGAGAGATACACTGCTCATTCTCTACACACATTCAATAACTGCTGCATAGCTCCTAGTAGTCTTCGTCTCAACGCCTTAAGGCCAGGACACACCGGCCCGATAATCGCCGTCGGAGAGTCTGGAGGGGGCGGGGACACAAATCTGTTTGGTGTGTTTGGTGACGTCGGCCGTCGTAGATGTCGTCGGGCTTCTTTTCAGCCGATTCAACATGTTCAATCGTCGTCGGGCAGTCTTCCAGTCGGAGCAATTTGATTGGTGGAGGGCCAGCGAATCAGTGAAGCCTGGAAGTGAGGCGGGTAGCACAAACGGCTAACAACAGTATCGCATCGCTAGCCATTGTTTTAATGTGTTTGTTTTAGGGCTGTCAAAATTATCGCGTTAACGCAGAGTGATTAATTTCTGGAATTAACGGCGTTAATTTTTTTATCGCAATTAACGTATGTGCAGAATGATCCGCCCCGTGCATCCCACCGGCTCTGTACTACAGTTACTCTAAGTTGTGGCTGACCCAGGATCAGTAGCTGCACGCAGCCAAACATAACAGCACACTAGCCCATGCCGTGTTTTAAACTGCTAACGTCTGCTAACGTCACGTCTGTGTCGGGGGCATAGATAGTATATAAAATAAACTGCCGCGGGTGATAGTTGATGTCGGGAACAACAGGAGGAGAAACATTGTCTGCTCTGTTCAGAGCCCGCGAGGACACAAACGTCTGCAGTTTTCAGAGGTGTGTGTGAGTAGACATCAACATAACGTCGGCTTCCTGGTACAAATGAACAGTCCCCTACGACGTGGTCGCGCGTACTCACACACACACACACACACACACACCGCGGACTGTAATCAAGTTGTATTCAAGAATGCACAACCTATAGATTCACAAAATAAATGCCATTATATAGCCTATATTTGCCCAAAGACATAGTAAAGAGACAGACGAATTGAATTATGGTGTGGTAGGTATATATTTTAGTTTGATTTAAATTTATTTTCAGTATTAAAACCATCATTTGGATTTTTAATTAATAACAATACTTATTTTAAATGTACATATCCACCTTCTGTCCTTTATCTTTCCGTTCATACAACAATATATAGAGAAAATTTCGGGCATATTTCGAATGGTAAAATTAATCGTGATTAATCCACAGAATCCTGTGATTAATCTGATTAAAAATTTTAATCGTTTGACAGCCCTAGTTTTTTGTTTCGTTCAGCGAGTACTCACATGCATCAACCCTTGTTGACTGCTCGACACCATGCTCGACAATCTCTGCTAAAAATGGTGCACTTTATGGTCCAGAGATATAAATACGTATTTATATCTATGTTTATGGACTAGACAGCTGTCCCATAATTTCCGGCTTCCGTATTTTTTTGGGCCACAATACAGATTAGCGCCGCCTGCTGTTATGGAGACATTACGTCCCGCGCAAGCGCAGAGCGTACGGAAAGTCAGTAGACGGCTTGGTGTGTTCTTGGCACTTTTTTGGCCGCGACGGGCAGACTGGAGCTGCCTGAAACGGCAGACTCCATTTTCGGGTAGTCGGACCGGTGTGTCCTGGCCTTAAGGCTATGGGCTGATGATTATCATCTGCCAGCTAATGTTACCTCCACCCTGAGGCTCAAGCCATTGTCTATGCTTAAACAGCTATGACTGCCCAGTGATCTGACATACAATAGATGTTATGGCATATCCGCTGGGCTCTCTTTATTAACTCATTAGCTGTGTTACCTCAACTTGACTGCATGTCATTTTAGTCTTCTTTCCTACAAAATTTCTCCACTAGCTCCTCTTTCCAGCATGCACTTTCCAGTGCATGGAAGGCCATGGAGGTTTACCTGGTATGGTTGTTTTGAGGTTATTCGCTGCTGCTTGTCCTTCCTTTGACTTTCTATGTGGGAGGGCCCCAAGTTAAAATCTACTTTTTATACCAATGAATTCATTTTATGCTAACAAAGTATGCATTTATAAATGACTCAACATTGGGGCCTCATTACGGCCAACATTTCGAGAGAACCAATACTTCAGTACAAAGTCGATTGTAAAATTCTGAAAATGTACCGGTGATGTCAAACTTCCAGAACTGACTGGGGCAGCATATATTCCCAAGCGTTCCATTCTGCCATTAAAAAAATACAAAGACAGAAGAGGGACGCCTACTGGTACGATTCCCTCGTCTCATCGAAAAAAGAAAAATACGAGTTTTCTGACAGAAGGATTGCTATGCCCAGTTGACTTCAGACACCTGGGGCCTCTACGGATTCTCTTTTTTGCATAGGAAATTTCCTTTCCTATCGAGATGACCCGGAAGTACTCGGCGGATAGGTGATTCGAATTCTCAAAATGCTTAGGAAAGGAGCCTCGATTCATCCTTTAACCCTCCTTTAGCATAGGTTACTCCTGCCCAACCTATGCGAAAGGAAAGGAGATAGTGGTATTCCATAATCCTTTACGGCGGCAATATTTAAAGCAACAGGCCACCACCGGAGTTTACCGACTCTACACGAATACGAACGAGAGGTAAAACAGAAGAGAGGAAGATTTAACTCGGCTAAACACCCCCCCCCCCCCATAAAGATAAAGAACTCATAAAAGACCAACATCATAATAGTTATTTTCGTAGCACATAATTTACACCATAGGAAAATAAAATGCCAACTTCACATTTAATGAAGATTACTGGGGGCAGTTCATTTCATCATCAACATAAGTGTAGCCTCTTTTTTTTCACATGTGAATTGGGCTTCAGGTGGCCTTAAATGTTCCCCTTGGCCAAGTCCGATCTAAGTGATTCTCACTCTGTTGACAACAACCTGATTAAAATCAATATGAAAGAACGCATGGGTCAAACGAGCGCTTGTTGTAGTCCATTCTCGGAAAATAGTGTAGTTTCAAGCTATCGACTCACGTCAGCAATACTCGCCGTCGCGCAATGACGTCGGTTAGGAAAAGTGGAGTGGAATTCATTTTAAACAGTGCTGTCTTTTCCTATGTTTGATAGGAAGCACCTTTCATCTCTCCTTAACCCCGATGACGTTTGGGGTTAAGGCATAGGAAAGGAGGCTTATAGGTTAGGAGATTGGACTATCCGTAGAGGCCCCAGGCCTTCTCCCGTGTCAGCCAGTCTCCTGGCCTTGAGCATACCTGTTCCATCTCCGCCTCTGTTGGTCTAGAACACTGAAACTTAGCCGTAACACCAATGCCATTATATATTTGCTCAGATGCATAGCAAAGAGACAGCCAAATTGAATTATGGTGTGGTAGGCCTATGTTTTAGTTTAATTTTAATTTATTTTCAGTATTGACACCATCATTTGGGTGTTCTATATGTAAAAAAACAAATATTAAATGTATATATCCAACATTATACAGATAAAACAAGAATATTCCGGGCACATTTCGAATGGTAGAATTAATCTTGATTAATCCACAGCTATTATATATATGATTAATCTGAATTAAATGTTTGACAGCTCTAATTTAAATATTATCTTTTGGTTTATGTATGACCTTTTGAAGAATGTATTCGCACAGTAGAATTTTCTTACTGGCATGTGACATTTTTGTATTATATTTGGTAAAATGGCATATCACATGTACATTGTCAGTTTGATATATGTAGTGCATACGGAACGTGGGACGAGAAAATTGAGGATTTTATTATTAAAATGGGAAAATATAGCACAGGTTTTGCTTACTTGCTTAAGTCTCTAAATTGTGTCATATGTCAATAGTAACATGACAGTGTCAGCATACTTATTCATGAATGCCTTTAAGTGGTTTAGTTCAATGGCTTCATATCTAATGTTAACACTGGATCAGCTGCAGCACTACTGTGTGCTTTGAGGTAATGTGACATAACACACAGTCCAATACACTTCATCATGCAGTCACATACATAAGAGGAGGTAGAATATTAAACACTGCGGGTTGCAGTTATGTGCATAACTGCACTGTAACAATGAACCAGATATTGCATAAAGATAATCTCGTAAAAGACAAAAAAGGCTGTCTTGGTGTATGGTATTCAAATGAGAACATGCCAGAGTAGATGCCACAGGGGACTTACTGTAGTGTCAGCTGTTCGGCATTAGGATTGTCTTTATTTTCCAAGTTCTCAACTGGAGATGACCTACATTTGCTGCTTCTCTGGGTATTCTGCTGAAGTTATCCCATAGGATGCACAGACACACACATGCAGTCAAGCACACATGTGTATACATGTATTATTCAGTCATGCACACTCTCACACATTTTTCTGTAGTCACACAGTACAATAGTTGGTCAACTCCACTTTCATATGACTGGAAGTTCTACTGCAGGGCCCAATGCCTAATGGACTGAATTATCCATGGCCTATTGAGCCACTCAATTATAACCACTGGACTTTTATTTGTTGACTGATTTACAGTAGGGTATATTTGATCAAACAACTCACTTCTAACACACAAGGCATATAAACATATAAAGCATATAAAGAGGATATATGCTGTCTACATGAAGAGATAAGCAACCAAATGACAGGACATAAGGAGTGCTTTTGTGTGTTGTTTTATCTTGCCTCATTTGCTATACAACATCCATATCTTAAAGGCAGGCTAAGCAACACTTTAATGACAATAATAATAATAATAATAATAATAATAATAATAATAATAATAATAATAATAATAATAATAATAATAGAGTCACACAAAAATTATCCCACTCAATGATCAGTTCTGCCCCACTATAATATGTGGTGATGTGTTTATCTGCACAGTCCTCCTCTCTCTGGCTGTATTTTACATAGTAGCATTTGTTGGTATTGTTCAGAGGCCCAGAGCAGAAGCCTCTCCACTTCCTTGACTGGGGCTAGCTTTGGTTAGCTCAGTGGCTAACACACTGATATGCACTGTAGCCTATGGCTGTATCTCGATTCAGGGGTTGTGGTCTACGAAGGCTGCATTTGAAGACCGATTGCGTCATAGCGACGCGCAAAGGTTGTTCCATTTGCAAGGCTCCTTGCAAGGCTCCTCATATGCGGCCGAGAAATGCAGCCTTCGTTTCACGGTTTTGAAGGCTGCATCAGATGTATCCTTCGCAGCCCAACATATCCCATGATTCATTGCGTTTTTTTCAGAGATGGCATACAATAAAATAAAAACAACAAAACAGCAACGTGTTGCTCCATCTTCTTCTTTTATCTTCCTCTCTTTTTTTCTTGTACTTTTTTTTCTTTTCGTCTGGTAGGCAACTTCTTTTTCTTTTTTCCTCCGTTGACAAGGCTGTTTCTGTTGGCATCTATCAAGGTTGCTAGGCAGCACAGGAGCGGCGAGTCGTCACGCAAGATAAGGGTTTGTTACGCAAACCGGAAATGCTCGTAAACGGAGACCTTAACAATGCTCGTTCGGCCCTGGTTCGGCCTTCGAATCGGCCTTCATAGGCTATAGCCTTCATAGACCGCGAGACTGCGTCCTACCAAGGAGGCGGTCTCTGTAATGGGATACAGCCTATGTCTAACCAAGCCCCAACCACAGCAAGTTCTACCAGCATCCAATGCGGAAGTGACAAAAAGTGCAGTTCACCGAGTGGACACTAAGAGGTGGTACAAAAACAGAGCAATTTCTCATTGACCTCCATGTTAAATAGGCCGTTTTAACAGCATTATTAAACCTATTTACGGACTGGTCCAAAAAACATTCTAGTCTGTATGTTTAGGTCATTATCTCCATGACAACACTGTGGGGGGTAGTTTTTTTGGACTACGCTAGTTTTTATTCTATTGGAGGTTAAATTGTATGAATAATTAGGGGCGCAGCCTGTTGAGTGACAGCTAGCTGCCTGCTGGCCCTCACTTCGCCTCGGAGGTATACGTCAGCTAGATGAGCGTATCTCCCTCCACACAACGTCATCAATGCCCTTTTTCAGTAAGAGGAAAAAGAGGTGGAGTAAATAGGCCAGGACGATTGGATGCAGTTGAAATAACTGAGGTCAGCCCGGATGCTACATACATTTTACATACTAGCTATGTGTCTAACTGGAAAGTGTCCTCTTTTTTTAAAATTTTGACTTTCTAAGGTCGTTTGCCACATTGGTATAGGATACTCAAATAATGCTGCTGGGCTTTGAACAACAGAGAGACCGGACACAACCACAACTCAACCTGGTATCAACCTGTGTTCAGTCACTAAAAGAAGCAAAAGATGTATCAGCATGATATCAGATGCAGTAGGCCTGGGGGTGTACTAACAATGGCGAGAGAGACTACGTGTTTACTTTCCTATCAATTTAACCGTATCATAATCTTGCCCTTATCTCAACAAAAGGGTTTTTTGGACTTGAAACGTATAATGTGATTAGCGAGTGAAGAAACATGAAAGCAGTTGCTTCCATAAAGGTGAACTGCATGACACAATTCTGCAAACAACATCCAATAGTTCTCTGGAGCATGATGAGATGAGCATAATTTGACATTCAAATGGAAAGTGAAGATCTAATATAGAGGAGAATGCAATGCACTTTAGCACTCCTGCATCACTCAGCTCCAGCAGCTGGCACAGAGCAGTCCTTAGCTGAACTAAACTCTTTGGAACATTTTGGAAGGAGTGATTGGACACAAGTATATATAAATACAACTACATAGCTACAACTTAAGTCATACGACACTTGTTACTTTTATTCACGCTTTTTGACCCCACACACACACACACTCTGATTTGGGTCCTGGTATTCAGTTGTACTGCCCCCCCCCCCCCTCCCACCACCGGGACGGACATGTTTTTTGTTGTTGCCATTTTTCTTTTATTAGACATTGTTAGAGAAACAGATAGATGAAATAGGGCAGAAAGGGGAATGAAATGCAGTGAACGACCCGGGTCCTGATTTGACCCGGGTCGTTGACCCTGACCGACAGCCATGTTTGTTGTTCCTACCTGTGCTGCTCTGGATGGTCCTGACGGTGGTGGCAGAGGATGTGCGTGGTGGTGAGGCCGGCAGCAGGAGCAGCGGTCTCCCTCCCTCCCCCTCCTCTTCCCCCTCACAGCCCTGGTCCATGGCCCTGACGTAGCTGTGGCTCCTCATCCTGAAGCAGCCGGGCATGGGCAGTGTGTCCATGGTCTCCAGGCTGTCCATAGCCGCCTCCAAGGCCTGGGCCTGCAGCTCGCTGTACACCTGCTCACACAGCTGCTCGATCTGCCCGTTCACCTCCACCTCACTCAGCTGAGGCACAAGAGGAAGAGGGCATGAGTATGGAGCCAACCAGGAAACTTGAGACTTTGACACTCCTTCCTTTTTTTCATCTATCTTACAGTATATATTATTTTGTATTGTATCTTGTACAGCACTTTGGTCAACTGATTTTGTTTTTAAATGTGCTATAGAAATAATTTTGACTTTGACTTTATGAAACGGCTGGAATACTGAGAAAAACGTACAGCCCATTGTCATTAAAAACATGACACTTTTTTATAAGGCATTACGTTTAAAGTAATGCTGTATTTGAGTTAAGTTAAAGGCCGTACATGTAATTGCAGGCTTGCTTCTGGACATTATGGACTGTATGAAATCAGCAACAAAAGATATTTTGGGAATGCAGATCAAAATAATGAATGATTCTTGTATGGGACTTCAATGAGCAAGTACTGCATTCTATCACCTATTTAATAGGACTGTGCAATATTGACCAAAAAAAAACATCTTGATTTCTTCTAGGGGATTTAGCCTATAACAATATTTGATGATATTTTGCATCAGTCAGAAATGTGTAAACATAAAAACTCAAAGTGTTTGTAAAAACCTTGTACTAATTCAATCTGGTTCTCAGTGAGTCTGGAGAACGCTTGCGGTCAAAATAACTTTGTCAAAATAAGAGAATATCTCCTCACGATTCGCTATCTGTCCGTACTGTTTACAGGTATTCCTACAGGATATGACAACAAGCTTTCTCCAGAATCGCTGTTTCCATCTTTAATAGTATATTAAATGTTAACGATATATTAATATTTATAAAAAAACTACTTATTTAAGAAAAACAGGTCTTACTTATGAACTTCAAAGTGTACTGTACTGACAAGTCACAGTCTGTCTGTCTGTCTGTCTGTCTGTCTGTCTGTCTGTCTGTCTGTCTGTCTCTCTCTCTCTCTCTCTCTCTCACACTTTTTAAGTCTATCTTCCTCTCAACGGCTAGAGAAAAACATTGCCAATTGTCTCTTCCTGCACTGGTGGGTGTATTTTGCAAGACAAGTGGCATACTCTATATTGTCATTTACACGTTACACGTTAAAACGATCTGTTGGGGGGTAGATCCTTCAACCTGGGATTTGGTGCCACGTAGAGCTATTGTTGCTGAAAGACAACAACACTCCTTCTGAAGAAGGACTGATCCATCCACTTAAAAGCTTCTCATATTCAGGAAAAACATTCTTTACTTAACTCTTTCCAGCACATTATTCTACACACTACATTCCCCAAGTGTAAGTTGAACCTCTTCACTCTAGAGCTAAAACTGATCACCAGAGTGTATCTGTTATGTTCCTCAACACAAATGTAAAGCCCAGGGGCAGATCCAGTTGGGTGTGACTGGCACTTTTTTTTTGGGACTCCATGGGGAGCTGGCTTGACTTCTAATACTGTGTTTTCATGGTATATGTTCAACACCACATGGCACATAATATTGGATTGTTACATTGAGTGCAAAATCAGTCAACACGCTAAAACGACAGTAAAAGGTAATGCTAAAAACACTGTATTATTAACTACTTTGTGGAATGCTGTATTGTTAGTACACTAGCCATGCTAGCTCCATCAGGTTTTATTTGAAAGTTTATTCCTAAGGGGTCATCTCAGAATTGATTTAGATAAAGCTTTGGGTAATCTATGTGAGTCTCTGGACAAGAAATGATTTTAAATTCACATTTAAACCTGTATTAAAAATATTCTTAATGTGTTTATGGCATGGAAGGAGTACTGTGTGGTATTTTGAATGTCTAGCCTATTGTCTGTTTTTGATGTTGCTTATAATGAAAATATGCAGACAGATTTGTTGGACTTCGGGGCTCATCCTGAGGACAGCTTAGTCACTCTAAATGATTTCTGTGCACTCTGGGAGCTTTCCTTTTTGATGATTAGAAAAAAACAGAGCAATATTTCCCCTTAGATCCTGACCAATCCCATGGCCATGTCCGGAGATTTAAATGACTCATCCAGACGGGACTTTTTTAATCAAGACAACCATTCTACTGTAAGCTCTCTCCACCATGGACACAGGTCTATTCTCTTTTCTATTTCATGTCAAATTTGTACATTCTTGCCATATTGGCCTTTTATTGTTTAGCGTAAGCACAAACAGCATGCCTAAGGCAACATCCCAATAATGACTTTTTACACTTCAATCCCTCTATTCATATCAATTTCCGATCACTGATCATTATGTTCACATTGACTTGAATAGAAAACACATTGTCATTGAATGGGAGGAGATGGGGGTGGGGGTGGTTGGATCCATGCAGAGGAGGACATTAACACAGGCAGTTTAGTATGGGGCGAGCTCAGGGTGAGTAATACAAGTGAAGGTTGAAGGTGAGTTTAAGGTGGGACCAATGAAGACATATGGGGCACAGCTTCATTGTGTGTGGTGTAGCTTAAAGAAAAGCAGTGCAGTAGCCTGCCAGGACAAAGTGAGAGGGACATTCCTTCTAGGTTCAGTAGGGAGGAGCCATTCACAACTGCTGTCATTTACAGTAGTTTATTAACATTTTATTTGCGAGGTTACCAAAAATAGGGGCCAAGAAAAAGTTCTTACTTTAAATCCATTATACCGTGACATGATTAAACAAAGCTTAATATTTTGTTCATGGCTTCTTTGTTCTAGCTTAGACCTTTCAACCTTAACAATCCTATGTTAAAGCTGGAGTATATGATTCGTGAGAATATAGCAGTTGGGATAGAGATTCGAATCCAAATACCTCAACCGCTCCACTTGTTCTCTTTGGTCCTTCCCTGACACGCTCTACACCAACGACGTCGGTGACAAAGTGAATGGACAGTCCCAACAGCCAATAAGAACGGAAACACGGACCTAGCTCTGATTGGTCAAAGTATACATGAGCGGTTGCAATTTTTGGGGGCAGCACACAGAGGCAGAGGAGAGCAAAGTGATGAGTAGATATTCTCAGACCACTTCACCTACAGTCCCCTCCAAAAGTATTGGAACATTGAGGCCAATTCCTTTATTGTTGCTGTAGACTGGAAACATACATTTATTTTAAGTCTACCTGTTGCAATACTTTTGCTCACCTAAAAATGTGGTGTTCCTTTACAAATAATGCTATCTTCTCAGTTGTGTATCAGATCCAGATGTGAATACCTGGAAATGAAAGCTGAAATGTTGATCTATTGTCTCATATTCATATTTTGGTGTCAAACCCAAATGTTTCCAGTCAAAAATAAAGGAATTGGCCTCACTGTTCCAATACTTTTGTAGGGGACTGTACATATAGCTGAATGGCTAATATGACATTTTTGCCAAATATTACAGTGAAAAAGTTACCGACCCCAGCTTTAACAAGAAGTGAAGCCCACTGCACACACGGTTCTTTCCATAGGGAAAGGTTTGAACATCTACAGATCAGACGATGAAATTGTGAAAATGAAGATTTGTTTTATAACCTGGTATCGACCTGTCCCCACAAATTCCATTTCAGAGCAGAGTGCATGACAATGAGATCAAACACTATGACGTTTATCAAAGACTTGTTCTAGAGTGAAATGATCAGCTGGCGTATCACTGTAAGTATAAAGGCAGCAGTGTCCGGCCACCAACCTGACTGATGGTGCTCATGGCCCTCATGTAGCTTTCATTGCGGGAGCGGTATTGGGGTGAGGACAGCAGCGATTTGGGGTCGAGCAGGGTTTTGGGGTCCAGGGTATCCACGCTTCTATTGATTGAAACCTCACTCACCGCACGCAGGTAACTGTGGCTCCTGATCTGCAGTTTGGGGGAGTGCTCCGTGGAAATCCTGACATAGGGGATGACAAGGATGTAAGAGTTATACACACAAGGTTATCTTTAAAGGTGCAATATGCAGTTTCAGGGGAGAGGGATTTGTTGACATTTGCAGAGCGTGCAATTAGCTTACAAAACTCATTTTCTCTAAATATAATTCTTACCATTGGATAATTCTATCATCAGAAATCAAACAGTTATTTTGACGCACCTGGAACCAAACATTAAACCACAATATGTTTGCAAAACCAAACTGTGGGCCCTGCTGCTGTAAACAACAACCATGAAACTTTTAAAGCTTTCTTACTATAAGCAGACTTCCAGGGATCACATTTAAATGCGAGGAAAGTTTGTTTATTCAGTTATGAGCATATACTTTGGAATAGTTTTACTTTTCTGACCCTCAACAAGTTACATAGTGCACCTTTAAAAATGCTCTATTTCAGTCACAGCAGTGTTCACCACCCACATGAATGGGAAATCACATAACTCCACCACAAACGCATTACGTTCAATGATTCAGCTGCTGGATTTATTCACCATGGACACAGCTTTTATCTGTAAAATGTGTCAAATATAGCCTGTGTCATCCAACCAACTCTGAGCTTTGGGTCCTCATGTCTTATCTTTAGTTTTAGTATTATGACAACAGTGCTTTATTCAGTGTTACCCACAGACCATTTTATCAACAAGCATGCCATTTTCTATGCACAAATGTTAAGCGCTTTTCATTATAGTGGGCACTAGGTTTCAAGCTGCAAAATTTATAATACAATTAAATAAAAGTGCCAACCAAGCATATGGTGTAAGATGTGGAAGTGTAAAAAAGAAAAGAAAAGACGAAATATAAAAATATAAATCTTTCCATATTATATTTATTTAAAAAGTCCAGCACCCTAAACAGCTGTGCCTACTGCTCTGACTCCCATACAGCCAGCTCTAATGCTAGCAATGCTAGCCACATTAATTTCATATTTGAGAAGAACTAGTTTGAATGAACATTGATCTAAGCAGTCTGTTCTTAATGTCAGCAATGCAACGTACTGACCACTGACTCTGATTTGGCACTGCTGCATTATAGTGTTCCATGGAAAGCCACTGGGGTTAGTTGAGAAATTCTGAAAATCTAACACATTGATACATATCAAAGTTAAAATAATAAGGGCTGTCAAGCGATGACAATTTCTTATCAGATTAATCCCAGGGTAGCTGTGCATTGATCAGGATTAATCAAGACTAAACTCCATTCGAAATATGCCCCAAAAATGCTAATTTTCTTAGTAGTATAGTGTTGTAGGAACGGAAAGATGAATGACAGAAGGTGGATGTATACATTCAACATTTGTTTTTTTTAATCATGGCAAATCCAAATGATGGCGTTAATTTAAATCTAACAAGAACATACCACACCATAATTAAATGTGTCTGTCTCCTTGCTCTGTCTCAGAGCAAATATATAGAATGGCATTTATTTGGTGTTCTTCACCAGAAACAATGGATAGATCTGTGTGTTTCATATACGTGCATGACATTAAATTCAATCATTTCTGGTCAAGTTTTGCATTTGCGTACAACTTTATTGCAGTCCGCGATGTCTGAGCGTGTCTGTGTATGGTTGCACGCACGCCCACGTTCTGGGGGACTGTTCATTTGTGCCAAAAAGTCGACGTTAAGTTGATGTCCTGTATTAATCACACGCACCTCAGCTGCAGCTCCATGTGGATAAAATACTCAAATTGTTGCATCACGTGCTCCAGCATAGAGGTGGGATGAGAATGTCCTTGTTGAGGTCGATTTTATTTTAATTTAGTAACAGTAAGCAAAGCAGCGTCTTCTTTTTCTCTTTTCTTGTAAGATACGTTTGTTTTTGTTTTTTTCTGTGTGCCCCCCACCCCTTCTGGGCCAGGGACAACTGTACAGGTGTTTCCCCCTTGACGGCGGGCCTGCCCCCTCACTCACGTAAACGCAAAACGAGGTCAAACTGTGTCCAGCTGGAAAACTGTGTGGGTGTGTTAGCGCCGATATATACGTGCAATTTCCTTAGTGGATACTGTGCTAGAACGGAGCAGATTGCGGGCGCTATTTCAATGCAATTCACGGAGCTATATGAGCCCCACAATTAGTTCTTAGTGGATAAGGCTCATAGTATTGACTGTATTGTAACAGCTGTTTTACATAATGTTCTTCTCCATATGACAATATCAAATGTAATGCTTGTCATTTTGTAAATGAACATGGTCAATCAAAAGCAAAGTGGTATTTATAGAGAATGTGTGGGATTTTTTTTCTGTATATCAATTATGATAAATGCCAATTTTCTCCTGCACAGTTAGAACTCCTACACACCCTTCTATATCGAGGACTGTACAATCTGAGTCATCTTTTTATTACAATATTTTAAATGGGAATCGTTATAACTGCAGAGAAAGAAAGAAAAATGAATTAATCAAAAGTGATCTGTAAGTATAATGAGAAGCTTATGTCATGTCTTACTGGTATGAGTTCAGGTTGACCCCACACAACAAGGCCCATCTGTTAGTTAAAGAGCTGATCACACTAATGTTCAGGCACACACATGCTGCTAGACTGCTCCTCGACACACTCATCCAGGAAACTATAATATCGTCATTATAACATTCTTATAATCATTAGTGTGAAGCCTTTAGAACACTGTTGTCTACATGTTTAATGATACCAACGCTCCGTCTCCAAGATCTCTGCAATGTTTAAAGGTGCTACGCGGAAATCTTTGAATATTTTCCTCTGATGATCATAAATGACATGTAACAGCAAACGAGGTCATCATTGCAAAGAATGCTATTCTTATATAGTTTTTCTTAATGCCTTTGTCATGGGTATGCTCACCCAGGAACAACAGCTTGCATAGTAAAAACACTACACTAAAGGGGGCACTAGAATTAACACAGACGGAAAGTTCCTCAGAGCACCTTTAAATCTCTAAATATAATACAATCCAACCCACAAAGCTAAACAGCCCTGTGTGTGTTATAGTGGAGAGTTTCTTTAATTAAGGTTAGAGGGTCAAGAGGGTAACATTTCTTACTTATACATCATCATGAAACTTTGCCAGTTCATTACTTACATTAAAACATGATGTGCTTCAGAAGGGTTTGCATTCAGATTCAAATGTGGCAATATCTAACTAATTATGTGTACATTTAAAATCCCTTTAAAAGCTAAACATCTAGATGCCAAAGTTAAAATGTTTACAACATATTAGAATACAAGGTTTTTACAAGACAGATCTGAAACAGACCAAAGAGATCTTAAAAATGCATTTTGGTCATATATTTAAGACCAAAGAATTTATGAAAAATGTATGAACAAATAATTCTAAGATAATCTTCAGAATAGTTCTAAGAATATCTCTGGTAAGTTGATGTAATGATGTGATACGATTTATTTATGATAATATAAGTGTTAAATTGCTCTTTATTCATACAGTGATCACTTATATAGTGTGCGCGTTTCATAAAGCTGATCTCTCAGTCAACCGCTCTGCATGTAATCGGCAAATAAACTTTTCGGAGATCCCACTACTGATAACCAATCACAAGAGAGAACGCTACCTGCAGTAAACTTCCTTAAGCGAACCCCCGTAGTCAGTATTACTGCTTTTCAATGCCAGCATGAAAGATACAAACTGATATTTATTTATGTGTTTGTCTGTCAGTATGGCAGCTGCAAAGAGGCTGTAGCATGTCAACATGCTCTCTACAGTATATACAAGCACCAAAATGGCCTTGAATCGGCTACTAAATTAAATACCAAGGCAAGGAGAATTCACACACAATAGATGTTGTGTGTGTGTGTGTGTGTGTGTGTGTGTGTGTGTGTGTGCGTGTGTGTGTGTGTGTGTGTGTGTGTGTGTTTTTTTAAATCTTATTGTTGGTCTAATTTCTTAACTGATTAGCCTTTTTTATCTTGTTTTGTGTTTTTGTCTTTCATGTGCTTTTTAAAAACGTTAAATAAATAAAAATCTGAAAAAACAAGAAACAAAAACTGAGGGAAGCTATAAAAGAAAATTGAAAAAGAAAAAGAAGGGGGAGTGTGTTAAAAAATGAGCTCTTACTGTAGCGTGGTCATCTCAGTGAGTGACGGCTGTGTGGCCTTCAGGTAGCTGGCGCGGCGGGCCTGGGCCTTGGGAGAGGGTTTGGGGCTGTCCTCAGAGTCTCCACTGTCCTCCTCAGCCATGGCCTTCACATAGCTGCCGCTCCGCATGCGTCTGCAGGGGATGTCCTCCTCCTTCTGCCCCAGGGGGGAGAAGCCGCTCCACTCGTCCTGAGGCACCTGACAGGGGGGGGACAGAGAGCCGCGGTCAGGGCGCTGCTCCACTGAGGACCAGCACCCATACTGGCTCACCAAACTGGCCTGGTGGAACATGGGGGACATACACCAACACACACAGCTAACATGCACTACAACAAGAAGCACTGCACACAGCAAGACAAGGCTGGACGGCACTGATGGCTTGCATTTTCGTAATGCATCACTCCCTTTACACGCACGCACACGCACACACACACGCACACAAACACACACACACACACACACAGACACACACACACACACACACACACACACACACACACAGGTTCCCACCACACTGCTGTCTCTTCTTGACTAATTAGCGTGGAACACTCCTGTATGTGGATGGGTCTGATTGGGTCAGAGGGAAGTTTCTCTCTGGCTAATTCAAACATCTGCTTTCCTCAAGGAGTCTCTAGATGAAGGGTGCATGTCTAAATTAAAGGTGGATTTTGTCAACAATAACCATTCCACTTCAATGTGGCTGTGACTAGTCTAGACTTCTTCTCTAAATACTATATGGAGTCTTTACTGTCTGCCTCCTAAATGTGCTCCAGAATCACCCAGGAAATCTGAAATGTTTTACTGTGGACAGAAATTAAAAGAAAAACAGGATTTGGATACGTGTTGGACTAATTATTGAGACTTGGCAGAGCGGTCAATAGAGAGACCCCAAAGTCCTGTTCTATAGTTACGCAGTACAGCTTTAACCCATTGATGACTATGGCAATCTAGGATGCATGTCCTTAATGCCTGAGGGTTTTCGGAAAAAATAGTAGGAATTGTCAAGTCTACCAAAACCTTAATATCTAAGCCTGTGTAGCACATAAAAACATGAAATAAAATACATTTAAAAGTTAAGGTTCACAGGTTTTATTTAAACATGCTCCCTTAGCGCTTACAAACCAACAAATATTTCTAAAAATCGTCAAAATGAGATGAATTAGAAAATTATTAAATATTGTTAATAAATAGATGCAATGTGTTGTGTGATTTTCGTCAGTAGTCTATAGTAGACCTTGATTCTGCGCACCAAACGCCACTAACTGTTCTGTCGCCGACATAGCTGGCGTATTTTTTTAATTATTTTGTTTTATTTTTTTATTTTTTATTTTTTTGATTGACATGATTTTTGGCAAACCACACAACTTTTGGGTGGTCACGTGGTCTTAAAAAAATCAACAAAACCCACCTCATGTGTATTTGAACCAATGACAGTGCATTCTATGCTGGGAATGCCATGAAAATTAGATAAAGTAATAATGCTGCGCGACGCAGCATCAGGCAGGAGAGCCAATGTGGCATCGCGCAGCAGCCGTCATCAATGGGTTAAACCAGAAAGCTCAAGGACATGCTTCAATAGGCTACTTGATGGAAACCATTCTCTGATGGCTATAGTGTCGCTCAACTGAAACCTAACCGATAATGTTAACCTGAGATTAATATATCCATGATGTAACTTTTAGTATATACAGCCGTGGAAAAAATTAAGAGACCACTCCAAATGTTCAGTGTCTCTTGTTTTACTATTTATAGGCATATGTTTGAGTGGAATGAACTTATTTTTTTTATATATATATAAACTACTGACAACATTTCTACCAAATTCACGATAAAAATATTGTCATTAAGAGCATTTCCATGAAGTAATGTAGAGATGAAGATTGAAGAAAAATCCAGACTGGTCTCTTAATTTTTTCCGCGGCTGTATATGAAACCCAACACAGATACTTGTTTTTAAATAGCTTTGTTAGTATGTGCATGCAATCTGGAGCCATGCCAGACCGATGTGTCAAACTTGTATGTGTTTAGCACCTTCAGACCAGAGACGCTGAGGATGTGATAGACAATAACAGCAGCCAGACAGCAGGAGAAATGCACCGCTATATTCTGACTAATTATATATGAATCACTGGAGGAAAGAAGCTGAATAGAACTGCGGGGTCCTATGCCTCTCTCTCTCCCTCTCTGCGTGTGTATCTGTGTATGTGTGTGTGTGTGTGTGTGTGTGTGTGTGACGTCAAAGAGACACAAATGAGCAGTTAGCTATAAAAAGCGAATGCGGGGAAAGGACCAGCTGCAGTAACATCAGCAGCTCTCTCCCACGCACTGGCCTCACTTCCACTGCAGCTCAGTCCTCATTCTAGTGGAATGGCTTAGGCACACTCTGCTCTCTATGCTTTCCACAGGCATTACAGTGTGAATGCACATTTCAGGTATTATGATACGACCAATACTCTTCTCTGTCTGTCAATGCTTTAAGAGATGAGCCACTGCATTTACAGTGACTCAATGTGCATATATGTCCACAGCATTTACGCTTTATCTTATTACTGCCTGAAGATGGTTTCCTTGGCAACCGCAGTGTGATGAAGCTGGAAAATAATAAGAAATGTATTTTCTCTCTCTCTCTCTCTCTCTTTCTCATTGCGAAAGAAGAGAAGCATTCCATTTCCTCCCTTTAAAACGCGACCTTTGGGTCATAACATCAACCCTGTAAAACCCAAACAGGACTGGTAAGTAAACTGAGTGACATATTTCAGAAATGTGTACTGTACAAAACAAACACACACACACAAACATGCACGCACACACACACGCACAGTCGGCACACACACACACACACACACACACACACACACACACACACACACTCACACACACACACACACACACACACACACACACACACACACACACACACACACACACACACACACACTCAAACAGAAGCTTAGTACATTCACAACAGTACACGTAACAAATAAGCAACACCAGCAGGCATGCTTGGGAGGCCATTTAACTTTCACAGCTACAAGTTGCTACACACTTCAACTACATCACTCATTTAAATTATCATCGTTTAACAGCCATCTTTATCCTTTCTTTTTTTGTATGGCCACAAGAGCAGACTGGGTAGGTGCTGTCGATAGTCCAAATAGAATGGAAATGCAGCTGAATTATTGCTTGGTGATTGTCAGCTGGAAATCTACATGAAGGTGTGATGTAAATTTGAGATATTTTTTGTTTCTTCTTTTCTTCATTCTGTGGGTTGTAATGTTGAATCCGTCACTTGATGTATTTTTCAGCATTTGTCACGTTGAGCTAAACATAACTCAAAAGTGAAATATTGAGTTGAGCAATGTAAAACATTGTCACAATGAACTACACAAAGTTTACCCTGTTACAAGTCTGGCAGTTTAAAGCCACATAAAGGTAAGGCTACTAACCTTAGCAAACAAAGGATCATCTCAAATCAAATTTAAATGTAGCTGAACTACCACTGAGTAACTGCTCAAAATATTCTAACTCTTATACTTACTACATGTAGTTAAACACCTCCCAAACACAGCACTACAAAGAACAGCATGACACACAACAAGCCATCACGACGTAAAGAGCGAGGAAGGATAACTTGTAGAGAGGCAAGAAGGGAAGTACACTACTAAATTAAAAATGATTTCTACAAAGAGGAAAATGATGCGGTTGGTCTCATGGGTTCACCTAGCATTCAGAGAGTAAGGCTGCTACTGGCTCTGCACTTACTGCTCAACTCAACTCAAAAAAGGAGGAAAGAGGAGGAAGAGGAAAAGGAAGAGGAAGGCTCTCCAAACCAAGGGGGAGTACAGGAGGTGGAGGTGGGGGGGTTGGCAGGTGGTGGGGGGTCGGGGGGAGGAGATGTGTGTGTGGGTGAGTAAGGTGGCTGGTGGCAGGGGGAGTTGTTGATCAGACTAATAGACTGGTGCGCTTTCCTCCAAGGCTGTGGACACACTACAACTCTTCTATACCCTGTGCTCCAATCCCCATACTTTCTGCTATTTAGTATGGTAGAAAATAAATTTAGGATGTCCCAATTCTTGAGGTCAGATTTAGTATGCTTAAAAAATACCCGATTTTTTAGTGTTGAAATCAGCGTGATATTTGGGCGATTCTGAACCACAATCCAGTGCGCACTGGAAGTGACGTCCGGTGTCTACAGAGCGTCCATATGAAAACAACCGGGGAAGCAATGGATATATTAGCAAGAGACAGGTTCAAGGCGCAATGTTAAGATGAAATAAATAAGTAAAGGTATGTCCCAATTGTATGCCTACTGCATGTTTACTTAATTAGTTTTATGATCAGCTGTAGTATGTAGAATAGAAAGACAGCTAGTTATTCTTGATTGGTCATTGGCCTTTACAACGACCAGGGGATCAGTCAAGCGCCAGCATTTTTGCCAAGGTTCAAATCCCTTTGATATATCCTACTATATTACTCCTACTATATATTTGATTGATTTGACTATCCAAATCACTGACCATGAGAATATCCAGTATATCGCTGTCACTATGTTAAATGATATATACCAAGATACAGTTTATCCCTAGCACCTATCTCCACATTATTAAATAAAATTCCTAAAGAATTTAGGTCTAAAGGAAAAAGTGAGTTTGCTAACTAGCTACAGTACATCACCTTCACGAAATTCCAATGGGTTAATTTTCAACGTGTTCTGACTTTGTATAAACAAAACGATTCATCAGTGTTGAAAATAATTGTTAGTTGCATCCCTGACGCAACTGACAAATGTACTATCTGCACAAGAACATTCCAAACATTTGAATACAATTAAATGCAATGAAATTAAATCTTCCAAGATCCAAGGAGCCCATAATGGTCTGTGACCCCGGACTACTACAAGGATATGGATATACAATATATCGTATGAATAACTCAAAGGTTTGTGATATCTGAAGATTAAATCATGCCTAAAGCATCCATCTAGTGTGCTACCTCTAGTGTGTCCGCAGCCTCACTCAGTGATATACACTATATAGTTCAAATCCATGTAAATCTGCTGTTTTCATCCAACCAAACACTAAAGGAATGCAGGGCTTTTGTTTGAAAAGACCCTGGATTTTGACTGTTGCAGATCCACTTATCAACGGCAGGACAGTCATGACAAGTTGCAATTACTAAAATTGCTGACATAGAAAAGCATGAAATGATTGAAGGCCTGACCCTGCAAACCTCTTTTAAACTAAGACACATTTACAATTGTTATACTAAGGACAATGCTGTTACGTTTTTACAAACATGTATCCATGCTCAGAGCCCTAGACATTTCCCAGAATGCATTGTAAGAATCAGTGTACAAATCACTCGAATCTCTGACTGGATGGAATTTCATACCATGTTTCAAACTTTATCTTAACATTAACATAGTAGGCTAAGCTAGGTTTAGCTAATTACATAAAATAAATGGTGGATTGTTGAATTAACAGTGTCCAGTTAGTGTATAGTACACAATTCCTTTGATTATATTTTGAACAAAATGTATTATTGTTAAATTATTAAAATGTTGAAGGACATAAAGTAAACTAGTTTCATTCACGTTGAGATCATTAAAAAAACTGGTCTTCAGTGGAATGAACTGCATTTAACTAAGGAACCCTACCAACAACAGCCAAGGACCATTTTCCCTTTCAGTTCAGAAAATGTTGTCATGAACCTGCAGAACCTTCAACTCATTGAATTTGATTACAACTTATGAGTCCAAGATAGAGGTGGTCTAAATTCATTATTCTTACATTTATTCCAGTTTATCTTCTATTAAGCAGCTATTTGTTTTTTTTGCATCCTGAGAACTCAGATGGACCGCTGAGCCTCATGCTGCTAGCTGACCTTCATGATGGACCTCTGCATGAGCTGCAGGAGATTGCCTAAGGACCTCCCAGTTGTTCTGCCATCATATGTCACTGCAAACTACCATAGGTGTATCATCATATTATGTTCATGGTTAACCCTATTCAGGTAGCCGCATCTCTGGCTTATCTATCTACTATCCCAAGACCCAAGGAGTAGAAAAGTATGCAACTATGTTAACTGAATAATTCATTCAGTGGGAATGCAAAGTAGTACAGTTTGTAACACTTACAAGTTGTTGCAAATGTAACCATTGGGATTACAAGGACTGTGGCAATGAAGTGAAATGATTTTCACCGTATAAATTATTCTAGGAACTTTCAAAGGAGCTGACGTTCATTGGCATGTAATGATTTTTGCATTGTGATAACCTGAAGCTCTGACAGGCCATTCCTGCTGATCTAGTAGTATGCAATGACCTTTGTGACTCAAAACTAATAACTGTGGCTTTATTCTCTAAAACGATCAAATGTTTGATTTCAGTCATGGATTCAACTGATTGGCTTTCACTATTGACAGATGGTGTAGTATTTGGTAGGACTGAAAACCTCAAGTCTCACAGGACTGGACACCACTGACTTAGAGGAAATAATGGTGAGGAAAATTAAGTTGTGGAGAAAGGGGATTCAACAGAAGGGGGAGGGGTGTGAATTGACTGGGTGTTTTGGGGTGGGGGTCGGGGGGGGATTATTTACCTGCAAGAAATGGCAAGAGCGCTCCTGCTGCTGACTGCCCTTAGCTTTGACTAGAGCTCTATCTAGGTTTAGGTTAGCGGATCCTGCACTGGCTCGTAGCTGGTTGTGGCTGCTGTTGTTGGTGTAGACCTCTTGGGCCCTGCTCACCGTTAGGCTGGATGACCACGCCCCTTTCTTCACCAGGGGGCCGTCCACAAGACCCAGCGACAGCATGGGGCCATTCCCTCCACCGATACCACCACCACCGCTGTTATTGCTGCTAGCGCTAACTGGCACGCACGCCGATGAAGAAGACGCCGTGTACTTCACATCGTTGTTGCTCCGGGAGGCTTTGAGTGCGGGATGATGGTACGTGTGGCCGTGGTGTGCGTGTGTGTGTGTGTGCTCGGTGAGTGTGCCGTAGGGGTCCATCATGAAGTACTGCTGGGACTGTGAGGAGGACAGACCAGGGAGCGGGGTCTGGGGGAACTTGTCTGGGTTGTTGCTAGGGTAGCGGCCCATGGTCATGGCGATGGGCGAGGGGGACATGGAGGGCGAGGGGGAGGGTGGAGGCTGATGGTGGTGAGGGCGGTACAGGCACAGCTCCCGCTCCAGGTTGTCATCAGAGCTCCAGTACCCCGAGCCAGGAGCGGACGCTGAGCCATGGAGCTGGTGATGGTGCTGCTGGTGGATTCTATGCTTGGGCTCCGCCGATCGACAACGCTCGCGGCTCTTGCTGCGCTTACGTTGGCGCGCTCCCACCGGTGTAGCTTCACCTTCTGGGCTGGCCCTTGAAACACCACCACCACAATTTCCTCCACCACCACCACCACCACCACCACCACCACCGTTAATGCTCCCATTATTGTGCCCTTTGGAGGCCCCAGTGTGGTGTGCCCCCTCCAGTGAATGGGACTTGGTGAAGAGTTTCTGGACTGAGTGGACCAAGTGGCGAATTCTCCCCGGGCTGTCGTTGTTGTTGTTGTTGGTGGCCCCCATGCCTCCACTGTGGGCCAGCACTCCTCGTTTGTACTGCAGTGTGTGGTAGCCGTCTCTGGAAAATGATGACTGACGCTCAAACGAGTCCGCAAAGTTTGCCTGTACCCGGGTGGGCATTTTACCTCCATTGCCTCCCCCACCACTTCCTCCTCCTCCTACTACTACATATGGTACCATGACCATACACTCATCCTTTACCTCAGGATGGTGGGATGAGGAGGTGGAGTTGCACCTCCTTGGGAAGGTTCCGTATGGGACGATGCTGTTGCTGTCAGAGGGGTACGGGATACGCTGAGCATTGTAGTAGGGCAGCTCAGCCGGATGTGGCATTGGAATGGGCACAGGCATGTCATTGTGACTAATTAAATATGGCTTGCGGTCAACATGGTGACCCAGTGGATCATATGATGGTTCGTAAGAGACCAGGTGATGGTGACTCCGACTACTGGAGAGGCCTTTCATGACAGGGGGCAGGATGAGTGGATGGAGAGAGGAATGAGATGGATGAGATGCCAGGCAGTGCCCGCGACCAGAGACGGGCTGCAGAAGACTGTCCCTGAGAGGAGACCTGCAGACTCTGGAAAACAGAGAAAGAGAGGAGTAAAAAGACAAACAGTTAATACAGTGAGCACATTTACAGACATGTGTGCTGTCCTTATCAATGAAAATGTATCAAGACATCACTCCCATGATTCATTGAAGCATACTAATCGTCTAATCATGCTATTTTTTCCTGCTTATTGATCCACATTGGCACATTTTTTTCCTGAGCCACACAAAGGGGCTGAAAGACCCAACTATAGTTTGTCTTCTTGAGTTGGCGTCATAACTTCTATCTAGGCTACCTTAGTCATTGACTCACACTAAGGAGATTGATTGAGTTGGATTCAAGTTTGTATTCAATAGGCTGATATTAATACCATGTAGTGAACTAACTGTTGAGTCATGCAATTTAATTCCTGTTTATTTATCCATATTCTCATTTGTGACATTGGCTTCCATTTTGACTATTGTTCCATATGTCCTCTGGTCATCACCCTAAAGATCACATGAACTCTCAAGTAAACAGACAACCGGCACCTTGCTGGTCTGTCCCCCTGACACTACTGACATATGATCTCCTCCTGCTGTCACATTTAGACATTCTTTAGTCATATTCTGACACTGTTAAAGATTAGATCACAAACCCAGCTATTGAAATGGTTCATCACTTTAACTTTGGATTGTTTTGCAACTTAATAGTCTTGACAAAGCTTTGAACATGATCAGTTGGGGTTTAATTTATAGTATTATATTTCCATCTTAACAGTTGAGGAACAGTGGAAATCCTATGCTACACATTGGGGTTGACCCCAAATAGGCAACTATTCACACTTTGATCTAAGGAGCCTTATTGGACTGCCAATCTCACAGTCGAAAAGTTGCGAAATGTGAAACAAAGATCATTGTATTCAGGCTTTATGTTAGTGCTGAATGTCTGAATGTACATGGAATTGCTTGGATTCTCCTAATTAATCACGATACATCACCTATTGTGGTTTAATATCAGCCTATTATACTGGTAATAAAAACATGAAACCAACTCAAGCTCCTAATCAATCTCCTTAGTGTGAGTCAATGACTAAGGTAGACATAAGTTAGTATGCCAACTCAAGAAGACAAACTATAGTTGGGTCTTCAAGCCCCTGTATGTGATTTAGGAAACAGATGTGCCAATGTAGCAGATGAGAATATGGATCAATAAGCAGGAAAAAAATATCATTATTAGACGATTAGTTAACTCTAGGCAATATTCGACCAATCACATTCAACTATGTACATTTTTAGTCGAGGACACCTAGTAGGTACCTGATGAATGGTTTACACTTTAGATTAGGGGGATGCAGAAAGGTTGTAAATTACTTATTAATAATTTGCTGATGATGTGTTGAGGAGTATTTCATGATTTACTAAAAGCTTTATAGATGACTAACAACACATTTGTAATATGTTAACATAACACGTATTAATCATCTACAAATATATACTACTGTTCATTATCTAATGACGTATATATAAATTGTGAATCACATGAATCACTAATAAATGAACATTATTATAAAGTGTTACCCCCTTCTGTTCAGCAAAATGACTATGTTCAAAGAAGGATTGTCATGATTATTGCAAAGGTAGAAATAAATAAAAGAATACTTTGGCAACACTAAATCACTGGACAAATTTGAAAAACTGAGTGTTTGATTTGGGGGCCTGGAGCCAGCTGATCGAAGCAGTTATATCCAGATTTGTAGATTTGGAAGTGTGGACGTCTTTCCCAATTCAAGACCTGTCTTACTCATTTCTACTCAGTGTACCAGGCAAACGATTCCATTCTGCCTTCTCTTATTAGAGCAGGTAGAGTACAGTAAGAAGTCCCTTCTATTGACCTTATATAACAGTGACATCACGTCTTATGGGAAAAGGCTCCAGGCATCAGACTGCTCACAAAGCAATTTTATTACAAATGAATAACCATGCAGGGCAACAGTGTTCATTGTGTGTGCAGCATGCATGGTATGTATGTGTACTTGCACTCTTGCATTTGTGGTAGAGTTGTGGAATAGGTATATGTGTGTGTGTGAGTTTCCTCCTCACTACTTGGCCTTGCTTAATATAAAATGACAGCTCCACTGGCAGAAGGGCTGCTAACAAGCTACAGTACCCCCTTCCCCCTCCCCCCCACACACACGGATCAGTAGAGTTCCAACTGTCCTATAGGAGCTCCATCAAAATAAATCATGTCATCTACACATCTTTCCAGGTAAATCAGGATTATTACTGATGATGTGCAGCAAATATAACAAGTGATATCTTTCAACGAAAAATAAAATTATTACTGGTTTGTTTGGAATAGAAAATGTCCGCGGGCCTCATTTATAAAACTGAGTATAGAATCCATCCTATAACATAAAACCATGCCACACTCACTTGTACGCAGTCTTCCCTTTATAAATACCCACCTCCAGTAAATTGTGGGGGACACGATCTCCGCCCCGTGTCATCCCACTTCTCCCAGTTTCATCCAACAATCTACTATACATGGTGAATGTCAAATATTTTTCCGGCATCTGTTGACGCTTATAATAAGCACAGCACTTGATATGAGGAAAAAAGGTGACCAGCTGCAAAGAAATTGACTGGGAAGAGAGCCGCCGTAACAGGCACACACACAGGCGCTGATGAGTGACCAGATCCCAATTCACCAGATGTGGGACAATGAAGTTTGTGTGGGACAATGTGGGATACCAAGGCATCCAGGTAGTCTAAAGAACTTTAAAAAAATAAACATTTCTATTCTTTCCTTTTGCATTTAACATTACTATGCTTTGCCATTTGGTTGATTCAGCAGCACATAACAGCCTGCAAATGAAAACGTAACAAATATATCTTATTTAAATGCAACTTTCCCAAGTTTTCTCACGTGTGATAACATACAGTAGTAAGCATTGGGCTTTCATGCTATATCATGCGCAGAATGACTTGCCCCGTGCATCCCACCCGCTCTGCACTACCACTAGCCCATGCCATATTTTGAACCGCTAATGGCCACGTCTGTGTCACGGGCGGCAGTTGATGTCGGAACACAGCTATTTGATAATTGCAAGCTCATAAAACACGCATTTCAAAGATGAAGTCTGTCTATCAATAACAATGTGGGACAACGTCTCTATTTGCAGGACGTGTGAAAAGTAATGGGAATGCGTGACTGTCCCACACAAAGCGGGACATCTGGTAAACCCTAGTGCTGATTACAATATCATGATTGGCATAATTTGGCAAAGTCATTATAGTCTTTGTTAAGCAGTTTCACCCATAGTTGTACTGTATAAAATAGCACATATTAGCCTACATGTAAGCCTGTATGGAGGCCTATATTAAATATATTGTTGAAAGTGAAATAATGCATTATGGTCTATACCAGAGCATTGGTTCTGTCCCGTGAGATTCACACATTTCCAAAACGCCAGGGTAGTTTAAACTTCCAGGGTGAAATGTTATTGAAAAGAGATGCATGCAAGCATTTGCTTAATTCATAACATGATTTTATCTAACAACATATACAGATTTAATTCATAATTGTTCGCCATAACTTTGTACAAAACAATTTTTCACTATATTATAACATTCACTATATTACACAGAAAAATATGTCCCGTAAAAGAAAAAGAGCGCCAAGCCCATCCCAGAAGGATGGGCATAATATTTAAAATTATTTTATATCAAATTTATATTTTTATGGAAAATCCATGTGTCTTTCTTCAATAGCTTCTAATTCATCCGACCCAGTGTCTCCAAATTATTTGTTCACACAAAATTCCTCAGATTTAGCCTCTTAATTTTCCTCTCAAAGTGCACCAGATTCATGCATTTGACTGTAAAAAGGTAAAAAAAAAAATCCCCCGGACCACCACAGCTGGACATCGGAGGCAATAGTGCAATAGTGGGATCGTGTAATAGTGCTATCATGGCAAACCCCCCCACCTCCCCAGTAAATGTGCCAAGAAGCAGGCATGGAGATCTTGCAAGGGCCACCTACTATTTCTATGTGCCCACCCTAATCTTACTGCCTAGAACCGGCCCTGCCGTGCAGACAAACACACCATTCTAGTGGGGCAGAAGTGATCATTGAGAGGGATTGTTTTTGAGTAGTAAAGACTTTGTATCTTCATTGATATGTTGCAAAGTGTAAATGTTAATGTAGTGTAGTGGTTAGAGCGCCCCCGCCAATAGAGGCTCAGTCCTCGTAGCAGCAGACCCGGGTTAGAATCCGGCCCGGGTCATTCTTTGCATGTCCTGTAATGTGTAATCACAGAGAGAGTTGGATGTGTTCGGAAGTGTTTACACAGCCCCTCAATCCAAACTGTGTTTAGTGTAGGCATATTGTTTGTCATTAAATTGCTGAGCTTAACTTTGTATGCAGAGCCTAACTCTGCATACAACATGAATTATAGAAAATACTTTCTGCATGGCTCTGACTTATCCTTCAATACAACTGAGGAGCAGTCAAATAGTTTTTCAATTGACAAATGTGTTTTCTGCGCACTTAACATGATGCTGAAGCAGAAGGATTTCTGTCCACTAGTGTATGAATGGTCAAAGATTTTCACCAAAACGACCGGACAGCATTTAAAGATATAGCATGTAACTTATATTGCCTCATGAGGTATTCTGAGTAATTAGAACACTGTCGATGTATCTACATGAGGTAAGCCTTTAGTGATGTCTCGTGGATTTTATACCAGAGGCTGAACCTCCAGGTTTTTTCTTAGCAGTAGAATCAACAACTGAGTGACACAAATGGATACAGCATCTTCTCTATCATTCTTGCCACAGTACAACTTCTCACTACTACGTGTTTCTTTAATGAGAAAAACTTTATGTCGACTTGGCTTTAGATATTGTGTACTTATACTTAGTTGCCGTATTCAACTTAATACTCAGATGAGATGAGCAGTCACTATCAGTAGTTCTTCTTCATTGAAATAATGTTAGCATGGATTTACAAACATCCCTGGATTGAGGATGGGTGTCTGTGGTATGGGAAATTATAGGCAGGAAGTTTTGAATTACTGTCTCACTGTCAAGACATTGTCAACACTGTGTCTAAAAATAAAACTGAAGTGAATGGAGGGAGGAAGTGATTCACTTCAAACGAGTCAGACTTACACTGCACACTAACTAGGGCCTTAAATAAGCAGTGTGTTCTACAAGCAGCAATATAAATATACAGGTGAAACTCGAAAAATTTGAATATCATGCAAAAGTTCATTTATTTCAGTAATTCAACTTAAAAGCTGAAAATAATATATTATATAGACTAATTACATGCAAAGTGAGATATCTCAAGCCTTTATTTGTTATAATTTTGATTATTATAGCTAACAGCTTATGAAAACCCCAAATTCAAAATCTCAGAACATTTTAATATTGCATGAAATCAAAAAAGAAGGGATTTTAAATACAGAAATGTCGGCCCTCTATAAAGTATAATCATCCATACTCAGTACTTGGTTTGGGCCCCTTTTGAATGAATCCTTGCCTCAATTCCAATTAATTTTTCATGATATTCTAATAATGAGTATCACCTGTAAATTCATTAATACCAATACACCTGTTTTTAATCTGCTTTGTTTTTAATCATAAAATCGCTAGCTTTTGCTGCAGTGTGCATGTGAATCGGAAGTAAATGGAGCCAATGAAACACATTGGAATGACATATGTTATAAAAATTAAACAGATTTAAAAATACAGTTAAGCAGTCCAGCATTTGTCCTTTTGGGATTGAGAGGAGATGTTTTAAACTCTACCAATAAAGAGTTCATACAGATTAGAGCCAGGAAATGATTAGCCTAGTTTAGAAGGAAGACTGGTCAAATCTTATCTCCAATGCAATGTCTCACTCAGTTTGTTCCATGGCACAACTAGATTGGATTAAGACGTATACAGAACTGGCCACTTGAACGGACCGTGGCACTTGTCTGAGTATACATGGCCTTTCAGAGAATCGGATAAATGGCCAGAGCATGGCTGACTCCGCTACGCTAGGTGGCGCTGTAGCCCTTTCAACAAGCGGTTATAGAGAAACGTCCGGTTCCTTTCCGGCAACAACACTACTATTTATTAGGTCGTCTCCCCGACAGGGATTCTCGGGCAAGCGCAGAACGCAAACTCCAATATGAGATATGCGATCCTGTATACATGCAGAGAGAATGTCGACTAGGAACGACTTATCTAGGTGTTCTTATCCGCCTTCGCTAGTCTGTTAATGTGCCGACTTGTGTGTGAAGTAGATCGGATAAAGGTGTTTACATGCATTTTACTGTTGAAGTCTTATTCATCTATTTACCCGATTATGAGTGCATGTTAACGCACTGACTGTGACCACATATTGCTATTTTTACATTTGTGATTTTTCCATATTAAACAAACAAGTTACATGTAAAGCAGCTAATGGCATTTGATAAAACAACATTTCAGTGAACAGCACTGATCATTGTGTTCCACATAGAAAGGCAAACACAGAAAGAAGAAAGCCCAAGCAGTTTGTCAGAACAGGACCAAAGGTTTAGCTGCTGTCAGGAATTGGGTTATTATTGCAGTTTGCATTGCTTGATTCCTGAATAAAGCTAGGATTTACTCATGAGTTCCCCGGGGAGCGCCCAATATGCTTCATTTTCATATGATCCAAATATATCAGGAATAGTAAAACACATAGCTTTCTGCACTTGTACAATTGACCCTTCAATGTAAATGAATAGGAGAGGAGGAGAATGCGAGACGACGAGTTATATGTTAAAGGAAACTCATTAAGATTGTATAGAAGACATGAGAACCGAATGTAATTGACAGCTCAAAACATGCTCCCTGCTGCATTTTTCAGCAAGATCCATACGTGCCAAGCAGACTGGGTTGATGCTGTGTGTAGGCGGAAGGATAAAATGAAAATAGGGCTGAGATCAAGTTATTTTGGGCTAAATGGAAGCAGGCAAACAAAAAGCCTTTGAGTCACCCTCTGAGGGTGGATAGCATTTTTTAATACACTCGCACACTCATCTCACATGCAATAAATACCTCGACATCAAATTCAGAGTTCTCATTTTGTATCTTTTACAGTAGGGTGTTATTCTGAATGTATTCAGTTTTACTGAGAGGCCCTCCTATTCCTACACACCTGTCTTCAATCAGCCTATCAACAGGCAGACACTGACTTATGATTAATCAATGCATCGTCCTTGATTTTATGTTTTGAACTAAATCGTGGTTACAGCCTGATGATCACTGCTAGCATGTTGAGCTCTGCTCTCCGGACAAATATTTACCAACGATCTAATGGTCTGGGAGTTTGAATAGCTGTTGCCACCACATTTACCACAACAACGTTGTACATCGTGGCCTATACAAAATCATCATGTCCATCTCTACAATAATAATAATAAGGGATTTTAGTGCATCAACAACGTTACGTTCTTATTTCTGAAATCTCTCAAAAACATGTTTCAAATAGGCTAAATGATTAGACTTTTCTACATTGTAGCAAAGGGAGAAAGAAGGCCTCTCATATTTTAATGGATTTCTTTTTCACTTAAGGCTATTCTCGTGAAATAACAAAATGTAAAAAGAGTGATTTGAGGGGAAATATCTTGTTTAAATTTGTGCCCCAAACTTTTGATTTGTTGGGATTTTGTGGCACATTGTTAACGCTGTTCCAGGTTGAGTGAGTGTTCAGGTAAAGTGAGCTCACACAGACAAGGTGGAGAGGTTGAGAGAGACCGTGTGCAGCGGTCTGCCAGCTCAACCAGCAAGAGTAAGTGAGAGGCCACATGATTCAGAGTGAGTGAGAGGGCCTATTATTCCACCTCAGTATTGACGATAGCAAACATGCAAATACATTTATTTGCAGAATAGATTTTTTTTGTGTGTTTTTCACCTATTTATTGATTGCACAGTTTTAAAATTGGGAGCAGGGAGGGGGAAGACATGCAGTAAACAGAATTTTGATGGCATGCATGTTTGATTGGGCGCTCAGGAATGAGGCTTACATATAACGTGACAAACGTGTACATGGAAATGGAATCAGAAGAGCGACATACCAATGTAAATAACAGTGTAAAGATGTCCTTTTTTCCACAGATGACCTGATGTTAGTGCGGAGGCGGATGGATCTCACTGGTTCACTGAAATGTTCACATAGTAATGATACCCTCCTGTTAAGCTGATGGGAGCTTTGTGTGGTGATATGAGATGGCTGCCAACACAACTCAGTATTTCTCCACCACTCCAGTCTTGTAACCTCTTTCTTTGCATAATGTCTGACTTATAATATTTGCTTTGATATTTGGTTTTGTTTTGCGTTATGTTAGTGTTTGGAACAGTGTACGTCATGGGAAGCAGGACACATTTCTGAAATTAAATGCACTAGAAAAAAGATAAGGGACAACCAATTAATTTGTTTTCCCGGATTCTACAGTTACCTCTTCACCAGAGCTGAAGCAGCCAGCTCAGCATCTCCTCAAAACAACCATTAACCGGGAATGCATCGATGTGTTTTTGTTGCCGTCACTCTTAAGGCTGGTGAATTGTTCCCTTTTAATCGATATGACTCAGTGTAAGTAGATGCGCATCTGCGGCCCACTGTGTGATGGGAGGACACAGTTCACTGCACTCTACAGTAGAGCGGAGGTTACACACTTTCTTTCTCTCTCTCCTTTCTCATTTCACACAACGTACATCCACACACATACACTCTTACACTCGGGATTTCCCCTCAAGTATTCTTAATGAATACATGAGCGTTGATTTTCTGTAATTTTAAAGTTAAGATGGTGTGAAGACAAAACCAAGGTCTTCCCGCATCATCCTTATAATTCTTATGTGTTTGATTGAAGCAGTAGGTTACATACATGCTTTGCATGCTACTTCCCCTAATAGTTAAAGGTAGAATATTCAACTTTCAGAAGTTAACCACCACATTGCTCTAAGCAATTTATCTATCTGTGGCGTAAAAGCCACCTCAAACTCTCGCGTGACGTCCGACAATTTTGTAGCTCTCCATCTTAAATTCTAGAGTGACGTTCCTTTGTCGCACACACACACTCTAAACATGTGCACACACCCGCACATGGATACAAATACATGGGTGTTATAATCTAAATTGTTCTCGTTCTTGCTTGTGCTATGTTTGCTTTCTTAATTTAGATTAGTTCATGGTTATTGATTCATAGGTATCGTTTTAACCCTTAGGTGCTCTTGGGGACGTTTTTGTCCTTTCGCACTTTTTTTACGCTCTTTTTTGTGTATAACTTTGGCTGTGCTTATGTTAACTGAAATATTTTTGGCCAGGGATTTTTTTTTTCAAATATTTTGTGAATTTCTACTCAGCAACTTTGTACCATCTATTATAAAGGCTGTACACTTTTTTGTTACACTCATGTCCTTAAGGACGTTTTTGTCCCCTATTGACTCCCATTCAAAATGGCCTTTTTTTACCAATTTGATCCTGCTGTCATTACAGCATAAAATATTTTTTTAAATGATTTTATGCTTTCATCCTCGACATAAAGCATCACCATTGATCATTTTCAACACCTTCACAATTTTGAGCCATTTCCCTATATTTGGCATAGGGTTCAATTACAAGCAATTTTCCAGGTTGTCGGTCCTGCCCCCCACAGAGCAATAGAAAAAAAAAATTCAACTTAAATGGTGTGAGTGTGTTGGTAGGGATGCTAGTGTGTGGTGCATATGTGTGTATTGAGAAAATATAGTGTGTGTGTGTGTGTGTGTGTGTGTGTGTGTGTACACACAGACAAACTTTACAAACTCAAACATGTATGGAAAAAATGGCCCAATTTAAACTTTATTTTTTCAAACCATAGCCATGATGACAAACACATGTAAATTTGATGATATAAGGCAATAATCCAACACTTAAGACACCAAAATAGCTTTGTTAGCCCTAGCTAGCTCAATCATTTGTTTCCTCCTGTTTTTTTTTGAGGATCAAATATGCTCCCTAAAACCATTTTTGTACTTTTTTGTAATTTTTTAGAGTTGCAGGCACATAAGAAATATGAGAAATTAATGGAAAGTGTGGATCCATATGGATACCTTAGAGTTGTCTGTGTGTGTGTTGTGAAATTACTGTGTGTGTATATGTGTGTGTCTTTGTGCGCGTGCATATGTGTGCAGCTGTAAGGTGCAATTTGTGGGTTTTCAGGTGGCTGCAGGTTCACTTTGTTACTTTGGTACTTTGTTGACATCATCAAAGAAACTGGAAATAAAAGGTTAAAAGCAACTGACAATTAATTAATATTTGATATATATGTAAAGAGGTCAAGTGGGATAAACGGTTTTCAAAAAAAAAGTAGAAAAAAATATTACTGTATAATGTTTTTAGGGCAGTTTATAGGGAGAGGATGAGTGTGAGTATTTATTTGCATCTGTGACTGCACAAATACTAAACATGTATCAAAAGCAGTTTTATTGCAAATCATTAACATATCCTAGAGTCTGATTATCCCACTCAAAAAAATCCATCTATTATATGAGAAATTTTTCAATTATTGTGTTTTTTTAAATAAAAATGGCTCATGTCATCACATAAGCTTCCATGTAATGTTCCAAATTAATTAATATTTGTTATGTATGTAAAGAGGTCAAGTGGGATAAAAGGTTTGTAAAAAAAAATAGAAAGAAATATTACTGTATAATGTTTTTATGGCAGTGTATAGGGAGAGGACGTTTTTGTCCTCTAAGGTCAGGAGCGTACACAAAAAGTTAAGGTCACACAAGGGTTAATCAACTTACCTAAGTGAATAAACTCTTCCCTTTTCATTTTAAGAAGCAGTGTCTGTGATATTTGTGTCTTGTGCTTCACTAATTGCTGGTAAATAAGTTCCATGCTCAAATATTCACTCCTTTATTATCTTTACTGTATATTGTTATCAACTTGGTCATTTTTAAGCAAATAATGGGTGACCTTCCACTGGAGCGAACGCAGCCAGCCAGACCATATGAGTTCACAACAGTAGATCTATTCGGACCGTATGAAGTGAAGGACATGGTCAGAAAGAGAGTGAGACTCAAGGTCTGGGACATTGTCTTCTGCTGTATGGCTTCGAGGGCTATACACTCAGATGTCGTTGGTGACCAGTCAACTGAAGGGTTTTTACTGGCCTACCAAAGATTCACAGCATTGAGAGGGCATCCAAGGAAGTTGTGGTCGGACCCGGGGAAAAACTTTGTGGGAGCCAAGCCTGCCCTAAAGAAACTTTACCTGTTTCTGGACCAGTTGGAGAAGGCAGATCTAGAGAATGAGGCCGCCAAACATGGAACAGACTGGAGCTGGAAGATCCATCCAGCAGACTCGCCTCACAGAAATGGAGCTGCTGAAGTAGCTGTTCAGATCGTGAAAAGGGCCCTGAGTAACCTGGGAGGAGATGGACTCTTCACATGGGGAGAGTTTCAAACATTCCTTTACATGGCAGCGAACCTGGCTAATGAAAGGCCAATAGATGCCAGGACTCAGAGTCGAGAGGACTGCGTGGAGTACATCAGCCCAAACTCTCTACTGCTTGGTAGGGCTGGACCCAAGGGAGACCCAGGGAGCTTCGAATTTGAAGGCTACTCCTACAACCGACTGAAAGTGATCCAGGCAGAAGTTAACAAGTTCTGGGAAAAGTGGAGTCAGTTGGCTGGACCCAACTTGTTTGTCAGGAGTAAGTGGCACACCAGGGAACGAAATGTTGCCGTTGGAGACATCGTCTGGGTAGCGGACCAGAATGCCTTAAGGAGCCAGTATAGGCTTGCCAGGGTTGTCAGTGTGAACACTGACAAAAAGGGAGTTGTGAGGGATGTAAATATCAGAACATTCCCAAGCTACCCAGTCTCCTCGGTGAAACTCAGCAAAAGGGTGGGCAAAGTAAAGATGAAGCAGTCAACCCATATCCCTGCGACGGTTCTTCACAGAGACGTCAGGCGGATAATCGTCTTGCTTCCTGTAGAAGAGCAGGAACAGATTTCCACTCTAAAAACATCAGGATAGCCCTTCCAACACCAGAACATGGACTACATTGCTGTGAGCTCCTTGGGTTCAAGAACCAGGAGCTCAAGTGGGAGGTGTTGAGTCAAAAGTCAAGTAAGCTAAAGTCAAAAGAAACCATGACACCCGGAGGACAAGTGGGGTAGTGTATTGACTCCCTAGTAAGGAGAGGAAAATCCCCAAAACCAACTGCAGCTGATTAGCTGACAGAGATCACCTGCCTGCAGCTTTTTCAGCAGGATCACTCACTCTGCACTCAGTGAGGATTCAGACAACAGAGGAGAAAGAACTATCCAGCTTGGGTCAAACCATGAAAGGCTACTGGTATGGATGAACCAAAATTATATTGTGTTGAAATGTTAAACTGGATAAACTGGAGGTTCATGGTAATTATATATTGTAAAGATTAAAACACTTAAGTTAAAGTTAATAACAATTATGAATTGAATAATAGATTATGTTAAAATATGACTAAACCATTTAAGAGATTTGTTTGTTGAACGTAATGATGGTTGTGCATTTCTGTTTGTGTTTGAAGGTTTTCAACCTAATAATTCCTGCCACAAGAAAATAAAAGTGAGGAAAGGAAAAGAGTTGTCCCATTGCTTTCTTTATGGTTGGCCAGGCTATTTTTCAAGTTTGGGCAGAAGCTGGACAAAGTAAACCCCATAATAACTTGTCAGTAAATCTTTGGTACAGAGTTTCCTTTTTCAAAGGCTGGTGCTCCGTAGGTATTAATAATAAGTCATTTGATTAGCTTGACTAATTTAATTGATCATTAATTAACAATTTTTCTTGTTCAAAATATTCTTGACTTTGACCAAATCTACCCCTTTTGAATCCCAACACATACTATTTTAAAAATGGTGACTTATCAAACAGTTTGAATTGACAGAAGGGTTTCCCACTCCTGTTGCAACAAAAATCAGCTGGGAGGAGTAACATGGAAACACATCACATATTATGCAGAGTTGTGTGTGTGTGTGTGTGTGTGTGTGTGTTTTCCAGATTTCCCCTCCCTTTCTCTTTTTCCTGTCTCCTTGCTTTAAACAGAGATATGTGTCACCATGGTAACCACAGTAGTACAGTATGTGACATTAGGTAAAAAGAAATAGAAAAACACTCATTATACCTATACTGCCTTCCAAATCATTTAGCAGCCTTTAACCTTTGAGTTAGACCCACATGTAGACTACACACACAAATACACAAGCTGCCTGAATGGATTGTCCTTTAAGGCAACATATGTTATGTTCAGAGGCCTGAGCCCTGTTTCAGGTAGCTGGTTTTGAGGCAACCCAGAGTTTGTTCGCTCTGAGTTAGTGGAAACTCTGGGTTTTCCGTTTCAGGAAGCAGGTTCAGCGCAACCAAGAGTCAGTTACTGCGGCAACATACGCCGTGGGTCTAACCTGCTCGGTAGGTGGTTAGACCTACCCTGAGTTTGTTTCACTTTACGCTGCAGCTCCGACTGAAGAAAGAGTGTCACTGTCACACGCGTCCCTGTACAGTTTGAAGCAAAATCACTCCATAGAAATCTCCATCGGGATGTTTTTATCATTTCCTGATGATTTTACGTTTGACCGATCATTTATCTGATCAGTAGCCTTGTTCTCAGCCCTCGGTCCGTTCATATAGGCGGCCACCTTACACATCGAGACATGCTCTACATTCAGATTAATAAACCTATTTGTATTGTATGCTTTTTAATGTCTGTGCCACTGAACAGATTTATGTCAGGTGGATTCATGTAACGGTGCGGCTGCACGCAATCTTTACTGTTCACTTGTGCGATCGTAAAGTCACAGACGAGCCTCGTTAAATAGCCTAATATAAAAACTATATAATTTAAACTGATCACTTGAGGAAAATGGATCTGGTTATAAATCAATCAGGCTCTTCAATGGAAACTGTCACCTAATGCGTCTGACATTAATGTCATTCACTCCCCATTTAAAAGAAGCGACAGTCTGTTTACTGCACAGTATTAGGCTAGCTTGCCAACATATTATACTGCGAATATAAAACACTCTCAGCAATGCTGTGCGGCGCCAGCTTAATACTTTACTGCTGATATGCGTAACTTTTTAAAATAGACTATGGCTTCTCATACGGAAGCAAAATGATTCTCTTGACAAAAAATGTTTGCTCTGTTTTTTTCTGAATTGCCGAGGAGATTAGATTAGAGTTTTGAGACAATATCCCCGTTAATTCTTCTCCATACCATAAACTCATTCGTTAATATTTCTAACTCTAGTGGGAGGAGCGGAGATTTTTTTTTCTTTTCTTTTTTGAGAAGTGGAGAAGTGGGAGGATCAATCATTTGTTTCTTCTGTTTCCATGGTGAATCATGTTATCAGCGATCCATTGACGATGGCTTTTACGCACGCGATCAATCCAGAGTGAACACACTCAGAATTGATTGACCCAACGCTGATCCACTGTTCTGAAACCGATAACCCAGAGTTGCTCATCAACCCTGCGCTCTGAGTTGATTAAACTCAGAGTATGTAAAACCAGCTACCTGAAACAGGCCTGTTAAATGGTAAATGGACTCCACTTATTTAGCGCCTTTCCCTGGTTTTTCACAGACTCAAAGCGCTTTAAATTGTTTTGTACACATTCACCCAATCACACACACATTCATACACCGATAGCAGCAGTTACCACACACGGTGCAAGCTAACTATCGGAAGCAATTCGGGGTTCAATGTCGGGATCGAACCACTGATCCTGCACTCCAGTAGCGACCGCCCTACCTGCTTTGCCACAGCCGTTCAGTCAGTCCCAAAGAAACCACTGTCTATAAACCACAAAGGCAGGAGGATTTTACAAAAGCAGACCGGATGTGTTTAAATAAGTGCTGTCAAAATTAACAGAGGGAGATTCATTTCTGGAATTAATGCATTCCTTTTTTTAACGCATGCGCAGAATGAGCGGCTCCGTACATCCCACTCTGCACTACAGTCACTCTAGCGCTGTGGCTCAGCTGACCCAGGATCAGTAGCTGCACGCGGCCAAACATATGTTTTGAACTGCATACGGCCCCCCCTGTGTCGGGGGCGGCAGTTGCTGTCAGAACAAGCAACAGGAGGAGAAACATTGTCTGCTTTGTTCAGTGCACGGGAGGACTAAAAGTGAAGGTCTGCAGTTTTCAGAGGTTTGTGTGATTAATAAGTGACATCTACATAACGTCAGATTTCTGGCAGAAATTAACTGTCTTCCAGAACGTGATTAACCACACACACACATCATTACATGTTTAAATGGCCTTCATTTACAGTATATAGCCAACCCTGAGACTAGTGGGCCAGCCATATATGATTGTCAAACATTCGCCCCGCGGGCCGGTTCCGGAGATGATTTAATACGGCCCACGACTTGTAGAGCACACATTTCTGAACATGTCAAAAAAAAAGTCTCTAGCCCATTCCTGTGAGGAGTTATGCATTTTTAAAGAAATAACCAAAATGCTCACTCCAGCCGCTAGGGGGCAGCCACAATTTTAAAAAGCACATTTTAACAACGTGGGAAATGGTAAATGGCAATCTTGCTTCACCGCTATTAATGTTTCCTCCAGCGCTTTATGGCAAAGTAAAAACAAAAAAAATAAAAATAAATATATATATATATTTTTAGTGCTGAACAATTAATGTACTAGCAAGCGCGGTGTGTCTGCGGCTCTGCACGCGCAGAACGAGCAGGAGCATGCTAGTGTAGGCCTACAAGATTTATTTCCTAATTTTTCAATGCAGCTTATTTTTTTTTTTTTTTTTAAAGATATTTTTTGGGCATTTTTATGCTTTATTGATAGTGCAGAGAGACAGAGGTGAAATGGGGCAGAGAGGGGAGTGACATGCAGAGAACGACCGCGGGTGGGAATTGAACCCGGGTCTGCTGCTGGGCCCGGCCCGGGAGGGGGACGCCTTACCAACTGAGCTAAAGGTGCCCCAATGCAGCTTAATGTTTATGTTTTGAATTGGGAAAAACATATTTAGTCAGCTGCAGATATGACTTGACCCCAAAAAAATTCTAACAAAAGGTTTTTCAGTGGATTACAGTAGTATCAGATGTACTTAAAAACATACTAAAAGTTTACCAAAGTTTGACGCCAAGAAAGGCCCCATTTTCAAAATGGCCGCCGTCAGGTCCTTAAAGTGACCATTACTCCTTTAAGTCCAGCAGATAGGTGCAATATATGAAGGAATTGTGGTTTTGATGATACACACATGAGCTTTGGCACACTGATAGAGCATGCCCCAAGGAAAATTGTTGGCTAAAAGGCCATCGGCAATTTTTCCTATGGCACTAGTGGCGGCCATTTTTTAAATGGCCACCGACGGTCATTATTTTGAATGTAGCTTAGTTTCTAGACCACCTAGGATCTTGGTTCTGGTGGCTAATCCTACATTTTCAAGGATGAGGAAGACAGTGGCCCTATTTAAACCATGCTGGAAACTACTAAAGTACATATACCTGGCACTCAGGGAGCAAAATTATAGTAAAACCATTGAATATTAGCGGAATATTACATATTTTCCTGAATTACAGAATTATTCCATGAGTTGTGTGTAGACCTCTTATGTTAAAGCTCCCATATTATACACTTTTCGGTACTATTATACACCATATTATATGGTCTTAGTGGTCCCTAATACGTTTTTCTTTAATTGTTTGCTGAAAAAAACTTTCAGATAATTTATTGTACTATGCTGATGTTCAGCTAATCTCACAATGGCCTATTTTTTAAAAAGAGCTGCAGCTCCCCTCTTAAATATACAATCTTTGAGCTGCCCCCGCCCCCTGTCCGGAAGCGAAGCCAGATACGCCTCGCCCTCTGTCTGTCAGGGCCGTGGACCAATAAGAAATAGGGGTGTGGACTGCACAGTGGAAGCTTCTGGCTTTCCAGTTTGTGAGGTCAGAAAAGGGGAAAATTCTGACTGGAGTATATTGGGGGGGAGGGGTGGGGGTTTCAGAAAGGGGGAGAGTGAGAACAGGAGAGATTGTTATTTTTTTTTATATTTTGGCAGTCTCTAGGCACACCGTGGACCCATGGATATGTTAGAACACATTTAAAAAGTGCATTTAGCATAATATGTGACCTTTAACATGTATATATCTATTCAAGAGCCTGGCCAATACATCGTTTTTGCCTGTTTGAGCGGTGTAATTGCTATTGTAACCATGTAACCCACTCTGAGTTAACGGCTCTAGGTTCCTAAAGAGCTTAGTAATATAACCTGTAACCACAAAGTAAGTACTAGGAAAGGTAAGTTTCAAGCAGAAACTTTTATTCACATAAAGTTATATATAACACCCCAAAACATTTGCATAAACAGGAATGGACTTGCCTGATGCAGTTACCTCTGCTCTCCCATGTGACTGTAGTGACATTTGTCATACTTTTCTGGTTCAGCGTATGGTGGAGTGGTGGTGCTAGAACTAGTGGTGGTGCTAGAACTAGTACATATTGTCTTCAAGTAGCATAGTGCATTGAGGGACCATGACCAAACTATTCAAGGTGGTGGATCCTAATGAGCCAGAAAGATCAGAGTGCCTTGCCAATGACCTGGAAAAAATGTGTTCTGTGTCAGGAAGACACACATTCTATGCCGAAATGTTCATCTAATTTTGCTTTGGCACAAACCCCTACTCAACAAACTTTGTAGACCTCTTTGCTCGAGAGGCCAAGTACCAAACTCTGTCTTCTCTCTCTGTACAATAGAGTGAGATCCAAGAAAGCACAAAATATAACATAGACAATGTTAACCATGGCATTGCATTTGCTGCACTTGTCTCCTATAATTAGGTGTGCATTGAGAATCCCCTGTAGCACCAATGTGCAGGGTAACCAACCTGGTGAATCTGTACAGTACCATGCTGGAATAACTAGAAATGCATGTGAAGGGGCCCGTCCACTCCTTAAAAAATATATTACTGAGTTACATCCCAGACATGGATGCTCACAAGCAAGGTTGTGATGTTGCCCTCATGTGCAATGAGGATTTTGGTGCTGCATTGGGGAAAGCATGTGAGCACGATGCTGACAATGAGGAGGAGGAGGAGTCAGAGCCAGTTTAATTGTATTTTGTACTGTCTGCATGTTTGCACAAAATCATGTGTCCCTGTACATAGCAAACAAAATTGGACAACTGTAAGGTCAGTGTCTGTTGTATTTTTGTATTCAAATAAACAGTTGTCTATTTCATTAGTGCGTATTGGCATCTTTGCGCGAAAAAAATCGAAAAAAATTGCTGCGGCGCCGCTCCTCCTATTCCCATGGCCAGCAGCAACCTTTACTAAGACACTTCCTGGGGGGTACAGAGATCCCTTGTGATCCCTGATAATGTAGGTTACAAATGTAGGCTGAGTGATAAAGCATATTACTGAAGATCAAAGCTAAAGATTTGGAGTTGACATATGTACGTTATTTTGCCATTATTTTACTGGTCCGGCCCTCTTGAGATCAGAGAGGCTGTTTGTGGCCCTCGAACCAAAATGAGTTTGACAGTCTCTGCTTTGGACCTTAAAAAACCAGCAGTGAAATATCCAAATCAATTCTTAAACTCACAGGTATGTAACTAGTGAAGGGCAGCGGGGACTGTTGGAAAATATCGCTGCAACCATTTGGTGAAATTGTGCAATTGCGAATATAGTGGACAATATTTCAGTTACAATTTAAAAAAAGAAAAGTCCCCCCATTAGACTAAATGCATTCCTCCATAGTGCAAACACAATAGTAGTACACTTACTCCTCCTGGGCCTTTACTCTCATGCATTCATCAGACTATTTCTGTGCTGTATAGGCCCCTTATCAGTCTACGTCACACAGCGTCACTCCTTATCAGTCTACGTCACACAGCGTCACTCCCCGCTCTACTGCGCATGTCAGCCGCAGAAAGAGACGAGAGCGACATGAGCCACAATCATGTCTTGTTGTGCTGTTGGATGCACAAACTGTTTATTTTTAGTTTGAATGGTGATAAAGCTAGTAAATGCCCAAATGCACCGCTGTATAATTACATAAATGAGTTGTGAAATGTTTACAATAAGGACAGTGACCGGAGACGAGGCTATAGCAATGGAAAGCAATGGAGGCTTATTTACAATGACCCAGACGTTATACATCTCTGTCCTCTTCCCTTGTGTTTGACTCTATGGTTTGACTAGGCAGTAGGGGTTTGCACGTGTAGCCGGTAAGTAGGCTGAATCATACCATTTAGGAAAAATCAATAAACGAAAACCGAGTGGGGTCGACATGTGCTAGCCTACTGTAGGCTACTAAAGCAGATAACACAACACATTATTGTGTTTGGTTATAATATTTATTCATTTAACTATTTAACTGCTCCACCTTAAGTTTCACTTTCCTTTTCATCTCCGTCTCAAACAGCTGGTCTGATCAGCTGGTCGGCTCGTGAGCCCAACGGCCCCGACAGCGGGAGTCAGTCTAAAAAGAAATGATCACTCGGCTAGTTATGATCACAAAGAAACACCGCAACTCCAATATAACCAAACGAGTAACCATGGCAACCAGTCAAACAATTGTTCTTTCTGCTAATGGTCTGTGCGCGCATCCGCCGTGTTGATAAACAAGTAAGCCCCCTATTAGCTGTTCATACAGCTTGGTTGTGTTGCTCAAGGTCTGACGATCGAGTGTGCACAACATTGTAAATGCTGAGGCTTACATTCCAGAGGCAGGTCAATGTGAGGTAAGTCCAGGGAATAGCCATGGTTGATTCAATTTTTAAATTGCAGCTCACATGAAGGAGAGGAGATGGGTTTGAGTGGCATTATGCAACATCTCTATTAAAAATACACTGAGCCCAAATCAATGGCTTTCAATCTGAGTCTTTAGTTCTATCATACATTCTTTTTTACCTAAGGTATAGATTGGACATGAGTGCAATTTGAGTCATTATTTGAGACACTCTTGCGTTAACTATTGTGATTTTATATGGAAAGGCCAGATTACACCTCCATGTCACATGTAAATGTTCATGTCATCTGCATAGTTAGAGTTGGTCATGTGAAGATGAAATCATTGAGAATGAACTCAGCCTGGTTACACTTTCTACAATTTAATGTAGACTCACTCCTTTCCTTTTCCACTACTGATTTGTCAGATAACTACTTGTAAGACAGTACAGTTCAGATTTGATTTGAGGAACTTTCAAAGCTAATCCTCTGAAGGGCTATCATCATTGTTAGCTTTGCATTCCACTAAGGATGTTCAATTTCTCGAGAACTTAGAAAAAACAAGGCCTTGAAAAGTGTCACTTACAAATGCAAACCAGTTTTTCTAGGGAAGTGTAGTTCAATGTGCGTGTATTGTGTGTTCTCAGCTATCTCTGATTTAAGTAAGACGCAATGTTTATGCAAAGAGATTAGTATGTCCCTCTTTGCTGCCTGGATTTCTTGAATAGTCCCTTCCCCAAAGCGAAAGCCTTTTTTCTCACCAACGTTACTGTGTTGCAATTTCTCTCATAAGCAGTTCATTCCTTGACGTAAGTAAATGTGACTGAGCTATACTTCTTGTACTGAAGAAAGTTGTGAGAATCCTATATCCAAGATTTTATGAAGAGACAAAACAGCCATTAAAATCCCATAAAGAGAGGGGACCGGTAAGGAGAGATTAAGCTCTGCCCCCGGCTAGCAACAACTCGCCTTCGTTCCTCTTTCTCCCATCAACCGTACGACCCCCCCAATTCACTGGAGATGTACGTCACTATCTGTGCGGAAAGGAATATTTTTTCTCTTTCTTTTCGCCCACTGCCTGCTATGATTCAACTCAGCCTTTAGTGCTCGAAGAGAAGAGCGTGGGCTTAACATCTCTCTCTCTCTCTCTTTGTCGCTCTCTCTCACACACACACACACACACACTCTCTCTCTCTCTCTAACGCACACATTCTCAGTGCCTGCTTCTCTTCCTGCACAGATTTGCTCTCTTTGACATAGAAATGGAACCTGGGGTCTGTGCATGCCTTTGTGGAGCCTACCATTTCCAGACGGATAGAAAGGAACAGCTCCGTGGTGGGATGTGTGAAGGAGGTGGGGACCAAAAAGCACCAGCTGACTGTGAGAAAGAACCGTGAATCATCTCTTGAACGCCTATCTTCTCCTATAACATAATCTGTGCTAGACTAATTACTTTAGCCATAACTTGTGGTTATTATTATCATTTTTTTACAATATCTCTGCATCATTATATACTGATAATTGTATTTATTTTAAGTGATCATTGAAGATTATTTTCCTACCACATATCTTCCTCAGAGATGGTTTGCCTCTATCTATCCAGGTGGTTTTAACAATGCATTGGACAGTTCTTAATGATTTTAGTAGTTTCATATTCTCCTCAGTAGTTTTTTTGTTTGATGCAGGCCAATAATTTCACCCTTCTCAAACAGTTAAATTTTTACCAGGACCACAGCATATGTCTTCTGACATGGTTGTTAAAGAAATAAGAAGCTATTCACTGCATCAGTTACAGTTAAATAACTTGTTGCCAACTGAAACATATTACTGCAGTTCTTGAGCAATGGAGGGCTCTTACCTATTTGCCTAGTAATATACAGGTAGTGACTTTTTTTTTTGTCCGGGCAGTGTAGATTCATATCTCTCTCAGATGAGTTCAGGGGTCAATCAATGCCTTGGAAATGAAGTGTGGAATCCACAGCCAACCAGGGAAGCTGATGGAATTAGGCTGACTGTAGCTGAGGGTTGGTAAGAACATGTAAGATGTTCTGGTCCAGTGAGGAGCTTGGGCTTTGGTTATACACATGGCTGCTAACTGCTTTCTTGATTTCAGTCTCCTGATGGCTCACAGTGCCCTCCTAACTCAAATCAGTGATCCAATAGTGATTACCTGATACAGGTCCACATTCTGACACGCAGATCTACTGTGAACTATGTCAAGCATAAGTACCGTATTAGTCAGAATATAAGATGACCCTGATTATAAGACGACCCCCCACTTTTCAGGACACATACCATATATGGAAAAAAGATTTGAAGGCCAGATATTGTATTATAAAGTTATTACTTTGATTAGAAAATAAAGATAAAAAATACACATTGAATAAAACACCACATTTTTAAATGTGAAAGACGACCTGGCTTTTTACAAGCTATTTCCGTGTCTTATATTATAATCGGACCAATACTGTACTCTTTGCAGCCGGACTCTGAGATATTCTTCATTCTGATGTGACTTTCTATCACTGACTGGTGAAGGTCTGTTGAATGAAACGTTGCTTAATTTCAAATGAATTAATATCAGCAAGAGTTGAGACCAGCAAAATATGGGAATAATGGGGGGTGCTCGTGGTGTAGTGGTTAGAGCGTCCCCGTGGAGCAGACCTGGGCATTGAATGGACCCCGGGCCGCATCCGGCCCTATGGCTGCTCCTGACTGGCCCGTGTGAGGTCAATGGGAAATTAAGAATCAAACGTTTATAAGTTTACATCATGCATGGAATACAACTGGATTGCTTTTATTTTGAAGGCCAATTTATTCTTGTGTAAGAGCGTATGCAGCGCCTTCTCTGGTTGCAAGTCGCAATTAAAAAGAAGAAGCAGCTTCTAGTATGTGCACTGCAGACCAGCTCACCCAGGTAACACCATTGTCAAATCTGAGGACGACACCACGGTATTCAGAGAACACTCTGGCACTGAACACCACCAATACCAAGACAGACCACACCCCACTCTACGTCAACAGTGACTGTGTTGAGAGGGTCCAGAGCTTCAAGTTCCTGGGCACCCTCATCTCTGGTGTTCTCTCCTGAATGGACAACCCCACGACTGACAGGAAGAAGACAGCAGCGACTTCACTTCCTGAGGGTGCTCCACAAGAACAACCTGCTCAGTGGCTGTGTTCGGAAAGCCATACTAACATCCTCCCTCCTACATACTCAACATCTACATTTGTGTTCAAAATAATAGCAGTGTGTTTAAAAAAGTGAGGCAAGATCAAAATCCTTATCATATCTTCCAAACACGCAAATGCATTGGGGACATTGCATTCCAGTATTGTGCCGTAAAAATAAAAGCCCCCTGCGATATTTCTTTACTTTTCTTTTCTTTTCTCTCCTTTAGCCTATCTATTTAATTATTTTTTTTACTCAGTAACGCAGCTGATATAAAATGTAGCGAAGTACAATACTTCAAAATAAACTTACTCAAAGTAAAAGTTAAAGTACAGGTTTTAAAAACCACTTAGAAAAGTACAAGTACACAAAAAAACTACTCAATTACAGGAACGTGAGTAAATGTAATTGAGTATGAGTAGGACGTTAGTATGTCTTTCCGAACACAGCCAGTGAAGCTGCGGGTGACCTTCTATCACTCTTCTGTTGAGAGCCTGCTGAAGTACAGCATCACAGGGTGGTACGCCAGCTGCACTGAAGCAGACTCAAAGACAGCTTCTTCCCCAGAGCTGTAACCACTGTGAACTCCAACATGAGCTGACCCCCATAACACACACACACACACACACTGTCCACACACTGTCCAATGCATCAGCATTCCCCCTCTTCCTCCTACTACCTTGTGCAATAAATTCATTTAGAAGGGCAATATATTTGTATATATTTATATGTAGAAGCCTGGCAACTTTCTGCTGATATGTATTGGTATGATTGTTGTTTGCATGTTGTTTGTGGATGTCTGCATGTTTGTTGCACCTTAAGGAGAACTCATTTTAATCATGTTGTACATTGTATAATGTCGATAAAGGTTTCTGTTCTATTCTATTCACATCTAGTTGAGTGAGCTTCATTGGTGACAGATTATAACAATGACTAAATGGAGTAAGATGTTGCTTCCTCCTGATCTTCATTATTACTTGTAGAGGGAACCACGATGTGACATGCAATATGGATATACGTACATCTTTTGGCTTGGATTATCAATACGCCACCTTCTGCGTTTGTGAGACTGAAGACATAAAACAGGAACAGCCAACACAAAATAAAGATTTTCTTATTGTAAGGTCCATGTCAATGTACTGCTCTCTCTCCGGCAGTGTCTCAAATATGGTGGAGAAGGAGATATGAGAAGATCTTTTTTCTGGTTCCTGGAGAGAGGGTCAAATGTGGGTCGTTTTGAAGGCAGTACAAAGCATTAGATAGTGAGGTAATGCTCACTCACCTCCTTTAAATCCCCATCATTGTAGAGTTGTTGCTAACTGGAAGGGGTTGACATGTCTGACTGGTCTCACTCATTCACTCCAGTGGTCTGGGAAAAAGACACGTGTACGTACATACACATACAACATAAACACAAACAGACAGAGACAATGTTAGCAACAGTGTTGGGCTAGTACAATAACAATGAATAGTTTTCCCGCAAGCAGGGCCGCATAAGGGGTAGAAAGTGGGAAAGCTTTCTAGGGCCCAGCCACTAGGGGGGGCCCAGAGAGATTTTTTATTTTTATTTATTTTTCAGATTACCTAATTTAGCCAACCTTTATTATAGCATACTCTTTCTTTTTCGCAAGATAACTTTCTATAAAAGAAAACATTTTATTCATTGTTACTTGGGTAAAATATATCACATTTTATATTGAAAAACTAAAAGTATCATGGGTCGTTTTTTCCCCCTCAAAACCGTTGCATGCATTGATGATGAGCAAGCTAACCTGGCAAGCTCAGTGATGCCAGGACCTGGACATAAATCAGGGTACCAGAAAAGAAAGGAAAAAGTGGTTGTTTTACTGATGAGGAAAGCTTCTGGTAGCAGTGCTATCATGGTAAACCCCCCAACAGCATTAGTGTGTCTAAAAGCTTACATTACAGTAAATGTGCCAAAAAGCAGGTGCAGAGATCTTGCAAGAACAAAAAAATTCCGCTCGCCACTATTATTTCCAGTAGCCCACCCTAATCTAACTGGCTAGAACCGGCCCTGTGTACAGATATGTGTTTATGCAGGAATAAGCGCATCATGCACATTGATACAAGTTCAGTATGAGTATAGGGGGCCCAATGACTGGACCTTTTCAGGGGCCCAGTCATTTGTCTGGGCAGGCCTGGCCGCAAGCATTGTGGTGTATTATGTTGCTGACTTCTAAATCAAATATCTTTTAGTAGCTTGGCTCTTTTATTGATGGTGTAGTGCAGTAGTTACTTTGTCCTTAGCATTTCTTAAGCTCATAAGCAGAGAGCTTGCTGCTGCCATCTTGAAATCACACTCTTGGGATCAGTGAGTGAAGGCAGCCCCATACACAGACATGTGTGTGTAGCTGACACAAGCACTTCTGTATACTAGTGACTAATCCTACAACATCTCTGTTGCAGGGAGACACTCCACAGCAGAGAGATGGAAGAGAGTGAGGACAGAGAGAGAGAGGTTGCGTTCCGAATCGCATACTCTTTCTTTTTTCTATTCTACATACTACATCCGACGATAAAAATAATCTAGTTAGGATGCAGTAGGCATACTATTGGGACATACTTTACTCTCTTATTTCATCATAACATTGCGCCTTGATCTTGTCGCTTGCTTTTATATCCGTCGCATTCCCGTTTGTTTTCATATGGAGGCTTCGTTGATGTGATGTCACTTCACGTGCGCACTGGATTGTGGGTCAGAATCGCCCAAATAGGATGCACTTTTCAACACTAACAATCTTGGCCGCATGAAGTAGGACATCCGGGTACTTCTAACCATCCTAAATCTGGTCACAAGAATCGGGACATCCTAAATCTTTTTTCTACATACTATATAGTAGAAAGTATGCGATTCGGAACGCAACCAGAGTCACCTATAGACTGCTCCTCTAGAAATACATTAAAGGTTAAAGCTAGACACTGCAGGTGATATGGGTATCATTTTTAACTTACAGATATCGTCATGAAACTTTACCAGTTGATTCCTGACCTTAAAACTATCACTTTTCGTATCGCCATTCTTTTTCTCGGAAATATTTGAATACATATGCAAATTTGGCAATATCTTCTTTTTTTTTAACTTTTTTTTTATGATTTTAAGAGAGCAAGAGCAAATGATTCACTGAGGTTTGCATTTCATTCAAACATTTTTTAAACTGTAAACATAGTTAAGGTGGTGTTTTTTTTATTATTATTATAGGCCAATATGCCTTCTGACGCGAACCAATAATTCATTAATATTATTATTATATTGATTTCTTTTTAAATAGCCTACAGTGACACATGTGGACATTTATTTACTGCAAATCAGGGCCTTTCGCGCGGATATGACCATACACAGGCACACATCGCGCTTGCTAGCACTTAAAAAAAATAAAATAAATAATAATAATCAAGGCAGCCCGCGCCCCCCCCCCCCCCCCCCCCCTGACAACTCACAGCGCTTGAGAAGCACTGCCATAGACCATGATTGTGCGAGCATTATGGTCCAGCTTTTCGAAGGCTGCTGAATGTCCAAACAGAGCGATTTCAGGATCAGGAGTTAAAGAAACATTTAAAACATTAGAATACCATTGAAATACAAGACACCAAAAGTTGTAAAGATTTGGACATTCCCAAAAGTGGTGAGCAAGTGTACCCTCGACGATCTTACACCTGTTACATAGAGGTGAAAGATTTGGGAAAATGTTATGTAGAATATTAGAATGGTGCAATCTAAGTGTGACCTTAAATTGAATTAACTGAAGCCTCGAGTTTATAGAGCAGGATTTTATGCGCTCCCTCCCAGACATCGTCAGCTATTCCAATGTTTAAGTCTTTTTCCCAGGCTTGCTTTATTTTTAAAGTAGAGTTGTCCTGCCGGTCTAAAAATATTCCCACAAAAGATGAAATCAGGTTTTTAGCTTCTGGTGAGCCCAGTAAAATGTTGGACAATGAGTCATCTGTGGGCAGAGATTCAAAGGATGGTTTATTCTGTCTGACATAATTCCTCAACTGTAGATACCTGAAGAATTGAGCTTTCGACAGTGAAAATTTTGATACTAGCTGATCAAATGAAGCAAAGTGACCATTTATATAAAGGTCCTCAACTGTTACGATTCCCTTCCGACTCCAATCTCTGAATGCTGAATCTGTGAACGATGGGGGGAAGGCATGGTTTTGCCAGATTGGAGCATGTATGGTCGTGTTCGGTAGGTCACAGGCCTTCCTAATTTGGTTCCAAATTCTCTGACCGATGGACAGGGGGGAGTAAAGGCCAGGACACACCAGTCTGACTACCCGAAAATGGAGTCTGCCGATTCAGGCAGCTCCAGTCTTTCCGTCGCGGCCGAAAAAGTGCAAAGAACACACCAAGCCGACTGCTGACTTTCCGTATGCTCTGCGCTTGCGCGGGACGTAATGTCTCCATAACAGCATGCGGCGCTAATCTGTATTGTGGCCCGAAAAAATACGGAAGGCGGAAATGATGGGACGGCTCTCTAGACCATAAACATAGATAGAAATGCGTATTTATATTTATAGACCATAAAGAGCACCATTTTTAGCAGAGAGTGTTGAGCAGTCAACAAGGGTTGATGCATGTGAGTACTCGCTGAACGAAACAAACAAACACATTAAAACAATGGTTAACTGTTGTTAGCTGTTTGTGCTACCCGCCTCAGTTCCGGGCTTCACTGATTCGCTAGCCCTCCACAAATCAAATTGCTCCAACTGAAAGACTGCCCGCCGCAAAGAAGCCCGACGACATCTACGACGACCGATTTCACGGCACACTCCAAACAGATTCGTGTCCCCGCCCCCTCCAGCCTCTACGACGGCGATTATGGGGCCGGTGTGTCCGGGCCTTAAGAGAAGTTTTTGGGGCCAAGCCTTTTTCAATTGCCAACCAGGGGGGCAGATCAGGTCTGATGCCTTTTTCATATATAAATTGCCAATACACCATCACTCTAGCATTGGCAGCCCAGTAATAATTTAAAAAACATGGTAACCCCAGTCGGCCATGCTCCCTGGGTTTCTGAAGATGGGCTTTTGAGACCCTATGTGCTTTATATCCCCAAATGAAAGGCATTATAATAGAATCAAAGTAAGATGTAGGAATATAAATTGGCACATTCTGAAATAGATACAGAAATCTCGGCAGGGAGACCATCTTTACTGCCTTCACACGGCCAATAAGGGAGATCGGTAATGTTCTCTATGTTCTCATTTAGTTTGTTCAGTCTTTCCGTAAAATTTAAAGCTCACATATTATACACTTTTCTATCAATATTATATAGTCTTAGAGGTCCCTAATACGTTTTTCTTTAGTTGTTTTCTGAAAAAACCGTTCAGATCATTTATTGTAGTATGCCTCTATACCCTGATGTTCAGCTAATCTCACAATGGCCTATTTTTTAAAACAGAGCTGCAGCTCCCCTCGTAAATATACAATCTTTGAGCTGCCCCCGCCCCTCTCTGGAAGCGACGGGTTCCTAGTCTGTAGTAGTAGCCTATCCACAGTGCCTGTACGTTTAGCCGTTAGCTTAAAAATATCACGAAAATCAGTGAAAGAATGAGCTTCAAAGTTAGACTTAAACTCTATTACCTTCCTATGCTTTGTCTGGCTAAAAACGAGGCATTTTCAGACTGCTGTGGAGAATATAAAGAGCTTGTTATGGGCAAAATATCAATGCTTTTCCCGAAGCTAGCTCGGAAGCTAACGGCTAAAAATATCACGAAAATCAGTGAAAAAATTAGCTTCAAAGCTAGACTTGGACTCTATTACCTTCCTATGCTTTGTCTTGCTAAAAACAAGACTTTGTCAGACTGCTGTGGGGAATATAAACAGTGTGTTATGAGCAAAAGCTGGTTGCTTGTCCCAAAGCTAATAGCTATACACCAGGCAGGCAAAAATACCAATAAAAACTAGAACTGCAAGCAGTTGTGAACGGGGGCCAAGCCTACCACGCGACTCGGAATCGGGCGTCCGCGGCGCCGGCCCCTCACTTCACGGAATCCGGGGATGTAAAGTTTTTGAATGTGGGATGTTTGGTTTGGGAGTTATAGACCAAAAGGCAAAAAAATCGCAGAGAAAGATGCTCAAGTGTGTTTTTGGCGCCCCCTTTTGGAGCAATTTAACAAAAAAGTAGAACCAACCTGAGAACCATAGGACAAACACATGTGTGAAGTTTGGTGTTAATAGGATGAATCGTTTTGGATTTAGGAGCAGTTTGGTACAAGGTAGCTAATGTGCAAATCTTTAAAGCGCTACCGTTTTGTCTACCGATGGTTGTAGAAAAATTCTTTATACAACTTTTGCTCGTGGGTAGAGCATAATGCTTTTGGTTTCGTCCAAATCGGGCAAAAACTGTAGGAGGAGTGTGTTTTGGTGACTGACACAGTTTTGGCGATGTAGCTGAGAAAAATCCCATACGCAAATGGGCGTGGCCTATCTCAAAAGATGCAGCTGACTTGTGGGCATCTGTGGATACAAAGTTTGACTGTGGGATGTTCGGTGTGGAAGTTATAGCCCCAAATGCGTTTTCTTTGCTTTTTGTGGTTTTGGCGCCCCCAATGGATGACATTCACAAAACTACGTTAGGTAGAAAGATGCAGCTTACCAAACAAGTGGATGTCAAGTTTTTGAATGTGCGATGTTTGGTTGGGGAGTTATGAGCAAAAGCAGATTGTCAGCCTCTCCATAGTAAAGACACTTTTTTGAATTTTCCCGCCAAAACATATGGAAACAGGAAGTAAAAGTGAAAAACTAATTTGTTTAATAAGTCCGGCATACATAGGTATTTCTTGGCCATATTTTTTTATACACTCAGGTGTGCCCCATGATAGTCTCCCTTGAGTTTCAAGAAAATCCCTAATTTTTTTTTTGTTTTACGGATACCGTTTAGTCTTCCGATGGTCGTAGAACAATTATTTGACCAACTTTTGCTCGTGGGAGTCAGTAGAACATAATGCTTTTGGTTTCGTCCAAATCGGGCGAAAACTGTAGGAGGAGTATGTTTTGGTGACTGACAGTTTTTGCGATGTAGCAAAAAATGTATATATACGCAAATGGGCGTGGCCTATCTCAAAAGATGCAGCTGACTTGTGGGCATCTGTAGATATAAAGTTTTTGACTGTCGGACTTTCGTTGTGGAAGTTATAGCCCCAAACGCGTTTTTCCTTTGTTGTAGCGCCACCTAGTGGCCAGGATGTCTGAATTTTTTCGTCTGCATACCAGGCACGGACCTGGATCTAGTCATGCAAGTGGCATGTCCCAACCCTTTACGGTTTGGGCTGCAGCACCAGTTTTGCACGACGCCAAATAATAAGAATAATCCCAGCAAAAACAATAGGGTTCCCTGCCCAGCAGGGCTATGGAACCGCGTTGCTCTGCAAAACGCGGTCCCAGGCCCTTCTCGGGCTTGGCCCCCTATTATTTTAGATTTTAGTTTCACCGTTTAAAAAAAAGCACAGGTAGCTTCCTATCCGTTGTGTTATTAAAAACGAGGCATAGACTGCTGTGGTTAAGATAAATTAGTGGAGTATGAGCAAAAGCATTCTGTGTTGGTGTATGTAACATTCAGGCTGTACTAAGGGCATCTTGTCGCTTAGTGGGGAAAGCAACATGGCTGTCGCTCGGAAAATTTTTCATCAGATCTCGGGGCCGTGGACCAATAAGAAATGGGGGGGGGGTTATCATACGGTGGACGTTTCTGGTTACTAATGTGGGGAGAAGCATGGACATATAAAGAAAATATGGGGATGTGGCTGTGCCGTGAGAATTCTGACTTGAGTATATTTTATTATATATATTTATTTATATTTGGAGGGGTGGGGGTTTCAGAAAGGGGGAGAGTGAGAAAAGGAGAGATTGTTATTTTTTTACATTTTGGCAGTCTCTAGGCACACTGTGGACCCATGGATATGTTAGAACACATTTAAAAAGTGCATTTAGCATAATATGTGACCTTTAACTTAAAAAGTGTCTTTGGGTTTTTAGATTATTTTAATTTTAATTTAATGCCCAGGTACTTTATACTGACTAGATTTGTTTTAAACTGCATATTGGCTAGGAATGTTGGGTCCAGATCTGCTGTTAAAGACAAGAGGTACATTTTTTGCCAGTTTATGGTGTAACCCGAGACGTCGCCAAAATAATTAATTAGCTGGAGTAGGTGGGGGATGGAATTCTCGGGGTCGGCTACAAAGAGGGCGAAATAATGTTGCTAAAGTCTGAGAAGCTGATCACTCACTTGACTCATTAAAATAGTGTTATACTCGTGTTTAAGACTAAGAATATTTTGCAGAGTTTGGGGGCTATTTGTGTTTCTATATAATGTCTCCAGCGAGGTGAGCTCCAAGTCAATAGCCTTTAAACAACTTTCTCTAGATTTATTTTAAGACCCTTCATATGAAATGATATAACCTCTCATTATCACTTTAAAAGTTTCCCACAAGGTGGAGTCAGAGACATCCGAGGTATCGTTCAGTGATTTTTCCCGACATGTATTTGGGTCAAAGACGTGGCATGTCAATTCTGATGTCCAAGCCATATTCATAAAGTAAAAAATAAATCTACATTTTAAATCACTATATTATGTTACTCAACTCTTCCCTCTTCAATCACTTATACAATTATTTATTGTGAGAAATTAAAATTTCAAAGAGCTTTTGAGCTCCAAAGTGCCAAATTGTCCTTCCTGGGTAACGTCCGGGTTAAAATCCAAGTGAAGAAAAGCAACACAAATGTTTTAAAACATTTATAAAAGCATTAATTATTTACTTGGGCATAATTGTGTTGATGTTTGCAATGATCCCTACAAATATAATACCAATACAAAGCTTATTAAAAATTTCATGCAAGAAATACTTTTGTCCAGATTTTTGGATTTCCCTTATGTCCTGCCCGGGTAACAGACTTCAAATGCATACATTACCCAGAATGCATTTGAATAGTCATGTAACAGGATATTGGATGAGAAAGAAGATTCTGGAGAACCCCCAAACATCTGAAAAGGTCAGTAATTCTCTCTTAAAAATGTTGATATTATGCCTTTTTGGTTACTGGTCAGGTTCGACCAAAAATCATGTGTCTTTCTGGATAACGCTAATCAAACATATATTCTGTTTTTCTATTTAAAAACTGCCTATTTCATGTTTAATGTGGCATTGATGTGTTAAAGGCTAAGATATGTCTTAGCCAAGTAGGCCTTTTTTTGAATATGTTTTTGCGTGAAATGTATCGTTTTGTCCTCCCTGGGTAACAGAATGTCCTTCCTGGATAACAAAGATTTTCTGTTACCCAGGGCATGTCCTCTGTTATCCAGACTGGACATTTTAGTGAAGAAAGCTTTTTAAATAGTATTTGTCACTTTTTAAGCATTGAGTTGATATTGTTATATTATATTAATAACATAGTATGTGTTTTTTTTAATCTCTTATGAATTTTTGTAGCATGCATGGCTGTCTGCCTGGTTTTCCAAACTGTTCATGTTTCATGCCTGTTTTCACTTCTGTCCTTCCAGATGCCGCTGTCAAATAGAGACTTTTTAGTGCCAGGAGGAATGCAGACCCCCAAAATAGGGCTATGTTTCTTGAGCAGAAGAAGGGAAGTTATTGTTATTTAGTAGTGAAGTGCTACTGGAAGGCAGATCAGTAAAAATTAGAAATTGAAAGTTTCATCCATAGGTTTGCACTTATTTGTAAAAGGACTTGATGTTTTAGTTAGGCAATGTGTCAAAAAAAATGGTAAGGGACGATTCTTAATGAGCAATTTTGAAGGACGCCTTATTCATACATAGAATATAACTGTTGTTAGTGATGTATCCCTTTCAATTTATTGGAAAAGATTGCAATTTGTATTTTAGTCCCAAAAAGTTTTAACCTGTCTGATTCTGTGTTACATACTGTTACAGGACTTGAAAGTTACATTGTTGTTTCATGAAATTAAAGATTGGAAAAATTAAAATCTTTTCAGTCAGTGTTTCCTTTTTAATTAAGTTAAGTTAAGTTATCTTTATTGTCAGTTGTACACGAGGCACATTGAAATTTGTCTTTCGCATATCCCCCCTCAAGTTCCCACACTTCGGAGGAGGTCAGAGCACAGGGTCAGCCATAGTGCGGCGCCCCTGGAGCAGTTTTTGGGGTTAAGTGGCTTGCTCAAGGACACAATGGTAGAGATGGTGGGCACCGTAGACGCAATACCAGCCTCTGCTAGTTTTACAACTAACACCCCCCTGTCCGGTGCCGGGGATCGAACCAGCGACCTCATGGTTACTGGTCGGCCACCTTACCTCTAGGCCATCCTAGCCTAGACCTAGGCCTAGACCTAGCCTAGCCTAGACTTAGGCTAGGATGGCCTTGTATGAATGTTGAAAAAATATGTTTCCAAGGGAGCCTTTAGAGAAAAACTAGCCTACATCCATAGCAGTATGTCATTCCTGGATAACAGGATGTCATTCCGAGTAACAATGACATACAGGTCATTTAACCCAGATTTATGAGTTATTTTACACAACTATGTTTTCCTGAGTTGAGGATACAACAACAACCATTTAAACTTTACTGTAAATAATTTTCAGACATTTTCCCAATTTTTGTTCTTTTTGGAATGGAATATTGTGTGATCGAGAGCAAGTTATGAGCCCATTTCAGTATAAATACCCAAATAAATCATATTAATAGTGATAGAAATGTAGTTTTCTGAGCAGTAAAAGATTGGTTAGCTCTAACTATGGATATTCATAAACTTGTATATGCTAAAAATGGTAAATATTGAATTAATTTTAAATTCCTTTTCCGTTACCCAGGAAGGACATTTTTCATGGGATAAATCATAGGATTCAACAAAAAAAATTGTAATTGCATTCAGAAATGCAGTTCCTTTTGTTGATATGAATACAGAACACTCTGATTAATATAGAAAGTGCTTGAATTTGCATTTATTTACAATTTCATTTTTTTTCTAATTTGAAATCCTTATTCGTCTTTGACCCATTTACAAAAATTTCTGTCGTTGAGCAGTGAAGGGCTTGGCCGCCAATTAGCTCGCTGTTTGGATCTCCCAAAGTCAAGAATAATGGCCGCTGGGCAGGGCTGGACTGGCCATCGGGCGTACCGGGCAATGCCCGGTGGGCCGGCAGGCATTTTGGGCCTGGCCGGGTCCATTAAAAAAATAAAAAAATAAAAATGTATGGTCCCTCGGCTGTGTGACTCGGCCCGGCCCGGCAAAGTCACACGGCTAAGGATTGAAATATCTGGTCTGCCCATCTGCAGCGCAGTTGGTTCCGCTCTGATGGTCTAATGTGAGTTTCTTGGAGGAACACAATATCGGCAGATAGAGATTTAAGACGTGAAAAAACTAGAAAAAACTGTCAAATTAACGCGTTAATTTCGATTAATTAATCACTGAAAAATTAACGCGATTAAAAAAAATTACGCAGATTAATTGCACTTCTATATTGCCCTTTGACCCGGTGCAAAAGAGGTGAGACGATAGCGGAGCTGCACCTTTATCTTGCGGACACGACCCGCAGGGGATTAAAGAGTAAAGAAAGAAGCATAGAGAGGGCTCTATGGATGTGTAATGGGCTGCTCCGGGCAAATAAGCATGAAGGTAGGAATATGTCTTATGTTATTCTCCGCAGTGTCTGTGCATTATTGATTTAGTGGGTGCCTAATTAACAATGTAGGTTCAAACCAGTAAACAGTAGGCCTATCTCTCAATCTTCCTCCGCATCTCACTTTTGTTTGCTAGTTGCAATCGTCTAAACGGACACCCGCCCCCTCTCACTCTTCCTAGCATATGCCTGTCTTTTTTCTTCCTTGGTCTGTGTGTGTGTGTGTGTGTGTGTGTGCGTGCGTGCGTCATTCAGCCTGCTTGTTTTTTGGTGTTTTTGTTTCGGCGCTAGTAGTTCCTAAATGTATTTAATGTAGAAGCCTGGCTGAGGGGAGGAGACAGAAGTTACGAGAGACGGACAGAGAGAGAGAGAGAGACGAACGGTAGGCTATAGGCCTACAGTTGTTTATAAACAGGCTTAAAAGTGTCATACAAGTATGCGATTAATTTAGATTAATTAATCACAGAGCCTGTAATTAATTAGATTAATTTTTTTAATCGCTTGACAGCCCTAGAAAAAACCTTAGCTCGTTTAATTGGATGGCCCATGCCTCGCACGTTCCAGCTCACCGTGGTAACCCCCCTGCTTGTATCATCACCCCCGGGTATCATACAAAGTTATACGCCATAATACACACGCAGTGACACTGTAGTTTGCCCCAAACAAAAAGATAGTTAGACCACTAGTACAAAAACACATAGAGCCCTCGAACATGTCCTCCCACCCTCCCCACTTTCCCAAACAAAGCGAGGGAAAATACCCTAACATACTGTAAACGAGGGTTACTCCAGCCATCTAGTCTATTCAGCCCAAAGCCCAGCTAAATGCTACGCTATAAAACCGCTAGCTAACTAAAAGTTTAGCTGCCAAACATAAAAAGTGTCAAACATAATAACGTTTCCCTTTGAAAAGTGAACAAGAACATATCTCGTATAAACAACCTGCTCCCGGAATATATCAAGGCACATTTAAAGCCCAAAAAAAGACGTATAACCCAGTGCCGAATCTTTAAGCAAATATGTGTCTGTGGCTCAGCCTTAGCTCGTGCATGGCCCGGCTCACGTTAGCCGAAGCCCGCCGTCCACTCAGTGTCGGCAGGATGAACATAGATAAAGATGCAAAAAGTCTGTGCAGCTGGGCAAAAAATACTGTCCTCTGGCTTAAAGCTTACCCCATAATAAAGTGACCATGGCTCCAAGTTGAAGTTGGTTATGAAGGTTGGTCCGAAGACCCACTTGCCAAGGTTAGCCCGCTAGCCGATATTAGCCAGCTAGCTCACTGGTGACACCGGTGTGAGTACCAGATATGTTCGGCTGCCAGATATGTTCGGGTTGCATAATGATGACGCACTTCCTGTACTACGCGAGATCCACTTCTTTCTTACGAATCTATTGCAAACTGCAATCTATTATAATAATATCATTCACAATGTAAACATTACAATAAAGATACACGTAGAAAGAAAGTACGTGTAGTTTTCGGAAAAAATAGATAAGCTATCGTTCGGAATAGCAAGGGATTGTGGAATATGTAATTATTGTCCCCAAGATCACGCGGCGTTACAAGAGATCTCGCGAGAGCGTTCAATACAGCCCGAACATGAAACTTTTTTCTCTGTTTTATTTAATAAAAGGCGAATGCCAAACTTGTAAGCTTAATGTTGGTTTTAATACAGTAAATACATTTTCGCTTCAGGAAAAGGTAGAGAAAACTGTTTTTTTTTAAGTTTATTTGAATATAATTTACTGGAAGTGCGTCATCATTGTGCAACCCGAGCTTATCTGGCAGCCGAGCATATCTGGTACTCACACCGGCCTGTCCGGTATGTTGTTCGGCAAATCTCGTGGCCTCCTCTGGGGTAGTGAATATCGACGTGTCGGAGCCATGGGTGACTCGTAGCCGAGCGTGGTAGATGAATCCGGTCCGAAACCCCGCATCTCTTAGCCTCTTCCTCGCGTCCTCGAAGAGCTGGCGACGCCTCATTATCTCCGCCGGGAAGTCTGGGAAGATATTAACCCGTTCCCATTGTAGCTCAGCGGGTATTTATGTTGTGACAGCCGCATTATCTGTTCTTTCAGCCGGTAGCTGTGGATCTTAGCTATCATGACTCGTGCGCGGTCGTTAGCTGGGTGTGCTCCAAGTCTGTGCGCTCGGTCCACCTCTATTGGCTCCGGGAAGTTTTCTGCCCCCAGTAAATCCTTAATAAAGCTGGTGAAGAGTTCCGTGGGGCGACCACCTTCAACTTTTTCTGGTAGCCCGACCACTTTTATGTTTTGCCGTCTAGAGCCGCCTCCAGGTCAGTTACTTTCTCCTGGAGAAGCTTATTAGCATTCTCTAGCCATAGCCCCTGTTGTTCTAAGAGGGCTAGCCGGGTGTCGTGATCACTGCTAGCTTCTTCCACCGCAGCCATCCGCCGACCGTGTTCAGACAGAGTAGCCTGCGTGATTTGAAGAGATGCCTCCAGGGCTTGAAATCTATCGTCCATCTTCTTGCTCAAGTCGCCTATGGCTGTGAGAATGACGGCCAAGCTAGGGGCACCGTCCGCCATTGTTAGCTCTGACGCCGCTAGCCCCCTCCTCAGCCGGCTGGGGTGATGGGCTTTCACCGGTAATTTTTGGCTTTTTACGGGTCATTTTGTTTCGTTGCCGGTAGTAAAGTACAGAGCAGCACTCAAAGTGGGAATTGTGCAATAAATTGTCTATTTTATGTATAACTCGATTTATCGGAGAGGAGCGCAAGCAAAACACGTCTATTCCATCGCATGCGCTCTAGCGCCCCCCAAATTTGACAATATCTAACTCATTATAAGTACTTTCACTTCTCTCTAAAAACCAACAATATATGTTGAATAAAATCATTCATAATTTTTACAACATATGAGTGTTTTTACAAAACAGATTTTGAATATAGTCTTTCTTTGTAGGTGTAATTTACTTTATAAAGTACTTCTTCAATTCAATATGAAAATAAGTGTAACCAAGCAAGCTGGATGGCACCAAGAAGGTGAAATATAGGAATGGGAGCCTCTGTTAAAAACGTCAAACTAATGCTGATAAAACAAATCAGTTTAGATCCTTTTAGATATTACATTCCAATTGATACAATTATGATCATGATAATGATTTAATATACTTACATTCATCAGTCATTCAAAATGAAAGATGAATCATTAATGACAATTATTATTAGTTGCATCCCTTAGTAAAGCTGGCAGCTATGAAACTGTGACCACCCCACAGTTTGGCTGTGTTCGGAACGCCATACTAGCGTCCTACATCCTACATACTCACCATCTATATACTGCATACTCTCTACTCAAAGATCGATTGTGTATGCGAGCTGCGTCGAAATGTTTTCAGTTGAAGTATACTCAAGCAATGAAGAATTTCTTCTTCTTCTTATATGATTCAGGCAGTTTAGACACTGTTAAGCTTATAACCGCCCTCTACAGGTTAGATATTGAACTAGATTTTTACAGTCCTGTGTTCATCATCTGTGTTTTAGACCTCTTGTTTTATAATTATGTTTTGAGGCGGAAGATCCCTCAGACGCTCTCTGTCCGGCTCATCAGCACTCAGCTGTCTGTGAGTTGAGCTGGACGAGCCGCGGTGTGTGGAACAGCGATCTGTTCTAATCTCTCTCCACTATCACACTCACTTCACTCATTTCACTTAGTGACTCTAATGTTGTTAGGTATTTATCTTCATCTCTTATCTATTGTAAGAGTTTATGAATGACTGCACGTACAGTTGTCAGATCGCGGAACCCCAAACAATGTTGTTGCCTAGCAACTTGCTCGAAAATATTTAATTTTCCTGGGCGGGTAGAATTGACCCAGTGCATTGTGGGGCGGTTGAGTAGGAAAAGTATACAATCGATTCATACCCAAAATCTTCCCGGAAGTTATACTCATCCGTGAATTTCTCACATACCCAAACTCGCATACCCAACCGTCACATACACAAATTGAAGTCAAAATGAGTATGAGTAGGACGTTAGTATGGCATTCCGGACACGGCCAAATACTAGCGTCCTACATCCTACATACTCACCATCTATATACTACATACTGTCTACTCAAAGATCGATTGTGTATACGAGGTGCATCGAAACGTTTTCAGTTGAAGTATACTCAAGCCATGAAGAATTTCTTCTTCTTCTTATAAGATTCAGGCCGTTTAGACGCTGTTTAGCGTATAACCGCCCTCTACAGGTTAGATATTGAACTCGACTTTTACAGTCCTGTGTTCATCATCTGTGTTTTAGACCTCTTGTTTTATAATTGTGTTTTTTTGAGGCGGAGTATCCCTCCGACGCTCTCTGTCCGGCTCATCACAGCACTCAGCTGTCTGTGAGTTGAGCTGGACGAGCCGCGGTGTATGTGTAAGAATTAAAGTTTTCATTGTGTAACCATAATCCAAAATAGGCTGATACATGACGTGTCGTTTTCGAGCTCTGTACACTGGGATCGCCACGACCGAGAATGACCGGTTACCAGCAGTCAAGGACACACTGCCATGACCCAGCTGGGGTAAACAAACAAGCTCTCAGAGACATTAGTCAATCATTAGTTGTAACGCACACACAAATCCATGTCTGTATGCACCATGTACTGAATAAAAGAGCCACCAAGGAGAAGGGGAAGCCAGAGTCGGTGCAGTGAATGACAGCGTGACAACCTGTCCGAACCCACTCTCCTTGTCCTGGGCAAGTAACATGATCATTTGGTCTCACCTATCATTGTGTCTGTCTCATTTGTCTGACTGAACTAACACGTGGTTTCCTTGTCTTACAAGCAAGTTGGATAAACCTATCAGTATGGAACAGAACAGCGATCTGTTCTAATCTCTCTCTACTATCAGACTCACATCACTCATTTCACTTAGTAACTCTAATGTTGTTACGTATTTATCTTCATCTCTTATCTATTGTAAGAGTTTATGAATGACTGCACGCACAGCTGTCAGATCGCGGACCCCAAACAATGTCGTTGCCTAGCAACTTGCTCGAAAATATTTCATTTTCCTGGGCGGGTAGAATTGACCCAGTGCATTGTGGGGCGGTTGAGTAGGAAAAGTATACAATCGATTCATACCCAAAATCTTCCCGGAAGTTAGTACTCATCCGGGAATTTCTCGCATACCCAAACTCGCATACCCAACCGTCACATACTCAAATTGAAGTCAAAATGAGTATGAGTAGGACGTTAGTATGGCAGTCCGGACACGGCCTTTGACTTCTCCAAAGGTAGGGCCCTATGATTTCCGCGATAACGAAAACGTGGACGGAATCACGGAATCGGGCAATAAAAACGGAATCTGCTTGTTAACACGGAATGTCACGGAATTCGTCATTATTTTGGTGAAATTCAATTTCCAAGGCAAAGGGAAACAACACGGTTGAAATTAAAGCAGAACTATGGAGGAATTTTGGTTTGGCGACATCTAAAGACCAAACTACTGCCGTGAAAAGTAGAGCCTGGCTGCAGGATTGCTAATGTAACACACGGCGCCAAACCCCTTTCACAAATCTGTCTATTCAATGTTTACTTATGAATGTATCCATGTACGTAACGCTGACATGTAGGCCTACATAACTTAATTTATTGTTAATAATATGGTCTGTTTATAAATTCGGCATATGATTAAAGCATCTAAAAGCACGTAATCATGTTAAACCTTTACTGTTTTGAAGTTATTAATGCCACTCGCTCCAGCAGATACACAGCACAGGGAGGTCTTATATTCAGCCATTGCTAAAGGGAGTGTTGTATTATGGAACGGCCGCTGTGGTACGAAATTCCAGTCTCAACAATGTTTCCTACACGCAATAATAACTCTAGCGTCTACAGCAGGGGTGTCAAACAAACGGCCCGCGGGCCGGATGATTTGATCAGGCCCGCGACCTGTAGAGCATAAATTTCTGAGTATGTCAAAAAAAAAAAGTAAGTCTCTAGCCCATTCCTGTGAGGAGTTATGAATTTTTAAAGAAATAACCGAAATGCTCACTCCTGCCGCTAGGGGGCAGCCTAAATAAAAAAAGCACATTTTAGCAACGTGGGAAATGGTAAATGGCAATCCTGCTTCACCGCTATTAATGTTTCCTCCAGTGCTTTATGGCAAAGTAAAAACCAAAAAAAAAAAACATTTTTATTTTTAGTACATTTTATTTTATTACATTTTAATAAAAATAAAACAATTTTTATTTTTAGTGCTGAACAATTAATGTACTAGCAAGCGCGGTGTGTCTGCGGCTCTGTGTGCGCAAAACGAGCAGGAGCATGCTAGTGTAGGCCTACAAGATTTATTTCCTAATTTTCAATGCTGCTTTATTTTTATGTTTTAAATTGGGAAAAACGAATTCCAAAACAACCAATAACCTCTGTATTTTAAAATAAATCAAAACAGTAGAAGTTGCACTTTTATTTAATTGTATTTTGTACAGTCTGCATGTTTGCACAAAATGTGTACCTGTACATATAGCAAACAACATTGGACAACTGTAAGGTCAGTGCCTGTTGTATTTGTGTATTCAAATAAACAGTTGTTTATTTCATTAGTGCACATTGGCATCTTTGAGCAAAATACCCCCAACATTTTTGCTGCGGCACTACGCGCCGCACTTCCTATTCCCATGGCCAGCAGCAACCTTTACTAAGACATTTCCTGGGGGGTACAGAGATCCCTTGTGATCCCTGATAATGTAGGTTACAAATGTAGGCTGAGTGATAAAGCATATTACTGAAAAACAAAGTTAGGGATTTGGAGTTATTTTGCCATTATTTTACTGGTCCGGCCCACTTGAGATCAGAGAGGCTGTATGTGGCCCTCGAACCAAAATGAGTTTGACACCGCTGGTCTACAGCCTGTTGTTTTCATGTAGTGTAACTTGTGTAATGTGTTACATTATTCAGCTGTTGCCGTGATGTTGGCTAACGGTGATGCTAATGATAACTAGCTCTCCGTCGCAAAATAGACTGTAGGTTGGTGTTGCAGCCCTCTGTTGGGTGAAGCGCTGTCCCACAGGTAAAAGCCATGGACTTATAAAGCCTGTCCAATATTCACTCTAGTCCAGCTTCTTGCAAGGTTAATAAGGACTTTATTATTTATGTAAAAATAATATTTAATGTTTCACTTGAAGCACAAAATGAATGGCTTTATTTTCTGTTATAGCCTATACCCAACAAATTTGTTTTTTCGCTTTTTTTAAGCACTAAAAACAGTGCAATGTTGTGATGTATTTTAAATTTAGCCTTATATCTGATTAAATTGTTAGAATATTATTTGTTTGCAATAATTAGACACTCGTTCTGATGACGAAATGAGTGTTAATTGTAAAAAAACGGAAATCATGAGATTAAAACGGAAAAAACGGAATTTGGAAAAAAATACAACGGATTTCATAGGGCCCTACAAAGGGGCCTGAGCTCCCGACAACCTCCACAGGATCTACTGGCAAGACATCCTGTAGGAGAGGAACAAGGAACCTTCCCATGCAGATTTCCAAGTGAAAGTATCACACTGAGTACTCACACTGAACACTGAATCTTTTCATTTCATGTTTAAATATTGTGCAAATGCACTTTTCCGATGTTTTTGAACATAATTATGTGTCTACGGTGTGCCTACAGACTGCTAAAGTATCAAAAAAAGAAAGCTCTCTCCTTTTCTCACTCTCCCCTTTTCTGAAACCCTCCACCTCTCCACCCAATACACTCCAGTCAGAATTCTCCCCGTTTCTGACGTCAAAAACTGGAAAGCCAGAAGCTTAAGGTGTTGGCTTGAAAATGTGTACCCCTCACTTTTTCTTACTTATTGTAATAAAGAAGAAAATAATCATCAAAGACACCCTTACACACTGTGACAACCAACCCCATAGTGGAAACCATGCATGGGAATCGCATGACTTTTTAAACGCGTTTGTTTCATATCAGAATTTTTTTGAAGGAAGCTGTGCTGCTGAAGGTTCTTGGCAATCAGCCATGGTGGTAGATGCTTTATACACACGGACATACACCACAACAGCAGGTGCTTGATTGTTTACAAATAAGTCTTTCTTAGCTCCTCTGTTTCATAGATTAATTTGTCAACAGTCTCAGATTCGTCCCACATCTGATGATGGGAAAGAACACCCGCCCGCCCTATTAAAATGGTTTATCTTTCCCTATGGTGCAAATCTGATGAAGTTGTTGCCTGGAAACATGCTCATGAAAACAGAGTTTGAATGGAAGCCCTGTGTTAAGCCTATCTTGGCTTATGCTCTGTGTGATAAAAGGATCAGAGGGCTTTAAACAGCCCACTGTAAGCAAGCTCTGCCATACACCGCTTACCTAGCCTGGTGCTACCAGACCATCGTACTTCATTTCATTTGTACAGAAGGTCTGGCAGTGCTGTAATTGGCAAACGTTCACTCATGGAGGCGGGTGTCTGTTAAAGTTTAAAACTATTGGATCTGCCCAGTGCCACTCTGGATTAGCCAACCAATCGCATAACGTTTGGTCGTCACGTGTGTCATGAGCCGGCTTCTGGCAACTGAAACTGGAGCGCGACTTCGAAGTCATCGTTCTCAGCCACTCGCTGTGTTCGCTGATTGGACCGGCTGTCGAATCTCCGGCAAAACTGGGAAATGGGCTGTACACCCAGACTGACTACTGAAGGGAAAATAAAATTTGGCCGGAAGTAGGCGGGCGGGCGGAGCCAGGCTACCGCTTACCTACAGTACAACATACTTTACATATTGAAGCTTTCTTAAGCTTTTACCGCAACGTAGGTATTAATATTACCCGTTACAACCTAACATTAAGGCCTCCTACAATAAAAGTACTCAAAGTTCCAACTGGTTAGATGAAAACTGCTTCTTTAAAATTGTCACCAATTTCAACTGAATAGTAACCTGTTTGATCTAAACTCAGAGGTCCACTCATTAGCTTGTTCTAAGCTTTCGACATCATCAATGGTGAGATGCAGTAACATAAACTGATAACCTTATCCATTATACCACACTGGCTATGTTATGTTCTCTCTCATTTTAGTCCGCAGAGGCAGCCCTGCTACTTCACATTACGTTTAAATGTAAAAAATAATAATAATAATTCAAAATAAATCCTGACCTTTTCTTAAGAGCACTTTATAATTGTTTTCCTGCACATATGCATTTTTTCATGAGTTTTTATTAAGGCAAAATGAAGACTACCAGGAAGTTTCCATATTGGCCAATCACTGGGAGGCCTTTGTCGAGGTGAGGGTCAAACCTGACAATGCTGTGATCAGTGGACAACCTCCTCAGCCACAGCCTGCCTAGTGTCATCTTCAGAAAGTCATTACAAAACTTTATAGCCACATCAGAGTCATCAATACTTTACCAAGCCCTTGCATTCCTTAAAAATGTTTGGGCTACATTATCAGTTAGTGCTGGGCGATAAAACAATCTCAATCAAATGAGCGTTGATAAACTATGAACTTTTTATTTTTTTTAACCTTTATTTATACAAGTAAATCCTATCGAGACCGGAGACTCTTTTTCAAGGGAGACCTGTTCCCATTCACACGTTACCATTCACACACACAGTCATACACCGATAGCGGGCTAACTATCGACATTCACACGAGGCAAGGTGGGTGAAGTGTCTTGCCCAAGGACACAACAACCATGACACAAGTGGCAGGGCGGGGATCGAACCGCCAACCCTTCGATCATTGGCCGACCTGCTCTACCACCTGAGACACAGTCGCCCACATTAAAACTTGATATGGATATAGACTAGCTTACAACCTTTCACACAGCAGAATACAATGGCCAGGAGGAAGGTAATTGAGCCATGATGTTGAAATTCAACTCACATTATCCTCCAAAGGTAACAAAAAGCTAACAAGACGTTCATCACATGACCAGTAGCTATAATGTGAGTGAGACCTGTGATGCCATGTGCTGTCATCATGTCAGTTATGTGCTGTTATTTCAAGCATCAGCTGAGTGCACTGCTGGACACTTCAACACCATCAACCTGTTTATAAACTTGCAGAAACATCATGGAAAGGAGTATGTCACATGTATACTGGTAAACAGAGGAATGGAGTGGCAGTGTTGTGATTGTCTGCCAAAAACTGATGGCCATCCTCAGGAGAACAGGTAAGCACTTAAAGCCTATTCCCAGGGCTTATAGGTCCACAGCTTCTTTTATCTGGATCAAACAGTCTTTCGGCCTCCACACATCCTACCTTTACGGCTTCTACTGCGCGCCTGCGTCTGACTTTTTTTCACTGACCGTGTAATCAACCTAGAGCGGCCACACATCCAACCTGGGCCGCACTGCCGATGCCCTTCGGAGGCGAGTCTGCAGCGACGCTCCACTTTACCTCAGGAGGCTCGCCTATTTTTTTCTGAGACACGCGTCTCTCTCGGGTCTCTCTGCTTTAACTGATAGAGAAATACTCTGCTGAGAGTCATATTGACTTCATACCGGCAGCTTTCACTGTAGTTTCACCATTTCCTGGTGTGTCCCTTTCAAAATAAAACTTCCAACAAGCGAAAATGTGGCAAAAAAAGAAAAGAAAAAAAAGGCAATGGGGCGCACAGATTACTGTCCAGACTCAATATTAGACTCAATATAAATCATATGCATCATAGATGACATGAAAGAACTTCATTTTTAATGGGAAATATCTATGAAAACTCTATGTAGAAAGATAGGGCTTTTAGAAGCAGCGCTGCAGCAGCAGCAATTGAGACGTATGTGTGTCCGAAAAAATCGTGAGAGAGGCAGCAGTAACGGAAGGTGACGCGCTCCAGAGGTAGACACAGGATGTGTGTGGAGGCCGTTAAGGTGCAAATACACATAACTTAAAGATCTCCTATTATACTACTTTTCTGGTCTTAATTTCTTGTTAAAAACTGCTGTAGAGCAACCTGACACGAATCACATCACAAAAAACCATGTCGATTTTTTCGGGACACTCTTCCTCTCACCCTAGCGAGCACAGCAGTCTGCTCCACACACTGCTTTGAGCTTCTCCCCCCCCTGCAAACCCCACTCCGTTGTGATTGGTTACCTTCCTTCCGGAACATTTCCAGCAGCGTGGGGAGATTTCTGAGAGAGGAAGGTGGGGGCATGGCCGGAGCTTGCCTGAGCAGCATTACCATACATGGAAACATCCGAGAACGTGACGACACGATACCCGGAATTTGAACCGATTTGAACACGTGATTTCTCGACCGGCTGCCCTAGTGTTTAGTGCTCTGCATAGCCACCCCAGATGGTAAGCAGGGAATACGTCTAAATGCATGTATGTAATTATTTGATAAGCTAGTATGGTTAAACATGACTATAAATAATTATAACAACGTTTATAGGTCATAAAAGTCTAAAAGTATCATAGGTCCTCTTTAATGTGCATAGTGATTAGGGGTGGGAAACAAAATCAATTCATCTAAAAAAATTGCGATTTCTATCTTCTGCGATTTTTATCGATTCTTAATATACCATAATCGAAAATTTATTATTTTTTAATATACTGTATATATTTTATATGTATTTTAGTCCCGCCGGTAATGTGGACTTGCCTTAAAATCGCATGCATTGCAAGCTTCACATTAAAATAGACTTAAATGAAGACACTGAATGATGAATCAAATCTTGACCCCAGGAATCAGAATGGAATTGTGGGATTCCAAAAGATTGACAGCCCTAGGGGTGATAGCAAACTAACCTGACCTTAAGGTGGTCTGATCTTAAGGTGGAGCAGCTATTGATTACTACATATAAATAAATAAATATGGTTTCCAAAAACAATTGAGCTGTTACCTGATTTACAGCACTCAATTAGTAGTGTAGTGTACAAAAACATAACAACCTTTACATATATTCCACAAGACGTGTAAACTATTGTGTAATAGCAGTAACCTTGGCTCCTTTTGAAGTAGTAGTTTTTGTGTTTCGCATGTGAGAAGTATTTTTGCAGTAGCAGACAGTAAAGAGAGTTTGTTTTATTCCTGAGTAGGCTGGGGACAGCCTACTCAGGAATAAAACAATATCAGGCGCTTAAGGGAGCTAATCATTTCAGTAGTTTAATATGATAATCCATTAAAACCATTATAATCTCTGCCCTCAGCCAAAACATCTCTACACACACATTCAGCTTAACAGCCTTAAACACAAAACAGCCAAAACACTAGCAATGTTTAAATTACAAGGGGTCAACACTTTGTAGACATTATGAAGCTACACAAGAACAACATGTCAAGGATTTATGTATCTTGTAGGGTTTTAGTAGCCTGGTCCTACCAGACCATCGTACTTCATTTCATTTGTACAGAAGGTCTGGAAGTGCTGTAATTGGCAAACGTTCACTCAATTGGAGGCGGGTGTCTGTTGAAGTTTAAAACTATTGGATCTGCCCAGTGCCACTCTGGATTAGCCAACCAATCGCATAACGTTTGGCCGGCTTCTCACGGTGCGTTCGAGTTGTACTGGAAACTCGGAAACTTCCGACTCCACTTACATATTGTAGTCTATTTATTTATTTATTTAACCTTTATTTAACCAGGAAAAAAACCTAAAAATCTCTTTTTCAAAGGTGACCTGGCCAAGACAGGCAGCAGCACAATGAACCACAGTACAGTACAGACAGTACAGACAAACACACAGGGACAAAATTAAAATAGCACTAAAAAATAAAACAATGGATCTACCGGCAACGGTAACTTGCTAGAGCCTAACGTTTAGTTATTTGGACGAGAAAGGTTTTAGGCGTCCATACTTTCGCGAGAAGATGCACTGGAACACAGACAGGTCGGAACTCGGAACTACCAAGTCGGAAATCTCCTTCTTCCGAGTATAAAGGAACGCAGCATTCAACTGAAGCTGGAGCGCGACTTCGACGTCATCGTTCTCAGCCACTCGTTTAGTTTGCTGATTGGAGAGGCAGAAATCTGCCTGAGCAGAATCCCACTAATACGCCCCGTCCCCAGACTGACTACTGAAGGGAAAATGAAATTTGTCCAGAAGTAGGTGTCATGATCCTGCTTGGGCCTCAAGCCCATGTGTTGTTTTTCCCCCTTTACCCTTGTCTGTGTTCTGGTGTAATTGCAGGGTTGGAGTCAGGTGTGCTGGAGTCAGTTACCAGCATTCACAGCTGCCAACAATCAACTGCTCTTCATATACCCGGCCCTACCTTCCAGACACTGCCAGATTGTAAACTCTGTTACCCAGTCAGTAACTCTCCAGCCACCTAGACCTTTTGTAGTTCCGCCTGCATTTAGCTTGTTGCTAAATTCTGTTCTTTTTTTTTGCCACAGTCTCCCAGCCTGACTTCAGCCACCAGCTCCAGCCTTCGGCAGCCAGCTCTCCCTCCCTGGACCCCTGTGCCTGCCTGCCTCTGCTTGTCTCCCCGGATTCTCCCCTTGGCACTTCCTCCTGGACCCCCATGCCTCCTGGACCCCCATGCCACTCCAGAGCCCGGCCCAAAACCCCAGATTCCTTCTAAATAAACCCTCTTAAACTGGTACTGTCTCTGCGCCTGTGTCCTCCCTGTCCAGCCGTTACAGTAGGTAGGCGGGCGGAGCCAGGCTAGGGTTATAGGCAAGATCCAACACTTTTTTTCCTGTCATGCTTTATTTAAATATTTGCTGAGCGAACACACATATCAAATATTATTGAACATAGCAGATGGTTTTAAGTATTTCATCTGCTGGAGGGTGCAGCTGTAACACATACAATCTCTAACAGCACATCCCAAGTAAGAAAAAAGGATACTTAAGTGGATTTTTTAAAAGTTAACTTATTTTAAGTGTGTTTATTAGCAATATACTTAAGTTGTGTTAAATTGATACAACCTTGTTGCACTTAAGTTATACTTAAGTAGTGCTTCAACATAATCTAAGTGTATTTCTTACCTCATTTGCATACCAAATAGTACAACTTGTGCAAAAAAATACACTATTGGTTCACTTGGGATGGAACATATAAAATAGAAACATATCTATTTAAGTAAAGATATATTGTGAATGATAGGATTCAGTGAAATGTTGATTCCAAGTAGGGGAGAACGGGGTTATGTCACACGGGTTGGTTGTCACAATCGTTATATCTCAGAACCAGAAGGCGCTGTCTGTTAAATTTTGGTATGTAAATATCCAGAATTGGGATCAGAGGTCACTTACATCGTCTTCCTTTGAGTTTGACTGCTGAATTTGAGGTGAGAGGACTGTTTGTGTTTTTCATGTCAAATTGAAAATATTTAGCTCCTCAGTATTTTTCTTCTAGGTTTTGTTATAGACAAGAGGTTAGGCCTCTTGTCTATAACAAAACACTTGATACCCTAAAAAAGTGTGAAGGGTAAGCTATAGTTTAGATTGTTGTTAGCAAGCTAATTAGTTGTCAGATGGTTGTTGGCCTTGATGCTAGCAAGAAATTCCAGTTGGGGTTGGTCGTCACATTTTTGCAGGGGGTTGGTTGTCACATGTTATCCAAAGGCTGCAGGCAGAAAAGGAACCCATTAACAAAAGAAAATGTCAAGCTGTATCCTCACTAACACCGCAGAGAAGGAGAGAATAGAGCATGAAAAGGCAGCAAGCATGCAAAAGAGAAAAAGGGCAACAAAATCAAAACGACCCAGTGCATCCCAAACTAGACCAGTTGCCAAGGCTACTGCACCCCACTGCACTCCACACCAGCTTGGGAAGAAGAAACAGAAGATGTTTGTAGCCTAGTTGAGTAGGCTATTATTGTTAGACCTCTTTGTTCTGTTCTTTATGTTGTTACATACAGTAGGCTGGTCTTAATATGGATTTCCTGTTTGTTTATTCCTTGCTCCTTTAGTGTTAAGATGCATAAAGTTGTAGGCCTATTTTTCAACTTGACAATGAAATTAAACTTTCAAATGTAGTTCTGCTTTCTTGGCTTCTTTTTAAGATATTTCCGATTAAGATAACATTGTGACAAACAACCCCATAGTGTGTGACAACCGACCCCTTGATGGGGTTGGTTGTCACAATGTGTTAAGTGTCTTTGATGGTACATTTCGTCTTTATTACAATAAGTTAGAAAAAGTGAGGGGTACACATTTCAAGCAAACACCTTAAGCTTCAATTTAATGTAGGAATGACTATTGAAAGATGTTTAGGTGATGAGCAATTCTCATTAGAGTAGAAAGTGTGCCTGATAGCCCCGGTCTCCCCTACATTCTGATTTGTTCTTGTGAACTGCTGCTTTGACTCAGAGAGAACTCACAGCTCTTTAAACAGAGGTTAAAAAAACAACTCTCTATTACCAGAACAAATCTAATAAGATTGATAAAATAGCCTTATTTCTTTTTCACTGCTCTTTAGTTATTACATATAAAGCTACAGAAAAAAATAATCTGATCTCACAGCTGACATAAACCAGTGACGTGAGAAAGAAAAGAGAGCATTTGCCCACAAACCCTGGAAGGAGATGACAGGGTGCTGCATATACAATGTTTTGCAAGAATAACAAAGAATGCCTAACTGAGTATGTACTGTAGCTTCAGTGGTTTTGAAACCTTTTATTATGTAATCAATCACATAGATGTCAGTGGATTACTAGAAGGGCAGACTTGCATTTGATCAAAGCGACTAACTGTGTTGTTTGTGCTGTCAGGTTGATTCATGGGAACACACCAGCGATTACATTTAGGCAGATGGAGTGGGTGATAAGACTTTATATTGAATGTTTTCTACAAAAGTAGGGGAGAACGGGGTAATGTGAGACACTTTTTACATTTGCTCCGCTCTAAGCGAGCTTAAATGATGTATCAGTGAAATGTACACATTTCCCATTAATTCAGGATGTTTCCTAGCAATGGACATTATCAGAATTTATTCAGGACGAAGGGCAGTGAAAATATGATTGTTTAAAAAAAAGTTGTCTTGTGTCTCACTTTACCCCAGCTGTGGGGTAAACTGAGACAGACCAGAGAAATCAAGGGGGTTAACTGATCCACTTACTTTTTCCACTCTGAAACTACCATAACAACACATGTTGAACCAGTTAGAATCCTGACAGCTAGCTTAAAGGTCACATATTATGCTAAATGCACTTTTTAAATGGGTTCTAACATATCTATGGGTCTACGGTGTGCCTAGAGACTGCCAAAATATTTTAAAAAATAACAATTTTTTTTTTTTTTTAACATAATTATGGGTCTACGGTGTGCCTACAGACTGCCAAAGTATCACAAAAAGAAAGCTCTCTCCTTTTCTCACTCTCCCCCTTTCTGAAACCCCCACCCCTCCCCCCCAATATACTCCAGTCAGAATTCTCCTCGTTTCTGACCTCACAAACTGGAAAGCCAGAAGCTTCCACTGTGCAGCCCACACCCCTATTTCTTATTGGTCCACGGCCCTGACAGACAGAGGCCGAGGCGTATCTGGCTTCGCTTCCGGACAGGGGGCGGGGGGAGCTCAAAGATTGTATATTTACGAGGGGAGCTGCAGCTCTTTTTTAAAAAAATAGGCCATTGTGAGATTAGCTGAACATCAGCATAGTACAATAAATTATCTGAAAGTTTTTTTCAGCAAACAATTAAAGAAAAACGTATTAGGGACCACTAAGACCATATACTATGGTGTATAATAGTACCGAAAAGTGTATAATATGGGAGCTTTAAAAACCAAATATTCCAAAACTTATGTCGGACTAGAAACAGAATCATGGGGTTTGGTCAATTAAGCAAAACATTTTTCTAAACAGTAACTCTGATCAAATACAACATATAATTCACATTCAATAATTAACATTCAAATGACAGATAGACCCAGTTAGATTAAAACAGCCTGGGGGTCAGAACACAGGACCCTAAGAGCCAGCTAGTGTCTGGGGGTCAGAGCAAAGGACAATCAGAACCAGCTAGAACAGCCTGGGACTCAGAACACAGGACTAGACCCAGCTGTCATTTTCCCTCTTTTGAGTCTTTGAATCATAAAAACACGGGAAGAGATATTAACTGTCCGTTGTGCCAATAGATGGTATTGATGCTCACACATGAGGTTTGCCTTGATGTTGAGTGACGTGGGAACTGATATGGGACAGATGTAAATTTCGGGACACATCCTCAGTAGTGTACCTTCGAATCAGTGGGTGTTTCGGCCTTTCATCACTAGACACCCTCATCAAAGGTGGCCAGCTACAGGGTGATCAAGCCTGTGCTTGTGTCCCATGCCCAATCATAATAAATGTCATGGTTGTTGGAGCAGCCCACAGGACTATGCAAGGCAGGGGGTCCTCTTCCCTGAGTTAGGCCTAGAGCTGACCGCATACCTTGTTCACCCTCCTCCTGGAGGGTTCTGACTTGGGTTCTCAAGTGGGTGATGGGGGTGGGGATAATTGAGCATGTCATGTTGCTGTTTTATGAGCCCAGCAAGGGTCCTTCCGCCTGATCCAGATCCACTGGCTGCTTCTTTCGGCCGCTTCAGAGACTGATCTTATTGTCTGTCGCAGAGCCTGTCCATGGATGCCAAGGTCTTTCAGCAACCTGATTGTGGAAGAAGCCTCAAAACCTCTACATCCCACTTCAACCGGATAGATTTTCGGATTCCATCCTCGTTGCTGCGCGTCTGCTGCCAGTTCTGTGTAGCGCAGTTTCTTGCGCTCATAGGCCTCTTCAGTTGAATTCTCCCATGGGACTGTGAGCTCTATGATGTTGACAGACTTCAGTGACGGGGACCAGAGTACCAAGTCTGGTCTAAGGGTGGTGGCTGCAATCTCAGGTGGAAAGATTAGTTGCTGGCCAATATCAACTAGCATCTTCCAATCCCGGGCCTTGGCTAGCTGCCCAGCTTCTGGTTTGGAAGGGGGATGGTTGTGCTTTTTCTGTCCCTCTCGGATGAATGATGGTGTTGTGATATAATTTGTTGCACTCAGGGGCAGGGAGTTTGTGGTATTCCTTTTTCTCTCCAGAGCTGCTGCCAGATTCTTGAGGACCTGGTTGTGTCTCCAGGTGTAGCGGCCTTGTGAGAGGCTGGTCTTAAAACCGACCAAGATGCGTTTGAGAGTCGCTGGGGTTGGGCAGAGGGCACAGGTTGGGTCCTCGCCATACCACTGGTTGAGGTTTTTTGGAGATGGGAGCACATCATAGGTGGCTCTGATGATGAACCTGATGTTGCTTGCCTCCATTTCCCAGAGCTCCCTCCAGCTGACCTTTCTCCTCTCCAGGCCTTCCCACCTCATCCATTGTCCCTGCTTGACAAGAGAGACGGCCTTCGCACTTCTTTTAGACTCCTCCTGACGGCGCACCTCCTCTACCACCATTTTCCTCCTCTCTGACGTTGAGGCCTTACGCCAAGTTGGCTTACTTGCTGCAAGGCCAAAGCCTCCTCTTCCCAGCTGGACATGCCCCACAATGTCGCTGTGCTTCAGGGCTGACGTAGCATGTTGCGCCGCATCGGATGATGTCCATTTCCGTCCAGTTAACAGGTTTGGTACAGCATTGCTGATGGTCTGGTCTCTGGAGTCCTTCAAAGTCATATGGAGTCTCACTTTAGAGCACTTGTACTCTTCAGTAAGGCTTGTGATAGGCAGTTCAAGGACCCCTTTGCCATAGAGGCTGATGTTAGTTAGACAGCGTGGGAGCCCAAGCCATTTCTTCACAAATGAAGTCATGGTTCGCTCCATCTTCTCCACAGTTGTTATTGGGACCTCGTAGATATTGAGCGGCCACATTACCCGAGGGAGAAGACCAAATTGCAGGCACCAGAGCTTAAGCTTCCCTGGTAGCAGTGTCTTGTTGATGTTTTCCAGACTGTTGGTGATATCCTGGCTTATTTGCTGCACTTGGTCTTTGTCCCTGAGGCTTGCGTCATACCATCTGCCCAGGCTTTTGATGGGTTTCTCAGATACCGTAAGTATTGGGTCTTCACCAATGCAAAACTTCACGTTTTTAAGCTTTCCCTTGACTATTGAGATGCTTCGTGACTTGCTTGGCTTGATTTTCATCCGGGCCCACTTGATGTTCTCTTGCATTTTTCCAAGTAGCCGCCTGGTGCATGCTGCAGTAGTGGTCAGAGTGGTCATGTCATCCATGTATGCTCGGATAGGTGGAAGACGGATCCCGTTCTTAGTTCGCTCACCCCCCACCACCCACCTTGAAGCCCTGATGATGACCTCCATGGCCATTGTGAAGGCCAGGGGTGAGATTGTACAGCCTGCCATGATGCCTACTTTTAGGCGCTGACATGAGGTTGTAAAGTCGGCTGTTGTGAAGCACAGCTGCAGGTCTCTGAAGTAGGCTTTCACTAGGGTAGTGATGGATGATGGAACATGGAAGAAGTTGAAGGATTCCCAGAGGAGGTTATGGGGAACTGATCCAAAGGCATTGGCCAGGTCAAGGAAGGTGACATGGAGGTCTCTTTTCTCCTTCTTCGCAGCTTGGATCTGGTGCCATATCATACTGGTATGCTCCAAGCAACCAGAGAACCCAGAAATACCAGCCTTCTGCACGGATGTATCAATGTATTTATTCTTCACCAGGTAAGTGGACAGCCTCTGTACGATCACGCTGAAAAAGATTTTCCCTTCAACGTTGAGAAGGCATATTGGTCGGAATTGACTGATATCTGCTGCATCCTTCTCCTTGGGAATTAGCACACCTCCAGCCCTTCGCCAGGCCTTAGGTATCACTCCCTTCTGCCACACTATTCTCATGAGCCTCCAAATATAGCGTAGAACATCTGGAGCATTCTTATAAAGCTTATACGGTACTCCATTCAGCCCAGGGGCTGATGCTGATCTTGCACGCCGTACTGTATTCTCTGTTTTTCCTTCCATTTTGGAGTGCCAGTCTCCAGTTGGAATTCAGGAGGTTGAATAGGTGGGATGACATGTGGGATAACTAGCTGTTCGTGCCTTTTCGTGTCAGAGTGGACCTTTTCCAGGTGTTCTTCCAGTTCCTGCTTTGAAGTTTTCAGGGTTCCGCTTTTTTCCTTAATGAAGAGGTCTTTGACAAACTTGAAGGGGTTTTTATAGAACCATGTTCTTGTGCGTTCCTTCCTCTTACGAAGTTTCCTTAAGTTCTCTGCTCTTCGCAAGGTTGCCAACCGGCATTTGATGTCCCCCTGGAGTAGCATGAGACCGTCTCTCTCTGCATCAGAGGCCTTCTTCCACTGCTTTCTAAGCTGCCTTCTCTCTCTGACCAGTCTTTCGATCTCTTGCTGCCTCCTGGATTTGGCTGGTGCTGATGTTGCTTTGTTGCTTCTCCTTATATTGACTCCAAAGCGCTCTTCTCCGTAGTGGTATATGATGTCGCCCATCCGTTCCAGCTTTTTCTCTACTGTGCCCACTTGTTGCTCCAGGATTTTTGTTAGGTCGTGGTTGACTGTTTCCCACTCACTCTTTTGGACAGCTTTGGGCCACTTCACATTCGGTCTGTGCCCTTTGATCTTTTCCTCCTTGGGAGGTCTCTGTGGTTGGGTTGGTTCTTCCACCGGCATTTCTGTGCTTGTAATTTCCTCCTCAGTGACAGGGGTGCTGATGCTCTGCAAACTTTGGTTTTTGTCCCGTTGCTGTGCTTCAATCGACTGACTTGGCTGGTTGCTTCGTAAGAAGTACTGGTCAATGTGAGGCCCCTGTCTCTGCTCTCTCAAGCACCTTCTCTTTCCTTGGTGGATTCTCAACCCCCTGACTGATGTTATTTTTTCCCATCCACAGGTGCACACCTGAAGTGAGTGTCCTACTGCTGCTGTGGTTGTCTCATGTGTCGTGTCCTTGCTCGTAGTCATGTCCGTTCCTGGGTCTGTTGCCGTGTTGTCAATCGTTGAGCCATCTTGCGCCCCCGCTCTCTGCATTTGTTTTATTGGGATCATTCATTGAATAAAGAAATATTACTTAGAGTCTATTGATGTTAAATGTCACTCTCCTGTCCCCCACATACATACGTGCCAAACCATGCCCTTGCTGACACCCCTTCAACCATTCAATCCCCATTGTCTTTTGTCTTATTCAAACTAGTCTCCTTGCTACCTCAAATATAATGGATTCATTAAAAGAGGGCACATACACTGTCTCACTTTACCACATAGCATTTGTCTCACTTTACCCCACTGCCACAATTTGAGAAAAAACTACCTCTCTCAGCAATTCAGGCTAATCTTCAGTTAGCATCATCAAATGGTTTCATATGTTGGTAGTTCATCAACATGTATGATAGAAGTGTTTCTACCTGAATCAATTTGCTTTGGCACAACAGTCACAATGATCACCATGGTCCTCTCCTTCATGGCCAAGGGGAAATGAGAGGGGCTTGAAAACATAAATCTCACATGACCAAAAATGCGTTCCGTTGCCTAGATTCAGGGGGTGTCTCACATTACCTGAGTTCAAACTCGAGATCAAACTCCAACCACACAAGGGAAGAGTCATGGAGGAGTACTTGGAGCATTCTCTCTCACACTAACACCAAAATACAACCTATTGGGCCTAAATCTAACGTTCACAACGCTTCACTTCATTTTGACACACCATGGACAGAGAGCGGAGGTCTACTTGTCAATACACACACACAAACACACACACAATATGTAGACGTATGAGTTTGACTATATCAAAACAGTGAACGTTTCTTAGTTTACCAAAATGATATAGGGGAGAGTGGCCTAAGTTGTGCATTTTGGAAGTTGTGCCACCCCTTGTTTCTAGAAAACCGTGGAAGAAATTGGAAATGTGACCACATATTTAAGAAGAGCCATCCATTTGACTCATCCTGTAAAGAAGGGAGACACAAGGAATAAGATATAAGCACATTTAAGCTCAAAAAACTGTGTTTTGCCTTTCAAAGTAAAATTTCCATGATCAAGGTTTTTTGATTATTGTGTCTGAACAATTATAGACACATTTGAAAACATTTGACACATGTTTTAGTGCTTTGGTATGCTACACTTTGAGTCTATATAGTTAGCACGAAGTCAGCCCTAAATTGATGCATCATGCCTATTATCCAAAATTCTGGGGATGGGGTGATTTGTGCCATAGGGCCTAGGTGAGTTATAAGTAAGTAAGTAAGTAAGTAAAATGTATTTATAAAAGCACATTTATGACAGTTTGCACTGTCCAAAGTGCTGTACATAATGCATTCAGTAGATAAACAATGAAGGTAAAATAACAATAACCAAAATAAAAGGTGTAAAGCCCATACATCCACATAAACACAGATAGTAGTCCAGAGGTAAGATAGTTAATAGGGAGGAAACACCAGGGTGTACATATGGGATTTGAGCCTTGATTTAAAGGCAGAAATGTAGGGGTAATCACATTTGTCAGGTGGCAGTTGGTTCCACAAGCACGGAGCAACTAGTGCAAAGTACATTTCAGAGAGTTGTGCCAGTGGCATGGCTGTATACGCTGGTCACCAAAAGAAAGTGATTGTCTACAGTAGCTCAGAAGAGAGTGACATCTCAATTCCACTTAACGACACCACTGATGAGAGTTCAGATGGCCAGAAAGATGATGATGGTGACTTTGTCATTGTGAGCTTTGCAGGCAAAACCACCTAGATCTGCTAGGCCTTGTTTAAAGAGGACCTATGATGCTTTTTGACTTTTATGACCTATAAACGTTGTTATGATGATTCATAGTCATGCTTAACCATACTAAATTATCAAATAATGACTTACATGCATTTCGACATATTCCCTGCTGACCGTCTGGGGTGTCTATGCAGAGCACTAAACACTATTCTAGCCAGTCGAGAAGTCACGTGTTCAAAGCGGTCTACCCTTTCATAATTTGTGACGTCGCATAAAACTTTGTGACGTCTCCACGCGGATGTTTCCATGTATGGTAATGCTGTCACTTCCCTGTTCGCGTCTGCCTCGCGTCCTTATAGGTCCATGCTCGCGCTTCCCGCCACTGAAAGTGTTCCGGAAGGAAGGTAACCAATCACAACGGAGTGGGGTTTGCAGGAGGGGGGAGAGGGGAGCGGAGATGGCCGAAGCACAGGCGGAGGGAGCCGAAGCACACACACTCAAGTGTTGACAGGATGTGCTGGATCGCCAAAATAAGAGAAAGAGCTTCCCGAAAATCTACATAGTTTTTTGTGATGTGATTCGTGTCAGGTTGCTCTATAGCAGTGTAAAACAAGAAATTTAGACCAGAAAAGTAGCATAATAGGTCCTCTTTAAGAAAATTGTCCTTCAATCTTTGTCAACTATTTACTTTAAATACACCTTAAATAAGTGATTGTCTAATGGATTTGTCTTGCATTACAGTTTATGAGATATATATCAATGGCACAATTCACCCCATGGTATTCTCTCCAACCGCACAACTTACACCACACCGGGGGCAAGTTGTGCAACAAGACAACTTTTTTTCCGAAAGCTATCTTCTACATGTAACCCTAGGGTACACAAATTTACTTTAACTGAGATGTTTGTAAATAATATGTTATCAAAAAAAATCAAACTGTAACAGAGTACTGGGCTAATAGGTAGGTTGGTCTCGTGGAGCTGGTGGAGGATTAAAGACACGACACAGATATTTGGTACCGGTTTTGTATTTCAAATAAACAAAGAATAATCACTTGACTCAATCAAGGAAATATAAACAAACATAAATAAAAATTAGGCCTTCAATTCAATTCTTCAATTCAATTATCTTAGATGTTCACACTTGGTATGGGCACACTTTACTCCATACATTTAGATTCACAGTTCCCAGTTCTACTTAAACATTGATTAGACCAAACATAAAACAATGCATCCCACACACTTCATTCACTGCAGGTTAGATGTGTTTGTGGGTGCAGTATGTTCAAGGAAGTCAGTGTTTGTTTGGGCAGGGGAAATCCTACCACACTCCAGGCAGCCAGGCTTTAAGCCTGCCTTTTTAGGGAATTGGACTTGAGTTTGTTCTTCTCCTTTAGCTCGCCATCATCTCGCTCCGGCAATAGGGCCTGACCTGTTTAGGTAAACAGGTAAGATTACAAGTCTGCTCAATTTGGGAGCAGCATTTTAATTAAGTGTTCCATTTTGGAGCTCTCACCAGTGTTCAGTGTTGGAGGCGTCCTCCTCAGCAGCAGATCAGCTCCCCCATGTTTTCAGTCACAGTCCAGATAACTATGGTTTGTTTCCAGGGTTGGTAAGTATGTTTTGTTTCCAGAGTTGGTAAGTTTGGTTCTGTCTCTCCTGTGTTGTGCTTCTCTTACAAAAGTTCTGATTGACTGGGGTTTTAACTGTGTCCTGCTGCCTGACTGCTTAATTAGCTGATTTGGTTCACCTGGGGAATGGGGGTTGGCTCAGGGGATTTGATTGGCTCAGGGGAAGTGATTGACAGTTTGCCAATTTCAACAGTGTTACATACAGTTTATTCAAGATCCAAAGTTTTTATTGCCAGGGATGCACACCACCCTGAAATATATGTACATATTTGAGTTGGAGACTTTACTGTCAAGGCCTTACTTTAAAGTCACTTTGAGTGAAAAGTTGCACAACTTAGGCCACTCTCCCCTAAAGCTCCCTGCTCAATTTAACCTTGGATTAATTGCAAGACGGACACAATGCCGACACTACACCTAGGGAGAACTCTGTTTGGCTGTATTGGCGGGTGTGATGAAGGGTATTATGAGTCGCAAAGAGTTATTTGCACCGGATTAGGCCATGTCTGTGTTCTCCAGTGACTCCTTATGATCGGATCTTGAAGTACTCACAATAGTTCAGGCCACATATGAAATTCAACCGGATTATGCAAACTTTCTATTTTTCCTCACTTTCACTTCACTACGCTGTTCCCGTGCGCTCTGGCAGCACTACACCTGTGCCCGGCGTGAGCCTCAAACTGCGTCTTAATAGAAAAGATAACTGCAGGTCATATGACAAAACTAGCGATCGGACTAAGTTAGCAAAGCCACTTTCAGCTTTTCCCAGGAAGGGATCCTGTGTCGAGTGTCTATTTTTTTTTCGTTTTTTGTTTCCAACCAAAACAGTATTATAAGTCCGTAGTATAAGTCCCAGTAAGCAACATGCATAGTAAGAAAAATATGCTATTGTAAATTGTTAGATTTTTGTTTGTGGACTTGGTTGAACTGAGAGTTTGTGTTTGAGGCAGTGCACACAATGTCCATTGTTGAAAATGCGGGGCGGCCTTAACGATCTGGGACCTAGTGGGGCCCCCCACTTTTTTCTTTTTCTTTTTTTTAATAAGTAATGCTTGTGCATGCTCCCCGCAAAAATAAAAATAATTTTCCGAATAGTCCCGTTATTATTCGGGGATTTAATTTGTTTTATATTATGCGCTTAATTGACGCCGCGCGTTCTGCCTCAGTGACGCTACAGGTAGAATGACACTAACAGCTGTTCTGCGGTGGACACGAGAGGATCGGGCGCGTCCCGTAACCCGCGGTCTCTCTCTTTTTATCCACTGATAAACGCAGCGCGTTCGTCCTATCCCTTGATTAGAGGGTTCTACCGGTCGCATTCGCTGCCGTTTTTATTTGAGATGGAATATGCTGCACTCCGAGTCACCGTCAGCCCTTCCCCGATGTATTTACACTCACTAGGCCTACTGCTTAAACTCTTTCAAACATCACAACATTTCCATCAAACTGATGCTTAGGACCTGCACTTTTTCAGCTGTCAATCAATGCGTGGACGCCTAGGCCCTCTTCAAGACCCATACAATAAAATCGTAAACTGCAAACTTGACACATTAAAATCACATAGGCTATGGCTTTGTGGAAAGGCTAAGATATTATTTAGGGTTTATAAGATTGGCACATACGTTGATACAGATTGTTCCTAAATCTTAGTTTAGTAAAACAAATGTAAAAAAAGAGGGAGAGGGAGAGATAAAGATCAGATTGTTCAATTTCCCCCAGTTAAAAGGGGATCTTAGTTTAGTTAAGAGTAAAACACTGGCCCTCATAACAGTGAGTAGCCTAAGCACAGATTTGGGCTGTTATTTATCAATATTTTTGTTCCCTGAATTTCTTCGTATTCTGAAAACAAAGAAGAGAGAGAGAGATGAAAAGGTAAAAATATATCTGACTTTTTGACTTATATGTCAATATTACATCAATGTGATGCTCTGAAGGGACAACAATTGCATTGACAATGAATATTAGTTTAGAAAATCAATTTAGGTGTGACTTTTAATGTAGGCTAATGTAAAAGAAACTTCCAGTATACGCCATGCCCATTTCTTGTTGTGTATCCGGATACAGATACAGATAATTTTGTTGTTTGAACAGATACAGATAATGACGTCTCCGCACACCCCTACTGCAGACCCAGGTTATATGATGGAGAGACCCATTTCAACAGATAAAGGGTCGATAGCTACTTTTTATGAACAGTATCAGTATCTCTCGCTTAGGGCCCACCTGAGCCCTTGGGCCCCTGGGCCTGGTAGCATGCACAAGCATTATTTATTTAAAAAATAATAATTCAATTGAAACTGGTGAAACATAGTTAAGGCCGCTACTGCATTATCATGTTGGTTGTGTGACACAGTAAATTACAGTAAATCTGGCTGAGCAGAGGTCTGTGTGTGTGTGTGTGTGTGTGTGTGCGTGTGTGTGTTCATTTAATTTTCCTTTATTTAAACTCGAAAGATCAATTGAGGGGTGACCCTCTTTTACAATGACGTCGAGTTTGTACAGATACACAATATACAATGAGAATACATAACAAGTTTACACACACACACACACACACACACACACACACACACAGACAACAACAATTTAAAACATTCAGATCAATTGAATGAAAGAGACAATAGCCTAATTAAAACAGTTACAAGTGTAGAGGGGCTGATTCAAAATAATAATTTTAAATTGGTTAACAGTTATGAGTGTATTTATTTTAATTGTATGTTGTAGGCTGTTCCAGGAGTCAGGGGCACTATGGCTAAAAGCGGTTTTACCAAGCTCAGACCGGGCATAGGGAACATATAACATGAGCATGTCAGTTGAGCGGGTTTGATAAAGCCCATCTGAAATAAGCAGCATTTCTGTCAAATAGAGTGGTAGCTTTCCAGTCAGAGCTTTATATATAAAAATATGCCAATGTGCATCACGTCTCTCCTTAAGGGAGGACCACCCAACCTTTTCATATAAAACACAATGGTGTGTATCATAAGCATCTCCTGTAATGAATCTCAAAGCAGAGTGAAATACAGAGTCTAGGAGTTTAAGGCATGAACGAGATGCATGCCGATAAACCACATCACCGTAATCAAGGACAGACATAAAAACTGCCTCAATAATCCTTTTCCTACTGAACAACGGGAAGGTGGCTTTATTCCTATAAAAATATCCAATCTTTTGTCGCAGACGACAGACAAGATTTTTTATGTCAAATGTAATAGAGAGTTTTTCATCAATCCAGATGCCAAGATATTTATATTCAGTGACTCTTTCAATATGAGATCCATTATTTGTGTGAATAATAAGATCATTAAAATGTGTAATTCTTGCTCTGGAAAAACACATATATTTTGATTTTTCTGTATTAAGGACAAGCCTGAGATCCACTAGACAGTTATGCAGGGTGTTAAAAGAGCTCTGTAGGTTCTGAACAGATTGTTGCACTGAATCAGAAATGCAATACAGTACAGTGTCGTCCGCATACAAATGGGCATGGCAGTTTTGTAGTGATGAAACAATGTTATTGATGTAATTGTGAATAGGACTGGACCTAAAATTGAGCCCTGCGGAACACCATTTGTAACTGTTAAAAACTCAGTTTGGTAGCTTCCCAGTTTTACTGACTGCTGTCTATCAGAGAGATAGTCCCTAAACCAGCTACATGTAGAATAATCAAAACCAATTTCATGCAGCCTCTCTAAAAGCAAATGGTGATCTAAAGTATCAAAAGCTTTTTACAGATCAACAAAAAGTGCTGCACAGTGCATTTTTTTATCGATAGCTGTAGCAATGTTGTTTAAGACCAAAGTGACAGCGACAAGGTGCTTCATTTGAGTGGAAGCAACAGAGGATAGCTCCATGATGATGTCGTTTTTACCCCTGAGTTCAGCTTGCAGACCAGAGATCCTCTCCTTCAGTAGGCCTAAGGTAAGGTTGCATTCACACATTTGTAGCATGGTGGTAGCTGCTGCGTTCAGTGCAGGGTTGGTGATATCCCGTGTAGATGGTAGAGCCTTGGCCCAGCCTGGCCTGGTGGGGATGGTGAAGCCTGTGCTGTTGCTCAGGTGAGCGTGCTACTGCTGTTGCTCAGGTGAGCGTGCTACTGCTGTTGCTCAGGTGAGCGTGCTGCGACCTGCAGGTGGACCGCCAATGACGTCCCTCCAAAGCCGTGGCTGATTCACCTGAGATCTCAACCCACTCACACCCTGCGTGTGAGTGTGTGAGGAAGGAATGGGGGGGATGTTCATGTTTACCCATGTGTATGATGTGGCTCTTTGCAGAAACACAGTAAAAAATGTGGCTCTTAGTCTCTGACTCGTTGGACACCCCTGGTGTAGCAGCATGACCATACATGGAAAATCCGCTTGGTTCAACATCACACAATCCAGGAAATTAGGCACTAGGGTGCCACGAACGGCCACCAGACTTTTGAGGCTGTGCACAGCCACCTGCAGCCACCCCAGACAGTAAGCAGGGAATTTGTCTAAAATGCATGTAAGTCATTATTTGACACTTTGGGATCACTTAGCAGTCCTTTAGTGTAAAGTTAGTGGCACGAGATGGTTCCATATGATGCGGAAGAAGAGTCAAATGACGTGTCAAACGCCCCCTTTCATGATAACGGGCACATAGCCTGAAGCTGAAACCCCTGGTCAACATTTTCAGCAATTTTTAGATTTTGAGATTTGCCTCACTCTCCCGGTTTCCCGATAACGTCCTCTCTTAGCGAGCAACGAAGACTCCTACGTTATGACTTACCAAAGTTGTTTACCTCTGTAGTCGTGGTTCCCGAACGGTGTCTTAGGAGAAACACTCCTTACGTCGTTCGTACACTGCTGAAATCGGTTGCTCCGAGTTCGATTATCCATTTCCTGCTCATTTCATGCGCAGCTGCATCTGTATGCTGTCTAATCAAATCTACCCGTGCAATTCTAGTGTAATATAAATTCATAAATTAGTTTGTTTAATCATCATCTGTGTTTTGGAACTCTTGTTTTATAATCTAAGTATTTTTAAGAACACTAATCACGTTACTTGGTGGGTCAGTAATGAAACTGAAAGTAGATATAATATCGCCAATAGCCTATATAAATAAACAGACGGCCCAAACAGCGTCCAAATGAGCTAAAATCCTAAATACAATAAACAGTAACATGGCACACTTATTTTAAGGTAAGCTCTAATTGATTATTCATTAATTTTTTCGCACGTTTACATGTTTTGAGGCGGAGGATCCGACGCACTCTGCCCGGGCTCAGCTGACAGCTGAGAGCTGTCAGCTGAGCCGGACGAGCAGTATGGAACACAGTGCGTAGGTTCTAGTGTTAACCATGTCAAACATACTACCATAGCCTATACTAATTTAAAAAAAGATATAGAAAATATAGAAACAGCGGAGGAGATGAAGATTATTTACAGCAATTATTTTCATCATGAATGACTTGTGGCAGTTCCATGCGCAACAGGGATTTCACTCGTGTCCGTTTTACGCATGGTGCTTTACGGAAGGAAATGTGGGGATTTGTATCTCTGGCGATGCCACAGCGATCGCAGGGACTTTCACTTGTGTCATTAAACTTATAAATCTGACTGTATTTCATATCAAAGGGACACAGCGATGACTGTATTGAATGACAAACTGATAAAAACGATCCGACTGTAGGCTATAGTGTATCACGTATAAAGTATTTTCATATTGACGGACATCGCATCCATTCAGTTAATGCTGATTGTCAAGTCAGTTAGATGACTAAAAAGTAGGCTACTTGTTCATATAGTTTGAACACTTTGTGAATCAGAGTTAATGGTATTCTGCTAAAATATATAATAGCCTAAGCCTACTTTAAATATACGTGATATACACTATACAGTTGGATCGTTTTTAACAGTTTGTTATTAAATACAGTCATCGCTGTGTCCGTTTGATATGAAATACAGTCAGATTTATTAGTTAAATGACACAAGTGAGAGCTGAAACATCCCTACGGTAGAGCTAAGAAGCCTCTGAGGGTGCTCCAGACCAACCTTACCAACGTATGACGTACGAAATAGATTCGTAGCAAAGAACGTTTTGGGAAACAGGCGAAATGTTAAGTAGGAACTCTACGTAGGGGTTACGAATGACGTAGCATTAAGAAGGCTTTGGGAAACCGGCCCCAATATAAGGCAACAGAAACCTTCCCTGTAACTGTGCGTGCATTCTTGATGAAGTCAGGAGCATAGGTCGCTCATCCGGGTTAGCTTAGCTCCAGTGCTGGTAGCTAAGGGGAGCAATTTGTCTGCGTCTGCTGGCAGCAAGAAGATATACTTTATAACATCACTAAACACTCCTGTGTGCTTGTTTTGACTCGTTTATTTACCACGTTATGTTGCGCTTGTTATTTGTGGCACGTTGATCCATTTCAAATACTAGGAGGAAAAGACATAACAAAAACAAACATTGTTAAAAAATAACAAGCACAACATCACTCAGAATTATAAGAAACTTTCTCAAATTAATGATATAGTATTTCAGGGGCATTCCTCCCCCTTTCATCCCGCTATCCGGAGCATAATGATATTTCACATGACTATGACTTGACAGACAGAAAAGCATATTATGGGAGCAGATTGGCAGGATCAGATCATAGAGGGTATAATGTTCACCATACCGCTGTGGGGCTTGCCCGTTATTGCGACGCCTCATTGTTCCGACATTTCAATGGTCCGAAATATTTCCCATTAGATTGTCATGCCACTATGCCAACGGTTCTATGTTACGAAAACGGGAACGCATTGGTCCGAAGTGCCGTTTGTCCGATTATTGAAAAAGGAAGCGCAATAGTCCTATATTCCGACTATATAGGCCTACACAATCCCTGGAATTTCTATCTCTTTCTCTCTCCTCTCTCACTCTCTTTCTCTCCTCTCTCACACTAAGCACCAAATACAACATATTGTCCTTCATCTCACGTTCACAATATAGTAGAAAAACGTGAAAATAACGCTCATTTTGACAAGGTGTTTCAGCACCATGGACAGAGAGCGGAGGTCAACAAGCACGAGCACACATACACACACACTACACAATAGGCTATGTAGACGGTGTAAGGTAGCCTATACGTTTGACTAAATCAATACCAGTGAAATTATTTAGGCTAGTAAAGCATACTGCAAACATAGTCAAACAACACATATAGGCCCACACACAGCTACTAAATATAAAAATTGGATTTGTTTTTAACTCACCATTTGACTGACTTTACTTCTTTATGAGGAAAGTATTAGTCCTTGTATACCGTCACGTGCTTCATAAATTCACCTCTTGTGACAGTTCAAGCCCACAGCATGGCTTGGCTTTGTGAAGTGCACTGCTGGAACTTAGCCCTACATCGTCTTTTGTTTTTAGTTTAATAATCACAAATTTGTTCCATTATCCGTTTTGTTGGGTTGGTCTCGAAGTTTCGTGACTCCAGTTAGGAAGGCCGGGGTGAGATGTAGGACGGCAAATGCAACCGCTTCTCGGAAAACAATAGCTGCTGCTGTGAAATCATGATCAATTGTATAATGTGGTGGTTCTTTCAAATCCACCATTGATAGCAGCATGTCTCAGGTGTCTGCCTAGGCTTTAAAAGAAGCAGGTGTATTAATGATGCTGGATTGATACTTTCCTCGTAAAAAAGTAAAGTCAAATGGTGAGTTAAAAGCAAATCAAATTTTTATATTTAGAAGCTGTGTGTGGGCCTATACGTGTTGTTTGACTGTGTTTGCAGTGTGCTTTACTGCCTAAATAATTTCACTGGTATTGATTTAGTCAAACGTATAGGCTACCTTATACAGTCTACATAGCCTATTGTGTAGTGTGTGTGTGTGTGCGCGTGTTGACCTCCGCTCTCTGTCCATGGTGCTGAAACACCTAGTCAAAATGAGCGTTATTCTCACGTTTCTCTACTACTGTATATGCATTGTGAACGTGAGTTGCAGATCAAGGCCTATAGGTTGTATTTTGGTGCTTAGTGTGAGAGAGGAGAGAAAGTGAGAGAGGAGAGAAAAGAGAGAGAGTGAGAGTTAAAAACTCCAGGGATTGTTCAATAGTATCCAGCTGCAGCCCCGGAGAACAATACTGAGTCGGGGCGGGAGTACTGAGTCGGGGCGGAAGAAAATACAAGTAATTTCGAACGTTATTTAGACAAATTATATTGTTTTGGCGATTAAGTTCAGGCATCTCAGCTGGGTGGTTAGGGTTAGGGCAAGGGGACAGGGAGAGGTTAGAATATATAGAACATTAGATTATGTTCAGGCATCACAGCTGGGTGGTTAGGGTTAGGGCAAGGGGACAGGGAGAGGTTAGAATATAGATAGAACATTAGATTAGCCACGGCGCTAGCTCCACTCGGCTAACGGAACACCGCGGCGGCCATCTTGAGAAGGTCACGTCGAACAATAAAAAAGACCGCAGACCGATAGGCTACTAGCCCCGACACAGTACTCCCACCCCGACTCAGTATTGTACTCCGGGGCTGCAGCTAGACTCTACTCGGATTGTTTATATAGTCGGAATATAGGACCGTCGGCCTAATGCGCCTCCTTTTTGAATAATCGGACAAAGGGCACTTCTGACCAACATTGAACCATCAGAATAGTGGTATATCGATCTAATGGGAAATATTTCGGACCATTGAGACGTCGGAATAATGAGGCGTCGAAATTATGGCATGGCACCGCTGCTGTCTCCTAAGGATCAGTTCATGGACCCACATTCTCTTTGACAAACCTATAGATACAAATAGATCATAAAAAGCAAAGGATGCTTATCTATCATGCAATGGATTTTTTCCATACCCAAACATGACAGGCAGAAATGTAACAGAATGAAAAGTGCCTTCTGGACTTTCTAACAAACCTTGTCTCTGAAAACCCACCCACTGAGACCTATACTTGTCCAGGACGGTTTTGGCACATTTTTGAAATTCATATTAAAAAGCTTAGATTAATATTCAGCGCCAGTGATTTCACACCAGAACTGGACTTCCATTAATACATGGCATCTCAGTCAAGGTGCACACAGACAGCTAGCCACTGCTTCCATTGTCCTCGGTGTCAACACGGTGGCAGCTGAGCCCCGAAGGTGGCAGCAGCAAGGGGGAGGAAGCGTGGCTGCCACTCTCTGAAACTCGCACAGCTATTTATGGCGTGACCATGGCAACCACAGAAACCACAGTGAGGGAAAACAATAGGAGCTGATTTGGTCGTATGGGAGTTCCCTGAGTTCCATCAAGCTCAAAGATTGATTATTTCTGTCGGGGACGGTAAACACTTATGATAGATGTAGGCAAACCTTGCTACATTAATCATGTCAGATTGCTTACAATTTCCTATATTTTAAAACTAAGACCTGCTAAATGTAGCTGTCTGATGAGATGACTATGTGAAAGCAGCCTGTGGTGTTAGGGCTGGTTAGATTGGAGGTTCCAGTAGCCCCCAGTGGTGGAGTTGCACCCTGCTGCTGCCACCGCAGCCAGCTGTGTGAATTAAGTTTGAATTAGTCACTGAAAGATATATCCGTACTAAAACACAAATTGATGGAATGCATAGGCTTATGTTTCTCTCCCTCTGCGGCTCAGCCTCTTCACTGGCTCCATTCCTCCTCAAGATCCCTGCTCTCATTATCCACAGCTACATATCACTCATGCACACTGCTGCAATCTTTTTTCAAGTTACTCAATGTGTCAACATTGTAGGGAAGCAGACACTCTACAGGACTTTCATAGCAGCTTACCATGCATTCTGCCTCCTGACAAATAATCAACTAAAGCAGGGGTTCCAAACCTTTTTTGTTCCAAGGACCGACATATTAATTTAAAATAATCCAGAAGAAAAATTGAGATTCAAATACATTGTTTCACTCATTCTGGTGACTTTACAACAGAATAACACGAATGACTTGTCATCTTTCTAGATCCCTGTGCTGCTATCAAACAGTCTTTGGCCGCTATGTGTTTTTTTTTTCATGTTACTCAGTGCATGAGTTGAAATGGTGAATCAATCAAGCACCTTATATGTCAATATGGTAATTGACCGTTGTGTTTTTCTTACTTCCATGACATTAGCTGCACTGATGATCAGATCTTGTATGGAGGACATTACCTGTCATAAATATAAATAAATAAATGACTAAATAAATGAACAAATACTGGAATAAATTAATAAATAATTAATTAAATACATCAATAAATAAATAAAATAAGGAATAAATAAATACATAAATAATTAAATGTCATTTATTTATTTATAGATGTATTTATTTCCACATTTATTTATTAATACAAGCATTTAATTTCCACATTTATTTATATATTTATTCATTTCTACATTTCCACATTTCCTCATTTATTTATTTATTAATTTCTGTGTCCATATGCTAATGAGGTAGGAGGGACTTGCTTCAGTCTCATACAGGATTGGTCACAAGTCAACAAGAAGAAGAAGAGGGAAGAGACTTCAGAGTTCTAGCAAATAACTTAGGAGCATTAGCTGACGAAGTAGATAACAATGCACCACAGGACTACCTCCGTTTTCAGTAATCATACATGCTCATAGTTTAAAAAAGCACTGCATAACATGTTGAATTGCACTCCTCGTAGACTGTAGAAGAGGGGGAAAAAGCTACTAATACAACTGCTAATAAGGATGCTAACAGAACACGAGCGGAGAGGTGTGTATCTCCTGCTCTGACCGCAGCTGGGAGGGGCTGCTGCATGAGGACCGGGCCGTCTGTCAGTGCTCTGTGATGGGGAAGGGGCCGGGGGGCCGCTGCTCGTTGAGAAGTGTTAAAAGTAATACTTGCTTTGCCGAAAAAGTCACCAATAACACCAGAAAAAAAGCTAGATTTGTCGCTGTTTTGAAAAAAAAGTTGCCAGGGGGCTGAAAAGTCGCTAAATATAGCGACAAAATCGCTAAGTTGGCAACACTGTCAACAGGAAGTCGCTTCTTCTTCTCGTTTATTAGGGTTGTGTCGGAGTAGTATTTGTTGAGATGTGACCAATCCTGTACGAGACAGAAGCAAGTCCCTCCTACCTCATTAGCATATGGACACAGAAATGAATAAATAAATGAGGAAATGTGGAAATGTAGAAATGAATAAATGCATAAATAAATAAATGTGGAAATAAATGTGTGTATAAATAAATAAATGACATTTAATTATTTATGTATTTATTCATTTATTTATTCATTTATACTTATGACAGGTAATGTCCTCCATAATCTTGTAGCGCTCACAAAAGTGAGCGCCTGAAACGGCAGACTCCATTTTCGGGTAGTCGGACCGGTGTGTCCTGGCCTTTACATATCAGCACTGCTCTCACTTTCCTAAAAATATCCCTCTCCTCCAATCCCTTGTATGGATTCTATTTCCTTACAGAGATCCCTGTTGTATTGGTGTATTCAGCAGTCTTTAGCATTTTTGTGAGCCTTACTCAGCTGATATTAATCATCTTATTTAAATGTTGTGTGTCCATGTCCATTGGTGCATGTGTCTGTGACAAACTGTTTTGCAGATGGGATACCCCTTTTTTTCCTGAGGTCAGGGGGAAACAGAAGCACCAGTTGACAAATAGGGAGTTGTCTCTCTCTCTCACACTCACACACACACACACACACACACTCTTTCTCTCTCTGTCACACACACTAACACACACACCCCTACACGAACACACACATACACAAGGATGATGGTCATGACTGATAAAATCTCCATTATTCATTATTTGCATTGTACCACACTATATAAATATCTTATGTACAATAGGTTTATACAGGTTTATATGTTACAATAACTTGTTTCACCTGTCAATTGGAAAACAACCAGTATGATAATATTGCCATTCTGAGAAATACAGAGAGTTTTGTGGAGCTGATAAACTTTTTTTTTTTTTTCAATATTTTTATTGAAAATAAGGCACAGTGCATACATAGAAATGTCAACTTGACAGCGAGTCAAAACAAATGCCATATTTCTGACTTTTTTTTTAACAAACATTACAGGAAGGGATAATCAAGCTGTAATAATCATCATAATAAAAATAATAATAATAATAGTAATATTTAAAATACAGTAAGATGTACAAATAAAACAATTAGCACACCAAAATAAAATACAAAAATAAAATAAAAGGGGGGGTGGGGTGGGGCCTATCAGTCAGGAGACATAGAAGAAAGCGAGTTGAAAAACGTTAAAGAGGACCTATGATGCTTTTTGACTTTTATGACCTATAAACGTTGTTATGATGATTCATAGTCATGCTTAACCATACTAAATTATCAAATAATGACTTACATGCATTTCGACATATTCCCTGCTGACCGTCTGGGGTGTCTGTGCAGAGCACTAAACACTATTCTAGCCAGTCGAGAAGTCACGTGTTCAAAGCGGTCTACCCTTTCATAATTTGTGACGTCGCATAAAACTTTGTGACGTCTCCACGCGGATGTTTCCATGTATGGTAATGCTGTCACTTCCCTGTTCGCGTCTGCCTCGCGTCTGCCTCGCGCCCTTATAGGTCCATGCTCGCGCTTCCCGCCACTGAAAGTGTTCCGGAAGGAAGGTAACCAATCACAACGGAGTGGGGTTTGCAGGAGGGGGGGAGGGGAGCGGAGATGGCCGAAGCACAGGCGGAGGGAGCCGAAGCACACACACTCAAGTGTTGACAGGATGTGCTGGATCGCCAAAATAAGAGAAAGAGCTTCCCGAAAATCTACATAGTTTTTTGTGATGTGATTCGTGTCAGGTTGCTCTATAGCAGTGTAAAACAAGAAATTAAGACCAGAAAAGTAGCATAATAGGTCCTCTTTAAGAAGGATTGCCACTTGTTGTAGAACTTGTCTGTGTTACCTCGCAGTGAATATTTAATCTTCTCTAACTTGAGGAAAGACATGACATCACTGAGCCATCGAGAGCTGCAGGGAGCTTTAGTTGACTTCCAGGTAAGGAGAAGCTGCCGTCTCGCCAGTAAAGAGGTGAAAGCTAAAATGTCTAAGTGCTTGGAAGTAGGGATGGGCATTTTAAGAAATTCAATTGATCGATCATCGGGAAAATTAACGAGCAATTATCGAGCAATCATTATCTTTTTTTACATATTAAAAAATGCCAACAGAACATCCAAAATACAGCGTTTTTACCATAGACTGTATACAAGAGATTTTTACTCAATTACATCTTTATTCCAAGATCTTCTAGGCAAACAAATCTATTAAGACAAGGCAACTTTTTTAAATAAAATAATAATAAAATGCAGCGCTGGTTAAAGCCCGAGGCTATGAGCCAACAAGGAGCCAATGCTACGATACCTTTAAAGTTTAAACACATAATGCGCCTCCTAAGATGCTGCCAAAGACTGCATAAGGGCACGGCACGTTTCTCTGAGTGGTAAAGGACCTAACGTTACTTCAACTAATAAACAAAATGTGCAAATTAGTTCCCTGATGAAGGCGAAGTAGGAAAGCATAGACGCTAAAGTTAGCCGCTAATGCTAGCGGCGCTAACGTTAAACAGGGTCGGATTTAGGCTTCAATGTACAAGTGGTACATAATTCGGTTTGTTTAAGTGTTGTACAAGGTTTCACAATGCTTAATGAACGTAGTTATTTTCAGATCTAAAGCTGTCCGATGCCAAACTTCTCCTTAACTTCTTGCTGTTTAAGTTTTGCCATCTACGGCAGCTCGCAGGCTGCTGCCTGAGCCTGTTCTGTTGTCTCCTACTACTAGTTAAGTATCTCCCCCTGCTGGTAGGATGTTTTACAGCTGCCCATACAGTCTGGTGCTGCCACATAGTGAAATTCATTGCTGTGCTGCGGGACTCACACTGCGCAACACAACGGCTATATGATCGATAACAATTTAACGTGATCGACAATATTCTTAACGAGCAATGATCGATTAATCAATTAATTATGCCCATCCCTACTTGGAAGTATAACGCTTGTAATCAACAGGTATCCCAAATATAGCAATATGGGGAGACACAATTATTGTCCTCAAAAGTATTTTTGACATTGTATCAAAGTAGTACTGCCAGAAGCGAGAAAGTAGAGGGCAAGAATAAAACATATGGGTTAAATTACAGGATGAAGAATGACATCTGTCGCAGCTATCGATGACACTGGGATAAATTTGTGACAGTCGAGCTTTGGAAAAATGGACTCTAAATATCACTTTGAACTGTATGAGTGTCAAACGAGCGCAAGTTGAGCTTTTGTGAATTTTGTCAAGAGCTAACTCCCAGTAGCTATCATCTAAGTTCAGCCCCAGTTCCTGCTCCCAGGCCGTCTTGACCTTAGTGGATGGTAAGTTGTCATAGGACAGGAGTTTGTTATACGTTTTAGAAATAAGAGATTTTTACTGTATTTTGCTACTCTTTTTGTTATCGGAGCAACTCTTTTTACTCTCACTATAACTGAGCTAGATGAAGGGCAATCTTAATTTAATTAGTTGGAATGTCAAGGGGCTTAATCACCAAGTGAAAAGGGGTAAGGTCTTAACCCACCTAAAACGGCTCAGGGCTGGAATAGTTTTCCTTCAAGAAACCCACTTACACGACTCTGACCATGGGCGACTAAGTAAATGCTGGCGTGGACAATTTTTTCATTCTAATTTCAGGGCTAAGGCCAGGGGCACAGCTATCCTTATTGATAGTAATATTCCTTTTGAGTCCTCAAACATTATATCAGACAAAAATGGACGTTTTATTATTGTTTCAGGCAAACTTCACAATAAGTCAGTCATCTTGGCCAACGTCTACGCGCCTAACGTCGATGATGTAGAATTCTTTAAGAGATTTTTTTCTCAACTCCCCGATCTCAATTCCCATTCTCTTATTCTTGGTGGGGATTTTAATTGTTATCTAGATCCAGTCTTAGATCGCTCGTCCCCCAAACCTGCCACTCTTAGCAGATCTGCAGGTTATATCAAATAATTTCTTGCTGATTATAGCCTTTCTGATCCATACAGGTTTTTATACCCCACAGGAAGAGAATATTCATTCTTTTCACATGTCCACCACACTTATACCCGAATTGATTATTTTTTTGTTGATAATTCATTGATGTCAGACCTAAAGTCATGTAGTTATGAAAGTATTGTGATCTCAGATCACGCTCCTCTGCTCCTTCAACTGGCTTTCTCTGATGTTGAGTATACTAGAAGGCAGTGGAGACTGGATCCATTGTTGCTCACAGATGATAGTTTTCTTTCACACATCTCTACACATATTAAAACTTTTTTGAGTATAAATAAAACACCAGATGTGTCTAATGCAACAATTTGGGAAGCCCTGAAAGCCTATTTGAGAGGTGAAATTATATCATTTGCAGCATACAAAAATAAGTGTACAAAACAGAAACAAACTGAAATAGCTGATCAGATTCTGAACATACAATATGCTAATTCACCTTCATCTTAACTTTACAAAGAACGTTTAAAACTTCAGACAGAATTCAACCTTCTTTCCTCTCGTCAGGTTGCTGACCAGTTGCTTAGGAGCAGAAGTACTTTTTACGAGCATGGTGACAAGATTGGCAAACTCCTGGCCAATCAACTGCGCGGATTTAGAGCGAAGCAACTCATCCCTGGAATACGGACAGACAGTGGGTGTACAACATCAGATCAGAAATTGATAAACGAAGAGTTCAAAACATTCTATTCAAATTTGTATAGTTCTGATTGTACAGTAGACGCAGCGGTGATGGAAACCTTTTTCAGTAACCTACACATGCCTTCCCTTTCTCAAGACCTGAGACATAGCCTTGAGGCACCTATTACTCAGAGGGAAATTATTGCAGCAATAATATCGCCTTTTTTATGTTCAGTATTCTCAGACTCATTTGACTCAGGTAAACTCCCGCCTTCGTTCTACCAGGCCTGTATTTCCCTGATGTTAAAAAAGGATAAAGATCCTCTAGATTGTGCATCATGCCGACCAATTTCACTATTAAATACGGATGTGAAGATACTTGCTAAAATTCTCGCCCACAGATTGGAGGATGCTCTCCCCTCTATCATATCCCCCGACCAAACTGGGTTTATAAAGGGACACCAATCATTTTATAATATCCGCCGGCTAATGAACATTTTATATTCCCCCAGAAATATTGAATCAGAATGCCTCGCTTCTATGGATGCTGAAAAAGCATTTGATAGAGTAGAATGGAATTATTTGTTTTTCACCCTTGAGAAATTCGGTTTGGGTCCTGTTTTCACTTCTTGGGTTAAATTGTTATATGCATGCCCTTCTGCCTCAGTATTAACAAACAGCCGTTACTCAAGTAGTTTTGATCTGCACCGTGGGACCCGGCAGGGTTGTCCTTTGAGCCCGCTCCTTTTTGCTATTGCAATCGAACCACTTGCGATTGCCATCAGAGGTAACAAACAGATTCAGGGGATATGGAGAGGAGGAATTGAACATAAGGTATCATTATACGCCGATGACTTACTTTTGTTTGTCGCCAAACCAGCCACCTCTTTACCGGAGGCACTTTCTGTGTTGGAGGTCTTTAGTCAGTTTTCTGGCTATAAACTTAACTTGAGTAAGAGCGAACTCTTTCCGATTAATAAAGAAGCTCTTAAACTTGATTATACAGCTCTCCCACTCAAAGTGGTGACAGATCATCTGAGTTACCTTGGGGTATGTTTTACCAGAAATTTTAAAAACCTATTTAAATCGAACTTCCTCAAATTATTGGATCAGGCGAAGCAAATATTATCGAAGTGGTCTCCTCTGGCTTTCTCTCTCATAGGTAGAATAAATTCAATTAAAATGACATTACTCCCTAAGTTCCTATATCTATTCCAATGTCTCCCCATCTTTCTCCCCAACTCCTTTTTTCAGGCCCTTGACTCTTTAATGCTAAATTATATTTGGAATGGTAAACACCCTCGGTTAAGGAAAGCATTTCTTCAAAGACCAAAACAAACAGGCGGAATGGCCCTCCCTAATTTCCAATACTATTACTGGGCTGCTAATATCCGTTCTTTAGTGTATTGGGTGCATTTTCACCTTGACGACTCAGCCCCAGTATGGGTAACAATGGAGTCCAGCGCTATTAGCCCATTGTCTCTATCTGCCCTCTTAAGCGCCGCACTTCCACTCTCTTCGGCTATTCCCAACAGTAATCCCGTGATTAAGCACTCCCTTTGAATCTGGATCCAATTTAGGAAGAATTTTGGAATGGAATTTTTCACTTTTCAGCCCAATTGCAGCTAATCATTTATTTATTCCCTCGACGGTGGATGGTGCATTCAAGATTTGGCATAAAAAAGGCTTAAAATGCATCAGTGATTTATTTATTAATGATCTATTTGCTAGTTTTTCCCAATTGACAAAACGTTTTGGTATCGAAAAGACAAATTTTTTCCGATTTCTGCAAATCAGGCATTTTACGCAGAAGTTAATTCCCCAATTCCCTTATAAACCGCCAGCCAATCATGTCGATTTGTTTCTTTCTGTAAACCCCACATTAAAATCAATTTCTGTGTTTTTCAACCTTATTTCAAAGTTGCATAGCCCCTCTTTAGCAGCTATAAGAACCCAGTGGGAGCAGGACCTAGGTTCTGCCTTCACAGATCACATGTGGGATTCAGTCCTGGATCGGATACACTCTACCTCCATGTGCGCCCGACATGCCCTTGTGCAATTTAAAGTAGTACATCGTATTCACATATCTAAAACTAAATTAGCTCGTATGTTCCCCGATGTAGACCCGACCTGTGATAGCTGTAAAAGCGCACCGGCATCACTCTTTCACATGTACTGGTTGTGTCCCACCTTGACTGAGTTCTGGACATCAGTTTTTCAAACAATTTCTGAAGTAATTCAGCATCAAATTGAGCCGAACCCTTTCACTGCAATTTTTGGCATTGCTCTAAATCTGGGCTTGCCTAAAGTGAAGCTGAAGGTACTGGCCTTTACTTCATTACTTGCTCGTAGGGTTATCTTACTCAAGTGGAAAGATCCTGCTTCTCCTTCCTACTCACATTGGATTAGAGACATTATGGCATGTATGAATTTAGAGAAAATACGTTACACTACCCAGGGATCCGAGAATAAATTTGACAGAATTTGGCGCCCCTTCCTAAATTATTTTAAAAAACCAACAATAATTATAGAAGAGTAGCTACCCCCTCCCCTCTTTTATTTGATTTAATTTTATTTCTTTATGTTTTTTTGTTTGTTTTTTTTTGTTTGTTTTTTGTTTGTTTTTGTTTTTTCATATTGATTGTTTGTTTTTGTTTCTTGTGGTGTGTGTTTCGTGTTGTTGGGTGTGAGGGTGGGATGTGGGTGGGGTATGTTCGGGAGAAAAAGGGGAAAAAATTTGTACTCGCTGTGCTACAATTCCGTTGTTATTAACATTTAATAAAAAAACCTTTGAAAGAGAAATAAGAGATTTTTGAAAGGGGCTGGAACAGATAAACTCTTCCCACAACTGAACCGTAGGTGAGGAGGGGAAGGTTGGAAATAGCGATTTGACACAGTGTCAAATGAGAGGGAGGGAGCTGATATACACAAGACAGGTCTGTAAAGCTACGGAAAATACCGTCTCTATACAGGTCTTTAAAAAATATCAGGCCTTTAACGTGCCATACAGCAAAGGTGGAGTCTGTGAGTGCAGGTTTGAATAGGTGATTCTTTAGTAAGGGAGCTGAAGTTGAAGCCGAAGTAAATTTAAACTGTCTCCTGAATTGGTACCAGATCTTGAGTGTGGAACTCACTACTTGGTTGTTTGTGAAGCCGGAGGGGCTGGTTGGGATAGAGGAGTTAAGTAGGGCCAATAGAGAAGACAAAAAACAAGACTGAGCCTCCAACTTACACCATGGTGGATCACTTGAATTAAACCAAAATGTAATTTTGTGGATGTGCGCCGCCCAGTAATACAGTTGAAAATTAGGGAGAGATAAACCACCATTAAATTTACATTTCTCCAATAATGATTTACGGACTCTGGGAACCTTTCCACACCATAAGAAGCCTGAAATAATTTGATCAATGGTTTTAAAAAAACTTTTAGGCAAAAATAGGGGGAGACAGTGAAACAAAAACAGAAATTTTGGCAGAATGTTCATTTTCACTGTATTAATTCTTCCAATCAAAGATAAGGGTAAACTTCTCCATCTTTGAAGGTCAGATTTGATTTTGGACAGAAGGGGGGAAAAGTTGGAAGAAAAAAGTAACTTTAATGTTCTTGTTACATTGATCCCTAGATACTTGAAGCCAGATGGGCTAAACTTAAAAGGAATATTAGCCTGATTAAGTTGTAGGGCAGAAGCATTAATAGGATAGCATTCAGTCTTAGAAATATTCACTTTATACCCTGAAAATGAACCAAATGTCTTTAGGAAGGATAAGATGGTTGGTATAGAACGAACTGGGTCCGAGACATACAGTAATAGGTCATCAGCATAAAGAGAAAGCTTAAATACCATGTCCGACCTTGATACACCGGTGAAAATGGGAGAGGACCTGAGATACAGTATCTCACAAAAGTGAGTACACCCCTAACATTTCTTCAAATATTTCATTATATCTTTCCATGCGACAACACTGAATAAATGACACTTTGATACAATGTCAAGTAGTCAGTGTACAGCTTGTATAACAGTGTAAATTTACTGTCCCCTCAAAATAAGTCGACACACAGCCATTAATGTCTAAACTGCTGGCAACAAAAGTGAGTACACCCCTAAGAAAAAATGTCCAAATTGGGCCCAAAGTGTCAATATTTTGTTTTGCCATCATTATTTTCTAGCACTGCCTTAACCCTCTTGGGCATGGAGTTCACTAGAGCTTCACAGGTTGCAACTGGAACCCTCTTCTACCCATTCATGACGACATCAAGGAGCTGGTGGATATTAGAGTCCTTGCGCTCCTCCATCTCCCGTTTTAGGATGCCCCAAATATGCTCAATAGGGTTTAAGACTGGAGACATGCTTGGCCAGTCCATAACCTTTACCCTCAGCTTCTTTAACAAGCCAGTGGTCGTTCGGAGGGGTGTTTGGGGTCGTTATCATGTTGCAGTACTGCCCTGCGGCCCAGTATATGAAGGGAGGGGATCATGCTCTGCTTCAGTATGTCACAGTACATGTTAGAATTCAATGAACTGTAGATCCCCAGTGCTGGCAGCACTCATGCAGCCCCAGACCATGACACTCCAACCACCATGCTTGACTCTAGGCAAGACACACTTGTCTTTGTACTCCTCACCTGGTTGCCGCTCCACACTCTTAACACCATCTGAACCAAATAAATGTATTTTGGTCTCATCAGACCACAGGACATGGTTGCAGTAATCCATGTCCGTAGTCTGTTTGTCTTCAGCAAACTGTTTGTGGGGTTTCTTGTGCATCATCTTTAGAAGAGGCTTCCTTCTGGGATGACAGCCATGCAGACCAGTATGATGCAGAGTGCGGCGTATGGTCTGAGCACTGACAGGTTGACCCCCCACCCCTTCAAGCCCTTCAGCAATGCTGGCAGCACTCATACGTCTATTTTCCAAAGCCAACCTCTGTGTACGACGCTGACCATGTGCACTCAACCTTCGTAAACTGGGCAGCAGGGTGGTATTGCAACATGATAACGACCCCAAACACACCTCCAAGACGACCAGTGGCATGCTAAAAAAGCTGAGGGTAAAGGTTATGGACTGGCCAAGCATGTCTCCAGACCTAAACCCTATTGAGCATCTTTGGGGCATCCTCAAATGGAAGGTGGAGGAACGCAAGGTCTTTAATATCCACCAGCTCTGTGATGCTGTCATAAATGGGTGGAAGAGGGTTCCAGTTGCAACCTGTGAAGCTCTAGTGAACTACATGCCCAAGAGGGTTAAGGCAGTGCTGGAAAATAATGGTGGCCACACAAAATATTTACACTTTGGGCCCAATTTGTAAATTTTTTCTAAGGGGTGTACTCACTTTTGTTGCCAGCAGTTTAGACATTAATGGCTGTGTGTCGAGTTATTTTGAGGGGACAGTAAATTTACACTGTTATACAAGCTGTACACTGACTACTTTACATTGTATCAAAGTGTCATTTATTCAGTGTTGTCCCATGGAAAGATATAAAGAAAAATGTGAAGAAATGTGAGGGGTGTACTCACTTTTGTGAGATACTGTAGATAGACAGGGGTTCTATTGCTAGGGCAAATAATAAAGGGGACAAGGGACATCCCTGCCGAGTGCCACGAGACAGAGTAAAAAAGCTGGATTGAATGCCATTTGTAGTGACGCTGGCTTGTGGAGCTGTATAAAGCAGGCGTATCCACGAATTGAATATAGTACCCATACCAAATGTGTTCAACACAGCCAGTAAGTAGTCCCATTCGACCCTGTCGAAAGCTTTTTCGGCTTCAACAGAAATAACTAGTTCAGGAACTGTTGTGGTGCTTTTAGAATAAATAATATTTAAGAGGGTGCGTACATTATAGAACAGCTGGCGTCCTTTTATGAATCCAGTTTGTTCCTCTGAGACAATAATGGGGATAATGTTTTCCAAGCGACGGGCCAGAGCCTTAGCAAGGATCTTAGCATCCACATTTATTAACGAGAGGGGTCTATATGAGCTGCAGAGCTTAGGGTCTTTGTCTTTCTTTAGAAGCAGACTTATTGAGGCTTGCCTCAAAGTGGGAGGCAGAGAGCCATTCTGTAAGGATTCAATGTAAACAAAATGCAACAGGGGGGACAGTTTAAGCTGAAATTGTTTAAAAAATTCAACTGGGTATCCGTCAGGGCCAGGAGCTTTATTATTTTGCATGGTTTTCATAGCGCAAGTGATTTCCTCTACGGTGAGTCCAGTTGTTTGGCAACGTCGGGATTTATTACAGGGAAATTTAGACTGTCTAAGAAAGAATTAGTTTCGGTGGGGTCAGATGATGACTCCGACCTACACTCAACAAAAATATAAACGCGACACTTTTGTTTTTGCTCCCATTTTTCATGAGATGAACTTAAAGATCTAAAATTCATTCCAGATACACAATATTACCATTTCTCAAACATTGTTCACAAATCTGTCTAAATGTGTGATAGTGAGCACTTCTGCTTTGCTGAGATAATCCATCCCACCTCACAGGTGTGCCACATCAAGATGCTGATCTGACATCATGATTAGTGCACAGGTGTGCCTTAGACTGTCCACGATAAAAGGCCACTCTGAAATGTGCATTTTTTTGCTTTATTGGGGGTCTGGGGACTGAACCAGTCAGTATCTGGTGTGACCTCATGCAGTGCAACACATCTTCTTCACATAGAGTTTATCAGATTGTCAATTGTGGCCTGTGAAATGTTGGTCCACTCCTCTTCAATGGCTGTGCGAAGTTGCTGGATATTAGTGGGAAGTGGTGCACGCTGTCGTATACGCCGGTCAAGCACATCCCAAACATGCTCAATGGGTGACATGTCCGGTGAGTATGCTGGCCATGCAAGAACTGGGACATTTTCAGCTTCCAAGAATTGTGTACAGATCCTTGCAACATGGGGCCGTGCATTATCTTGCTGAAACGTGAGGTGATGTTCATTGATGTATGGCACAACAATGGGCCTCAGGATCTCATCACGGTATCTCTGTGCATTCAAAATGCCATCAATAAAATGCACCTGTGTTCTTCGTCCATAACAGATGCCTGCCCATACCATAACCCCACCACCACCATGGGCCACTCGATCCACAACATTGACATCAGCAATGCGCTCACCCACGCGACGCCACACACGCTGTCTGCCATCTGCCCTGAACAATGTAAACCGAGATTCATCCGTGAAGAGAACACCTCTCCAACGTGTCAGACGCCATCGAATGTGAGCATTTGCCCACTCAAGTCTGTTACGGCGACGAGCTGGAGTCAGGTCAAGACCCCGATGAGGACAACGAGCATGCAGTTGAGCTTCCCTGAGACGGTTTCTGACAGTTTGTGCAGAAATAGTTTGGTTATGCAAACCAATTGTTTCAGCAGCTGTCTCAGTGGCTGCTCTCAGACGATCTTGGAGGTGAACCTGCTGGATGTGGAGGTCCTGGGCTGGTGTGGTTACACGTGGTCTGCGGTTGTGAGGCCGGTTGGATGTACTGCCATTTTCTCTGAAACGCCTTTGGAGACGGCTTAAGGTGGAGAAATGAACATTCAATGCACGAGCAACAGATCTGGTTGACATTCCTGCTGTCAGCATGCCAATTGCACGCTCCCTAAATGCTTGTGGCATCTGTGGCATTTTGCTGTGAGACAAAACTGCACATTTCAGGGTGGCCTTTTATTGTGGACAGTCTAAGGCACACCTGTGCACTAATCATGATGTCAGATCAGCATCTTGATGTGGCACACCTGTGAGGTGGGATGGATTATCTCAGCAAAGCAGAAGTGCTCTCTATCACACATTTAGACAGATTTGTGAACAATGTTTGAGAGAAATGGTAATATTGTGTATCTGGAATGAATTTTAGATCTTTAAGTCCATCTCAAAAACAAAAGTGTTGCGTTTATATTTTTGTTGAGTGTATATAGGGACTAATAGAAAGATGAAAAAACTGAGTTAATGGAAGTAGGGTCAGTATGTTAATTGCCAGACGAATCTTTTATCTGAGCGATTACACGTGAGGCTCCCTGGCGGCGTAGCTGGTGAGCCAGGAGTCGACCTGCCTTATCCCCATGTTCATAATGTGTAGAGCGTGAGCGCAAAAGCAAACGCTCCGCATCAGTGGTTGTGATGAGATCAAATTCAGTCTGTAATTCTACACGACGTTTGAGCAAATTAGGACAGGGGCCGGCTGCAAGTTGATGGTCTAAATTGCCAATATTAGTGGAGAGTTCTTGAAGTTTATTTTTACGGGTTTTGTTCAAATGTGCAGAATAGGAAATAATTTGGCCCCGCAAGACCGCTTTTAGTGATTCCCACAGCAATGACGAAGAGATGGGTTCCAACTCGTTCTGATTGGTCGCAATAAAATCATAAATTGTGGTCGCAATTAACTTATTGAATTTTTGGTCTGACAAAAGTAAGGTATTGAACCTCCATAAACCAGAGTACTTAGGTTGAGGGGAGAGCTGAATATCCAGAGAGAGAGGGACATGGTCAGAAATAACAATAGGATGATATTCAGCAGCTTTCACTTTAGAAATCAGTTTGGCATCAACAAAATAATAATCTATTCGAGAAATGGACTGATACATTGGTGAGAAAAAGGAGTATTCTTTTAAATGGGGGTTAAGGAATCTCCAAGGATCAATGCAACCATTTTTTGACATAAAGTCAGAAATTGCCTTTGACATTGACGATGGGGTCAGGGAGCGGGGACTAGAGCGGTCAAGTTTGGGGTCAATTACACAGTTCATGTCGCCACCAAATATAAGCAGGGTGTTGTTCAATAAAGGGAGGCGCTCAAATAACTTATTCATAAAGTGTGGGTCATCAAAATTGGGGGCATATATATTTACCAATAAAATGGGAACATGAGACAGTGTACCTGAGATGATTAAATATCTGCCATTCGTATCAGAAATAATTTTGGAAGCTGAAAATTGAATTTTATTACTAATTAAAATTGCAACCCCTCTGGCTTTAGAGTTGAAATTTGAATGATATACCTCAGAAACCCAGGGGCATTTTAGTCTGACCTGGTCCTTAGTACGCATATGAGTCTCCTGTAGAAACACTAAATCAGGTTTTAGACGTTTCAAATGAGCAAATACTCTCGACCTCTTAATGGGGCTCCCCATACCTTTAATATTCCAGCTCACAAACCTCACTGAGGAGCCGAAGTGAGGGATTCCCGAATTACTAGTATTAGCAGTCATCAGATAAGATAAAGAAAAACAATGAGCATGGAGCCCCACACCCACCCAAAAAAAAGGGAAGAAAAAAAAAGAGAAAAAAAAAAAAGGCATGACAAAAGAAAAGTAAACACAAGGTGGACATAACAGCCAACATAGCAAACACAGTCCGCCCGCCCCCCCCTTCCTCCCTCCCTCCCACCCTCCCACCCCAAAGCACTTACAACGACCCCATCCTCAAACGATGGAGAACCCAGTGCTGACTCACAGAGAGTCGAATCAGTAAGAAACATACTTACAGCTTTGAACTAACAGGAGTAGAATAGTTAAGCTTGGGCTCCTGCAAACTTGTCAGTGATGAACATTAGGGCACATATAAACAGGTCCACTTAAACGTCATATAACTTGGTGTGAAGATCAAATAATTAGCGAGTGTCCATTAAGAGGTAGACTGCAACATCAACATTATTACTCTTTTGACAGTCCCCTTACTTGCTCAATGTTGAGATAAACGCCTTGGCCTTTTCTGGCGATGTGAATTCCCTCTCGGCACCGTTGTGCGTAATACGGAGGCGCGCCGGGTAGAACAGTCCAAAACGAATCCCTGGTATCTCGCGGAGCTGGCGGTGGACGTCGTTAAAAGCGGCTCGAGCTCGGGCCGTTTTCGCTGTGTGGTCAGGGAAGACAGAAATAACCATATCACCAATCTTGATCCGCTGTTCGGCTCTGGCGCGCCTCAGGATGTCGACACAGTCCGTGTGATAATGCAGACGAGCGATAATAGGGCGAGGGCTATCTCCGGGTCCTGGTTTCGGTTGAAGGGTGCGGTGAGAGCGGTCGTGGAGGGGCTCTGTGTCAAGTTTAAATGCCTCCTTGAGCAGAGTAGAGACGGCCGTTGTAGAGGAGGAGTTGGCCGAACCCTCAGGAATACCCAGGATCCTTATATTATTGCGCCGTGATCTAGCCTCAAGATCCTCACATTTATTATCCAACCTTGCGAGTTCGGCCGCCATATTGTCCACTTTAGCCTGAAGTTCGGCAACGTCGTCGCTGCAAGTGGAGAGGGAAGTTTCCATTTCGCCTACGGTGCACTTTAAAGTGTTTACCTCGGACTGGATGTTGGTTATACTTTGAGATAACTCCGACTTTACTGCCTGCAGCTCCGTCTTGATAGAAGATAAATTCTCGCCCAGAGCTGTATGAAGCTCAGTCTTGAAAATAGCAGCCATCTCGCTGCGTAGGGAGCGGAGCAGCTCATCCTTAAAACCGGAGGTAGCAATATCTGCCGGGGGGCTAGCGCCTCTGTCCAGGCGTGCATGGCCACTGTGTGGCGGGGATGCCGTATTCGTGGCAGGCCGTTGTGGTTGTGGAGGTAAATTGCTTCCGGGTTTCGGTTTAGGAGGCATTTTGGAAGGCAATAAGTCGAAAGTAATGTGTTGGGAAATAAATTCACACCAAAAGAAAGAGTAAAAATGTGCCAAAATTAAATAATTTAGCGAATGTTGCAGGAGCTTCCAAAGTCACGTCTTACTCCATTGATCGCTAAGCCGGAAGTCCGGAGCTGATAAACTTAATAAACTTTGTGTCAACACATTAGCCGATGGCTTTAATGTAATTGACATTATGTATATGAACAAAAATCCATAATTATAATGTCAGCATTTGTCCATTGGCTGTACTGAGGAAGATATGAGTGCAACTCCCAACATCACAGAACTGTACATGTGCTCCTTTAGAAAGACAACAGGGGAAAATGGAGGGTGAAAGTTCCAGTGTAGCTGAAAGGCTTAAGGAGGCTCCGGACAGAGAGGGCAGGTGAGTCCATCTTCACTGTGGCAGGAGTATAAAATAAGGTTCTGTATAATTGATCACATACTAAAATATACCCACTTAAGCTATGTGATGGGTGGCAGAGGGGGGCTGGCTACACAGGAACAGACAGGCAGCCTGGGAGTTTCTTCAGCACAAGGCAGTATTCTGACTGTATGATGGAAGAGGCTTTTAGGACAACTCAAGAACAGTGGCAACAGTCTCCGACAATGGTTGAATGGAGAATGGTGGTGTCTAAGCCTGAGTGATTTGCAGGAGGTAGACACAGAAGGCCATCCCTTCTAAATGCAAAAAACATCTACAATGAGATCCTTTTGTTCCAGGGAAGGGGTCTCCTTCTATGAAATGGACTAAGCAAATTATTAGACATTACATTTAATAAAGTAATTTAATTTCTATCTATCTATCTATCTATCTATCTATCTATCTATCTATCTATCTATCTATCTGTCTGTCTGTCTGTCTGTCTGTCTGTCTGTCTGTCTGTCTGTCTGTCTGTCTGTCTGTCCATATCTATGATTAAGGCTATGCTTTATCACTCCAGTCAGCCGGAAACAATTCATCATCCATTAATCATTGAATAATAAATGGTGATAATATCATTTGATGTTTGACATAGTTACTGATTCTTCAGGTGTTCCATCCTGAGAAAGTAAGAGCAAAGCTTCCAGAGGTGTGCAGTGGATTCAAGCTGTTAGAGAGCTAATATGAACACTAGCTTATCTACTCTGTGGATGTCCTTAACATGCTCATTAGCAAGGACGTGCAGAGAATGTTAGCGGGCCAGGGACCCAAATTCATAAGAGCAGGGCTCCAGACTAACCTTTTTTACTCGGAGCACTGGGGCTCCTAACTCAAAAATGTTAGGGGCGCAGGCAGAACATTTAAGGGCACATCTTAAATGGACCATTTGTCGCTGATCTTAAACTTAAAAGGTGAAGTAAGCGATTTATTTATGTTAATATAAGTGTTAAATCACTCTAATCACTCTATGTTCATTCAGTGATCACTTATATAGTGTGCGCATTTCATAAAGGCGATCTCTCAGTCTCTTGCTCTGCATGTAATCGACAAATAAACTTTTCGGGATCCCACTACTAATAACCAATCAGAATAGAGAACGCTACAAACCGGCACCCGTCTCACTGCCGGTGCACGTGACGTGCAGAGCGACAGATGGGTGAATGTGTATGCGCCTATAATGGCGGAGCAGGTAAAAATCCTTCCCAATGTCTGTTTTGATGGGTTTTATCATGTTTTATCACACTTATGGATCTGAGATGATGCTAGATAACTCGCTGCTTGAAGACAGCAGTGCATTAATGTGGCGACGAGGGAGGGGACTGCTAACTGCAGTCACTGACAGGAAGTTAAACTGACCATTCCGCTTACTGAACCTTTAAGTCACCATGGCTAAAAGTCGGCAAGAAGACGTGACGACAGCGAGACACTGAGATGAGAGGAAGTGACATGATCCGCACAGTTGATCATGTTACTGATAACTTGTGTCGCGGCTCACCCTTCACTCTCTCTCCTCTCTCTTTCTCACACACAAAGCACTAATTATAACTATTATAATCATTTTATTCATGCTAAGAAAAGTGTCAATTCTCTTCACATGGTAACATGCCAAACCCTGGCATATGGACTCTACTTTCCACAAAGTGTCAATCAAATCGAATCACTCATTCATCATACTTTTCTCTGTGCTGTCTCAGGTGTTGATGGACTGTGTTGCCTTGTGATGTAGGGACCAAGGTGTTGCGTTTTGTACAGCCACCAGTACAGTATCGGCTTACTAATTATGTTGCTGCATGTTTTTCACGTGGGCACACACAAACTGACTATTATCACTTTAATGTTAAAACAAAATTATTATTAATTTTCCTCAAATTAAGACCCCCCCCCCATCTACCGCTCTGTTTTGTGTGTTTTTTCTTCACACAGTGGCCCGGATACACTGTCGTATGACTGTATGTATCAGATAACATACAGACAACATTTTCCAATGTTTGAAATGATTAATCTCACTGTTCATCATTCTGTTACAAGATGTATGGTGAGAAAGCTTTCTGGGAGGTTTAGTTTGTGAGAAGCTTAAAGCCTCCTACAGCATTGAACATCACTCTTTCCAGTAGAGTGAACAGTGGAGGAGTCACAGGCTATTCGGACATTGACACGTCTTACTCCATGTGTCAAGCCAGTCTTTCCCTGTGTTCCAATCCCCATACTTCCATGCTATTAAGTATAGTAGAATGTTTTTAGGATGTACCAATTTTTGTGTTCAGATTTAGCATGATTAAAAATACTCGGATGCCATTTGTCTACTACATCTGGTCGAGATTTTTAGTGTTGAAATCAGAAGCTTTTTGGTTGATTCTGACCCACAATCCAGTGCACACCGGAAGTTACATCACATGGACTGAGCCTCCGAGTGAAAATAACCAGCGATGAGACGGATACATATCAAGAGTTAAATGAGTAAAGGTTTGTCCCAATTGTAGCAATCTACATGCTAACTACTGCAAATACTTTTTGGGCGCACTCACACTGGGCAAGTTTGCCTGTTCCGTGCTGCAGGAAGATTCAGCACGATTCCCCCCCCTCCCCCTCCCCCCGCTGGCCCGTGGTCACACTGCTCGCGGCCTGGGCACGATTGCACCTTGCCTACGTCACCGTGCGCGTTTAGGATTTGGAGCGTAGTCTACTTGTAGGCTATACGACTGTTTGTGAATATTTTCATCCGGCCAAATTTGCATCATATATTCCACTTCCACATTAGAGCAACGAGAATCCTTAAGCTATTGTTTTTTTTTAAATGTAGCCTTGACATAATAGGTCAGTCTCATATTTGTGCAGCACGCTGTTTATTATTAATATAACGGCCGTCATCAGACCATACGTACCGGATGGTTTTATACACATCGATCGCTCCATCAAGTAATCCAAGTCAGAACTTTTTGTATGGGCAGAGATAGTTTTTTTAAGTGTCTTTATAAAGTTTCTTGTTAAACCTTAGTGTAGGCTACTGTTTCCTTATCACCGGGCCGCGGTGTGTTGTTTTGGGTGCGTCTCCACCGCCATGCGTAAAGGCAGTTATGACAGCTGACGGGAGGAAAAAGAAAAAAATCATCTGACGAACGTGAGTAAACACGAAAACCTTTTTGCTTTGCTATCTGCGCTCACCTATTTAGCTCTCTCCCTCTTTTATTAGCCCACACCTAGGCCTACGCACACGTTCTCGCACATTTTATGTAGCTACAAGTCCAAGTGGTGGGCAATTCTGGTGCCGACTAGTAAGGCAGCGGACGTTAACGGACTATGCATCCTTAATAAATTCACGTCAGGAACGCCGCCTGTGCGCTTGCTTGTGCGTGTGTCATCTCATTAGCATCTGTACTTTGGCCCCTTCGCCACTCCCAAGTGTGCCGTGGCCAAGGGGCTGTTCCGTGCTGGAATACGGATGGCGTGGTCACACTAGCCAAACGTTCTAGACTTTAGTAGTGTGAGTGGCCCCTTAAGGATCAGCTTAAGTATGTAGGAGAGGAAAAAGCAAGAGTATTGGAAAGCAGTCATTGTGACCAGGCAGCACATCAAAACCCAGAGCTGTGACACCATGGTCCACGGGTGACTCATCAACTCTCTAATATATTATTGGAATGGTTTGGTCAGAGATGCCCTAGAACAGAACAATCAGCAGAGTTGTTCCCTCCAGACTATTGAAGCAATTACACAATTATAAAAATTAAAGGTTCAGTAAGCAGAATGGTCAGTTTAGCTAACTTCCTGTCAGTTACTGCAGTTAGAAGTCTCCTCGCTCGTCCCTACGTCACCACATTAATGCACTGCGGTCTTCAAGCAGCAAGTTATCTAGCATCATCTCAGATCCATATATGTAATAAAACATGATAAAACCATAAAACAGACATTGGGAAGGATTTTTACCTGCTCCACCATTGTAGGCGCATACACATTCACCCATCCGTCGCTCTGCACCCGCAGTGAGACGGGTGCCGGTTTTTAGCACTCTCTTGTGATTGGTTATCAGTAGTGGGATCCCTGAAAAGTTTATTTGCCGATTACATGCAGAGCGAGTGACTGAGAGATCGGCTTTACGAAACGCGCACACTATACAGTATAAGTGATCACTGTATGATTAAAGAGCGATTTAACACGTATATTAACATAAATAAATCGCTTACTTCACCTTTAATGTGATTGAGTCATTGTCTCAGCAGCAAAAATACATGTCTTAGTCTATCATGTTCAGGTGGAAATGTCCCAGTAGCATTGACTATACACAGAACAGACAGTGAGAATTTCCTTTGGAACTACATTGTACTAATGTGGGTTGTTATTGCTTGGTCCCTTGTTTTCTGTCTAGTGTGGCCCTTCGAAATCATCCCATATTATTATTAGCCTAATAAGCTATAGCAGTATATTCAGAGCCTACCAATTGCCTAAACTGACTTAGTTGAGCAGCACAGAACATACGATCATCTTATCCCAGAGTTAGCCTATTAATCATTCTCTGAAATGTATTCATGGAAAAGAAGGCAATGTTCTATTATGTTGCATTATGAATATGAATTTAACTCGACGTCATTAAATGAGGGTCACCCCTCAATTGGTCTCGAAATTAAAAATGAATGCAACAACTAGAGAGTCTATCTGTCCTGTTAGAATAACTTCATCAAAGTCATCAGCTCTGGAACTGATTCACTTTCCCATGTCGAGAGGAGGGAAAAAGAAAGAGAAAAAGACTCCCATGCCTATAGGCCGACGCTGTCACCATCAGCAGTTGGTCTGCATTAGAACCACGCTGTCCTCTCATCCCTAAGCCACAGGCGACAACCGACGCCGAGCGCACAACTTCTCAGCGAGGCGGAAGATCTTCCCCACGAACCCCCCCCCCCCCCCCCCCGCATCACATCACACGAGCCATTCTAACATGAACACTCGGCCAGTGGCTAACAAGCGGCCAGCAAGCAGCCTATAGCAACCGTGTTAGTCCTGTCCTCTCCTCCATAGAAACAGTGCATCCAGATGTGCTATGGTGCGCTACACTCTACACATTCCATCCGACAGCATCGAGGAGGTGTTGGGGAACCCCTGTTCAGTGTTGGAATGACATGGAGCGACATTTCACATCTCATTCCCCCCGACCCTTTCTCAATCTACTGATCCAAACCCCTGCCTTTTCACTCATTATCCAAGACCTCCGTCAAGACAACCTCTTCATTTCACCAATAGAAAACAGCATCTTAACGCTTGTGTCAACACAATTCTCTCTCGCATGTTGTCACAGCGTCAACCGATCGAGAAAAAAACTTTGACTTGGATTCTAAATGAATGAATCGTTGTCTGTTCGTCACATTTCTCAAGATTCACCCCCAATATGCCTCGTATTATGTCGTAGGGAAAACGTGACGTTATCAGTCCTACCTGGATTCTTCATTTAGAAAGCGCATGTTCCATTAAAATGCAGAGTGGCGTAAAATCTCCCCCAGAAATGCAAACCAGGGCTGCTGTTGGAGCTTATATATTAACGCCACTGCAGCTTAGAACAAACTGCATAAGAACAGGCCGTTACTGAAGAAGACAGCGCGCCGTGTCAAAGGCACAGCGCCGCGGTGACTCATTCAGAGCAGCAGCGGTGGTGCGAGGGAGAAGCTGTTGAATCCCCCAGCCCGTAGAACACTGGACCCCGGATCAATCAGTAGCCTTCTACACGGTGCAGCGGCCGGGCTTACCTGCACAGGCTCTTCACAACAACACACAGCGCACGCTTCAGCTGCTACATCCAAAAAGCACGTCCGTTTATTGGGTAGCAAGGCGATCACAACAGAGTCTCCACTGGTGGAATGTTTGTGTGTGAGTGTGTGAGTGTGTGTGTGTGTGTGTGTGTGTGTGTGTGTGCGTGCGTGCGTGCGTGCGTGCGTGTGTGTGTGTGTGTGTGTGTGTGTGTATGAGCGTCAGTGAATGTGGGGGCATCAAGTGGCGCAAGCCTGTGGTGGTCCGTTAACTCTGGTTAAGGTAACCGCAGTTAGCCCGAACATCACCGGATGACAGACGATGTTTGCTCCGAAAAAATAAAAGCAAACATAGCGCTTTGAGTGCGAGAAAAGCGCCATATAAATTAAATATATTATTATTATTATTATTATTATTATTATTATTATTATTATTATTATTATTGTTATTAGGCTATTATTATTATTTATAGCGAGCACTCATCAGCATCAGGACTTGAGTGACATGAAGGTAGAAAAGAAAGAAAGAAAGAAAGAAAGAAAGAAAGAAAGAAAGAAAGAACGAATGGAATTGAAATAAGTGGTGCTCTCTGTAATTTTCCGACAACCTCTGACATGTCCTCACATCACACCATGTTGTGACTGAGGTGTGGTTAGATCAGGTGACCCAGTATCAATGTTTCATGTAGCCTTATAGGCTTAAGTAATGTTGTAGATGACTAAAGGTACGAACACACTGCACTCCGCGACGCGGCGGTTGGCCGCGCGAATCGCAGGTTCCGCGCCGCGTGATCATATTGGGTCATATTATGTCCGCCGCCCGACCAGAGTAGCCTTCTCTAGTCTGGGGATATGCTGGCGCTGGTGCTAACCGGTGCTGAGAGCACAAGTCTGCTGTGCTGATGGTGCTTTAGCCAAGCTAACTGGTGCTAACTTGGTTCATAAAGCAAAACTGATAGCTGTACACAGCAGGCAACAGACACATAGGCTATTCAAACTGTGACTATTATGTTTTCATCCATCTTAATTTCCTCAGTCGTCCCGAAGCGAGTGACGTCGGGAGGAGCTCAACGCTGATTGGCTATCGCGGCGCGGCCGGCGGCAAAAAGTTCAATATTTTCAACTTCTGCGGCCGCGCCGCCCTGGTCGCGCCGCCCCGCGTGAACCGCTCGCCGCCGGCCGCCCATTCGCGTGGCAGCGCTCGAAATACATTGACTTTCTATGTAAACTCGCCGCGCGGCGGTGTGCAGTGTGTTGGCACCTTAAGAGCAAACTCAGCATCTGAGATTACACCTTGTATTTTATTTTATGTTTCAACACAGCTGAGCTTTGTCTAACGCAGATAATCTAAATAGTAGGCTATCATTCTGCAGTCATAGCCCACATAGGCCATGTCACAACTTCAGCCGGTATAGAGGTTGCGTTCCGAATCGCATACTCTTTCTTTTTTCTATTCTACATACTACATCCGACGATAAAAAGAATCTAGTTAGGATGCAGTAGGCATACTATTGGGACATACTTTTCTCTCTTATTTCATCATAACATTGCGCCTTGATCTTGCCTCTTGCTTTTATATCCGTCGCATCCCCGTTTGTTTTCATATGGAGGCTTCGTCGATATTACGTCACTTCACGTGCGAACTGGATTGTGGGTCAGAATCGCCCAAATAGGATGCACTTTTCAACACTAACAATCTTGGCCGCATGAAGTAGGACATCCGGGTACTTCTAACCATCCTAAATCTGGCCACAAGAATCGGGACATCCTAAATCTTTTGTCTACATACTATATAGTAGAAAGTATGCGATTCGGAACGCAACCTTAGTTTGTTTTCATATGTCTGTTTTCCTGGTTTACTTTCTGTGCCACTCCCTCCTGCTCTGCACTTCCAGTTAATTACCTTCACCTGGTCTGCCCCACACTCACCTGCTCCTCATTAGTCAATCAGCCTCAGTATATATCCCAGTCATTTCCCTCAGTTCTCTGCCAGATCGTCTAGTTTGTCTTATGTGTTTCATAGCTATCCAGCGTCCTTATACCTGCCTGCCTGCCTGCCTGTCTGTATACCTGCCTGTCTGTATACCTGCCTGTCTGTATACCTGCCTGCCTGTATACCTGCCTGTATACCTGCCTGTCTGTATACCTGCCTGTATACCTGCCTGCCTGTATACCTGCCTGTCTGTATACCTGCCTGCCTGTTTATGTTTTTGACTCACTCCTTTGGATTTTGGTTTTGCCTGCCTCTATTGGGCTGTTTGCCACGCTACTACCTGGTTTGTCTTCACATTAAAACTTTTGTTGCTGCACCTAAACTGTTTTGTGTCATGCTATTGGGTTCTCGTCTGTCCATCCAGGAAACCTGACAGGCCATGCATTTTCAAATCCATCTGAATCAAATCATCTGACACTGTAGTAGCCCTACATTATAATTAATTTGCATAAAACACTTTATTTTGAAATGAAAGAAAAGTAGAATTGTGCTGCTGCAATTAACTTGACTCAGGGTGAATCCTACAACTGTGAGATAGATGAAGAGAGGGAGACTGACGTTTCTAAAACGAGAAACTGAATCATTTGAATTCCTCCAAATTCATGTCCACAATAATGTATATATAGGCTATATAATAGGTTATATTCATAGGTGTGTGTGTGTGTGTGTGGGTGGCCTATAGGCAATATTTATGCTACACACACACACACACACACCTACATGTGGGGCCCAATTGGGATTGTAGGGCATTGATTGATGACAGAGCCATATTTTGGGTGAATATTAGGTTTTGCCGAATAAGGTGATACAATAATAGATGGACCTCTGACTTGAGATTAGTTTGTCATAAAAAGTGTGTTCTGTTTTTATACAAAAGACTTCAAGTTATGTATCAGGTAGGACTTACATATCCCAATGTATTTACACTAAAACACATTCAATTAATATGCCAAACTTCAATTACATTCATGGCACATTCATTCAGGTTGTATACAGCTAATCTTGTGCTGATAGCAGGTAAATGACCTGTATAACTTAGCTCAGGGAGTCATACTGATTACAGCGTTCACAGAGCAATCAGCACTTGATTATGTGGAGTCAGCTAAAGTAAAGCCATCTAATGTGTGTGATGGGAGAGGGAGCAGGAAGGAGAGGAGATGATTGGCTACAATTAACTGTGCCATTTGCAGTGTCCATGTCTAGTTGACTCTTTCTACTCGCATGCATGTTCACTCTTTATGTTAATTTTGCTTGGCTCACTGGCTGTCTGTTTGTCCTCTTCCAGTTTTCCCTGGTGGAGATGAGACGGTGTGGATCAGATCACGATTTCCGAGTATAAAGCAACGCAGCATTCAACTGAAACTGGAGCAAGACTTTGACGTCATCGTTCTCAACCACTCGCTCTGTTCGCTGATTGGACGGCTGTAGATTTTCCTGAGAAAACTGAGAAATTCACCGCAGACCCAGACTGACTATAGCCTGGCTCCGCCCGCCTACCTACTTCCGCTCAAATTTAATTTCCCTGCAGTAGTCAGTCTGGGTCTGCGGTATATTCTTAGGTTTTCTCCGGCCAGATTTCTGCCGGTTCAATCAGCACACAGAGGGAGTGGCTCGGAAGCGGATGCATAACATAACGTCAAGCCCCAAACGTTATGCGATTGGTTGGCAGATCCAGAGTGGCACTGGTTAGATCCAATAGTTTTAAACTTCAACAGACACCCGCCTCCAAGTGAGTGATCGTTTGAGAAGAGTCTAGCTGCAGCCCCGGAGAACAATACTGAGGCTGGGCGGAAGTACTGAGGCTGGGCGGAAGTGATGTGACACGTGATTTTTGACTATTTAGCTTCCATAACATGTCTGCTACGTCACTCACTTGCCCTAACCCTAACCACCCAGCTGTGATGCCTGAACCTAATCCTCAAAACAATATAAATAACACAAATTTCGGTCTGCGGTCTTTTTTATTGTTTGACGTGACCTTCTCAAGATGGCCACCGCGGAGTTCCGTTAGCCGAGTGGAGTTAGCGCCGTGGCTAATCTAATGTTCTATCTATATTCTGACCTCTCCCTGTCCCCTTGCTCTAACCCTAACCACCCAGCTGTGATGCCTGAACTTAATCGCCAAAACAATATAATTTGTCTAAGTAACTCCTGAGGTATTTGACTAAATAACGTTCAAAATTATTTTTTATTTTCTTCCGCCCATCCACAGTACTTCCGCCCAGCCTCAGTACGTCTGCCCAGCCTCAGTACTTCCGCCCAGCCTCAGTACGTCTGCCCAGCCTCAGTACTTCCGCCCAGCCTCAGTACGTCTGCCCAGCCTGTTCTCCGGGGATGCAGCTGGATACTATTGGAACGTTTGCCAATAGAGCAGTTCCAGACCTTATGTACAAATGAAATGAAGTACGGTGGTCTGGTAGGACCAGGCTAGACTGACTACTGAAGGGAAAATTTAATTTGAGCTAATGTAGGTAGGCGGGCGGAGCCAGGCTACCCCCTGGCAGCATCTGAAGCCTTCCTGCATCCACGCTATTCATTTTAATTTAGTATATTACCATGTAAACATCTGGTCAATGATTGACTCCATTATGATTTTCTCTACTTATGACATCTATTGCAGCATGTCCGTCCTGGGAGAGGGATCCCTTACTCTGTCAACTCTCCCTGAGGTTTTCATAATTTTTTTAATCCTGTTAAAGTTTTTTTTTACTGGGAGTTTTTTCTCAGCCGAGCTAAGGGTGTAAGGGCAGGGTGTCATACTGTATGGAATGTAAAGCCCACTGAGACAAATGGCTATTTATGAATTTGGGCTATACAAATAAAACTGATTTGATTTGATTTGACTTCATGAACAAGCATGTGGACGGATATGGCTTAGCTGTTTCTCTAGAAATGGGATTGTTTAACCAACCCAATGGCAGCACTAACTACAATGCCAATCTACCCAACGTTTTCAAAATGAAAGATACTTGAACATTTACTGTAAAATACATGAATACAGGCAAATGATATGTTTATATAATCTTGACATTTATTTTTAACAATAATTAATTGCATTTCTGCTTTATTTCATTGAATCCGTTTTTATTGTATTTCTAGGTGTTGTTTTAGATCTCCTTTATTCTTCCTCCTGGAATATAAGTGTCTCATTTTGCTTCTCCAAACTCCGAATAATAATATAATAATAATAATAATAATAATAATAATAATAATAATAATAATAATAATAATAATAATAATAATAATAATAATATCTTTCTTTATATAGCACCTTTAAAAACAATGGTTTACAAAGTGCTTTAACAAAATACATACGAGCAAGTACAATCAAATAAATACGAATTAATCCAAATAAAAACACATAGAAAAAGATAAATACACATACTCATATATACACACAACAAACCAAACGCGATTAACAGGTGCTAGGGTGAAAAGACATTGAGGAATAAAATAAAAAATATAAGTAGATGGCATCACGTAAAAGCAAGTCTATAAAAATGTGTTTTAAGAAGTGGTTTAAAAGAGGTTACTGATTCGGCCAGCCTTATCTCCGCGGGCATGTCGTTCCAAAGCCGAAGCGCCCTGGTGGAGAAGGCCCGATCACCTCCGGTGTCAGTCCATCCCTTTGTTACTGTACCACAAGCTTATTAGAACATGTTCAGCTTTGTTTAATGCTTTTAAAATCATTTCACATCATGCTCTGAATCCTGCCAAATGGCTTGGATTGAGATCACTGCAGTATATTTGCTGTATAAGCCTTGTACCATCAGAGTAAATGGTGAATGGACTTGACTTAAAAACCCATTTTTGATACGATTTTTTCAGCCCCGAAGCGTTTGTCATTTCTTACCACATCACTCATTCACACTCACACACACACACACACACACACACACACACACACACACACACACACACACACACACACACACACACACACACACACACACACACACACACACACACACACTCATTCACCAATAGCAGAGTAAAGCATGAGTGTGAGTGCAAACTCTTTGTATCATTTATTTCACCATATTATGGGCTGAGCTGGTTGGCATGAGCACTCACACGTTTATTCACAAACAGAAGGTTTTACTTACCCAAAGAAAAGATAATCTGTTTCCTTTTTGTGATCTAAGTCTGTCAGGAGTCCAAGTCTCCAGTTGAACGTCTAGTGCTGTGCTTACTACAATTAAAACATAGAAGACAACAAGTAGGCCTACTCCTACTCTTATGATCGAGCTATTATATTTAATCTACATTCAATTCTATTTTATTATGCATTTGGAATTTACTTCATCATATTTTTATGCAAATGCTTTTTATCTGCACTGTGTCCTAGCACTACCTTTGTGTCTCAGGTGTGGCTCTCTTCACTTGTGTTTTTCTTTTTCTATATCACATTGTTGAGAGGAGCCTGGGACTTTAGAAATTCCTTTCTAGTGACTGCTGCTGTAATTGCATATGCCACATAAACCTCTTGACTGTTGAAGGAGAGTGTATATTATCTTCATCACGTTCATAGTTATCATCCTCAAGTCAAGTCAAACTGAAAAAAACACGTGTTGGCCTTTTTCTATGTCTGTGAAATGCTAAATACTTCCTGAATATATATGTGTACTTAAAGGTTGACTATGCAACATTTTCATTATAAAAATGAAATGATAGAGTCACACAAAGTAATCAGACTCAATGATGACTTCTCCCTCACTAGAATGTGTGGTGGTGTGTTTACCTGCACAGTCCCCCCCCCCCCCCCCCCACACACACACACACTGGCTGTGTTTGGTTTGTTTTGGTTTCTTTTTCTCCGTTGGGCCGTTTCGAGGCGTCAATCAATTGAGTAGTGAAGTGGAGAGTATTAAACCCTCAACCCATCACAGTGAGGCGCTCCAGGGACTGCCACTGTGCTGCATGCTGCAGGAGAATCACTAGACACTCGTCCAGCTGAGCAGCAGCTTTCGGCTCTCTCTCCACTTCCTTGACTGGGGTTACCTTTGGTTAGCTCAGTGGCTAACACACTGATATGTACTGTATGTCTAACTGGAAAGAGTCCTCCCTCCACGATGTTCCCCCGAGTGTCGGAGGTGTCTGCTCAGACCGAGTCTTCTGTTTACAAAACAATACCAACAAATGCTACTATGTAAAATACAGCCGGAGAGAGGAGGACTGTGCAGATAAACACACCAACACATATTAATTTAGTGGGATTATTTTTATGGGACTCTAATTTATATTTTCATTAAAAAGTTGCATAGTATGCCTTTAAGATGTCTGTAAGTGCTTACCTTATATGTGAAAACGTTACATATTTATATATATATATATATATATATATATATATATATATATATATATATATATATATATATATATATATATATATATATATATATATATATATATATATATATGTAGCCGATATGATATGAATTTGATAACTGCTACAATTTATAATGAATGCAATGAACTGACCTGGAGTGACTTGTGACTGTGGCTTCATTCTACACGGCTATGATCTATGTTAGGTCATCCATAATGAGAATCAATGTCACACACCTGTCACACACCTGTCTCTTATGGAGCCACACGGTGGCAGCAAACCGCTGCACTGACTGACATGGGCTGATCCATTAACAGAGAGATACTTTAGAAAGTTAAGTTTTAAAAATATTAAGAGAATCACTCAGAATATTATATGCTTTTTTTTATATGAGGCTGGTCCTACCAGACCATCGTACTTCATTTTATTTGTACAGAAGGTCTGGAATCGCTCAATTGACAAACGTTAACTCACTCGAAGGTGGGTGTCTGTTGAAGTTTAAAACTGTTGGATCTGTCCAGTGCCACTCTGGATCTGCCAACCAAATCACATAACATTTGGTCGAGACGTATGTCTTGCGGAGGCTTCTGACTGGTGCTATATCCCAATCCAGAGACACATGCTTGGTAGGACGCGGTCTACGCGGTCTATGAAGGCTATAGCCTGTGAAGGCCGATTCGAAGGCCGAACCAGGGCCGAACGAGCGTTGTTAAACGGGACGGTCTCCGCAGGTCTCCGATTACGAGCATTTCCGGTTTGCGTAACAAGCCGTTACCTTGCGTGACGACTCGCCGCTCCTGTGCTGCCTAGCAACCCTGATTGCTGCCAACGGAGACAGCCTTGTCAACAGAGGAAAAAAGAAAAAGAAGTTGCCTACCAGACGAAAAGAAAAAAGTACAAGAAAAAAAGAAAGGAAGATAAAAGTTAAGAAGATGGAGCAACACGTTGCTGTTTTGTTATTTTTTATTTTATTTTATGCCATCTCTGAAAAAAATGTTGGGCCGCGAAGGATCCATCTGTTGCAGCCTTCAAAACCGTGAAACGAAGGCTGCATTTCTCGGCCGCATATGAAGGAGCCTTGCAAATCACTGCAAATGGAACAGGCCTTTGCGCGCCGCTATGACGCAATCGGTCTTCAAATGCAGCCTTCGTAGGCTGCAACCCCTGAATCGAGATCCAGCTTACAACTGAAACTGGCGCATGACATTGTTCTCAGCCACTCCCTCTGTTCGCTGATTGGACCGCCAATAATCTGGCCGGAGAAAACCCACTAATATACCGCAGGCCCAGACTGACTACTGAAGGGAAATGACAATTGAGCGGTAATAGATAGGCAGGTGGTGCCAGGCTAAGTGAGTACACAAACATGTACACAAATGTTGTCTATAAATGATTCCACATTACATAATGATACTTTTACAATTTAGCTTGTGTAAAGTAAAGACAAGGCAAGTATATTGGTGTAGCATGTTTTACTAAAGACTAAAATAAAAGGCTAGGTATAAAGTATAAAACAATTATTGTTAATAGGATTTTAAATGATTAAAATAACAAAAAAAGTATTATGTGAGATAAAAGCTTGCAGGTTCCCTTTATGAGTAGATGTCTTTCAAAATGTTTTATCTTGTCTTTGATCTTTCCAGGCAGTTATTGGTTCACAATGTCATCCGATGTATTCCTAACTCATTGAATTATTATTGTGCAGTAATGCAGCTGAGATATTCTAATTATTCTGACATGTCTGCTTGTGGTAGAATGTAACAACCCACTGACCCGCTGACACACTGTGCTACCACCAGGTGGAACTAAAGACTCACACTTTGTCACAGTAGTCCCTGCGTCAAATCACATACTTTTTCTTTTTACTTCACTACATACTACAGTACAGAAGAGTTTAAGGTCCACAGGAGAGAAAAAAATCAGATAAGGAAGTTTTTTTTTCATTATGTCAAGAAATGTCAAGAATAAAAACAAATACTCCAAAATGTTATTGGAGTTAGTGGGGCATTTATGTATTTTCAGCATACTACAATTGACGTGCATGTATTGGGACATCTTAAATCTTTTTCTGATACACTAAATAGTATGGAAGTATGGGGATTGGAACGCAGGGAGTCACTCGAGCAAACTGACCAAGTGCTGAATATAAAATAGTGAAGATGCTGTCTTCTCTCTCGTTAACAGTGTTGCTAATTAGCAGCCAATTTGCTATTGCAATTTCCAAACAGTTGGGGAAAATGAGAGAATATAACCTATATGGTATGAATTTGATATGTGTGTGTGTGTGTGTGTGTGTGTGTGTGTGTGTGTGTGTGTGTGTGTGTGTGTATATATATATACTGTATATGTATATCATATGTGTGTTGCATGTATTGAATTATTGTAGCTTGTATTAGATGTTTTTTAACGGGCAAATATGTAGCCTAAAGAATCCGTGTATCTTCGGTTCAATCCATATCCGTTTGGAAATCAAAACACGAAAAACGACCAGGATATCAAATAGAATAATGGCCTAAATGTTGATTTTGAAAAATACATGTTTCAATTTAGTGGTCGAGGTTTCGGTGTCGTGCGAAAGTTACCTCCGATAAGAAGTGCATGTGCGCGCACGCGCCTAGAGGCGAACTTAGAGATTTCGTTAAGGTAGGCAATTGCCATGGCTATGGGTCTCATAGTCTAATACATGTTTGTTTTACTCTTCATTCATTAATCACCGATTACGTGCGGACGTCAGCATCGCACTGGGAACTGAGGGACACACCCTACATTATTGATAATGTTATTGATACTCGTGATCAGCTGAGGCATGAGCCCCAGTGCAGACAGCTGCATATGAAAGCATTTCTATGGGTTAAGTCAATGAGAGAAAATTGCGTCTGAAGCTATCATCGTCTCTGTCTTTCTCTTTTTTCCCTGTCTTCACTTCACTTGCTGAGTCAAAGTTGGCAATCGCCCATTTGGGGGGCCAGCGACCCGCTTTAAAAAGCCCCTTTTGAGTGTTTGAGTGTGCGTAGGCTATGTGTGTGTGTGTGTGTGTGTGTGTGTGTGTGTGTGTGTGTGTGTGTGAAAAAATTAAAAAATGACTTGCACTTTGAAACTGGCTACATGGAACATACGGACTCTCCTTGATACAATAGGTACTGACAGACCCCATAGAAGAACAGCATTAGTTGCTGCTGAGCTCAAGCGCTATGATATAGACATTGCCGCTTTGAGTGAGACTAGGCTCCTGGATGATGGATCCTTAAGAGAGGAAGGGATGGGCTACACATTCTTTTGGAAAGGCTACCCCTCAGGTGGTCAGCATCAGCACGGTGTGGGCTTAGCCATTAAGAACAGGTTACTGCCAAGACTCACTGAAACACCTTTTGGCATTAGTGAAAGGCTTATGACCCTCCGTATCCCCCTTGTCAAAAATCGTTTTGCCACACTTGTTAGTGCTTATGCACCAACCCTCCCATCTGAGAATGCAGACAAGGATAAGTTTTACCAGTCCCTTGACGAAGTTCTTGGTCGGATCCCCATAAGATTCTTTTGCTTGGGGACTTTAATGCTCGAGTGGGACAGAACGACAGGGTATGGGATGGAGTACTTGGCAAACATGGTATTGGTCAGATTAATGCAAATGGCATGAGACTACTCACTCTGTGCTCTGAGCACAACTTAACAATAACAAATACACTTTTCCAACAGAAGAACAAATACAATACCTCATGGATGCACCCCCGCTCAAAACACTGGCACCTGATTGATTATGTCATTGTTAGACGATGTGACATCAGTGATGTAATCATCACCCGTGCCATGAGGGGTGCGGACTGCTGGACAGATCATCGCATGATTGTGGCTAAGATACGCATGACAGTTTGCCCTCCCATGCGGCGAAAAGGAAGTAACAGGAGGCAGCGGAATTGCACCCGCCTTCAGAACGAACATGTCAGAAATGATTTGCGTAGCTCTGTTGCTGGGAAACTGAAGGACATGGAGTTGTCAGTAAAGTCAGAAACTTTGGAGCAGAAGTGGACCTCCATTAGCTCTGCTCTCTATGACGCAGCAGCCCAAACAGTCGGCTTTAAGAGGAAGAATCACCAAGATTGGTTTGATGAAAACTCTGACAGCATCCATGACATGCTTGAGAATATGCATAGATTGCATCGTAAAGCCCTCAGAAATCCATCCTGCAGTATTGCAAGGGAGCAATGGAAGAAAGCAAGGCAGGAAGTTCAGAGGACCACTCGGATCGCAAAGAACGAGTGGTGGGTGAAAAAGGCTGAAGAAATTCAGTATTATGCCAATATAAATGACATGCATCATTTTTACAATGCTTTAAAAACTATATATGGCCCAACAAATCGCTCTATTACTCCTTTGAAGTCAGCAGATGGTCTGACACTTTTGAAAGATCAAAATGACATTCTGTTGATGTGGGCCGATCATTTTGATTGTCTCCTTAATCAGGAGGCTGATGTGGACCTCACTGTTTTAGAAGAATTGCCTGATCACCCCCAAATTGACACTCTTAATCAGCCACCAAGCTTTTCGGAGGTTCAGTCAGCTATCTGTTCCCTCAGGAACAACAAGTCTCCTGGAAATGACAAGATCCCAGCTGAGCTCCTTAAGCAGGGAGGATTCCAATGTACGAAAACTCTTTATCAATATATCACTGAAGTCTGGACTGAAGAGAAAATTCCTCAACAATGGAAAGATGCCAACATTGTCACAATCTATAAGAACAAGGGTGATAAGGCTATCTGTGGCAATAGTAGGGGTATTTCACTACTGGCTGTTGCTGGTAAGGTCCTGGCTAAGGTGATGTTGAACAGATTGGTCAGTAACATCACAGAGTCAATGCTGCCTGAATCACAATGTGGCTTCAGAAAAAGCAGGAGTACGGTCGACATGATCTTTACAGCACGGCAACTTCAGGAGAAGTGCCGGGAACAACATCAGGATGTTTTTATAGCTTTTGTCGACCTCTCCAAAGCATTTGACTCTGTTCAGAGAGAACTTTTGTAGGACATCCTCCTAAAGTTTGGCTGTCCCAAAAAATGTGTTAACATCCTCCGTCAGTTCCATGATGATATGACTGCTAGGATGACCATGGGAGGAAAAGAGTCCGCTCCTTTCCCTGTTCGTACAGGCACCAAGCAGGGTTGTGTGCTGGTGCTCTTTAACATATTCCTTCTCTGTGTGACTCAGTTCTTCCATAAAGAGATTGAGAATAGCAGTGGTGTGCACTTCAGACTGGATGGAAACCTCTTTAATATCAGGAGATTCCAAGCTACCACCAAACTGCTTGATGAAAGGGTCCTTGAACTGCAATATGCAGATGATTACGCATTTGTTGCTAACTCTCCAGAGAGCTCCAGTCTGTCCTTAATGCTGCAGCCAGAGCATACAGCAGGATGGGTTTAACCATCAACACCACCAAAACAGAAGTTATTTGTCAATGGAGTGCCAGCCCCCCTTCCACTATGCCTGTCTTTACTGTTGCTGATGAACAGCTATCAGTGGTACCGTCATTTAAATACCTGGGGAGTATGCTCTCCGATGACTGCAGCATTGATGAAGCGGTCCAGAACCGCATCAGGCAAGTGTCTGCTGCCTTTGGTAGACTGTGACACCGTGTCTTTCAAAACAAGGACTTAAACCTCCACACCAAGGTGTCTGTGTACCATGCTGTCTGTATCAGCACTCTGCTATACGGCTGTGGGGCTTTGGTCACTTACAGCCGCCACCTCAGGTCCCTGGAGAACTTTCACATGCACGGTCTGCAGCGTATCCTTGGCATCACTTAGCGTGATCATATTCCTCATTCTGAAATCTTCGCAAAGACCAACTGTAGAAGTATTGAGGTTCTGGTCACCCAGCACCAGCTGAGATGGCTTGGACATGTGGTGAGAATGCCCCAGGACCGACTGCCCCGCAGAGTGATGTATGGCCAGTTAAGTCATGGCCAACGCTCGGCTGGGGGGCAGAAAAAGTGCTACTACGAGTAAAATGGCACGTTGGCGTCCCCTTTGGACAAAAGCGGTAGTATTTTTACGACGCCAGCTGTCGTGAAGCTGTTTTCTAGCTCGTGCTGGGCGTGCGAGATTCAAATGATCAGGAAGCAATATAGTGCATGTCCGTGTGTTGAAAGTGTGAGGGCACCGGACTCTTTTCGGCTCCGTGAGAGTGGTTAGTGACACAGCATCAACTAATGCCAATCAGTGCTACACACACACCTGATTGCAATGAGTTGATGCAGTGTCACCTCTCACGGAGCTGAAAGAGTCCGTGTCCTCACACAAAGCGAATGAAAGAGAGACGGCAGTTAGTATGGATCACGATGAGGTAATGTGTTTATGTTGTTGTAAATAATGACTATTTCCGATGAATAATGGTCATCTGATGATGCTGGTGAGGCAAAGTAAACTTTGTTTTAGTAGGCTACCGCTCATTCATTTAGGAGTAAACACTGCAGTCTAGGTTCGCTCCGTGAAATTGTGTATACGTTGCTTGGCAACGCCCTCCCGCCCGCCTATCACTCTCCCTTTTAGCTTTTCTTCATTGCATTCTCTTTTTTTTCTTTGATGGTTCAGCCCCGTTATCAGTCATTATGACGACAAATAACTGTCTCAAACAAGGCTCCCGCTCCCCTTCCCTCACCTGGAGGGATAGGCTTCTCAAATCACGTTCATGCGCCACACTGAAATCTGCGACCAATATGGATATGTGACCATAGAGCATGCACGCGTGAACCAAAAATCGGACTGGGTGTGCGACCAGACCAAACGCAGTAATAAAAACTATATAAAAACGTCTTTCTTTGCACTGATGGTCTCGTTTGCTGTTAAAGGTAATTTCATGATTATCAGAGGAAACATGAAGCTGTTTAAAAGATATTTAAATGTTACTCGTAGCCGCTTTAAAAGTGGACGTCATCATCGAAATCGATGGACAACCAAGAGAGAGAGTGTGTCGAGGAAAGAAGAAACTTGTCTAGGCTATATTATGTCCACGTTTATTAATTATCTGAATCGATCTTTTGTAAAATAAGGCACTTGATGGTAGCCTATGACAGACAGTGACATGCTATATCCCAATCCAGAGACCTACGCGGTCTATGAAGGCTATAGCCTGTGAAGGCCGATTCGAAGGCCGAACGAGCGTTGTTAAACGAGACGGTCTCTGCAGGTCTCCGTTTACGAGCATTTCCGGTTTGCGTGACGACTCGCCGCTCCTGTGCTGCCTAGCAACCCTGATTGCTGCCAACGGAGACAGCCTTGTCAACGGAGGAAAAAAGAAAAAGAAGTTGCCTACCAGACGAAAAGAAAAAAAAGTACAAGAAAAAAAGAAAGGAAGATAAAAGTTAAGAAGATGGAGCAACACGTTGCTGTTTTGTTATTTTTTATTTTGTTTTATGCCATCTCTGCCATCTCTGCATTTCTCGGCCGCATATGATGGAGCCTTGCAAATGGAACAAGCCTTTGCGCGCCGCTATGACGCAATGGGTCTTTAAATGCAGCCTTCGTAGGCTGTAACCCCTGAATAAAGATTCAGCTATAGCCTTTGTCAGCCAGCCAAACTATGTTTCCCCTCTCTATAAAGATTAAACATTTGGTGGTTTGTCCCGTTTTGATCTGGATCAACAGCGGTTTCTGTCGCTGTTTAGATCATGCCTCGTTTCCTCTGAGCAGCACAGTTCGGTTCGGCACGGTTCGGCAGGGTTACCCTACTAGATCTGCCATGCGTTTCCACTACCGACACAAGGCTGTGGGCTAATTAAAAGACGGAGATAGCCACGGTCAGAAAACAGTCTATGGGTCAGAGCCATCACGGCTCTGGTCGCACATAGCTCGTGTCATTGTGGCAGCGAGACACAGTTTAACCCGCTGATTAATATAAACTATTATTTGGAACTTCAAAAATTAAAATGCACATTTTTTACATTTTCTGTTTGAGTAAAGGGCGACATGGAAAATAAAAAGTAAGAAATGGCAATCAATTCATGTTCAACAGGCATATTTTGAAAAAAACAGTCCGTTTATTATTTTTTTAAATGAAAAAAATCATTAAAACATGAAATCAAACTGTTTTTTTTGTTTTTCGTGTTTTGATTTCCAAACGGATATCGATTGAACGGAAGATACACGGATTCTAAAGGTTTATGTGCATGAGAGTGAATGGGGGAGATAGAAAAAAAAGTGTTGATTTGGCATTCTTTGCCTTCAAATAGCCTGGTTAAAAAATTGGTTGTGAAAATATTGGAAATACTCTCCATAGATTTTGACTTCATCCTGCCCTCTTTTTCTTGTTTCTGTTACACCTGCTACTAATAAAAATAGAGTTAATGATCTATGTGTGCTCACTAAGAGAGGCCAACTTCCAGCTCTATATAGATGCCCTGACCATGATCGTGCCTTGGGTTTTTGCTTTGGCAATCAAAGATCCCATCAAAAGGAACAACCTCCCTTTATTCAGCCGGCCTCCAGTCCGAGAGAAGTCCAAGGGCCTCATTTATAAAGCTTGCTGCGCACAAAAACCTTGCGTATAAGGCAGAATGTGCGGTGAAATGTGCGTTGGCAAACCGGTGGTATTTATAAAATAATTATTTGCGGAGAAGTGTGCGTATTCCGATGAATAGAGCCAATCTCAGCATACGCCAGGCCATTATTGATAAATGCGGCGCCTGAAAACGATCGTATCACGGCCCTATATTTTCTCAGTTTAGAGGCCTCGCCCAGAGGTTTTACGACATGGATATGCGCATTACGGCACATAAGAGGAACTTCTCTGAAGTAGAAATTGACAGAATAACAGCGAAAGTAGAAAAAAAATAGTTTAATTTCGGAGCATTACAAGCGGCATCAAAGAACGACAGAAGGCAGCATTTAGGAAGGAAATAACTGCTGCGCTCAACAGCGTTGGTGTTGACAACAAACGATCTCCAGCTGAGGATTTTGCATTTTAGGTTTACATCAGTAGGCTATCGCTCAAATGCTATAAAACAGCATATACCATTATATGTCGCCATTTCTTTACATAGCCTAGATGAAGAAAAAGTGGTCTGACTCAAAAATCGCCACTAAAAAAATCGTGTTGCTGTTCTGAAATGCAACCAACTGAGGGCGCGGGCATAATATAAGTGGTAGAGGAGAAACAGACGCACCAACTGTGCGAAATTTGAATGATTAGAATGTATTGCTTCTAATTGTATTATTGGGTGGCCAGGACAGCCTGCCTCCAAGTTACCCACCCGCTTATAGTGGTCACTGGTCAGCAGAGCCGGCCCGAGGAATAAGCAAAATGAGCGGTGGCTTAGGGTCCCACAATTTTTTTTTTTTTTCAGTTTGTGTGTCAACATCATATTTTGTAAATGTAAAGTATGTAGTATGTAATCACTGCATTTAAATGAATTCATTATATTACAGAAGAATATGTCTCGTAAAAGAAAAAGAGCACCAAGCCCATCCCAGAGGACCCTGCATGATATTTTATTTCAAATTTATATTTCTATGGAAAATCCATGTGTCTTTCTTCAATAGCTTCTAATTCATCCGACCCAGTGTCTCCAAATCACACAAAATTCCTCAGATTTAGCCTCTTAATTTTCCTCTCAAAGTGCACCAGATTCATGCATTTCACTTTAAAAAGGTAAAAAAAAATCCCCCGGGGGAGCATACCCCTGGACCACCCTAGCAGGGTTGTGACCTCGGCTGGCTATTATTTTCACCCAGCTGGACATCGGAGGCAATACTGGAAAGACTATATATCTATATAGTGTGTATAGTATATAGCTCTGGACTACCACCATCCAGGTTGCCCAGTCCCAAAGCTTTCTCTTCAATCAGCTCAGGCTGCCTACAGTTAATACTGCGATTAAAAAAAAAGATACATTATGTAGTATATAGCCCAGGGTTTCTCAATGGGGGCGGTACCGCCCCCTGGGGGGCGTTCGTACAACCTAGGGGGCGCTGGGACCAGGCTGGGACACGAGAGCTTTTTTTTTTTTTTTTTTTTTTTTTTTTTTTTTTTTTTTTTTTTTTTTTAATAAATATATTTTAAACATTCTTAAAAATCTTATAAATCTTTTGACTGCAAAAATAGGTTACCTGAAATAAACAGCCTATTTTAACTTTTCATGTTTCTAACCCCTCGACCTCTTTTTAACTATTCTCTCCAATTTTCTGCGGTCTGCTTACTGTCACAGCCTTAGAAAAGAGAAGGCTCTGCAGACACCCAATCAGAGGTCTTTGAGTCAGAACAACCAGCCAATCAAAGCCTTAGCGGCAGAGGAATCAGCCAATCACAGACTAGTATAATGACGTTTAGTGATATTGCTAATGCTAGCGCAGCGAGATTCAAACTTAAACTAACTATTGTCTCTGAGGTGGAGAAAACACAGAGTAATCAGCCAAAGCATGGAGTTAACTAACACACAAGCAGAACCATGTTAAAGACACAACCCTCATATGTTGGAGAGGGATGATATACTAAACGCTGTGCACCGCGAGAGGCTCACTGAAGCCCTGTACAGCAGCCCTATGACAGCAGCAAAGCACAGCTACGTCATGAGCGCTAGTTCGCGGGATAACAGTTCAACAACCAATGAAAACGTACACAATTCATTGTAACATATTCAACTTTAATAACATAACATAAACAAACATGGCGGATAGCAAGAAAAAGTGCCGGCAGTACAATGCCAATTACATTAGTTATGGATTTATCCCGTCACCGATGAACACCACTTTACCAATGTGTCTGCTCTGCGATCAGGTGTTCTCTAATGAGGCCATGAAACCCTCGCGACTACAGGAACATTTAGTGAAAAAACATCCCGAAAAATCAGCTAAAGATCCATCCTACTTTAAGTCTCTGAGGGATCAACATTCAAGACGGCCCACCATCAACTCTCTGTTCGCCCGGAACGTCAATCAAAGCGAAAGCGGGTTGGTGGCGTCCTACAACATCGCTTTATTAATTGCTAAGTCTGGTTTACCGTTCACTGTGGGTGAGTCTTTGGTAATTCCGGCAATAAAAGAAGCAATATCGACAGTCATGGAGCGGGATGCTGCGCCAGTCATCAAAGCCATCCCGCTCAGTAACGATACTGTTGCCCGGCGCATACGGGAGATGTCGCTCGACACTGAGCAGCAGCTGTGTGCCACCCTGCGTGCGTGTCCCTTCAGCATCCAGTTAGATGAGACAACAACTGCCGACAACAATGCCCTCTTAATGTGCTATGTTCGGTACATGTCTGGGGGGGATCTCAAGGAGGACTTCTTGTTTGGGCAGTATCTCACCACCGACACACGTGGACAGAGCATCTTCACCGCCCTGGCCGAGTTCCTGCAAGAGAGGGCCATCCCGATGGAGAACATCATCGCCTGTGCCACGGACGGAGCGCCGGTTATGGTCGGCAGGTACCGCGGCTTTGCGACGCTGCTGAAGAAACAGGTGCCACATGTGCTTACCGTGCACTGTGTACTGCACCGTCACAACTTGGTGGCAAAGCACATATCCGACTCGCTCCATCAGTCCCTTAATGTAACGGTCAAAGCGATAAACAAAATAAAATCCCATGTGCTTAATGACCGGCTCTTCAGGCAACTTTGTGGAGAGAACGACGAGTCTTTTCAGCGCCTCCTATTCCACACAGAGGTGCGCTGGCTCTCCAAGGGGAACTGTTTGGCCAGGCTGTGTGAACTGTTCCCCACTGTCCTCAAATTCCTGGAGAAGACCGACGACACTTTGAAAGTCCAGCTATGGGGCTGCCGCCACGACGTCTTCTATCTTTCCGACTTCTTTGGGAAGATGAACGAAGTGTCGCTGAAGCTCCAGGGAAATGGTGTGACGCTAATCCATTCAAAGGCCGCCATACGCACTCTCCTCGCGAAGCTGGAGCTGTATGGACACAATTTGAGCAGGCGTCAGTTCAACAACTTCCCACTGTTGGCTAAGGTAGGCTAATAATTATTTATACAATCTGATTGGCCGAAACGTTTAACTAGCCTACATGTGTCACTCCGCTCTACAGGTGTTCCTTATTACTGCCACAGTGTTTGTTGCTTAGCAACAGTTAAATCCCAGTCTCGGATCTATTTTTGTTGGCAGGGTCAAAAAAATAATTTCATAAACAAACAAATCATAATCTTTTGCTGTCGCTGATTAGCCTACTGTTAACAAATAAATGTAGTAGGCCTACTGTGGTATAAAAGCAATAGCCTATAACACCGGAGGTCGTGCTGAATATCAGCTGTGATTATTTTCGGCATTCGGCCCGCTGCCTTGTAGCATGTGATATTGCTTAATTATTAGTCTGCCATTGTCATCAATAAAATAACTTAGGCCCTACTGTAATGACTTACATTCAGGTGTTGGATGAACTGACCGATGACCAGCTGGTGGTGTACGCGGACCACTTGAAGGCCGTCAAGGCTGATATGGAGGTCCGCTTCAGCGATCTGGACCAGTTGGCCGTTCCCGATTGGGTGATGGAGCCGCTCCAACACGACGCAGCCAGCAGCGAGGAGGCCATCCAAGAGAGCCTCATTGACCTCCAGAATGACGCTGATGCGATGGCCACGTTTGGCACCTCTGGTTGGCGAGCATTGTGGATAGCACACGGACAGCGTTTCCCTCTGTTGTGGGAGAGAGTCCACCTTCTCCTCCTCGCTTTCCCCACGTCCTATCTCGTTGAGCAGGGATTCAGCCAAGCACTGCACATGCAGTCAAAATATCGCAACCGTCTCAACCTGGTCAGCTCTGGTGCTCTTCGATTGAAATTGACGTCTCAGTGTCCCAACGTCAAGGCGCTGGCAGCGGGCCACCAACCGCAGGGCTCTCACTAATTTATTATCCAGCTGCTCTGAGCGTCTTCACAAAATGACCGTTGCATTTTACGTCCCCAACTTAAATATTCCTAATTAGGCCTCGTGCACGTTCTGTTTCGTGATTGGTTGAACAGTTAACGGTTATTCACCTCATAATTAATACAATGTGCATGCTGTTCACGTGATGTGCACCTGTTTTTTTCCATTATAAAATGACACATGTTGTTACCTACGTTCAATGTTTCTATTGATTAAAAAGAAAAAATAGATTACAACCACTGCTGATAGTGTTTTTTCTTTTTATGCAACCAGCCACCTGACAGTGGGTTAAATCTGCCTATCATAGAACAGGCTCATATTGGGAATTTTTTTTAATAATTCTTATAAGAAACCAAAACAGCACAGAAAATATGTTTTATTGTTGATAGAGGATGTAGCCAAAACATATTCTTAATTGTGTGTGTGTGTTTGTGTGTGTTTGTGTTTTTTTTTTTTTGGGGGGGGGGGGCGCTAGAGTATCTCGGTAAGGTTAGGGGGGCGTTTGCTCAAAAAAGGTTGAGAACCACTGATATAGCCTAATATAGTATATTATATGTTATTCATAAACATTTTGGAAAAAAAACATGCAAGAATCAAATCTCCCACACAGCAACACTCAAAGTTTATTTTTATATTGTGTTCTACACAATTCACAGTAAATGTGCCAAAAAGCAGATGCAGAGATCTTACAAGGGCAAAAATTTCAGCTCGCACGCTCTGCGCGCGCATCTTCGGTCTCTCTGCCCAGTGTGCCCACCTAAAATTTCTACATGTCTACCCTAATCTAACCGTCTAGAACCGGGCCTGCTCTGCACTCAGCCTCAAGATGTAGAAGGTCTTGCACCATTCACACATGAGGAGGCTGATACCCGCATACTACTGCACCTTGGAGATGCTGTGAAGGAAGGGTATAACAGTGTATCAATACGCACAGTTGACACAGATGTGTTAGTACTGGCAGTGACTGCAGCCCACTCTCTCAACATCAATGAGTTGTGGGTTGCCTTTGGAGCTGGAAAGAGTTTCGGCATGTAGCAGCTCACGAGATGGCAACGGCACTAGGTCCAGAACGATGTATCGCCTTGCCAGTGTTCCATGCCTTTAATGAATGTGACACAGTGTCATCTTTTGATGGCAGGGGTAAGAAAACTGTGGGATACATGGAGGAGCTTTGAAGATGTCACAAAAGCCTTCTGTGCCTTGGCTGCCACACCTGACTCCACAGACAACTGGATGGAGCCTCTGGAGCGTTTTGTTGTATTGCTATATGACCACACCTGCAGCGTGAAATCTGTCAATCAGGCAGATATGGTTTAGCATTTGTCATTCTTGTACAAGTAGAATCAGACCAATTTTGTATGTTCAAATGATGAATATGCATATGTGTTTTGGGTGTTACCTACAACGTTATGTGAGTAAAAGTTACTGCTTGCAACTCACCTTGTCTGGTACTTTCATTGTGGTAACTGTTTATATCACTTAACTCCTTCGGAACCTAGAGCAATGTTGACTTACTCAGAGTGGGTTACATGGATAAAATAGCAATTACACCTATCAAACAGGCTAAACTGATGTATTGGTCAGGCTTTGAAATAGATATTTACTTGTAACCATATAAGGTCAGCATACAACTCATGAACTGATTCTGTAATTCATGAAAATACGCATAATTCCGCTAATATTTGAAGGTTTTACCATTATTGTGTTCCCTAAATGCCAGATATATGAAGTTGGGTACTTTCTAGCATGTTTTAAATAGCATCACTGCCTTTTTCATCCTTGAAAATGTAGGATTAGACACCATAATCAAGATCCTAGGTGCTCTACAACCCAAGCTACTGATACTATAGTCTGGCGGAAGAGGTTTCGCCAGCGTTTATGAGCACTGGCGTCGGCTACCTACGCAACCCATCCCCTTCCTGTTGCTGGCGTTCCCGTATAGAGCTCCCCCTCAAACTAGGAAACAATTCGCTCACAGTCAACCTGTCTGTGCAGCGTCTGTGCTGAGCTCTCCCTCTCACTCACACTCACACACACACACACAGGGTGTGAGAAGTCACATTACTGTAGACAGAAATAAAGTGTGGCGATACTTCGGGATAATAATAGCGACAGCGGGCATTATAGGCGGCGGTCCGGGATGCAGTCTAGCTTAGCCTAGCCTAGCTGTCCCACGTCATTGTACAACTTCCCCCGGGCAGAAATACCCTCATTAACTCTGGAAAATGAAGCGTGGGGGTTTGGATTGAGCAGCGGACCTTATAACCAGCTAGATTAAGATCCACCGTTTCTTTTCTTTGGTGATTTACAGGACAACGGGCTGCCGATGATAATGTTACCAGAGATAACACTGTGACTAGTTAATTCCCGTTAAATTATCCCGTGAGCTCCTCGGGGGTTAAAGTGTATGGTGTCTTGACATGCTGGTGTGAAAGCAACACACTGTGTGTATTCCTTTTGTCTTTAATAGTTTTTTTGTGGCGTTTGCGGGTGGAATTAAGCCATTTCTCTGACAGCCTCTGGACGTGCAGACGTTCCATCAAAATATTTTGCACGGACACCGCTGCTGCTTCCCGAGCTCAGCCCCGCCCTGGATGATTGTAATTGGTTTAAAGAAATAAAAACAGGCCAGCCCAGTTCCCCCCCCGGATAGACGGCTCTAAACAGCGTGCTTCCAGACCATACTACTTGCTGTAGTTTGGTCTGGCTTTGCGAGACTACTGATACAATAACAGCCAATGGTGGCCATTTTTAAAAATGCCAGCCATGGCAACCACAGGATTAATTGACGATGGCCCTATATTCAAAAATCTTCCTTGGGGCATGCTCTAACAGTGTGCCAAAGCTCATGTTTGTATCAAAAAAAGCACAATGCATTCACATATCTGCTTTACTATTATACACCATTGTCCAGCATAGGAACACCTGCAACATTCTGTAACTTGTAGGAAGTTCTGTTACCATGGATACAGTCACTGGGAAAAGAAAAATTCTTATTTGTATGACTCTGAGGCGATCCGCTTCTGTCAATTAAAGGGAACCTTTCCTAAAACATCTGAAAAGCCTATTGAAGTCTCTTGATCTACAGCAGACATCGCAGGAGTAAGTCATTCTGAATTCTACATATCTGTATCTGCACCTCCTTTGAGGTTTTACCAGTTGATTCAGAAAATAGGGATGTAGGCTAGGCTATTTAGGCTAGTTACAATCAAACTGTTTATAAGGTAGGATTCTCTCTCTGTGTGTGTGTGTGTGTGTGTGTGTGTGTGTGTGTGTGTGTGTGTGTGTGTGTGTGTGTGTGTGTGTGTGTGTGCTATTTTAGTTACAGCCTAGTAGAGGGGCATGTAGCCTTAGCTCCACACAGTGGCCCTCATTTATCAAACTTGCATGGAAACTGGTGCAGATTGCGGCGCAAATACCTCCCTACACCAGGTATCGCGTGGAATTTATCAAACAGTCGTATCTCGCCAATCTCAGCGTACGACAGGCCATTATTGATAAATGCGGCGCCTGAAAACGATCGTATCAGGGCCCTATATTTTCTCAGTTTAGAGGCCTCGCCCAGAGGTTTTACAACATGGATATGCGCATTACGGCACATAAGAGGAACTTCTCTGAAGTAGAAATTGACAGAATAACAGAACGACAGAAGGCAGCAGTTAGGAAGGAAATAACTGCTGCGGTCAACAGCGTTGGTGTTGACAACAAACCATCTCCAGCTGAGGATTTTGCATTTTAGGTTTACATCAGTAGGCTATCGCTCAAATGCTATAAAACAGCATATACAATTATATGTCGCAATTTCTTTACATAGATGAAGAAAAAGTGGTATGACTCAAAAATCGCCACTAAAAAAAGCATGTTGCTGTTCTGAAATGCAACCAACTGAGGGTGCGGGCATAATATAAGTGGTAGAGGAGAAACAGACGCACCAACTGTGCGAGATTTGAATGATTAGAATGTATTGGCCCTTTTAGATAGCACTACTCAAAAGGGTTGTAAAAACTAAAAATAACACATTTTGCGTTTTACTGTATGACAGCAGGAGTGGTCAGCCCGGCGATCAGCTGCACAAGCCGACCCTGCAACGATCAGCTGTGAGAGCGCCCACTGTCCTGCTCCACCAGCAGATCGGAAAAACGTGCCGGTTAACTGTGGAAATAAATCGCTCGCTTAAGCGATCAATGACACATTAAAAGAGGAACTAACATCTAAAAAGTGCGCCAAATAAATAAAATGTTAAGCTGAATGTTGTGCCGTGTATTTTTTATCATAAAGAGCAGTGTAGGCCTACTACATATTTAATACTGTGGCTAACATTTTGAATGAATGCAGCCCCCGTGCCTCAGTGTCCCCCCAGCTGCTCCAGACGGAGACAACTGCCCTTACGCAGTCCCATGCAGCGCTCCAAAGTGGCCGGTGTGTGCACTATTGAATCAGCTCTCCTACTCAGTTGCACACCATAAGCTGCACATTTTTAAGTGATTAATATCTTTATTTCGGTCTGAGCAAACACTGCATTTGTATTATCTTCTAATAATTGTCCAACAAAGTCATCGGCTACCCGGCACAGCCTGCACTGCGAGTCCATGCTGTTTACAAACTTGCGTACACGAGCTGAGAGCTGGCGTGGGATTTGAGCGTATCCTACGCTCACGTCCATATTGATAAATGCCGAGGTTTGCGTGGAAATGTGCGTACACCCACATTTCTGGTCTACGCAAGGTTGATAAGGGCCAGTGTGTGTATGGAATGGTTGGGGGCTTGTGCCTCGGACCCCAGAGAGGCTGTGTCCGCAAGCAGTGCACCAGGAACTAAACCAAGATCAATGAAAGCTTGCGAGAGGTATAAGAGGCATGTGGACTTCGGAATAGGCCGATCGCGATCAAATGATCCCTGCGCTGCTACACGCTCTGAACCTGCGCTGATCCTGGGATACAGCGTTAGGATGGAGAGGAGAGGTCTGGCCCGGTGATGTGCGCATCGGGGATTCATTATTCATTCTCTAAATTACAACAACCAGCGCATATTCAACAACCTGGATACCGGGAGAACAGAGGGGTGCGGGCCGTACAGCAAAGGAGAGATAGAGAGAGAAAGGGGTGGTGGTGGTGGTGTGTGTGTGTGTGTGTGTGTGTGTGTGTGTGTGTGTGTGTGTGTGTGTGTGTGTGTGTGTGTGTGTGTGTGTGTGTGTGTGTGTGTGTGCGTGCGTGCAGGAGTGAAGGACGCCGCTATCCGGGTGCTGACCGGCAGAGCCAAACCCACTGGTGTGAGGACAGACAGACACTGCCTATTTAAAGGCCAGACAGTCGGAGTTCTGCAAACTGACTTGGATTATTCTTTCTCTTGTGTTCTCAGGATAGCCTTCAGCCGGAGCAGCCATGTCTCACGGATGGGGATACGGACCGACTAACGGTGAGCCTCTCACAGCGTCCAGCCTGGATGTTTCTATGTAACAGGTTAACAACATGCTGCCACACTCAAGTTCAGCATTAGTGCTGACAGCATATCGCAGCCAGTAATTTGCCATTCTTCAATACAAATGGCATTGCTTACATTAGGCTACCACAGCATGTGCAACTACAGGCTAGAGTTAGTAGGGCTTTATTAAATGTGTATAAACAGACTAAAACTCTTGCCTTGTAGCTAGCAACATGCCAGTTTACAGAGCCTAGGCTGTGTATTTAAAGGAATACTAATAGAACATTTTAGACGTATTCCACTCCTTTAAACAGAACAAGACATTATTTTTAGAATCTGTTGGCTTCAGTAGCCTATAGCTACCCTTGGATGCAAAACTCGTTACAAACTTTTAAAATGCAAACTATCGGGTTTAAGCTATAAGAATATACAGCATTGGACTGTACAACATTGAAATGATACATCAGTGCATCAATCATCTAAGGTCAATTCTTTTTAATTTGACTGCTTTTAAAAATGGGCACATTTTGAATGGCAGAGCCTTAAACAGTATTGGCTTGTTATTATTTAATTAAGGGATATTGGCTTGTTATTATTTAATTAAGGGATATTGGCTTGTTATTATTTAATTAAGGGATATTGGCTTGTTATTATTTAATTAAGGGATATTGGCTTGTTATTATTTAATTAAGGGATAATCTAAAATATCTGGAGATAAATATTAATAATACAAGATGACAATGATTCTTTATTATTCATCAGTCAGAGATAGTTTGAAGGTTTTTCTATATCTTCACCCAATTGTCAGGTACTTTTACTTGAGTATATTACTTTCCATTTTCCATGTTTTAAGTTGCTTAAGCTGCTTAAACAGTAATGCAGCAGTGATAATTGTAACATGATAACATACTATTAAGTCTTTAGTAATAACTACTTTTAGCTGTTTTTGTTGTATAACTTGTATTCAAGTAAATTAATCTGAATATCACCCTGCTGCTATGGGAAGTTTAGTACACTTTTGAATTTGAAACCTTTACTATTTATTGTTCATAAATTTCATATATCTAAATCAGGCAGCAGTGCAGGTAGACGTACTACCTGCACTGCTGCCTGATTTAGAAAAAGGGTCTGATAAATAGAGCGGAAGAAAGAAGAATTATATTCTTCATAAATCTAGAAGTGATCCAGACACTGAACACAATCAAAAACGATTCAAAGGTGATAGGCTGTGCAGTAACATGTTGTAGTGACACACTCTGTATTGCTATGCTCAAAATAGAAATACAATACAAATGAACAAAATAAAAATTGAATAAGACACAATAGAAGTTTTAACAGAATATAAACACACAAAGAAAGATAAAGTATTAAGTTGATGCACTTGTGTACCAAACACTGAGTGTGGTATTAACATAAATGTATTGGTTCTTTGAACATGTCTTTGTAGGACCTGACAAATGGGGCCATGAATACCCTGTAGCTAATGGGACCAGACAGTCACCCATCAACATCGTCCCTAAACAGGCTGCCTATGACAACACTCTGAGGGCTCTGAAACTCAAGTATGACCCCTCCACCGCCAACGGCATCCTCAACAACGGACACTCCTTCCAGGTGGACTTTGTGGATGACTCGGACAGCTCCAGTAAGCACAGCTCAGCTCCTAGAGAGCCACACAGCACATATCTATTCATTTAACTCAAATGGAAGCTGTCCTCGTATTTCAATTTCTTGTACAACTGTAAAATACCTGCACCAAAAGAAAAAGTTGTGCTGCAACAACAGTAAATGATTTAAATAATATAATATAATATAATATAATATAATATAATATAATATAATATAATATAATATAATATAATATAATATAATATAATGTAAAAATTTGAGTACATTTTTTTGTATTATTCCTTTTTGTTTTAAACATACAAATAACGAAGGCAATCACATTAGGGGAAAAAAACAAGGAGACAACAATAAAAAGAACATTTCTATATATTTCCAGTACATATTTGAACTGTAAAAACTGTGTTGTTTAATACTGTGTCAGATAACAGCATGTGGTTTTATCAGTTGTCTCATTATCTTGCGGTCAACATGACATGTTGTGACTGTTTGGTCTCCATTCACCCAGCAGTGTGAATGATAAAGAGCATACTCTGCCCCGCCCACCTTATCATTTAAAGCAGCAGCAGCAGCAGTGTCTCCTAGGATGCAACATAAAACTGAATAAAAACACAACCATGAACCACAGGACAGTCAAAGTGCCTGTGTACTATGCATTTTTTACAGTAGAGGAAATGATAATAATAAAAAATAACTGAATAGTCATCATTCAAAAAACCAACAGAGGCAGAAATATCCCCAGTTTGCCTTGTATGGGCCAAGCTCCCAAAAAGCCTGGGATGCTACATTTCTCATAACGCACCTTGAATAGTTTATGTTATTAGAGCACTTATAGTGACTGATAATAGACTGGGAAACAACATATCTTTTAAACTTCACAAGCTTCCTGTTAAACAAGCCCTGAAGCCCCCTGCTATAGGTGATGACATCACTATGACATCATCAGTGACTGTAGACAACTGGTTTGACTGAGGGAGTGATACAAACCGTCACCTTTACTGACAACTGAGCTTTCTGTAACATGGGGGATGAAAGATCCTTTAAAAAAATGTCACATTCAGCCTATAAATACTTACTTTATTAGTGGAAATATGAAGGTGTATTGAACTCTGAGATCCTATGTAGTATAAATGTGCAAACATTTTAGAAATCGGTTCAATCCTAGCCTGAGAAAAGGCAGAAAGAGTGTTTTATGGTCTCACTGTCTCACCCTAAATTTTCCCATGCGTGACATCCAGTGTTGGGAACGTTACTTTAAAAAAGTAATTAGTTATAGTTACTCACTACTTGTTCCAAAAAGTAACTGAGTTAGTAACTGAATTACGTTATAATAGAAGTAACTAGTTACCAGGGAAAGTAACTATTTGCGTTAGCCTACTGTAAAAAAAAAGTTGCTATATGTCAAAATTTAGATTTTTCTGAGCAGTTTTCACAAGTCAGTTGAAATGAGTAGGCCTAGAACAGACAGGTAGGCCTACTTGTAGGCTACATAACCTTCAATATGTATTGCACATCAACAGACAGCAAGAGGTTTATCCTGCACTTCAAGTATTTTGTTCTCAACAAAAGTAGTAGAGAAAACTGCTGAATGTATCTGCTATATCACTGGATTCACTTCAGAGGTGTCGGCTAAAACACCACTTAAGGCCAAAAACGTCAGACTATGGTAAATGGACTTGTATAGCGCTATATCTCCGTTTATCAGACTCAAAGCGCTTTACATTGTTTTTTTTGTTTTTTTTGTACACATTCACCCAGTCACACACACATTCATACACCGATAGCAGCAGCTACCACGCAGGGTAGGCTTAGCACTAGGGTGCTAAGCTAACTATCGGGAGCAATTCGGGGTTCAGTGTCTTGCCCAGGGACACTTCGATATGTGGCGGGGAGACGGGGGATCGAACCTCCGACCCTGCACACTAGAGGCGAACTCCCTACCCACTTTGCCACTGCCGCCCACTGAAGCATGAGACGATGAGAGGAGGAGTAAGGATTTATCCTATGTTTATTTCCTTCTTTAACATGCACAGCAGCATACAGATCCCAGGAAAAGAACAATAGCAATATTTGTCTCGTGATGACACGCCAAACAGCTGTTGCAACCGGCGAATCGCAGCCGTTTAATAACGTGCATAAATTATAACTTATAGAGATCGGGAAACTCCATGCACTTACTCACAAGGGCGATGCAAACAAACTCAGGGAGAGCACGTTTCAACCGTGGATTGATAGGTGGTTACTATGGCAACGTGCACGGCGTTACCTAACGCCGTTATTTTAAACGGCGTTATTCCCAACACTGGTGACATCACACATGCTAAAATGTAGGGTTAGGATTAACAGGACAGCTGGGCCAAGGGAAGACTGAGGAAAGACTGAGGGAAGAAAAACCTCATTCATTATATTATAATAGTGATTTTATAATGACAGAACGCCGGTTCCATATGGGTGAAGTATTCCTTTACCTCATGGATGAACTCTTCAAAGTAAAGCTCCCACAGATCAAGAGATTCAAATAAAGGAAGCTCACTATTTGGCCCCCCTGACAGAGAGAACTGATAAATCCATGCGGCTAGTTTTTTTTATTTACAGGATCGTGGCAACAACAGTTATACAGCAGGAGGAAGAAGGAATATATACACGCTCAATCAAACCTTAACATTAGAAACATTCAAATGAAATACAAACAGTTGGAAGGTAAAGAAACACACAAACCACCAAAGTCACAGCATGCCATTAGCGACTGGATGATAATCTGCAGCTAACGGAAGGTATTCTGTAGATGTATTGAACTGTTAAATCTCTAGTGCATCCCATCATTGTGTTGTTGTGAGCAGGCCTGACTGGAGGGCCCATCACTGGAACATACCGTCTGAAGCAGTTCCATTTCCACTGGGGAGCCAGTGACGACCGGGGCTCTGAGCACACCGTCAACGGCATCAACTTCCCCTGTGAGGTACACACGCTGCATGGGCATTCACACCCCTATCCAAACACTTTACATTAATTAACTGTTAGTTAGAATTAGTTGATTGCAAAAGATACATTTTGATTACCTTATGTGCACTGACAATAAAGTTACTAGAAGAAAAAAAGAAAGAAGATAAAGACCTTTCTTTAATACAGATGCTCTTTAACCTAACCCACATTTTGAAAGAGTTAAAAACATGCATAAAGACCTGCTGAACACAACACAGGTGCAGCTGTCTGTGTCTTTCGAACACTGTCTCATTATTTGTAAAATATCAACACAATTGCTCACGTGAAGTGCTAAAAAGTTTTCAACTGACACAGCCTGGACCTTAAAAGTCAAACCTGGTCTTGTTTTCCTCTTAGCTTCACTTGGTGCACTGGAACACCAGCTACCCCAGCTTTGGAGAGGCAGCCAGCCAGCCTGATGGACTGGCTGTGGTGGGGGTCTTTCTCAAGGTCAGTCCTTATTGGTTCATCTCTGTTTTTTTCATTTTCATTTATTTATTCACGGCTCTCGGCCATATCACATGGCAAGGAGCACAACAATCAAATCAAATCATAACAAAACAAAACAATGGTGCACGGCAAGGGCGCACAAAACTAAAACACTACTTAAACAATGGCAGGACATGTTTTAGAAAGGCTCCTGCTTTAGCAAGAACTTTTGGCTTATTTGACCTCAAAAGCAAAAGCACTTTGAACATAGAAGGGAAATTAACATAATATTTTGGCAGATATTTTTTTCTAAAATAAAAATAAAATAGTGTGACTGCACTACAGACAGGATATCTATTGCCTGCATGGGACTATGCAAGATTCAAATATAATCAACATTGTATTTGAAAAAATATTATTTTATTTAAAACATCATTGTTTGTGTGTGTGTCTCTGTTGTGTTCCAGATTGGTGCTGCAAACCCCAGGCTTCAGAAAGTTCTGGATGCCTTGGATGCTATTCAAGCCAAGGTAAAAAAGAAATTGAAATAAAAGAATGTATGCACATAACAGCTTATATATTTAATCAGCTAATGTTCGTTTCACTCGTCTACCACAGAATTCTATTCTGTAATATTTGACTTGAATTCATTCTGTTCAACATCTATTGTATTTAATGATTACTTTTACAGTTTGCACTTGTATGTCTTATGTCTTCGATTGTCTTTTTCCACCTAGGGTTTTTTACCCTTTATATACATTTTGTAAAGCATTGTAGGAGATAGGTGGATAATTGCTTCAGTAATTGCTGTACCTATATGACAAATAAATAAAATGACTTTGAATTTGAAGGGACATAGCTTTGCTGGGTGTTCATACTGTCTACACACAACCATTTTTAAGCTTGCAAAACTATTAAAGGTGAAGGAAGCGATTTATTTATGTTAATATAAGTGTTAAATCGCTCTTTAATCGTACAGTGATCACTTATATAGTGTGCGCGTTTCATAAAGCCGATCTCTCAGTCACTCGCTCTGCATGTAATCGGCAAATAAACCTTTCGGTGATCCCACAACTGATAACCAATCAGAAAAGAGAACGCTACAAAGCAGCACCCGTCTCACTGCCGGTGCACGTGCAGAGCGACAGATGGGTGAATGTGTATGTGCCTACAATGGCGGAGCAGGTAAAAATCCTTCCCAATGTCTGTTGTGATGTTTTTTCTCATGTTTTATCACACTTATGGATCTGAGATGATGCTAGATAACTCGCTGCTTGAAGACCGCAGTGCATTAATGTGGAGACGAGGGGACGAGGGAGGGGACTGCTAATTGCAGTCACTGACAGGAAGTTAGCTTAACTGACCATTCCACTTACTGAACCTTTAACTCTTATTTAATTATTTTTTTCTTTTATCTTCCCTCTCTTCTGTCCTCATCCTTTGGTTGCCTCCAGGGAAAGCAGTCAACCTTTGGTAACTTTGACCCAAAGACCCTCCTGCCTGGTTCCCTGGACTACTGGACCTATGATGGCTCCTTGACCACGCCCCCTCTGTTGGAGAGTGTCACTTGGATCGTCCTCAAGGAACCAATCAGTGTCAGCCCTGCCCAGGTACTTAACTTTCTTATACATTTACTTGTTTTACCTGTAAATTAAATCAAGCACACACCACAACTGAACACACTTAACATTTTCCAAAGGGGAAAAACATAGAAATAACATTGCTTTGCATCTTGTCTCTTGATTTGAGTGGCATGTAGGGTTTGCATCCAAACCTATTGACCTACTCTATTCTGTGGTGTGTATGTTTACATTTGTGATTCTTATGTTGAAGCAATTAGGGGAGAGTGGGGTGAGTTGTGCCAGTGGGGACACCCCTTGTTTCTAGATAACCATAGAAGAAATTGGAAATGTGACCACATATTTAAGAAGAGCCATCCATTTGACTCATCCTGTAAAGAAGGGAGAAACATGTAATATATATAAGCACATTTAAGCTCAAAAAACTGTTTTTTGCCTTTCAAAGTAAAATTTCCATGTTCAAGGTTTTTTGATTATTGTGTCTGAACAATTATAGACACGTTTGAAAACATTTGACACATGTTTTAGTACTTTAGTATGCTACACTTTGCAGGGCCGCCGCTCCCTATACGCAGGGTACGCAGAGCGCGTAGGGCACCAAGTACATGCCCCCCCCCCCCAAATTTATATATATATATATCGGTAAAAGTTTAATTTACCAGTTAACCCCGTTGTTCGCTAAACGAACGGGTCTTCATACGTCACCTTGTTCATTGCTCTGATTGGTCGTACTGCCATCCAATTGTGTGCAGTAGTATTTGAAATGCACGCGTAGATGCCGACCCTTGAGTTGGGAAGGTCTATTGATCGTGGCCAGATCCTATATCGATTTCCAGGCTATTTCTTGATAGGATCTTAACGTAGACATGTTTGAGTCATTTAACTTGAAGTAATATTGCATGGATGAAGCTGCTCTGATGGCACACCAGGGAAGGCCATTTTTTTGGCTATCATTGTTTTGAGAAAGACAACTGCATTGTACAACCGAATAAAGTAACAAATGAATGTAGTATTAAAGTTTGAAAAGCAAACATTGAAACATCTGAACTGATGCCACAGCTGGATTACAAAGTAGAGTTCATTTAAATATAGCTTGTAATATGGGTATGGATGTTTCAGGGCAAGCTGTATTTATAGTAAATGTCGTGATGTGTGTGAGTGTGCTCACGACGGTGGCAGTCCTAAATACAGAAATGTTTTCTTGGAAGCCCCTCTACTGGTTTTGTGGCTTGGACAAGCTGCTTCAGGGCATATCTTTAATCATGTAGTCCAGTGAGACTGATGCTAGATTCCTCGGATGGAAGCTGAAAGTGTTTCACTTTAAAATGAGAAAAATAACAGGCATCAAGTGTTAAGATGTAACTGTAAGTCGTAGCGTGTGTCCCCCCCCCCCCCCCCCCAGTATATTCAGGGTGTCCGCGGAAGTCTTAAAAGTCTTAAAAAGTCTTAAATTCATGTATCTAAAATTAAGGCCTTAAAAAGTCTTAAATTCATTAAAATTTTGATATGCTGGTCTTAAATCCATTACTCAAAGGTCTTAAATTTGTCGGGGCAGGACTATTCAATGTTATATATTTTTTTTCTTCCGCGACTTTCCGAGAAGGAGATGTAGCGAGGCTACTTTCTAACTAACTGCTCAATATAGGCTAAAAGTCCGACACTACGCTATAGGCAGTACGGCCGTGTGTGGCTGTGATCCGCATATAAACGTAGCATAGAAGAAGAATGTGTGTCCCCTGCCTCCGAATTTGAAGTCGGTCGCGTGAAAGCAAGAAAGGGGAGAACTACCCAGCGAAATGCATGCCCAGCTTTTATAAATTCAGTGAGAGGTGGAGGGTGGACGACAAATATCATGGCTGGCTTTATTCACCCCGCGACCACACACTGCCGCTACTCCGTAGATGTGCAACCACCCGCCCGCTGGCGATGTAGGTAGGCTATGACCCAAACGCAACTCACACACAAACAAACTGATTTATTGTGTTTAGTAAAAATGTTTATGTATCTATATTTATTAATTAATAGCTGCTCATCAGACGGTCATTCAGGTCGCGTTGCCGTTAGCTCACAGTGAGACGCGAGTCTCTGCTTCTGTCTGTCGCTTACTCTGCCCTCGCTCTCTGACGGCTAGTTAAGAACTATTGCCGATCGTCCCGTCAATCGCAGACAGTAGCCTACATTTCCATCACCAATCGGTACAACCCTAATACCTGCAGTTTATTAACCTGGCCGCCTGCAACAATATGAAGAAAATAAAACATTTCGCAAATTACCGCTTGTCCCGTGGGCATCCCCCAGTCATGCAAACCTGTATACAGTAGCCTATGCTATGCCTACTTTACAGTAGCCTAGCCTATTACCCGATTTTGAAAGTGCAAAATCATTCACCAGTGGAACCAATTTTTAAATAGTTTCTGCCACAAGTTCTGAAAAATAAAGTTAATGGACTAAGTTTGTTGTTTATTGAATGAGTAGGCTAATTAAAATTCGAAGGACATTCTTCCCCATAAATTACCAGATTTTTGTATTTCATTCTAATACTGCATGCTGCAGCTAACACATTTTTTTATTGATTAAACTGTTCTTGTGACTGGTTTATCAGAAAATGTAGATCAATTGATACAGCTCTATAATAGGTTGAAAAGGTGGTAATGATGGGTTTTCACGTTGCCTTTACAGGGATCTTATATTTATTTGATGGTAAATGCGGGGGGACATTGTCTTCATTCAGACTGCTGAACATTTTTTATTTTCTGTAATTAGACAGCAGTTGTTAGCTAAAGTGCATTGAATATTTGATATTCAAACTAAAAAAAACTCTTTACAGAGCATATACTGTAGTGTAGTTTGTAGGTATTGGTGTTCATTAGAAGTCTTAAAATGTGCAGATACCCTGAGAGAGGCTACTTTCTTCCTAGCTTCTGATATAAATGAGTATCACTTTATGTTCAATAAACAGACAAAAAGTAAACTTGAATGAGTCTCATTGAGTGACACACAAGCTATGCTTGGGTTGTAATACAGCTGGACCCCCCAAATATCGTCTATATGTATTGTGCTTTAGGTCTTAAATTTCATTCAAGGTGGTATTAAAAAGGTCTTAAAAAGTCTTAAATTTGACATGCTGAAACCTGCAGATACCTTGATATTATAATGTAATATACACACTATATACTTTGATTCATCAGTCATCTCATGGCATGGTTTAAAACAGCAATACTTGTCAAGATGAAGACTGTAAGAAGCCATAGCAGGTTTTAGAGCAGGGTGGGTACCTTGTGTTTGACTTAGATTACACTGCATGGCTGTATCTCCAATGGGCAGTTTGGAACTCTATCTCTTTACATGATAAACGCTGTTTCACTGTCACTACATGTGACATCAAACCCACAGAGAGTAGGTAAGGAGGTGAAACCTTTTCCTCTCCGTTTCCCCTCCCTAAATAAAGCCTGGATCTTTCATTATAATAAAGACATCTTTTACTTTCTGCAATGTGGAACTCAATGCACGGATACACTTAAGTACAGTGCAACCCATGCTTTGTAGTGAGCGAACAGTGCAAGCATTGCTGGGTGAGCTGGCCAATTAAGGGACATGAAACCCAAGCTCACCAGCTACAGTAGTTAAGGCGGGATGGCTCCCAGAGGAGGTTTTGCTTATGCCACACTCCTTGTTTGTCTCACTCACACACACGCACCCACCCAACACACACACACACACACACGCACACACACACACACACACACACACACACACACACACACACACATACAAAGACACACACACAGCCAGGTATTTTACATCCACCATTCCACACAACATGTACTCTTTTTCAAGTAACTCTGTGTTGGGAGACATGTGGCTTGTTTTGCAGAAGTAAATGAAAGCTGTTTCAGTTGTTGTACATTTCCTCTTAGGATTGCTGTGTGTATTATGGGAGTAGTTTGAGTGTCGGGGGGCCTGTGTGTGTCTTACATCAACATGTGTACATGGGAGATAACCTGCACAGCAGGAGGGTGTGAGGGTGAGGCCTGCTTCAGCACTGGATTAAAGATGAACTAGAGCAAGGCACAAGCAGCTGACTGCATTGAATATCACATTAGGCCTTTGATCACCAGACACGTAGCGAATAAACGTTACGAAAATGCGAATAATTTGGAACATGAATTTTCACGCGTCTGACGATCGGAAGCGACTTAGAAAAAATAAAAGACGTTATTTTGCGTCGCTGATACGGAAGCTTGTATTGACTATATACGATAGATAATTATTCCTAACAGGCGAATTACAATTTTTTTCGATTGCTAAACCACAGTAACGACAAGTGCAAAACTCTAACTACACTATGCACAGCAGCGGTTCATGTGGACCAAACTCTAGATCGGTTTTCATTGCTTAAACACAATTTTCAAAACTTTGCACACTTATCTAATGGCTTAACCACAGCCTGCACAACACTGTGGATTTCTAGCACTTTGTTCAAATGCTAACACACTGCTGTCACAACTGTAGACCACACATTCAAAACAGAATGGATATCAGCCTAGTGCATTTCAAACACTGCTGATTGCAATTTCAACTGAAACACTAAGAAGGTGTCTTGTTTTAGACGTGTTAGTGAACATACTGTATATACAGTATAGGGAAAGCTCAAAAATAGGAAGACAGGTTGTTGGAGGGAGAAGAGAAGCAGTGAGACTGGATGTGTGGAGGAAGACATAGAAGACATTGAGCTGTCATTTCTGATGAAATACAGTAAGGGCAACACTGACCCTGTTGTGAATCATGGTCTCTCATTGAGAGAGGCAGGGTTGAGGGTGCAACGCAATCTGCAAAGTTCTAAAGTTGCATCTGTAATACGAATTTTCAAGCAAACAAAATTGTAAGAGCTGCATCCTTACAGTAAATGACAACATTACAGGAATTGATTTCTGTATTACAATTATAGAATATTTACACAGATACATACTACATTTGGAAATGTTATCAATAAAATATAACATAAAAAGATGTATCCATTGAAGCAAACTTCTGATCGTCATTTATTTTTGTTTACCTAAACATAACTGGTATGTTACAAAATAAACAATTTCATGTGAACTAATTTCACTCTTTCCTCAGAGAAAATATTACTTTATTTGTGTGAAGTAACTCAAATTATTCAAACTGTAAAGATTAAAAGTTTGTAATTTGTGTATTGGGGTTTGATGCTAGTGTTTATACTCTGAGCAGGTTCTGAGTGACAGTGTGTGTTATCAGTGTGTGTTATATTCATAGTGTTTGCTGCACTGAACCTGTTTTGCAGGTGAAGTGAACTGTTCAGCTCCAGTGAATGTTGGTAGTGCAGACTGTAGTTAGAGTTTTGCACATTGAGCTACAGTTGTGCCCACTGTGGGTTACCAATCGAAAAAAAACTGTAATAAACTAAGTACATAAAGTAAGGAAGTGTGTGTGTGTTTGGTGGAGTATTTCTTTGTTGTAACAATGCTTCTTGGCAATACATCTTATATCGTTGGAAAGCCTGTTTATTTCCCATTTATATGGTCCCATATATGTAAGGAAAATGCAATTGTGTGATGAGCAGCAGAGTTGAGGATGTGGGTTGAGCCCATGTAAAAACTTGGCAAATCTTCTCTGCCAATGCCAAACAGCTCATTCAGCCAGTGACTCTTGTTTGGTGTAACTGTGTTACATTTTGTTAGCCTCATAGCATAATTGCCTAAATCATATTTACTCTCTACTTTTACTCTACATCTACAGTATCTCACAAAAGTGAGTACACCCCTCACATTTCTTCAAATATTTCATTATATCTTTTCATGGGACAACACTGAATAAATGACACTTTGATACAATGTAAAGTAGTCAGCTTGTATAACAGTGTACATTTACTGTCCCCTCAAAATAACTCGACACACAGCCATTAATAGGCCCGTTCGACCCCAGTTGCGGCTCGTCTGCAAAGTAGACGAGAGTAGCCGAGTGCAGTCGGGGGAGTGACGGAAATGCCTGACAGAAGCCGGACAGCTCCGAGTCGGCTCGACCGTCGGAAGTAGTGTCTTTGTTGCGGATGCAGTTCGTTTTCTAGTTTTATTTTGAAGGCCTATTAGAAACATATTCGTAGAAGAGCTACACATGCTACAACCGATTAGAAGCAGAACAAAAAACAAAGAGTAGTAAACACTTCAAAAGCGAGGGACATTTTCAAGAAACAAGATATATCCCCATTCCCCACACATCTTTATCTTTCTTGTTACTTTACTAGAAAACCTACTTTTAAGTGATAACAAATTTTTTACAAATCCAAATAAAGGAGGTTCAGTATTTCTCTCTTCACATAGCCTAACGAGTATGATCGGCCTAAAGACAGTTAAAGGTCTAATAAAAGATCCCTTATTATTATTGTAGAGATGGATATGATGAACTTTATTATGATGTGTATCATGTAACATACAATTCCAAGCATTTAGATTGCTGGAAGTAAGGCTATGATTTAATCTTAATGGCATAAAGATATCACTTCACCACGAATGTGACTCAAGTTTGTGTCAAGTTTATGACGCTCAAGACGAGCGTCATAATTGCGCAGGTCTTAGCAAGACGGCTCCAACTCGAACAAGGCTAGTGTCTAAACTGCTGGCAACAAAAGTGTCCAAGTGTCCACCCCTAACAAAAAATGTACAAATGGGCCCAAAGTGTCAATATTTTGTGTGGCCACCATTATTTTCCAGCACTGTCTTAACCGTCTTGGGCATGTAGTTCACCAGAGCTTCACAGGTTGCCACTGGAATCCTCTTCCACCCATATATGACGACATCAAGGAGCTGGTGGATATTAGAGACCTTGCGCTCCTTCACCTTCCGTTTGAGGATGCCCCAAAGATGCTCAATAGGGTTTAGGTCTGGAGACATGCTTGGCCAGTCCATAACCTTTACTCCCAGCTTTTATAGCAAGCCACTGGTCGTCTTGGAGGTGTGTTTGGGGTCGTTATCATGTTGCAATACTGCCCTGCTGCCCAGTTTCCGAAGGTTGAATGCACGTGGTCAGCGTTATACACAGAGGTTGGCTTTGGAAAATAGACGTATGAGTGCTCCCAGCATTGCTGAAGAGCTTGAAGAGGTGGGGGGTCAGCCTGTCAGTGCTCAAACCATACGCCACACTCTGCATCATACTGGTCTGCATGGCTGTCGTCCCAGAAGGAAGCCTATTCTAAAGATGATGCACAAGAAACCCCACAAAAAGTTTGCTGAAGACAAGCAGACTACGGACATGGATTACTGCAACCATGTCCTGTGGTCTGATGAGACCAAGATAAACTTATTTGGTTCAGATGGTGTTCAGAGTGTTGGGCGGCAACCAGGTGAGGAGTACAAAGAAAAGTGTGTCTTGCCTATAGTCAAGCATGGTGGTGGGAGTGTCATGGTCTGGGGCTGCATGAGTGCTGCCAGCACTGGGGAGCTACAGTTCACTGAATGCTAACATGTACTGTGACATACTGAAGCAGAGCATGATCCCCTCCCTTCATAAACTGGGCCGCAGGGCAGTATTGCAACATGATAACGACCCCAAACACACCTCCAAACGACCACTGCCTTGCTAAAGAAGCTGAGGGTAAAGGTGATGGACTGGCCAAGCATGTCTCCAGATCTAAACCCTATTGAGCATCTTTGGGGCATCCTCAAACGGAGATGGAGGAGCGCAAGGTCTCTAATATCCACCAGCTCCTTGATGTCGTCATGAATGACTAGAAGAGGATTCCAGTGGCAACCTGTAACGCTCTGGTGAACCATGCCCAAGAGGGTTAAGGCAGTGCTGGAAAATAATGATTTGGACATTTTCACTTAGGGGTGTACTCACTTTTGTTGCCAGCAGTTTAGACATTAATGGCAGTGTGTCGAGTTATTTTGAGGGGTCAGTAAATGTACACTGTTTTACAAGCTGTACACTGACTACTTTACATTGTATCAAAGTGTCATTTATTCAGTGTTGTCCCATGAAAAGATATAATGAAATATTTGAAGAAATGTGAGGGGTGTACTCCCTTTTGTGATATACTGTACTTCTCGGTAGCCTAAAGGCAAAATTGCCTAAGTCATATTTTAAGGGTTATAGTGTAGGGTAAATTAGATTTAGAGTAGAGTAGATGTAGAATAGAGTAGATGTAGAGTGAAAATAGAGTAAATATGATTCAGGCAATTATGCTATGAAATGACTAATCTCCATGGAAACCAGACCTAACGTCTCTGTCTATCCTTTCCTCTCTAGATGGCCAAGTTCCGCAGCCTGCTGTTCAGTGGAGATGGAGAGGCTCCGTGCTGCATGGTGGACAACTACCGGCCCCCGCAGCCTCTGAAGGGCCGCAAGGTCCGCGCCTCCTTCAAATAAACTCTTCAAGCTTTGGGCTTCATATAGGCTTCCTGCTCCTTTGCTTTCTCTGCCCTCCTTTTCTTCAACCGCTTCACTTCCAAGCTTCATTATCTGACAGTCTTTACTGATCAGCCCTTTATTAACATTAATTAGACAATCACAATCTAAAAACCCATCTGCTTATTCTTTCTACAGCTTAGACTACCTGGATGAATTTTAAATAAAAGAACTGATTAATAGAAATGATGAAAAAAGTGATTTTTAAGCTTTGCTACTATAACAGGGCCCCGTTTAGTGGGGGCACTTTCATTTCAGTTGTATCTTTGACATATCTATCAGCAAGTTTGATGGTTTTTCTAATGCTATAACTCACTTCAGATCATTAGGTCATTGGTTAAACTGATCAGACATTAGATCAATGCTACAGCAGCTGGGTGTGCATTGTGTATGATTGTATGTGTAGGCTTTACTCAGGCTCGTTTGTTTTGGTTGCTGCTTTAATGGGACAGAGAATAATGGCTAATGTAATTGGCATTATAGTGTAACTGGTGCTGTTATCAGAGGAGAAAGACATGGGAAGTTCCTTAGAAAATCTTAAATTGGCAGTGAGTGATTTCCTTATTTACAGTGTCTATTAATGTCTGCAAAGATAATATCTTTTCTTAAAGTAGAAATTGTGTTTGTGTTATCGTAGGAATGTGTCAAATCAAGAGTAATATACTTTTTGATAGAAGTATTGCATCCAGGTGGACGTATGTATGCATTACATTCAGGGATATGGGAATACATAATAATTCCATAATCATTTGAAACATATTACCATGCTTTGCCTTGTTTGAAAGTGAGAGCCTTTATCAACTTCCTGCCTTCTCTCTATGCATGCCTTTGTGTTTTGAAATGGTGCTGCAGACAGCTGCTCAGATTGTGAAAGCTAACGTTGTTTCACTTTAAGACAATGTGATCGTATTGAATTGGTCATGACATGTTTGAATGGTGACTTTACAGTTATGCACTGTGGCCGCCCATTAACCGATACTGGTAGATGTATAGACTTATGGCCCCCCTTATGATGCCAATGCTGAGGAATGCTCCAGTAGGTTTTGAAAGACAATCTTAATCAGTGATGGCCTGCATTTAGATACAAATGTGTCTTCTTTCCCTCTGTGTGTGATTTCCATCCATTTTGAGTAAACTATGTTTTATAGAAACTATGATAAACTTAACTACCTACCACCGCAGTGCATTAAACATTGTTGTCAAGACTCATCTAACACAGAGCTTTAGCGTTTTAAGAATCGAAATGATCAGTTTATATCAACAGAATCAATCCAGGTCCTCCAATGTTTCATTCAATTATTTTACTCATCAATGTCTGCAAACTGAGATTAGTGCCAGGTATTCATAGGACCAGTCAAATGTTACATTTTAGCTTTTTATATCAATCTCATGAATATTTTATTTAAAAGATTCTGCTTTTAGAGTGTGGGTATTGTGAAACAGCTGTAACCCCTTTAGAATTGTGTCACTAAAAAATGCTTTCACATTAGTAATGGAAGATTGTTATAAGTGAATCTGTTGTGTCATTAATGAAAAGCAATTTTATCAATAAAGGCTCTTAATTAACAGATGCCAGAAATGTTCATTCTTTCTCACCATTCAAAATCACATCACCATTCATTTGGGGAATAGGATTATTCAAAGGGAAATTGTGTGGGGGTTTTAAACATATTTTTTATTTTATTTTGTTAACCGTGCTAGTGGCAGAACAACCAGTGAATGGGTCACTATGACGTATTGCACATATGGGTGCATCTCATATTATAAGAATATCAATATCATTTTAAAATGTAATTTAATTCAAAAAGTGAAAGTTCCATATATTCTAGATGTAGGCTTTAGACATAAAGTGATGTATTTCAGACATTTTTGTTTACCTTTTTCAGGATTCCGGCTTACATGTCATGAAATACAGCATCTCAAAATATAAGAATATTTCATATGGCCAATCAGAAAAAGGAGTTTTATTCATCCACTATTTTTCATGAATTATTGCATTAATGCAGCATGGCATGGAGGCTACCAGCCTGTGGCACTGCTGAGGTGTTATGAAGCCCAGGTTGCTTTGATAGTGGCCTTCAGCTCGTCTGTATTGTTGGGTCTAGTGTGTCTCATCTTCCTCTTGACATTAACCCATAGATTCTCTATAGGTTCAGGTCAGGAGAGTTGTCTGGCCAATCAAGCTCAGTAATACTATGGTCTTCAACTGGGAGATTTAAGAGCACTTCATGCTTCCATTTGCTGACAAGCTTTATGGAGTAGACACCAGCAAGACTTGACACCTGCCCACACAGTGTCAAAACCACTAGTAACTGGTTGGCTGACCATGGTATTACTGAGCTTACTGAACTTTTAACCCAATGTCCACAGCGGTATTGTCTATGCAAAAAAAAAGAAAAAAAAAGTAGTGCCCGGACGTGGGAACGAAAATCACTTTCTAGACACTTTTTCCTAGTTCACTTTATGGACTTGTTTGGAAGGGTAGTTACCCTTGTTTGGCAGGGTAGTTACCCTTGTTTGGAAGGGTAGTTACCCTTGTTTGGAAGGGTAGTTACCCTTGTTTGGCAGGGTAGTTACCCTTGTTTGGAAGGGTAGTTACCCTTGTTTGGAAGGGTAGTTACGCTTTTTCGAAAGGGATATTTTCCTTTTTTTAAGGGATAAAAGGGAAATGTCTAATTAAAAAAGATGAACTCTTCTACCTGCATGTGTATGGCTCTAGTGTTTACACAGTAAAGACACTTGTGTACTGCAGTCTCTCGTCTGATTATTTCAAAGGTGACCCAGTGTATAACAATGCAAGTATCATGAATATCCCGTCAGTGTTGTTACCTTTACAACTGTGTTTTATCCACACAACCATATTCCACTTTCAGTTGCACTTATACATGACATTAAACGTCCCATTGATGACATGTAAATGTGGGGAATATTGAATCCTAGGAGCATTGAGACCAGGGAATATCGATATCCTCCCCACTCAAAGCACAGGTGTCTCTGGAGACAGTGGCCTTCATTTATCAACCGTGAGTAGACCAGAAAAGTGGGTGTACGCACATTTCCACGCAAACCTTGGCATTTATCAATTTGGACGTGAGCGTAGGGTACACTCAAATCCCACGCCAGCTCTCAGCTCGTGTACGCAAGTTTGTAAACAGCATGGACTCGCAGTGCAGGCTGTGCCGGGTAGCCGATGACTTTGTTGGACAATTGTTAGTAGATAATACTAGTGCAGTGTTTGCTCAGACAGAGATAAACATATTAATCACTTGAAAATGTGCAGCATGGTGTTCAACTGAGTAGGAGATCTGATTCAATAGTGCGCACACGGGCCACTTTGGAGCGCTGCGTGGGACTGCGTAAGGGCAGCTGTCTCCGACTTGGAGCAGCTGGGGGGACACTGAGGCAAGGGGGCTGCATTCATTCATCGCTTCTAAAATGTTAGCCTAAGTATTAAATATGTAGGCTATGCAAGTAGTACGCTGCTCTTTATGATAAAAATACCGGTGCAACATTCAGCTCAACATTTTATTTTTTTTACGCACTTTTGAGAATTTAGTGCGAGATTTATTTCCACCATTAACCGGCAAGTTTTGGCTTGTTTTTCCGATCCGTGACCTCGTCAGTTATGGTCCAGGATCGGTGGTGGAGCAGGACGGTGGGCGCTCTCACAGCTGGTTGTTGCCTGGCCCTGTGGAGGTTAATACGGGCCGGTTTGTGCAGCTGACGGCTGACCACTAGTGCCAAGCGCATCTGTCATAGGCTACAGTAAAACGCAAAATGTGTTATTTTTAGTTTTTAAAATGCTTTAGAGTAGTGCTATCTGAAAGGACCAATACGTTTTAATTAGTGCTGTCAAACGATTAAAATATTTAATCGCGATTAATCGCATTAATGTCATAGTTAACTCACGATTAATAGCAATTAATCACATTTTTATTTATTCTAGCCTGAATGTCCCTTGACTTCTTTTTGTCCCATTATTTTTTCTCATTTTAATGCTCTTATCACACCCATTCTAATTATGATATTTAAGAAATACACTGAATTACAATGATGTCTACACCATAGTAATTCAGTGTATTTCTTCTAAAATATCATAATTTGCTATTCAGTGCAAATAACAATATAGACCCTCCCCCCTCCCCCGCACCCCACCCCTAGAACAGCATTCACAAACATATTTGAACTTCTTTTTTTATTTAAAAACCAAACCATAAAACAACATAGGGTATATAAAACAAATGAGTAATAATGGCTAAACTAGAAAATCCCGCGGAGATTTTGAAAGTACGGGCCGCCCGTGCAAATCGGCGAAGAGAAAAAATCACGGCCGACCCCCGTGGTCCGACAGGCTTTATCGTAGAGCGACACGAGCTGTGCACGTCTGACAAATGACGAGTCGATCGGAGTCAGGGGGAAAGGGGCGTGGCCTGGCAAACATTGCATAGGCGGATGATGTTTTTCGCATTTGCGGCGCCCCCTACGGGTTAACCTCGACAAGCTAGAGGGACACGCTACCACATGTCTTTTGCACGTATCCTGCAAGTTTCATCATGATAGGACCTACGGTCAATGAGTTATGGCCAACGTGTTATTAAGCCCCGCCCCTGCGTAAACGTTTTAGTCAACGGCGGCCATGTTTTTGAAGCTGTCCTACTAATATTTTTCGGAGACGTGCGTCATAGTCCCCCGGGGCTTCGTGAGACATTTGGTGCTGATGGAGTAACACTTGAAAAAGTTGTGGATAAAACCCTGTTTTTCAGGTTATGCTAATTAGCCGAAAGTATTTCCAGGTTGACTCTTATGGTCCGGAGGCTTTTTTGTAGAGCACCCTAAAATACACCAGTGTGAGAAATTTCAAGTCAATCGGACTTACGGTGTGCGGGGCGTGGCCTCTCAAACTTCCTTCAGTCGGGGATTAATAACAGCGCCCCCTAGCGGAAATTAAAAAAAATTCCGAGGAGCGAAATTGTAGAGCACCATGAGCTGTACATGTGTAATCAATTTCAAGTCAATCGGAGTCGGGTGACTTTTGTGGCGCCCCCTATGGGTTAATCGCGATAAGCTTCGAGGGACATGCTACCACATGACTTCTGCACACACCCAGCAAGTTTGATGATGATAGGACCTATGGTTAAGGAGTTATGGCCAATTTGTGGATAGGCCCCGCCCCTGTGGCGCCCCCTACGGGTTAATCGCGATAAGCTTCGAGGGACATGCTACCACATGACTTCTGCACACACCCAGAAAGTTTGATGATGATAGGACCTATGGTTAAGGAGTTATGGCCAATTTGTGGATAGGCCCCGCCCCTGTGGCGCCCCCTATGGGTTAATCGTGATAAGCTTCGAGGTACATGCTACCACATGACTTCTGCACATACCCAGCAAGTTTGATGATGATAGGACCTACGGTTAGGGAGTTATGGCCAATTTGTGGATAGGCCCTGCCCCTGTGGCGCCCCCTATGGGTTAATCGCGATAAGCTTCGAAGGGACATGCTACCACATGACTTCTGCACATACCCAGCAAGTTTGATGATGATAGGACCTACGGTTAAGGAGTTATGGCCAACGTGTTATTAAGCCCCGCCCCTGCGTAAACGTTTTGGTCAATGGCGGCCATGTTTTTCAATTTGTCCTACTAATCTTTTACGGGTATGTACGGGGCTTCACAAGAAAGTTGGTGTTGATACAGTCAAATTCCAGAAAGTTGTGGATAACACCCTGTTTTTTAGTTTATGCTAATTAGCGGGAAATATTCCCTGGCGGATTTATATGGTCCCAGAGGCTTTTTTGTAGAGCACCCTAACATACACCTGTGTGAGAAATTTCAAGTCAATCGGAGTTACGGTGTGAGGGGCGTGGCCTCTCAAAGTTCTTTCAGTCGGGACTTCATAACAGCGCCCCCTAGCGGAAATTCAAAAAACTGTATAATAGCACACGATTCGGGGTGGGGACGCCCGTTGTGTGAAATTTTTGCGTTTCTACGTGCAACGGTGTGGGAGCTCAAACTTTTGAGGCAGAATAAAAAGAAGAAGAAGTCAGAAGAAGAAGAATAAGTATGGTGGAGAGTAATAATTACGGGTCCCCAGTTGACACTGGGGACCCGTACTTAATAAGTATGGTGGAGAGTAATAATTACGGGTCCCCAGTTACACTGGGGACCCGTACTTAACTAGAAAATCCCGCAGAGATTTTGAAAGTACGGGCCGCCCGTGCAAATCGGCGAGGAGAAAAAATCACGGCCGACCCCCGTGGTCCGACAGGCTTTATCGTAGAGCGACACGAGCTGTGCACGTCTGACAAATGACGAGTCGATCGGAGTCAGGGGGAAAGGGGCGTGGCCTGGCAAACATTGCATAGGCGGATGATGTTTTTCGCATTTGCGGCGCCCCCTACGGGTTAACCTCGACAAGCTAGAGGGACACGCTACCACATGTCTTTTGCACGTATCCTGCAAGTTTCATCATGATAGGACCTACGGTCAATGAGTTATGGCCAACGTGTTATTAAGCCCCGCCCCTGCGTAAACGTTTTAGTCAACGGCGGCCATGTTTTTGAAGCTGTCCTACTAATATTTTTCGGAGACGTGCGTCATAGTCCCCCGGGGCTTCGTGAGACATTTGGTGCTGATGGAGTAACACTTGAAAAAGTTGTGGATAAAACCCTGTTTTTCAGGTTATGCTAATTAGCCGAAAGTATTTCCAGGTTGACTCTTATGGTCCGAGAGGCTTTTTTGTAGAGCACCCTAAAATACACCAGTGTGAGAAATTTCAAGTCAATCGGACTTACGGTGTGCGGGGCGTGGCCTCTCAAACTTCCTTCAGTCGGGGATTAATAACAGCGCCCCCTAGCGGAAATTAAAAAAAATTCCGAGGAGCGAAATTGTAGAGCACCATGAGCTGTACATGTGTAATCAATTTCAAGTCAATCGGAGTCGGGTGACTTTTGTGGCGCCCCCTATGGGTTAATCGCGATAAGCTTCGAGGGACATGCTACCACATGACTTCTGCACACACCCAGCAAGTTTGATGATGATAGGACCTATGGTTAAGGAGTTATGGCCAATTTGTGGATAGGCCCCGCCCCTGTGGCGCCCCCTACGGGTTAATCGCGATAAGCTTCGAGGGACATGCTACCACATGACTTCTGCACACACCCAGCAAGTTTGATGATGATAGGACCTATGGTTAAGGAGTTATGGCCAATTTGTGGATAGGCCCCGCCCCTGTGGCGCCCCCTACGGGTTAATCGCGATAAGCTTCGAGGGACATGCTACCACATGACTTCTGCACACACCCAGAAAGTTTGATGATGATAGGACCTATGGTTAAGGAGTTATGGCCAATTTGTGGATAGGCCCCGCCCCTGTGGCGCCCCCTATGGGTTAATCGTGATAAGCTTCGAGGTACATGCTACCACATGACTTCTGCACATACCCAGCAAGTTTGATGATGATAGGACCTACGGTTAGGGAGTTATGGCCAATTTGTGGATAGGCCCTGCTCCTGTGGCGCCCCCTATGGGTTAATCGCGATAAGCTTCGAAGGGACATGCTACCACATGACTTCTGCACATACCCAGCAAGTTTGATGATGATAGGACCTACGGTTAAGGAGTTATGGCCAACGTGTTATTAAGCCCCGCCCCTGCGTAAACGTTTTGGTCAATGGCGGCCATGTTTTTCAATTTGTCCTACTAATCTTTTACGGGTATGTACGGGGCTTCACAAGAAAGTTGGTGTTGATACAGTCAAATTCCAGAAAGTTGTGGATAACACCCTGTTTTTTAGTTTATGCTAATTAGCGGGAAATATTCCCTGGCGGATTTATATGGTCCCAGAGGCTTTTTTGTAGAGCACCCTAACATACAGCTGTGTGAGAAATTTCAAGTCAATCGGAGTTACGGTGTGAGGGGCGTGGCCTCTCAAAGTTCTTTCAGTCGGGACTTCATAACAGCGCCCCCTAGCGGAAATTCAAAAAACTGTATAATAGCACACGATTCGGGGTGGGGACGCCCGTTGTGTGAAATTTTTGCGTTTCTACGTGCAACGGTGTGGGAGCTCAAACTTTTGAGGCAGAATAAAAAGAAGAAGAAGTCAGAAGAAGAAGAATAAGTATGGTGGAGAGTAATAATTACGGGTCCCCAGTTGACACTGGGGACCCGTACTTAATAAGTATGGTGGAGAGTAATAATTACGGGTCCCCAGTTACACTGGGGACCCGTACTTAACTAGAAAATCCCGCGGAGATTTTGAAAGTACGGGCCGCCCGTGCAAATCGGCGAAGAGAAAAAATCACGGCCGACCCCCGTGGTCCGACAGGCTTTATCGTAGAGCGACACGAGCTGTGCACGTCTGACAAATGACGAGTCGATCGGAGTCAGGGGGAAAGGGGCGTGGCCTGGCAAACATTGCATAGGCGGATGATGTTTTTCGCATTTGCGGCGCCCCCTACGGGTTAACCTCGACAAGCTAGAGGGACACGCTACCACATGTCTTTTGCACGTATCCTGCAAGTTTCATCATGATAGGACCTACGGTCAATGAGTTATGGCCAACGTGTTATTAAGCCCCGCCCCTGCGTAAACGTTTTAGTCAACGGCGGCCATGTTTTTGAAGCTGTCCTACTAATATTTTTCGGAGACGTGCGTCATAGTCCCCCGGGGCTTCGTGAGACATTTGGTGCTGATGGAGTAACACTTGAAAAAGTTGTGGATAAAACCCTGTTTTTCAGTTTATGCTAATTAGCCGAAAGTATTTCCAGGTTGACTCTTATGGTCCGAGAGGCTTTTTTGTAGAGCACCCTAAAATACACCAGTGTGAGAAATTTCAAGTCAATCGGACTTACGGTGTGCGGGGCGCGGCCTCTCAAACTTCCTTCAGTCGGGGATTAATAACAGCGCCCCCTAGCGGAAATTAAAAAAAATTCCGAGGAGCGAAATTGTAGAGCACCATGAGCTGTACATGTGTAATCAATTTCAAGTCAATCGGAGTCGGGTGACTTTTGTGGCGCCCCCTATGGGTTAATCGCGATAAGCTTCGAGGGACATGCTACCACATGACTTCTGCACACACCCAGCAAGTTTGATGATGATAGGACCTATGGTTAAGGAGTTATGGCCAATTTGTGGATAGGCCCCGCCCCTGTGGCGCCCCCTACGGGTTAATCGCGATAAGCTTCGAGGGACATGCTACCACATGACTTCTGCACACACCCAGAAAGTTTGATGATGATAGGACCTATGGTTAAGGAGTTATGGCCAATTTGTGGATAGGCCCCGCCCCTGTGGCGCCTCCTATGGGTTAATCGTGATAAGCTTCGAGGTACATGCTACCACATGACTTCTGCACATACCCAGCAAGTTTGATGATGATAGGACCTACGGTTAGGGAGTTATGGCCAATTTGTGGATAGGCCCTGCCCCTGTGGCGCCCCCTATGGGTTAATCGCGATAAGCTTCGAAGGGACATGCTACCACATGACTTCTGCACATACCCAGCAAGTTTGATGATGATAGGACCTACGGTTAAGGAGTTATGGCCAACGTGTTATTAAGCCCCGCCCCTGCGTAAACGTTTTGGTCAATGGCGGCCATGTTTTTCAATTTGTCCTACTAATCTTTTACGGGTATGTACGGGGCTTCACAAGAAATTTGGTGTTGATACAGTCAAATTCCAGAAAGTTGTGGATAACACCCTGTTTTTTAGTTTATGCTTATTAGCGGGAAATATTCCCTGGCGGATTTATATGGTCCCAGAGGCTTTTTTGTAGAGCACCCTAACATACACCTGTGTGAGAAATTTCAAGTCAATCGGAGTTACGGTGTGAGGGGCGTGGCCTCTCAAAGTTCTTTCAGTCGGGACTTCATAACAGCGCCCCCTAGCGGAAATTCAAAAAACTGTATAATAGCACACAATTCGGGGTGGGGACGCCCGTTGTGTGAAATTTTTGCGTTTCTACGTGCAACGGTGTGGGAGCTCAAACTTTTGAGGCAGAATAAAAAGAAGAAGAAGTCAGAAGAAGAAGAATAAGTATGGTGGAGAGTAATAATTACGGGTCCCCAGTTGACACTGGGGACCCGTACTTAATAAGTATGGTGGAGAGTAATAATTACGGGTCCCCAGTTACACTGGGGACCCGTACTTAACTAGAAAATCCCGCGGAGATTTTGAAAGTACGGGCCGCCCGTGCAAATCGGCGAAGAGAAAAAATCACGGCCGACCCCCGTGGTCCGACAGGCTTTATCGTAGAGCGACACGAGCTGTGCACGTCTGACAAATGACGAGTCGATCGGAGTCAGGGGGAAAGGGGCGTGGCCTGGCAAACATTGCATAGGCGGATGATGTTTTTCGCATTTGCGGCGCCCCCTACGGGTTAACCTCGACAAGCTAGAGGGACACGCTACCACATGTCTTTTGCACGTATCCTGCAAGTTTCATCATGATAGGACCTACGGTCAATGAGTTATGGCCAACGTGTTATTAAGCCCCGCCCCTGCGTAAACGTTTTAGTCAACGGCGGCCATGTTTTTGAAGCTGTCCTACTAATATTTTTCGGAGACGTGCGTCATAGTCCCCCGGGGCTTCGTGAGACATTTGGTGCTGATGGAGTAACACTTGAAAAAGTTGTGGATAAAACCCTGTTTTTCAGTTTATGCTAATTAGCCGAAAGTATTTCCAGGTTGACTCTTATGGTCCGAGAGGCTTTTTTGTAGAGCACCCTAAAATACACCAGTGTGAGAAATTTCAAGTCAATCGGACTTACGGTGTGCGGGGCGCGGCCTCTCAAACTTCCTTCAGTCGGGGATTAATAACAGCGCCCCCTAGCGGAAATTAAAAAAAATTCCGAGGAGCGAAATTGTAGAGCACCATGAGCTGTACATGTGTAATCAATTTCAAGTCAATCGGAGTCGGGTGACTTTTGTGGCGCCCCCTATGGGTTAATCGCGATAAGCTTCGAGGGACATGCTACCACATGACTTCTGCACACACCCAGCAAGTTTGATGATGATAGGACCTATGGTTAAGGAGTTATGGCCAATTTGTGGATAGGCCCCGCCCCTGTGGCGCCCCCTACGGGTTAATCGCGATAAGCTTCGAGGGACATGCTACCACATGACTTCTGCACACACCCAGAAAGTTTGATGATGATAGGACCTATGGTTAAGGAGTTATGGCCAATTTGTGGATAGGCCCCGCCCCTGTGGCGCCTCCTATGGGTTAATCGTGATAAGCTTCGAGGTACATGCTACCACATGACTTCTGCACATACCCAGCAAGTTTGATGATGATAGGACCTACGGTTAGGGAGTTATGGCCAATTTGTGGATAGGCCCTGCCCCTGTGGCGCCCCCTATGGGTTAATCGCGATAAGCTTCGAAGGGACATGCTACCACATGACTTCTGCACATACCCAGCAAGTTTGATGATGATAGGACCTACGGTTAAGGAGTTATGGCCAACGTGTTATTAAGCCCCGCCCCTGCGTAAACGTTTTGGTCAATGGCGGCCATGTTTTTCAATTTGTCCTACTAATCTTTTACGGGTATGTACGGGGCTTCACAAGAAATTTGGTGTTGATACAGTCAAATTCCAGAAAGTTGTGGATAACACCCTGTTTTTTAGTTTATGCTTATTAGCGGGAAATATTCCCTGGCGGATTTATATGGTCCCAGAGGCTTTTTTGTAGAGCACCCTAACATACACCTGTGTGAGAAATTTCAAGTCAATCGGAGTTACGGTGTGAGGGGCGTGGCCTCTCAAAGTTCTTTCAGTCGGGACTTCATAACAGCGCCCCCTAGCGGAAATTCAAAAAACTGTATAATAGCACACGATTCGGGGTGGGGACGCCCGTTGTGTGAAATTTTTGCGTTTCTACGTGCAACGGTGTGGGAGCTCAAACTTTTGAGGCAGAATAAAAAGAAGAAGAAGTCAGAAGAAGAAGAATAAGTATGGTGGAGAGTAATAATTACGGGTCCCCAGTTGACACTGGGGACCCGTACTTAATAAGTATGGTGGAGAGTAATAATTACGGGTCCCCAGTTACACTGGGGACCCGTACTTAACTAGAAAATCCCGTGGAGATTTTGAAAGTACGGGCAGCCCTGCGCAGGCCGCCAATCCCCGCTGCGCTTGTGGCCGTCCCCTGATGCTGTGTATACAATTTGGTGATGATAGGTTGGAAATCCACAGAGTGAATGTGACTTCACTGTATTTCAGGTCATGTAAGTTAGGGAAGAAAGAAAATCATGGCTGACCCCTCTGGTCCAAGAGGCTTTATTGTAGAGCACCATAAGCTGTACATGTGTAAGAAATGTCAAGTCAATCAGAGTCAGGGGGCAAGAGGCGTGGCCTGTCAAACATTGCATTTTTGAATGATGGTTTTCGCATTTGTGGGGGCCCCTATGGGTTAACCTCCACAAGCTTAGAAGGCCATGCGACCACATGTCTTCTGCACATATCCTGCAAGTTTCATGATGATAGGATCTATGATCAATTAGTTATGGCCAATTTGTTATTAAGCCCTGCTCCTGCATAAACGTTTTAGTCAATGGCGGCCATGTTTTCCAAGCTATCCTACTAATATTTTTCAGAGACGTGCGTCATAGTCCCCCGGGGCTTCGTGAGACATTTGGTGTTGATAAAGTAAAACTTGACAAAGTTGTGGATAAAACCCTGTTTTTCAGTTTATGCTAATTAGCGAAAATATTTCCAGGTTGACTTTAATGATCCATGATTTTTTGTAGAGCACCCTAAAATACACCTGTGGGAGAAATTTCAAGTCAATCGGACTTACGGTGTGCGGGGCGTGGCCTCTCAAGCTTTCTTCAGTCGGGGCTTAATAACAGCATTTGTGGCGCCCCCTATGGGTTAATCTCGATAAGCTTTGAGGGACATGCTACCACATGACTTCTGCACATACCCAGGCCAACTTGTTAATAAGCCCCGCCCCTGCGTAAACGTTTTGGGCAATGGCGGCGAAAAAAATAATCATGGCTGACCCCTATGGTCCGAGAGGCTATAAAGGTAAAGGGGAGGAGCCTAACGCGGTAAAGGGGAGGAGCTTAATATGATAAAGGGGAGGAGCCTAACGCTGTAAAGGGGATGGGCCTAATTTGGTAAAGGGAATGGGCCTAATTTGGTAAAGGGGAGGAGCCTAATGCGGTAAAGGGGAGGAGCCTAATGCGGTAAAGGGGAGGAGCTTAATGTGGTAAAGGGGAGGAGCTTAATGCGGTAAAGGGGAGGAACCTAATGTGGTAAAGGGGAGGAGCCTAATATGGTAAAGGGGAGGAGCCTAATGCGGTAAAGGGGAGGAGCTTAATGTGATAAAGGGGAGGAGCCTAATGCTGTAAAGGGGAGGAGCCTAATGTGGTAAAGGGGAGGAGCCTAATGTGGTAAGGGGAGGAGCCTAATTTGGTAAAGGGGATGAGTCTAATTTTGCAAAGGGGAGGAGTCTAATTTGGCAGAGGGGAGGAGCCTAATTTGGTAAAGGGGAGGAGCTTAATTTGGTAAAGGGGATGAGCCTAATGTGGTAAAGGGGAGGAGCTTAATGTGGTAAAGGGGAGGAGCCTAATATGGTAAAGGGGAGGAGCCTAATTTGGTGAGGGGAGGAGCTTAATGTGGTAAAGGGGAGGAGCCTAATGTGGTAAAGGGGAGGAGCTTAATATGATAAAGGGGAGGAGCCTAACGCGGTAAAGGGGAGGAGCCTAACGCGGTAAAGGGGAGGAGCCTAATGTGGTAAAGGGGATGAGCCTAATTTGGTAAAGGGGAGGGGCCTATTGTGGTCAAGGGGAGGAGTTTAATGTGGTAAAGGGGAGGAGCCTAATGTGGTAAAGGGGAGGAGCCTAACGTGGTAAAGGGGAGGAGCCTAATTTGGTAAAGGGGAGGAGCCTAATGCGGTAAAGGGGAGGAGCTTAATGTGGTAAAGGGGAGGAGACTAATTTTGTAAAGGGGAGGAGCCTAATGTGGTAAAGGGGAGGAGCCTAATGTGGTAAAGGGACATGCTACCACAGTTTGATGATGATAGGACCTATGGTTAAGGAGTTATGGCCAATTTGTGGATAGGCCCCACCCCTGTGGCGCCCCCTATGGGTTAATCGCGATAAGCTTCGAGGGACATGCTACCACATGACTTCTGCACATACCCAGCAAGTTTGATGATGATAGGACCTATGGTTAAGGAGTTATGGCCAACGTGTTATTAAGCCCCGCCCCTGCGTAAACTATTTGGTCTATGGCGGCCATGTTTTTCAAGTTGTCCTACTAATCTTTTACGGGTATGTTTATTGTAGTCCCCCGGGGCTTCACGAGAAATTTGGTGTTGATACAGTCAAATTTCAGAAAGTTGTGGATAACACGCTGTTTTTCAGTTTATGCTAATTAGCGGGAAATATTCCCAGAAGAATTTTTATGGTCCCAGAGGCTTTTTTGTAGAGCACCCTAACATACACCTGTGTGAGAAATTTCAAGTCAATTGGAGTTACGGTGTGCGGGGCGTGGCCTCTCAAAGTTCTTTCAGTCGGGACTTCATAACAGCGCCCCCTAGCGGAAATTCAAAAAACTGTATAATAGCACACACACCCCGCGTGGTTGGGGCGCACGTTGTGTGAAATTTTTGCATGTCTGCGTGAAACGGTGTGGGAGGAGAAGCAGCTAGAAAATGTGAGGAAGAAGTCAGAAGAAGTAAGAATAAGTATGGTGGAGAGTAATAATTACGGGTCCTCTGTAAACAGAGGACCCGTACTTAATTAAACTGGTTGTTGTAGGCCTAAATGTTTTGGGAGGCTTTCATACACGGCTTATTGCAGACTGTGTGTGGAGTGGACACTCTATGCCTGCGTGCAGGTGGTTGCCATGGTGCTGCTGCAGCCGAGGCTTCGTAAGCGAAAATTAAAGTGAAAATGAATGACTGGCGGCTGCCACTAACATTCATGGAGGTTTTGGTGTAAGCGCAGGGTAATAAGTAAGACTTCTGCAAATGACAAGCTTTCTTTTCTGTTCTTTTCCGCGTAGTCTCAGTCACACACGGAAGACTAGTGAAGGTCGCGCAGCTGAGCTAGGAAGTGCTAGGTTCCGGTTTCTGCTTCAAAATAAAAGTCAGAATTGACTTGACGTTTCGCCGTTTTGCCTGTTAAATGATTTTAATGTGAAATTACGCTGTAGGACATGTTCCGTTTGAATTGACAGTAACTTAATTGTGAGCCATATGTATAGTTTGTGGTGTTTCAGTTGTTCTAACATTACTAGTTGATACAACAGCATTGCTGTTACAGCATGTGAAAAAAACACAACGTTTGCTAGGCCATGACCATGGACATAGGCCATGACGAGCGTTAATTGCGCAATAAAAAAATTAATGCCGTTAAAATGGGTTTGCGTTAACGCCGTTAATAACACGTTAAACTGACAGCAATAGTTTTAATCATTCAAACCTCTGCAGACACGTATTTATTTCATGGGGGAAAAAACAAGACAGGCGTTAAAGGTTTGATATGTATACATTATCGGACAGTTGGTGCGTCTGTTTCTCCTCCACTACTGATGCCCGCCCCTCCAGCTGCTGTTGCATTTCAGAGCAGCAACATGCTTTTTTAGTGGCGATTCTTTAAGTCAAACCACCTTTTCTTCACCTATGTAAATAAATTGCAACATAAAATTGTATATGCTATTTTATATCATTTGATCGATAACACTGATGTAGGCTAAACCTAAAATACACCAATCAGTTGGAGATCATTTGTCAACACAAACGCTGTTAACCGCAGTAGTTATTTCCTTCCTTCTGACGTTCTTTGATGCCGCTTTTAATGCTCCGAAATGAAACTTATTTTTATTTGTTCTACGTTCGCTGTTATTGTGTCAATTTCTACTTCAGAGAAGTTCCTCTTCTGTGCCATAATGTGCATATCCATGTCACAAAACCTCTGGGTGAGGCCTCTAAACTGAGAAAATGTAGGGGCTTGATATTCAAATTACGATTGTTTTCAGGCGCCGCATTTATCAATAATGGCCTGGCGTATGCTGAGATTGGCGAGATACGACTGTTTGATAAATCCCACGCGATATCTGGCGTAGGGCTGTATTTGTGCCAGGATCTGCACCAGTTTCCACGCAAGTTTGATAAATGAGGCCCAGTGTGTGTAGTATTGATGATTGATTGAATGAAATGTATTTTGAACAGGTAAAATAACAACAAAGGGTCATACAGAAAAGTACGATAATACACAAAATAGAAAGTATCTAAACTCAGATGTAGTTTACCATTTAGAGATTCCTATTGCTTTCTAAACTCAATTCAGTTTCATCCTTTTGAATGAATATACATTTTTGCAAGTATCTACCCCTGAAAGCATCATTTTTAATATATCTTTACTAAGAGTTAAAGAGGGAGGATTGGAAGAAGTATTGTGTTTTAGAGTAATAGTTAAAACATTTCACAAAGACTACACAATGCCAACATGGAGTGCAATTATGAATTAGGATTCCATTATAAGACAGGGCTGCAGCATTTGGCAGGGGTTGAGTGGTGTTATCTAGTGATTACCTTACGTAACACTGTTTGGCTGTTTGTCTCTACAGACACTCCTTTGTACGAGTCTCATCACAAACCATTAGCTGGATGCTCTTTGTCGGACATTTGTTCATTTAACAACCCGTCTGTCTCAAACTGTCTCTCTCCACAGCAATTATGGACTGGGAGGTTAGTTGATGACTGAGACAAAAAGAAATGCAAAGACAGAGACAAAAGTGTGTGGTCTTCACTGAATTTAAAGAGCACCTAATATGCTTTTTCAACCTTTATGACCTATAAACGTTGTTATAATGATTTATAGTCATGTTTAACCATACTAAAGTGTCAAATGATGACTTGCATGCATTTATACGTATTCCATGCTGACCGTCTGGGGTGGCTGTGCAGAGCGCTAAACACTAGGAACGCCGGTGTGAGTACCAGATCGGCTCGGGGTCCTAGATGCGCAATAATGACGCACTTCCTGTAAACGTTGTCTTTTAAATGCGCATGCGCGTCACTCAGTAGCCGGTGTATGATGTTATTCCCCGCTCTTTAGGTAAGTATTAACGATCTCCTATGGTTTTCTAATCAAAGACTATGAATAATAATATAATGTACAAAGATAAACCTTAGTCATACGCTTGTCAAATTACTGAAATGAAACATACGTTGTATACCATGACCGTTTGCTTTGATAAGATAATGTGTGGCTTTAGATTGATGGCTAACGTGAGCTAATGAACATTAGCGGGGGCTTTCATCAATATAGGATTAGTTTTGTAGGTGATAATTACCCTATCTCTATTAACAGGGAATTTTTTTTTTCTGGCCTTAATTCCGAAAACTGTCTTTGTTTATTTCATTTATTTTCACAGAAATGGAAGCGTTATACACTGAAGTGAAGCATTACCTCACTGAAAAACAACTGCCCCAAACCCAGAGGGCAGGAAGGCCAACATTAGGAAGCTCTCAAAGACCTACTTTCTGAAAGGTAAGTCACAGTGTGTCAGACGCAAATGCACATTTGAGCCAGTTTATCGGAAGTATTCTGTATTGGCGCTATTACTTTGATTTTTTCTTCCAAGTACTGCCAAAAACATTTGCTTGCATTTAACCTTTATTTGTAACTTGGCAATTTCACCAGATTTCCTAAAGCTACTTGTTGTCATAATGTTATCTAAACACAGATTGTACATACACATTCATAAATTAAGTAGGGCTGCCCCCCTAATAGTTGACTATAACATTAGTCGATCAGAAAGGTTATAGGTCAGACCAGATTTCATTGGTTGCTTGGTCACGGAAAGAAAACTCTTTAGGAAAAATTTAATATAAACAGACTTGAAACTTTGTAACTGCTCTTTTTCAAAATAATTACTACTTAGCAGCAGTCCAGGTTACTGTGATAGAACCTGCGGGTCGGCTTGAGTGTTTAGGCCATGATTAATTGATTGATAGATTTAATTTAATTTAATTTAAGTTCTACACCATGTACAGCATTGGGATCTGCATGGCATGTGGTCGGCCATACAAGATCTGCACAGGTTAATAATAACTCAAGTATCACTTAGCCACTCTCTACTTGCTTGACAAAACACCCATTCCTACTTATAAACAGACGGACTACTGGAACGGGAGGTGATAACATAAATTCCAGAATGCCAAAAGTTGTTCTCGAGGTAGCCCTCCACTCAACTGTTGCTGCTCCAAGTCCCTAATCTTATGTGTCAGTACATGAAGTGTTGAGGTCATACCTGTATAGACAGCCTGCAAAGTGTGTGGTTTGACTATGATTTAGTTTTTTTTCTTCTGCTCTAGGATATATTGGTACGGGGAGAAGAGGCAAGCTGGAAGGAATCTATTGTGACAGCTACGACGGGGGGTACTGTGATAACATCTGCCGTCCAAGATCATAGGTACATTTAAGTTGTAAATATGGAGACAAATCCCTGACGAGTCTAATTGTATGAAGTTGAAGGTCTCAAGATAAATACATCTGCACACCTCTGCTTCATTCAGATGGCATCCCCCCCCCCCCCCCCTTCCCGTCGAGGAGTGGACACTGGGCGTCAGTGCCCCTCTCCCTCCCCCCCTTCCCGTCGAGAGAAGTGGACACTGGGCATCAGTGCCCCTCTCAGCATTAATATTTGTATATTTTATGTAATTCAAATCAGTTCTATTTTTGTAATATAAATCTTTTCAAACTAATATTTTGCATAGGTGCTCTGCACAGTTTGGAAACCTTTTGATTTATTTGCCAGACGTGTACTTGTTTTTCAGCCTTAATATTTGTATATTTTATGTGATTATAACTCTTCACCTGCCGCCCTTTCATTTTTGTTTTTCATTCTGCCACGGTTCTAGTTCATTATGGCATTTAATGTGGTTTTAGAAATTCAAGTCTGAGTCTATGAATACACCAAGATTTCTGTCTTGGTGTGTGCTTTCTAACATAACAGCTGTGCACTGACTTTTAATTGTTCATCCCTTGCACCAAAGATCATTACTTCAGTTTTTTCATTGTTCAATTGAAGACAATTTTGGCACATCCGGTGTTTGAAGTAGTTATTTAGCTGTTGATAAACAGCTTTTTCAATGATTTTGCTTAAAAATGGTAAGTTAGATATGGTTTGATGACTGTTGTTTTCAGAGCCTGTAGGAATACACCTGTGCGATATCGCTAATGCAGGCCACATGAATAAAAAAATATATGATCATATACAAATATGTCAGTGTGTGTGCCCGTGAACTATTCCCATTGAGAAATGTTCTGCAGAGACTCAGTGTAAATAGTAGGCTAGTTTGCTGTTTGGACAGTCGATGGCAGTGCTGCAAGACACTACAGAAGGTGGTATATGTGTTTGGATAAGAAAAATACAAATCAGATTAAACAAAATCTGCTGTATTTTTTTATTTTATTTAATGAAGGTTGAATGAATGAATCTATTTATCAGTGATGTAAGACACTACAAATGCTCCAGGGGCTGGAAATTGTACATCAGAGCCACACCTTTACATTTTTTAACTGATAAATAACATTATGAAACTCTCATTATACACATTGTTTTTCAGTGTGATGTAAAATAACAGTGAACCCAGGGGATAGTTGTTCTTTTAATAAAATATTATTTCTTAAAATACATGCTAGAGTACATTAAACTAAAATACTCATTTAATGTAGGGGAGAACGGGGTAATCTGAGCCACTTTTTTTTCTCCCCTCTAAGCGAGCTAAAATTATTTATCACTCAAATTTACACATTTCCCATTAATTCAGGATGTTTCCTAGAAATGGGCATTAGCAGAATGTTTTCAAGACAAAGGGCAGTCAAAATATGATTGTTTTAAAAAAAGTTGTCATGTGGCTCACTTTACCCCAGCTGTGGGGTAATCTGAGACAGACCAGAAAAATCAAGGGGGTAAAGTGAACCACTTACTTTTTCCACTCTGAAACTACCATAACAACACATATTGTAACAGTTAGAATCCTGAAAGCTAGCCACACATTCCAGAACTAATGTCGGACTAGTAAGAGAATGATGGGGTTTGGTCAATTAAGCAAAGCAAATGTTCTAAACACTTGAAAGTAACTCTGAACAAAATCAAATACAACATATTATAATTCAAAAGGTTTTAATAAGATTCAAATGAAAGATAGAACCAGTTAGATTAGAACACAGTCTGGGGCTCAGAACACAGGACCCTTAGAGCAGTGGTTCTCAAACTTTTTTTGTCATCCCCCACTTTGGACAAGGGGGAGTTTTCAAGCCCCACCTGCCCCCATCGCTCCAACACAACGCTAATGCCAAGCTTAACATTTTCTAATTTATTGAACATCAAGTAACATCATGTTGTATACATTCAAACTCAATAACATAAAATAACATCAAGTTTAATAATAAATCAAATAAAAGTGCAGCTGTGTTATAACTTGCATCAAGTTCAATAATAAATCAAATAAAAGTGCCACTTTGCAATCTGTTAAAAAAAAAGGAGGAGCTATGCATTTGGCAAGACAGGGCAAGTGAACATGAGTTTTACAGTACTCCAGCATTAGTGGCTGCAATGAGCCTGTTTTGCACTGCACAGCTTTTCAAATCGGGGTTGCAGGCTTGACACTGCCACTCTTAAGTCATGCTCAATGTTCAGCTGAGACCTGTACTTCGTTTTGAGTGAAGCAACAGCTGAAAAGCCTATCTCACACAGATAAGATGTGGCAAAGGGGAGAAGAATGGACACAGCTCTCTGCCCGATGAGTGGATACTCCCTCTCCACTCCAAACCAGAATTAAGAAAGAGTCTGAGTGGTGAACCTCAGCCTCAGGGTGGAGTCAGATGTCAGTTCAATAAACTGGTCCTCCTCAGCAGACATGAAATCAGCAGGTGCTGCATATAGAATATAAATTAATAGGCTTACTTTATTTTTCATTGCATAATAAATACAAATAAATCTGTTTGACAACAATCCATTCCAGTTAGTAAGTAGCATTTACCACAGATAAAATGCATGTATAATATATGAGTATAATATTCAATAAAATGTCAAAATACCAACCTGCTGCATTGAATGGATCCATAACCCAGTTGTACTGAGCACTGTTGATTGGGAAGTATTTGTGAAACAGTTCTCTCAGGGAGGAGATGTGATGATGCAGGGGATCACTGTGGTGGCACCAGAATCGGTGGTTTCAGCAACCTCACCCAGGTTCTCAAAGGCATCAATATTTTGTTGGTCGAGGCGCCTGCCCCATCCCTCGAGCTTTCGGGAGAACGCAGTGATTTTGTCTGCCAGTTGGGGTATGTGCTTATCCTTGCCTTGGAGCTGAAGATTTAACTCATTCAGCTTGCCAAACATATCGCTGAGGTAGGCCAGCTTCAACAGGAATTGTTCATCACTGAACTTGCTTGCAGCCTCATGCATGCGCTCCTCCTCCAAAAAGATCCGAATCTCTGCCCTGAGCTCAAAGACGCGCACTTTGCCCCGGGAGAGCCACCTTGCTTCGCTGTGAAACAGCACGGCTGTATGATCAGCTCCCATTTCCTCACACAGTGCAGAGAACAGTCGCGCTTTCAGTGGTCGGGTTTTGATAAAATTTACCGCGCTCACAACATCTGTCAAAACCTCATTGAGTTCGGGGCTGAGCTGCCTTGACGCGAGCGCTTCCCGGTGAATGACACAGTGTGTCCAATGCGCATTTGGCGCAACCCTCTTTATTAGAGCCTGCAGCCCGTTTCTTGACCCTGCCATGGTCTGTGCACCATCAGAGCAAAAGCCCACACTTTTCCCATTTAAGGTTGTGTTCTTTGAGGAAACTGTCCATTATCTTGAACAGCTCATCAGCAGTGGCTCTATTTTTTATGTATTTGCAAAACAGCAAATCCTCGCACAGTGACTCGCCATTCACAAAGCGGACGTATGCGATGAGCAGGCAGTCTTTATTGCTGTCAGTAGCTTCGTCCACTTGTAAAGCAAAACGACTTTCTTTTAATTTGTCTACGAGTTGTTCCTCAAGATGCAATGTCGCATATATGTCGTTTGGCTTGTTGACATAGTGGCGGTTTGTTCTTACAAGTACATTTTTGAGAATGCAAAAGTTAGAGGGCAAGGCTCTTCAGTGGGGGGGCCGCTGCCCCCCTGTAGAACCGCCCCATTTCCAGAGGAAACTTAAAAGTGATGCACATGTTCGGAGTAGTGTTGCCACCCATCCCGTTTTTTCCAGAATTGTTCTCTTTTTTCACCAGCTGTCCCGGGAAAAAATAAATCTCTCCCGGGACACAATTTGTCCCGTTTTTTGGGGGGAAATGCCAAAACCTCATTTGATTTCCTTCGTTCAGTAGTTAAGGCTGTTTCACACGGGCCGAGGCGTTTGTTGCGCCCACTATGCATTCTCAATGGAGAGGCGAGCGGGCAGAGAGAAAGCGCAGCGTTCCGTTGTCAGGCGGCACGACAAGCGGGTAGGGGCGGTCTCAACTATCTCGGGGCCCGTTTCAAGACCCAGTGTGGGGCCCCCCACTTTTTTTTATTTTTATCTTTTATAAATAATGCTTGTGCATTCTCCCCGCGAAAATAAAAAAAAATATTGTGGAAACCATTTGGTTCATAGACGGATTATGAGATAATGGCCCTATGGGCCCAGACTCTTAAAGCCCCCCCACACACTCCCTATCCCTATTCAACAGATAAAGGGTGGATAGCTACTTTTTATGAACAGTATAGAATTTACACATAGAAAGCTTATTACTGTATGCGTGAGGGGGCCTTCAACAAGGTATCTGCAGGTTTCAGCATGTCAAATTTAAGACTTTTTAAGACCTTTTTAATACCACCTTGAATGAAATTTAAGACCTAAAGCACAATACATATAGACGATATTTGGGGGGTCCAGCTGTATTACAACCCAAGCATAGCTTGTGTGTCACTCAATGAGACTCATTCAAGTTTACTTTTTGTCTGTTTATTGAACATAAAGTGATACTCATTTATATCAGAAGCTAGGAAGAAAGTAGCCTCTCTCAGGGTATCTGCACATTTTAAGACTTCTAATGAACACCAATACCTACAAACTACACTACAGTATATGCTCTGTAAAGAGTTTTTTTTAGTTTGAATATCAAATATTCAATGCACTTTAGCTAACAACTGCTGTCTAATTACAGAAAATAAAAAATGTTCAGCAGTCTGAATGAAGACAATGTCCCCCCGCATTTACCATCAAATAAATATAAGATCCCTGTAAAGGCAACGTGAAAACCCATCATTACCACCTTTTCAACCTATTATAGAGCTGTATCAATTGATCTACATTTTCTGATAAACCAGTCACAAGAACAGTTTAATCAATAAAAAAATGTGTTAGCTGCAGCATGCAGTATTAGAATGAAATACAAAAATCTGGTAATTTATGGGGAAGAATGTCCTTCGAATTTTAATTAGCCTACTCATTCAATAAACAACAAACTTAGTCCATTAACTTTATTTTTCAGAACTTGTGGCAGAAACTATTTAAAAATTGGTTCCACTGGTGAATGATTTTGCACTTTCAAAATCGGGTAATAGGCTAGGCTACTGTAAAGTAGGCATAGCATAGGCTACTGTATACAGGTTTGCATGACTGGGGGATGCCCACGGGACAAGCGGTAATTTGCGAAATGTTTTATTTTCTTCATATTGTTGCAGGCGGCCAGGTTAATAAACTGCAGGTATTAGGGTTGTACCGATTGGTGATGGAAATGTAGGCTACTGTCTGCGATTGACGGGACGATCGGCAATAGTTCTTAACTAGCCGTCAGAGAGCGAGGGCAGAGTAAGCGACAGACAGAAGCAGAGACTCGCGTCTCACTGTGAGCTAACGGCAACGCGACCTGAATGACCGTCTGATGAGCAGCTATTAATTAATAAATATAGATACATAAACATTTTTACTAAACACAATAAATCAGTTTGTTTGTGTGTGAGTTGCGTTTGGGTCATAGCCTACCTACATCGCCAGCGGGCGGGTGGTTGCACATCTACGGAGTAGCGGCAGTGTGTGGTCGCGGGGTGAATAAAGCCAGCCATGATATTTGTCGTCCACCCTCCACCTCTCACTGAATTTATAAAAGCTGGGCATGCATTTCGCTGGGTAGTTCTCCCCTTTCTTGCTTTCACGCGACCGACTTCAAATTCGGAGGCAGGGGACACACATTCTTCTTCTATGCTACGTTTATATGCGGATCACAGCCACACACGGCCGTACTGCCTATAGCGTAGTGTCGGACTTTTAGCCTATATTGAGCAGTTAGTTAGAAAGTAGCCTCGCTACATCTCCTTCTCGGAAAGTCGCGGAAGAAAAAAAATATATAACATTGAATAGTCCTGCCCCGACAAATTTAAGACCTTTGAGTAATGGATTTAAGACCAGCATATCAAAATTTTAATGAATTTAAGACTTTTTAAGGCCTTAATTTTAGATACATGAATTTAAGACTTTTTAAGACTTTTAAGACTTCCGCGGACACCCTGTTCAAGGCCCCTCATGAAGCCCCTAAGACAGAGCTAATAATGCTTTTGTTTTGCACTTGCTTTTCTATTTTCCACCTACTAGTTGAGGGCCATGATGATTTATTTCCTTATTTTAGGCGATTGCTTGAGTGACTGAGCTCTTTGACAATGCGACATGTAAAGTTAATATCAGTATTTCTGGCTTAGGGCCCCCCTGAGCCCTTGGGCCTGGTTGCATGCATTTGTCTTCTCAAAGTGCACCAGATTAATGAATTTTACTTTAAAAGGTTGCATTTTTTTCTTCCGGGGGAGCATTCCCCTGGACCCCCCTACAAGGTCCAGAGTTCCCACCTCAGTCTCCTTATATATCCTACTGTAAAAAGCACTGTAGGTGTTTATGTTATTATAGGTCATTACACTGGTCAGTCTGAACTGGTAGCCTAATAATGAACGAGCCCTCCGCCCCAAACATCAAGTGTCCCCTTTTTTTAAATCGAAGGTGACAACCCTAGTTCGGACACGCTTGTTGTTGACGCAGATTTTGACCATGATTTTGACTCACAGTGCTATTAAGGTTATCTTTCCGTCTACACTACCTAGCCTACGCTGTGTAGCAAAGGTTTGCAATCTAAAAGTGTGATTAAAGCCGTTTTACTGGACGGTGGAGGAGACTGTGTGCAGGACTGAGAGACACCATCTGTCCAAAATGTAAGTAGTCCTATTTTTAAAATAATTATGGCCCATTGTTAGTTGAATGTCTGTGATGTCCTTTATCGTATCCCTCCTATAATAACCAACACTGACTGAAATGAGAGAATGCCGCTGGGTTTAGTAGTTAGCGTTAGCGTCCGCTAGCTTAACCGTTAGCTTTAGGCTAACCGTTTGAGCTGTGGAGTTTTTGGCAATGACTGTTTGTTGTCGCCTGCGGCTCGTTTTTGTGAACTCACATTAGACCTGCAATGAAGGTCCCTTTGTGAAAAACAAACATGATGTTACATTGAATGTGCCATGTTTTACAGATGTGAGTGACCTGACTGAGCCTGTGTTTGATGAGGTGTCCGTTGACCCACCCGGACCTTCTGTTCCATCAGAGAAGGACGTTTTCACGGTAAATACAGTTTAAATATGTCAGTCAATAACAGAATATGAACAAAGTATTTATGCATAAACTCCCTAAACTGGTAGCATACACCCTGTTTTACGTTTGTCTTTACAGGTTCAACGGAGGAATGACCTACAGCCCAGTGGAGTGAAAAAGCTTTGGTTGTAAACATGTACATGTAGAACAGGGCTATTCAACCTCCTTAACAAGTGGGCCGAAAAGGAAAACCGCTGGGGGTTCATGGGCCACACATACAGTAAAACATATAATGTCAATTAATTGCTACAAAAAATCGTACCTAAGGTAGTGTTAACTCAATAGATATAGTACTGCTAACTGGAATAAACTTGTCAGACGCATTCCTTTCTTCTTCACTTTTAATCGCAGCATTATAACAATTGTTGTTCTTACATATTTTGGACAATTCTTATGATTCAACAATGTTGTTGGAATCATCACAAAACAGAACTACTGTACATATGAGACAGTTTGAGCCTGTTTCAGTCAGTGAGAGAAATTGCACTGCCTTGATTTTGCTATTTCAGCATAGTTTGGCTCATAAGTTGTAAGGCCAATCCTGAGACACTCATGCAGCTTCATAAAGCAGCCTCATAGGCATGTATAAAACTGATTTACTGCATTTGTTTTATTTATCATATTACACCATGTATTACACATGAACCAGATTTGCAGACAACAATTTTCCTTAAAAAATAAAGGCAACCTCTCAAAAAAACAAGAAGGGTCGTATTCGGGTAGGCCTGATGTAGCATATAGAGGCCAAGCCCAAGCTTTAGGCCCGAGATGCTGTGCAGAGGATATACTTCTTGACGCACCTTTGTCCGGTATTGATGAATGAAAGTCTGAGTCTTTTTTGCCGTTTAAAACATTTGTTTCGTTAATTTTCACTTTCTTTAGCTACAAACTCTAAACCCAACATACAAACATAGACCGTGGGCCTGTACGGATTCTCTTTTTTGCATAGGAAATTTCCTTTCCTATCGAGATGAACCGGAAGTACTCGGCGGATAGGTGATTCGAATTCTCAAAATGCTTAGGAAAGGCATAGGAAAGGAGCCTCGATTCATCCTTTAATCCTCCTTTAACATAGGTTACTCCGGACCAACCTATGCGAAAGGAAAGGAGATAGTGGTATCCCATAATCCTTTATGGCGGCAATATTTAAAGCAACAAGCCACCGACGGAGTTTACCAACTCTACACGAATAGGAACGAGAGGTAAAACAGAAGAGAGGAGAAGAGAAGAGAGGAAGATTTTACTCGGCAAAAAAAAATATCCCCCCCCCCATAAAGATAATAAAGACCTCATAAAAGACCAACATCATAACAGTTATTTTCGTAGCACATCATTTACACCACAAGAAAATAAAATGCCAACTTCACATTTAACGAAGACTAGGCTACTGGGAGCAGTTAATTTCAACAACAACATAAGTGTAGCCTCTTTTTTTCACATGTGAATTGGGATTCAAGTGGCCTTAAATATTCCCCTTGGCCAAGTCAGCAAAACTCGCCGTCGTGCAATGACGTCGATTAGGAAAAGTGGAGTCCAATTCATTTGAAACAGTGCTGTCTTTTCCTATGTTCGATAGGAAGTGCCTTTCATCTCTCCTTAACCCCGATGACGTTTGGTGCGTAACGTGGGTTGTGTGTGTTCAAAAACTGTTTCAATGTCTGGGTAGCAACTGTGGAACCAAAGATTGGTTCCTACTTTATACAAGAGCGCTAATTGGCTCTTACATAGCATGTTACGTAATGTAATAGTTAACAGTAACCATAATGAGGCTGGAAAATATATCATGAATCATGTCAAGATTCGCTGGAAAGGCATTTACTTTTGTAAAATTAATTTTTGTAATAATGCTTTAGAAGGCTTGTCAGAGCTGCAAATGATCTGACACCATTTCAATATCTAGTAGAAACCATTTCAATATCTAGTAGATAATGTATCATTTGTATTGTGACCTCATTCATTATAAAGTTTTACTGTTAAAAAAATGGATTGTGTTGCTTACAGTCACTGTTCGCTACCTGTAGTAAAGGATTACTTGAAACTCACATTTTCATAGTCAGGATGTTGGACTAGATTTCTGACCGATCTTCATGCATAGAATTATACGTTTTTCATTTCAACCCTTTATTTCTCTGTAGATTTCTCTGATAAGACAGTATTATTACAAAAAGACCAACACCATCCTTAATAATAAAGCAGTTTATTCATAGTTTTGTCAGCTGGTAATAAAGCTCAGGTCATAGATGTTGCTGTTGTTGTTGCTGGTATCCCTGAAGAAGACCACCTGTCCCACCCAGTGAAAACGTCCTCCTCTGATGGAACAGATAGCTGTGTGAAGGTCTGGGTGGGTCAATGGACACCTCATCAAACACAGGCTCCCTCAGGTCACTCACATCTGTAGAACATGACACATCCAATGTAACATCATGTAGCTGACATGTATACATCATACATCTGTAGTTATGGCAAAGCTACAAACTGATGAGATTAGTTTTTTCTTCCATTATAAACAGGGCTGCCAAGTTTCCCCAAAAGTTTGGAGTGAGATTTTTTTGGCCGAGGGACCCAAAACTGTGTCCTCTTTCCCACCCAATAATTTTTGCTAGTGTCCTGCAAGTTTGCATATTGTTCATAATAAATCAGAAATAAAGACAATTGGAAAATGTGATAAAACATCAAAAATCTTATTAAAATAAACAAATTCATGAATTGCAAAGTCGTAGGACAGGTCTTAATTAAACATTGGGTGTGGACACATTATAAGTGTGGGTCTGGGGGTCCCCCCCCCCAGAAATGTTTGACCATTAAACACTTAATTTCCTGCATTCTGGTGAATTTTTATGAAGACATAGTTTTTTGTGCTGTGATTGGTGTCAGGTTGCTCTACAGGAGTCATTAATGAGAAATTAAGACCAGAAAAGTAGTATAATAGGAGATCTTTAACATCAATAAAACTGAGTTTCCTTTGGAGCTGGGAAGAGTTTTCGGTATTTAGAAGGTCATGAGATGGTGAGGGCACTAGGTCCAGATAGATGTGTAGCCTTACCAGTTTTCCAAGCATTCACTGGTTGTGACAGTCATCTTTTGGTGACAGGGACTAGAAAACAGGGTGGGATACATGGAGGAGCTTTGATGACATCAAGAAAGCCTTCTGTGTCTTGGCTGACTCCATAGGCAAGGGGATGGAGCCTCTAGAGCAGGGGTTCTCAACCTTCTGCAAGGTGCTCCCCCCCCCCCCCAAAGCTGGGTTATTGCAGTTTTTTTAAATCTCCTTAGAAGAGAAGACAATAGTAGCCTAAATAGAAACATTTAGAATAGATACCAATGTGGGTAACACTTTATAATAACTATCCGTTGTAACTCGTTGATAGATCATTAGTAAACACTTAATTAATGATTATTAATGATTTGTTAAGTGTTTGTTAGCAGTTTGTTAAGGATTTATAACAATGGTAGATAGTTAATAGCTTAATAATTGAATCAGTTCATCTGGGAGGTAATCCGAGATACCGACGAGGCTGAAATAGGCTATAGACTATACACAATGCATGGGCAACTAAGGGCAGCCCCATTTTCAAATATTTTTAAATAAACTCAATACACACTGTGCATGCCATGGACTTGAACGTGACGTGATCAGTTAATCTCGGATTACCTCCCAGATGAACTGATTCAATTATTAAGCTATTAACTATCTACCATTGTTATAAATCCTTAACAAACTGCTAACAAACACTTAACAAATCATTAATAATCATTAATTAAGAGTTTACTAATGATCTATTAACGAGTTACAACGGATAGTTATTATAAAGTGTTACCCAAATGGGTGATTAATTACGACTTAACTATGACATTTATGTGATTAATCGCGATTAAATATTTTAATCGTTTGACAGCACTACTATTTATTTATTAATTTATCTGAGGAGCCACTTCAACCCCTGGAATAGTAATCATCTGCAGTTTGGACAGAAGCTTGCAGGTAGGCGATTTTAATGTGAGATCTGAGCCTGCTTTGCCTTGCAAATAGGGATGGGAATCGAGACCCGGTTCCTCTTCAGAACCGGTGCCGAGTCAACCAATTCCCTGGAATCGTTAACATGCCTGCTTAACGACTCCGCTTATCGGTTCCGCTTGTTGCAAATGTGTCATGACTTGACACTCGCTGCTTTGTTTTGGTTCAGAACGCAGCAAACATGGCGTTGAGACAGAATCTCTCTAAATGTTGGTTGTTTTTCACTTGAAAAGACGACAATACGGCCACTTGCAACAATTGTAAAGTTTCCATTTCGTCAAATGACACGCGCACAAGCACGAGCGCAAGCGAGCAGACGGCGATCCTGACGGTTAAACATTTAAATGCAGTAGCGTACCGTGGGGTTTCAGTCAGGGCCTTCAGTAGCGAACTCCACCCCCCCGCCCCCTCCAAACACTGAGAAACGCACACGTCAGGTGCCGATACAGCCAACACAGCCACATACAAAATATAGGCTAAAATCACAGTATAGCCTACACACTAATGTATAACATGAAGCGCTTGACTGTTGATCTTCAATAACCACAGAGCAGCGCACTGCACACACCACTGTTGTTTATCCCACACCAGATAGACTACTGCACCATCACCATCAGATATTTCATGTCACTCGACAACTGTTTGCAAACGCATAAAGGCTGTTACATACTGACATTACATACTTCACGAGAACTCAACTGCCGAACTCCTCACCGCGGCGCATTGTTACCATGGTAATTTACTCAGTAGCGCCAGCTGATTTCACTTCGCTTTCCTCATTGACTTCAGACTGACCAATCACACAATAGTTCTCGGACAAGCTGCGAGAAGAAAGTTCGGCCCGGGTGATGTGTCGAGAACAAGCTGCGAGAACAGCTAAACAAGAGTTGAGAGAAGAAAATGACGTCATTTTCTTCTCGCAGCTCTGTCACCGAGAACTTTGTAGTCAGCTGCAGATATGACTTGACCCCAAAAAAATTCTAACAAAAGGTTTTTCAGTGGATTACAGTAGTATCAGATGTATTTAAAAACATACTAAAAGTTTACCAAAATCTGACCACTAGAAAGGCCCCATTTTCAAAATGGCCGCCGTCAGGTCCTTAAAGTGACCATTACTCATTTAAGTCCAGCAGATAGGTGCAATATATGAAGGAATTGTGGTTTTGATGATACACACATGAGCTTTGGCACACTGTTAGAGCATGCCCCAAGGAAAATGGTTGGCTAAAAGGCCATTGCCAATTTTTCCTATGGCACCGTCGGCGGCCATTTTTAAAATGACCGCCGACGGTCGTTATTTTACATGTAGCTTAGTTTCTAGACCACCTAGGATCTTGGTTCTGGCTAATCCTACATTTTCAAGGATGAGGAAGACAGTGGCACTATTTAAAACATGCTGGGAACTACTAAAGTACATATACCTGGCAGTCAGGGAGCAAAATTATAGTAAAACCATTGAATATTAGCGGAATATTACATATTTTCCTGAATTACAGAATTATTCCATGATTTGTTTATAGACCTCTTATGTTAACATGTCTATTCAAGAGCCCAACCAATACATTGGTTTTGCCTGTTTGAGCGGTGTAATTGCTATTGTAACCATGTAACCCACTCTGAGTAAACGACTCTTGGTTCCTAAAGAGCTTAGTGGTATAAACTGTAACCACAAAGTAAGTACTAGGAAAGGTAAGTTTCAAGCAGAAACTTTTACTCACATAAAGTTATATATAACACCCCAAATACATTTGCATAAACAGGAATGGACTTGCCTGATGCAGTTACCTCTGCTCTCCCATGTGACCGTAGTGACATCTGTCATACTTTTCTGGTTCAGCGTATGGTGGAGTGGTGGTGCTAGAACTAGTGGTGGTGCTAGAACTAGTACATATTGTCTTCAAGTAGCATAGTGCATTGAGGGACCATGGCCAAACTATTCAAGGTGGTGGATCCTATTGAGCCAGAAAGATCAGAGTGCCTTGCCAATGACCTGGAACAAATGTGTTCTGTGTCAGGAAGACACACATTCTATGCCGAAATGTTCATCTAATTTTGCTTTGGCACAAACCCCTACTCAACAAACTTTGTAGACCTCTTTGCCCAAGAGGCCAAGTACCAAACTCTGTGTCTTCTCTCTCTGTACAATAGAGTAAGATCCAAGAAAGCACAAAATATAACATAGACAATGTTAACCATGGCATTGCATTCGCTGCACTTGTCTCCTATAATTAGGTGTGCATTGAGAATCCCCTTTAGCACCAATGTGCAGGGTAACCAACCTGGTGAATCTGTACAGTAACAGACTGGAATAACTAGAAATGCATGTGAAGGGGCCTGTCCACTCCTTAAAAATAGAATACTGAGTTACATCCCAGACATAGATGCTCACAAGCAAGGTTGTGATGTTGCCCTTATGTGCAATTAGGATTTTCGTGCATTGGGGAAAGCATGTGAGCATGATGCTGACAATGAGGAGGATGCTAGGATGAATCAGAGCCAGTTTCACTCTCAACACTACTTTCCATGGTGTTGTATGGCACACACATCATGTACAACAGGTTGGTACGCCAGAAGGAGATTTCCAACACATGTTGGTCTTCCATCAGGCACAGCCAAGACCGGGAGACACCATAGCCCATATACCTGGGCATCATGATCCAATTCGAAGACCCGCAAACGAGCCCTTGTGGACATCCTTTTTGACCTGGTACTGTGTGCATTTCATATGATCCGGTGCTAGACATCTCTACAGAACTTGTGAATGTGGAGCTTGCCAGCAATTCAAGGTGAAGATCACTTACTTGTGATGTTTGTGAGATTTGACATTGAGATGTCAGCACTAAAGGTAATTGGCGCCCCTTTTGAGGATAGTGGGGGGACAGAAGCACATGTACAAGCTGGAGTTGCTACTGCTGGGACAATAGATCCCTTTCTGAAAGTCTCCAAAGTGACACGTACCTGACATGCTCATCAGGTCACAGCCAGCCTCCTATATCTTCTCCTGCAGAAGAACTACACTCAATGACCTGGAGGAGAGAAACAATCACACATCCCTAGACAGGTGCACTGAAAGAGCTGCGTCATGTCCCAAGTTTCACTTCTGATCCATCACACTGCAGCTGGAAATAGTTGATGAATGATCTCTTCTTCTTAGCCAATGCCATTGACTAGGCCCACAAGCAGATTATTGCCTCAACCCTGCAGCAATGCTAGCAAGAGAGGGAAGGGAGTTAGTAAATGAGATGAGCCATCCTGTTCCATTCTTGAAAACTGGCCAAAGTTTTGCACTGAACTGTTAACTTCCTTGCAACTGGTGTGACAGCACTCAACACTAAACACCCTACTGCACGTGGGAGATGATGAGAAGGACACCTTGGTATACCCTTATACCAAGGTGTCAATAAGCACAGTTGAAATGGATGTGCCATTACTGGCAGCAGCCAAATCCCTTAACATAAATGAGTTATGTGTTCTGGGAATTTAGATGCTCATGAGATGGTGAGGGCACTAGGTCCAGATCAATGTGTAGCCTGACCAGTGTTCAAAGCATTCACTGGTTGTGACACCGTCATCTTTTGGTGGCAGGGACTAGAAGACAGGGTGGGATACATAGAGGAGCTTTGATGACATCAAGAGACATTTCTGTGTCTTGGCTGTCTCCATAGACAACTGGATGGCGCCTCTAGAGTGATGTGTGTTATTGCTGTATGACTGCACTAGCAGCCAGGAATCAGTTAATCAGGCGCACAATCAGCTCTTCACCCAGAAAGGTACAATCATTAAGGGACCCCCCCAACAAAAGCAGCACTGATGCAACACAGAAGGGGGCTGCCATACCAAGCTGGCCAATGCTTGGGACAGATGATGCTTGCAGCCCCTCAACTCATGTCATCAGGTGAATGGGGGTGGAAGTGGAAGGCCACAGGTGGATGGAAAGTTCACTTGGCTGCACTACCAGGATCGATCAAGGCCTGTTGTGAACTCCTCTGCTGTGGATGCAAAAGGGATGCAGTGGACAGTGCAATGCCCTCTGCCACTGTCGTGGGCTGTTTTTTGTGTTAATTATTGTATAGTTATTGAATTCCCTGAATGCCAGATATATGTTTGCATGTAGTTAGTAGCATGTTGTCAATAGTACCTCTGCATTTCTCATTCCTGTAAAAGTAGGATTAGGTAAATTTTTTATTTTCAACTGATGTTTATGCAAATGTATTTAGGGTGTTTCATACAACTTCATGTGAGTAAAAGTTACTGCTGGCAATTTACCTTGCCTGGTACTGGAAAATATGTAGAATTCTGCTAATATTCAATGGTTTTGCCTTAATTATGTTCCCTGAATGCCAGGTATATGTACTTAAGTAGTTTCCAGCATGTTTTAAATAGCGCCACTGTCTTCCTCATCCTTGAAAATGTAGGATTAGCCACCAGAACCAAGATCCTAGGTGGTCTAGAACCCAAGCTACATATAAAATAATGTCGGCGGCCATTTTTAAAATGGTGCCATAGGAAAAATTGGCGATGGCCCTTTAGCCAAAAGCAATATCAAAGGTCAATATTATCTTCCAACATCTTCTGAATTGCTGATAATTGTGAATTTAGTTTGTTGGGTTTAGTATAATTCCACTTTTATACTCAAAAACATCTATAGAGGATGCATTGTGTATTACCTTACCTCTTACTGCCCATCTTGGACGCAATCTTGAAAATTATCCCTTTCTAGTGGTCAAATTTTGGTAGACTTTTAGTATGTTGTTAAGGACACCTTATACTACAAAAAACAGCTGAAAAACCTTTTGTTAGAATTTTTTTAGGGTTAGGTGTTTTTTTTCCATATATGCAGCCGCCTATTGTTCTTTCTTCTCGCGGAGTATGTAACAGCCTTAACACGTTACAAAACAAGCATCCAGTTATTGCAATAGGGTTCACCGGATGCTTGCGCAACTTCAACGGATTCAATTTAGTATAGCGACAATATTACCAGTGCGCCGCATTCGCTTCAATAACAAAAATGAAACATGCAAGAAGGGTCTTTTATGCCAAATATTTTGCAACAGCCAATCCAACCAGCATATTAAGAAGAAGTGTAGTTGAGAGTTGGTTCCCATATTATGCTTAGAAAGCGGCATCAACAATGAAAAACCGCATCACCTACTGCCCAAGTCCCAGCAATATAGGCTACAACGACCATAACAAACAAACAAAATGGTTTTAAAACCACACAAAAAACGTTATCTCTTCACAGATAGACACAGTCAAAAGTAACACTCACCCATCACTTGTAGAGGAAACCCATCCTCGGATCCTATAAGCCATTAAGGCTGTTAAAATCCGTGATGTGCCATGTTCCTTCACAGGTTTAAAAAGCAGACACGGCCAGCAACATACCGGTAACTTGTTCCGCTCGGTGCTAGTCATAGCGTCGTAGTTACAGTCAGTGAAGTGCCGCAAAAAAACGTTGTCAGCCCATCCAGCTTATGTGTATTCCTGTCAAAACTATATCTAAACTATGTTAAACGATCACCTTTAAAGGTCACATATTATGCTAAATGCACTTTTTAAATGTGTTCTAACATATCCATGGGTCCACGGTGTGCCTAGAGACTGCCAAAATATCAAAAAAATAACAATCTCTCCTCTTCTCACTCTCCCCCTTTCTGAAACCCCCACCCCTCCCCCCCAAAATACTCCAGTCAGAATTCTCGCCGACTATTATGTAATAGTCGGCACAGCCACATCCCCATATTTTCTTTATGTCCATGCTTCCGATGCATCCCCCCCACATTAGTAACCAGAAATTTCCACCATGCAGTAGTCTGTGATAACCCCACCCCCCCATTTCTTATTGGTCCACGGCCCCGAGATCCCATGAGATCCTCTGAAAAATTTACAACATGCCCTTAGTACAGCCTGAATGTTACATACACCAACACAGAATGCTTTTGCTCATACTCCACTAATTTATCTTAACCACAGCAGTCTATGCCTCGTTTTTAATAACACAACGGATAGGAAGCTACTTGTGGGTTTTTGCAAACAGTGAAACTGAAAGAAATGTTTTTATTGGTATTTTTGCCTGGTGTATAGTTATTTAGCTTTGGGACAAGTATTCAGCTTTTGCTCATAAAAACATAATTCTTTTACCCACACCAGTCTGGAAATGCCTCGTTTTTAACAGGACAAAGGATTGTAACTTAACAGTGTGGAAGTCAATTTTGAATATATTTTTTTCACTGATTTGTGTGGTACTTTTAGTTTATTTTATCGTCTGAGTCTTATTTTTAGCGTTAGCGCCCATGTAGCTTCTGTTGTAGCACCAAGTTTTGCTCATAACACGAAATACTCCCCACAGCAGTCTGAAAATGACTAATTTTTAGAAATCAAACTTTGAAGCTACTGTTTTCACTGGTTTTAATCATGTCAGGTCATGTCAAACTGTTCTCTTAGCTTAGCTCTGGCCCGGAGCCTCCGGGTAAACACTCGCAGTCACGACTCACGCAGTGTCTCTCTAGTATCGCGAGAGCACGGCAGAGACGGTGGGAGAGCCCCATGGACATATAAAGAAAGTCCGGCAGAGAGGTGGGAGGGGACAGCCAGATCGCACAAATATAGGTCATCCTGAGACCAGAGGACAATAGGGTATAGAGGCTTGCTACAATAAATGATCTGAACTGGTTTTTCAGCAAACATCTAAAAAAATAAGTATTAGGGACTACTTAGACCATATAAAATTGACAGCAAAGTGCATAATATGTTACCTTTAAATAGCCACGCTAGATCGGCAGCGGGAGCAGTAGTTTGTCTGAAAGCGATGGCCATAGTAGTTCACTCACATCACAATGCTAATAGCCCGCCGAAGTTTCAAACTTCGCTGATGACATCACGGGGGACTAGCGGCTGAGATAGAGCTGTTAAGCGGAAGTGGCGGAATTACGGGGCATGGGACCTATCGGCTGAAAAAAAATGAATGGGAGTCTATGGAAAGTAATCTACTATTTTCTGGTCCCAGTCATTAAATGCCTTGGATTACATATATGTTTTGTATGGGTCTAAATGATAATTTTTCATGTGAAGAGTTTGACGGTATGTTGTACGATTATTCGTCTAACGGCTTTTGAAAAAATTTTACGAGAACAACTACAAGTCTTGTCGCCTCTGTGACGTCACCTCAACACATTCCCTCCACTTCTCGACTGACAGTGCTAATGCTAATGCTAATGGCTGGCGTGGACAACGCCAACAATCTCCCCACTCGAGAAATTGAAACTCCACATGTCCACTTGTGTAGTGATTTTCGCCACGCTGAAGACTTTTGTCTTGTCATTGAAAGAAGGCGGTAAAGTGCATTAAAGACACAGCCATGTTTCTGAGCTAAGCAGGTGCCAGTGGTGGTGACGTATATCATAAGTGTCAAGAGCAGCGAAGAGCTGTGGTCCACAAAAGCGCTCTGCACAAAACCTGACCGTATCCAGCTTCTACTCGCTAAATTGTTCCATTCTTTGCACGAAAAAATACCATCTAAATCCATACAAAACATATGTGTAATCGAAGGCATTTCATGACTGGGACCAGAAAATAATACATTTCTTTCCATTGACTACCGTTGTAATTTTTCGAGCAGAGAGGTCCCATGTCCCGGAAGTAAGGCACTTCCGCTTAACAGCTCTATATCGCTGGGCCCTGGGGGCGGGCTGTCACTACACATCAGAATCTGATTGGCTGATGAGACATGCCAGTCAAATGTATTATCCAATAGGAGACGGCAGCTTCAATGAAAGGCTAGCAATACTTCTAGTGCAGGTCCCGCTGCTCCACATAGCTGTGATGCGTTTAGATGAGATCCATCCATCCATCTTCTACCGCTTGTCCCGTTAGGGGTCGCGGGGGGGGCTGGAGCCAATCCCAGCTGCATTGGGCGAGGGCAGGGTACACCCTGGACAGTTCGCCAGTCCATCGCAGGGCCACATATAGGGACAGACAACCATTCACACTCACATTCACACCTATGGTCAATTTATAGAATCCAATCAACCTATCCCCATTGCATGTTTTTGGAGGTCTGAGGAAGCCGGAGTACGTTTAGATGAGATATGCTTGGGAAATCCAGCTCAGCCTCACAAAAAATAACTATATTCCAAAAAAATTGTAATTATTATTGTAACGTACTGACATTTTTTTATTAAATTCATACACATTTAAACACAAATTAATATAATTTTAAACAACAAAAAAAATATATTATTTGGATTTTGACAGGGCCAGCAGAGAAGGCCCTGTATGGGGCTATTATTGTAGCTAAACGTTTGCAAATGTGTATTTGTGTATTTGCGATTTGTATTTGCGTTTGCAAATGCGTATTTGTGTATTTGCGATTTGTATTTGCGTTTGCAAATGCGTATTTGTGTATTTGCGATTTGTATTTGCGATTTGCGATTTGTATTTGTGTATTTGCGATTTGTATTTGCGTTTGCAAATGCGTATTTGTGTATTTGCGATTTGTATTTGCGATTTGTATTTGCAATTTGCAATTTGTATTTGCGATTTGTGTATCTGCAAATGGTTTTGTGCGTGTGGGCACAGATTTGTGTCTGCAATTGGATTTGCGATTTGTATTTGCGATTTGTATTTGCGATTTGTGTATCTGCAAATGGTTTTGTGCATGCACACAAAGATTTGTGTGTGTGTACACGGTTCTGTGTATAGACACATCTGTAAATTATATTAATTGTGGTTCTAAAAGCTCAAATAGACTAAGTCTTTTTACAAATCTCTTTTTACAAAGCCATGGAAGAACTGTAGCAAAAGTCACGTGGTGTAGCAAAAGTCACGTGTGAAAAGACAGACACGTTGATTGGTCAATGTGTTACAGTGGCAGGACTCTTATTTTGAAAATCCCTAAACCGGATGTAAACAGAGCTTTGGCTATGAACCCATGTGGGCTATGCATGGAGGTGTCGTAGAGACAGAAGGCGAAGAGTGCTAACGGAGACTGCAGTTGACAAAGCACTTCAACTTCAAGTAGTTTAAAAGTAAGTATTGATTAACAATTTTCCTTTTTTTTCTTTTCAAGAATCATTCGTCCCTATGTAAATCTCAGTTATATCGGATACGTTTGCAAAAAGGAATCCCCTTGTGAATGCGTGCCGTGGAAGGACCATATTAGCTTGATGTGAAACATCGTCACAATAATTATTTTAATACGCGAGTGAGAGTTTCAACACCGGCAATCGCTTCATCTTCGTCAGTTTTGTCCATCCAGTTGTAAGCCTTGGGTAGCTTCTCTTTTAAATATGTGAACAACAAGACCGCACAACGAGCTCCGACACCAACACACACACACACACACACACACACAATTACTTTTATTGTTCGCAACCACAGATTCTTGGAAGAAGGCAAGGTTTGTAGATGACAGGTTGTTATTCGCAGCCCCAAGGTACATTATCTGTATCTGTATCCGATATCACTGAGATTTACATAGGAACGAATGATTCTTGAAAAGAAAAAAAAGGAAAATTGTTAATCAATACTTACTTTTAAACTACTTGAAGTTGAAGTGCTTTGTCAACTGCAGTGTCCGTTAGCACTCTTCGCCTTCTGTCTCCACGACACCTCCATGCATAGCCCACATGGGTTCATAGCAGAGATGGAAATTAACTTTTTTGCCTACCAGCCACTGTGGCAGGTAGATTTAAAAATCTACCAGCCACTCGTCTTTTTTACCAGCCACTTTTTACACGCAATATCGTTTTTAATATATGCGTTAATGTTAAACAATACAATAGTAAGATTAGCTAATGAAAGTGTTTTTCATACAAATGTTTTCCATCAGAAGTCATTTCTACTGTTAGTAGGTGCTACCAAGGAACTGAGTTGCAAATGGTACTCTTACTATATATGATACACAATACACGTCATCTTTATTTCAAAACATTTTATAATTGAACTCCATATATACTCTGGGTTCAATGCAACTTTTTTCCCAACTGGCCAGCTTGGCCAATAGATCCGAGTTTTACTGGCCCCTTGTATATTTTCACTGGCCCTGCAGACACCTTTTTGTCATCATTTAGTCAATAATTATAATACAGTATTGACGTTAGCTTCAGATTTTTTTTTTTTTTTTTAGTTAATGATGTGAAATGTTGATATTGTGCATACACATAATATAAAACCAGGCAAACATATAAATGTGAAGCCTACAACTGAAAGTATGTGGAAGGAGTGGCCAGAAGTGCAGTACTTTAATGATTTATTTTATTCTTGAATTTCGGCAGTTTAATGAATAGTTCACCTGCAGAAGTCATGGTCAAGCATAGGGAAAAATAAGAGATGAAGGTCTGATCAGTCTTTGTGGTGTGGTATGCAGTGTTTATCACTTTCTCTATGCATTAGGGATGTGAAGGTGTCGACCCAATGACCGGTTTTCCACTTGCCCTCAAGTCGAATTTAAAAATAGAAATCTGAAAATCTGTTATGCCGTTTTATTAATGGGAGATGTCACCGTGCGAGTTCACGTCTGGTCGTGTGCGCGCTGCAGGAGCGTCACTTCTGCAAGGTGCGTGCATGAAGTAATCAGCTACACATAAGAGTCCGGTGTGGGACCATGTTTTCACTGTTGACAAAAAACAGTGCAGTGCAAAAGATGCAGCATAATGTTAAACGCTAGTCTGAGGCTATGGTGTTAAATCATCTAGAAACACACGATGCCTTCGTCCGAGCAAAGCAGCGTTTCAACATCAGATCTCACCAGTGAGCGAGCGAGCCGCCGCGCGGGGAAGAACTCTGTGGTTTGAGGCTCAAATAATAACCGAGGATATTCTCCCCGTTAGCGATATCGATGGGAGAGGCTTCCTTGTTTGTATGCGATCCGTTTGAATGTCTCGAGCCTGAATACACTGTAGCCTACAGTGAGCCGAGTCCCTCCGTTAGTTTCTGTTTCAGTCGACACAATTACAATCACCTCCTAAGCACGGACAGCGTTAAATAAAGCATCTAATTTGTATTACCATTAGGGCTTGGATGTAAATACTGTAACATAACGGCGGCAGCTCTGCTGCTTAAAGGAAAAGCGCAATTTTCACTTTATTTTCAGCACCTCAACCTCTGCTGTGGGAAGAAATAAAGGGGGCAAAGTAAGTCGATTGATTTGTCGACTTATGCCTCCACACGTCTCGCAGATAGTATTTCCTCGCGGAGCGGATCGCACCGTAGTTCAGTTCGACTAGAAAGGCAAAAAGAAACTGTGGGACTGTGCAGCACACTGGCATCATTGTATGTATTAAATATGCAAATTCGATCGGACCTGACTGTAAGGTATTACCCGACACAGTGGCGGGTGAAGTGACACAATTTACACGCCAGCACGCAAATCTACCCGCATTTGGCGTGTGGCGGGTGTTAATTTCCATCCCTGGTTCATAGCCAAAGCTCTGTTTACATCCGATTTAGGGATTTTCAAAATAAGAGTCCTGCCACTGTAACACATTGACCAATCAACGTGTCTGTCTTTTCACACGTGACTTTTGCTACACCACGTGACTTTTGCTACAGTTCTTCCATGGCTTTGTAAAAAGAGATTTGTAAAAAGACTTAGTCTATTTGAGCTTTTAGAACCACAATTAATATAATTTACAGATGTGTCTATACACAGAACCGTGTACACACACACAAATCTTTGTGTGCATGCACAAAACCATTTGCAGATACACAAATCGCAAATACAAATCGCAAATACAAATCGCAAATCCAATTGCAAACACAAATCTGTGCCCACACGCACAAAACCATTTGCAGATACACAAATCGCAAATACAAATTGCAAATCGCAAATACAAATCGCAAATCGCAAATACAAATCGCAAATACACAAATACGCATTTGCTAACGCAAATACAAATCGCAAATACACAAATACGCATTTGCAAACGCAAATACAAATCGCAAATACACAAATACACATTTGCAAACGTTTAGCTACAATAATAGCCCCATAGTCCTGCTGGCCCACCACTGTTTAAATGTCCGCTGCCTGTCTAGTCGACACCAGAATTGCCCATTGGACTTGTATGTGTGAGAATTAACGTGTGTGTAGGCATATGTGTGGGCTAATAAAAGAGGGAGAGAGATAAGAAGGTGAGAGCAGCATCAACCCTGTCTCATCAAAATTACGTTCCCAGAGGACTATTCGGCATTCTCAATTACGTTTGACTAACAAACGTATTTTGTCCGTGATTACGTTTTAATGAACATATCGCAAACAAGCTCGTTCTCAGCCTAGAACTGTTCGGGATTCTCAATTACGTTTGGCTACAAAACGTATTGATTACGTTTTAATAAACATATCGCATACGTTCGTTCTCAGCCTATTTTTTGCCATTTATTTACCTCTAGGATTATGTTTGGTTGAAGTGTGCGTTGTCTGGGCGGCTGCCTGAACTACAGCGCTGCAGGAAATTAATATGTACCATTGATCTGTTCGCATGTTTCTTCATTCATTCATTCAAACAAACTGGTGAAGGCAATCGACGTTCCGACATGGCCACGCCCCCTTTGGGTGGGAAACAAAGCGATTTTGACTATAATGCAAAATTGCGGTCCAAAACAGCACAAAAAGAAAACGATCAGAGGTAAATAAGTTACAATTTGACCGACAGACACAATGCTAAGATCCTTTACAACAACTCTGCCAGCTAGATAACGTTAAACTAGACTACGGAACTACACAGGGCTGCAGGGGAAATATTCTCGTTTATTAAATACCGGTGACGTCAGACGCACGCCCCTCTACAAACCAATCAATATCGAGGAATGAGAAAACGAGCCTATCGGCAGCCCTGAAAGATTATAAGATTTCTAGCGAGACCTATGTACTTTATTTTCATAATCTTGATATTGTGAATTCATATGATCTGTCTGAAGTCTGATAGGCTAATTCTCAAGAAATGTTCGGTACACAAATAAGCTACGTGCCAAGCTGTTGATCAACTGGACAAAATCAAAGATAGCACACACAGCTGACAAGAGCGCTCCCTCCCTCCGCCGAGTTTTTTTCCCAGAGCACATTTTTGTTGTCAATGGTTATCATGGTGACACAAATACGTCACACTTCAGCTAGTAAGTGCATAAACATATGTTTTGAAAACATATCTTGCGATAAATACATCAGAATATCATTAGGCTATATTCGGTCATTGGAAGTATCTGATCTCTAGCCTATTTGGTTAGTTTGCTGACGTATTTACCACCGTTGCTATGTAATCCTACATTTCCCATCATCCTTTAGGGCTGGGTGGACCCGTTCGACTCCTGTCTGCCAATTCAGGGCGCATTCCATTTACAACTCAGGGCCTCCGCCGTAAAACCACAAGTCAGACACGTTCACACTGCTGACACTTCCGTTCTGCCCCTTCATAAAAAAAGCACTTAACAGGAAGTAGGTTACATTATTCCCCTCCTCCGAAACGTCCCCGTTTCCACACAGAAACATCATAAGGGCCCTTAGGAATAATGGAACCATTTACAGAAACATGCTGCACTACCAAAAAATGAATAAAATAACTTAAATTGAACACATTCTGTATAGGCCTACCCTAAACCTTAAAGCATGTATCATTGTAGCCTACCCACTATTCTAGGGACACTATTTCTGTTAGAAAAATGTGTTTTATAGCCTTTGTGGTTGTATAATTTAAAGCTTCTGATCACATGTGGCGGATTATACATGAAATTATAAAACAATTAAATATACAGTTTAAAATGTCACTGAATAGGCTTCTTGAACTTACTAAAGCAGTACTCTACAATGCGTGTGTGTGCGTGTGTACGTGTGCGTGCGTGCGTGTGTGTGCGTGTGTGTGTGTGTGTCACATCTTGTAGCCTATCCTGACAGGGATTTGGTTGTTTTCTTTTAGTTAATGATATCAAATGTTGCTAATTGTGCATAGCCTACACATAATATAAAACTAGGTGCATATTGAATGTGAATCCTGCAACTGAAAGTATTTGGAAGGAGTAGGCCAGTTACTCAAATGGGAGTAGTTTAAAGATTGCTTTATTCATGATTTTGACCTTACAAAGGTAGAATTTTAGGCAGTCTTATGAACAGTGCTTAATCAGTGTTTGCGGTGTGGTGTGGCAGTGTTTATTATTTTCTGCATATGCAGTTGACTCAGTATATTGTCCCCTGTCTTAATGGTAAGTGGTCTTGACGGCGGTTTGTCCACCACACACTTGGCATGATATACAGGTGAAACTCGAAAAATTAGAATATCGTGCAAAAGTTCATTTATTTCAGTAATTCAACTTTATAGGTGAAAATAATATCTTATACAGACTCATTACATTACAAAGTGAGATATGTGAAGCCTTTATTTGTTATAATTGTGATTATTATGGCTTACAGTTTATAAAAACCCCAAATTCAAAATCTCAGAAAATTAGAATATTACATAAAATCAATAAAAAAAGGATTTTAAATACAGAAATGTCGGCCCTCTAGAAAGTATAATCATGCATATGTACTAAGTACTTGGTTTGGGCCCCTTTTGCATGAATTATTGCCTAAATGCGGCGTGGCATGGATGCTATCAGCCTGTGGCACTGCTGAGGTGTTATGGAAGCCCAGGTTGCTTTGATGTGGCCTTCAGCTCGTCTGTATTGTTGGGTCTGGTGTGTATCATCTTCCTCTTGACAATAGTCCATAGTTTCTCTATGGAGTTCAGGTCAGGAGAGTTGTCTGGCCATTCATGCAGAGTAATACCATGGTCAGTCAACCAGTTACCAGTGGTTTATGGTCCCGTGGGCAGGTGCCAAGTCTAGCTGGAAATGGAAATTGTCATCTCCATAAAGCTTGTCAACAGACAGAAGCATGAAGTGCTCTAAAATCTTCTGGTAGATGGCTGTGGTGACTTTGGACTTGATAACACAGTGGACCAACAGCAGCAGATGACATGATACCTCAAATCATCACTGATCCAAATGAAATGTTGCATTTAATTTGGAAATCAAGGTCCCACAGTCTAGAGGACGAGTGGAGGGGCACAAAATCCAAGGGGCTTGAAGACCACTGTCAAGTTTCAACAGTCAGTGATGATTTGAGGCACCATGTCATCTGATGGTGTTGGTCCACTGTGTTATCAAGTCCAAAGTCACCACAGCTGTCTACCAGGAGATTTTAGAGCACTTCATGCTTCTGTCTGTTGACAAGCTTTATGGAGATGCTGAATTACTTTTTCCAGCAAGACTTGACACCTGTCCACAGTGCCAAAACCACAAGTAACTGGTTGACTGACCATGGTATTACTGTGTTGATTGGCCAGCCAACTCTCCTGACCTGAACCCAATAGAGAAACTATGGACTATTGTCAAGAGGAAGATGATACATACCAGACCCAACAATACAGACGATCTGAAGGCCACTATCAAGGCAACCTGGGCTTCCATAACACCTCAGCAGTGCCACAGACTGATAGCATCCATGCCACACCGCATTTAGGCAATAATTTGTGCAAAAGGGGCCCAAACCAAGTACTTAGTACATATGCATGATTATACTTTATAGAGGGCCGACATTTTTGTATTTAAAATCCTTTTTTTATTGATTTTATGTAATATTCTAATTTTCTGAGATTTTGAATTTGGGGTTTTCATAAGCTGTAAGCCATAATAATCACAATTATAACAAATAAAGGCTTGAAATATCTCACTTTGAATGTAATGAGTCTATATAATATATTAGTTTCACCATTTAGGTTGAATTACTGAAATAAATGAACTTTTGCACGATATTCTAATTTTTCAAGTTTCACCTGTATTGATAAGAGATTTATTCTTGTTCTTTTCATACGGGCAGCGACATTCCACCTGTGTATCGCGCTGGACCTGTGGTGTAGCATTGGGCGAGGAAGCCTTGACAGCGCCCTGATTTAATCTGCAAGGTTAAGATCTCTCTATAACAGTTTTTCCAATGACTCTAGCCTATTTTGTTCAAACTGCCTTTGTATTTCACATCCCTCGATTAGCACCTGTCACTTTCACATGGGCCTATTTTAATTAAATATTCAGATGATTCCGCAGATGCAAGGTGTGTCAGTTCTGTGTGCAGTTCACGGGACAGTTTACAGGGACAGGGAACAGGTGGACAGTAGTGTTCGGGCATGGTAGGAGCTACACACCTCTTAAATGTAACCAAGGTTGGGAGATGGATATGGATTTTGGGAGGACCAAGAGGACTAGGCTAAATCTCCATTCTGGGAGAAAAGGTTGAGTTGATGGAGGGCTACAGAAACCTGGGCATTTAATTAAACAACAGACTGCAAATGTAACATGGAGGTTGTGCATGGAGGGACAGAGCAGACTCTACTTCATGAGCAAATCCTTGTTAACCTGTTTAAGCCCAGTTGGTTGTGGAGAGAATGATAATGCGCAAGCTGCTGAAGATGATGGACAGCATCACCTTCAGCTATTTGACCACTACAGAAAGTCATTCCTGATACAATCCACAATAACTGCTGCTACAATGCCACACTTTCCCTATGGCCTAGTATTTCCCTATAAATAAGGTACATTATCCATCTATAAGTCCATCCATCCATGCAGGTATATTTAAACAACGCCTATGCATATGGGTTCTGTAGGCTATTATAATCTCTGAAGGACACACCTTTTGGTTTACTATTTCCACAAGAAAACAAATGAGCAAACAAAAAGCTTAATTTTCCATATTGGGCCTTCAAATTTATCAGAAAATCAACCTTGCGGTAAAGAACACCAACTGAATACATTGCTGGAAAGGTGCTAATGTTGAGAGTGTGAAGATTGTACAATTTTACATTTAAACACACCTACAATTCACCACCATGCTTTTGATTAGATTTAATTTATTTGCACAATAAAAACAACAAAGAACATTGGCCACAGAAATATAAAATATAAAACATGTTTTAAAAAGCAACATATTGTGCAGGTGAGAGATATATATAAAAAAGTTGTGAATGATATCTTACTTCAAAGATCATTTAATGTAAAATACTGAAGAAAATAAAAGTAATTTAATCCACAAGGTTATACAGAGGTAAAACGACAAGCAAAGTGGGCATATGGTTGTAGTTTTCCTGCTTATTTAACTGTAAAGCCCGCCTAAAACTCCTTATTCGTGATAACCATCAATCTACATCGTGCACATTTACTGAGTGACGATTGTGTTGCATTTCTCACAAACAACAATGATCATCTCACAACGATTTATGCTCTTCGTAGCTCAGGGCTGCCGCTATAGGCTCGTTTCGCGTCACGTGACATTCCTCGACATTGATTGGTTTGTAGAGGGGCGTGCGTCTGGTCTGACGTCACCCTTCATCAGGTCGGCAATACGTCATCTAGACGGAACTCTCGTGGCAGTACTCAAAGACAGCGCGATCATTCAAAATAAGCGTTATAGCTCAAATCTGCAATGTCCTGAGCTGTTTTGTGGTTTACAAAGTAAAAAACAAACATCATGGTTTTATTCCTTTGCCATGCCCCCAAAAATTCCCCTAAAGAAGGGCTGTATGACAGCAGGAAGCTCCCGGCTGCGCTCTGCATTCAGTGGGAGTTTGCTATCTAAAGATCAATTAGTTCACGTGTAATCAGCTTACATAGAGACTCAGTGAGGTGAATATATAGCCTACATCAGGGCATGATATCTCTGGCCAATGGGTCGGATCATTGCGCCAGATTGATGCTGAGAGACTAGACACACAAATGGTTTTAGATTGATCAAATTAATCATTTATAAGTGTCTTTAACGTTATCTAGCTGGCAGAGTTGTTGTAAAGGATCTTAACATTGTGTCTGTCGGTCAAATTGTAACTTATTTACCTCTGATCGTTTTCTTTTTGTGCTGTTTTGGACCGCAATTTTGCATTATAGTCAAAATCGCTTTGTTTCCCACCCAAAGGGGGCGTGGCCATGTCGGAACGTCGATTGCCTTCACCAGTTTGTTTGAATGAATGAATGAAGAAACATGCGAACATATCAATGGTACATATTAATTTCCTGCAGCGCTGTAGTTCAGGCAGCCGCCCAGACAACGCACACTTCAACCAAACATAATCCTAGAGGTAAATAAATGGCAAAAAATAGGCTGAGAACGAACGTATGCGATATGTTTATTAAAACGTTATCAATACGTTTTGTAGCCAAACGTAATTGAGAATCCCGAACAGTTCTAGGCTGAGAACGAGCTTGTTTGCGATATGTTCATTAAAACGTAATCACGGACAAAATACGTTTGTTAGTCAAACGTAATTGAGAATGCCGAATAGTCCTCTGGGAACGTAATTTTGATGAGACAGGGTTGGCAGCATAAAGCAAAGCAAAAAGGTTTTCTTGACCGCTGCCTTAAGCCCCGCAGTGTTTACTCACGTTCGTCAGCTGGTTTGTTTCTTTTTCGTTCCGTCAGCTGTTCTGCTGCCTTTACGCACGGTGGGTGGAGACGAACCCAAAACAACAGACAGCGCGGAACTCGGCGGTGATAAGGAAATAATAGTCTACACTTAAGTTTAACAATAAACTTCATAAAGACACACTTAAAATAACGATCTATGCCCATACAAAAAGCACTGACTTGGATAACTTGATGGAGCAATCGATGTGCAAAAACCATCCGGCACATGTGTCTGATGACGGGCCGTTATATTAATAATAAACAGCGGGCGGGCTTATAGAAAAGGCGAGAGCCTTTTTCTTTTTCCTCCCGTCAGCTGTTTTAACGCACCCGTTACGCACGGTGGTTGAGACGAACCCTACACCACAGGAGTTTACAATAACACCATTTAAAGTCTGTAGATTTGCCCGGAGGATTTGGAAAGTGGCCAGATTTAGCTCAAAATGCTACCTGCGATTAATGTGCTGTGCAGCCTGGACGCGAAGTTGTGTGTGTCTGTCTCCTCTCTGCTCTGACTGCAGGCTGAGATTACTGCGGGGAGGCTACTGAGACTGAGAGACTAACCGCCCGTGAGTGCTCGTGAACGGGCAGCGGCTCACGGCAGCAGCCGCTGACAATTATTTATTTTTTTAGAGATTATTATTATTTTTTTTTTAAGATTATTTTTTTCTCATCCCGTAGCGTAGCCTCATCTATTTGATTGTTTCACTTAATAAGCTTATTAGTTGAACAAGCAGACTGCATTTATTCTTCTCATAAGGACTGTTTTCTTCAGTGTCATCATTGTAAATATATTCAATTTCTTCTTAAAAGCAGAAACAAGGTTTTACTCAAAGACATCTCGAATTTCATCTTCACAATCTCACAAAAGTATTCATACCCCTTAGACATTTCCACGTGGATAAATCACACGTACATTTATTTTATTGGGATTTCATGTAATAAACCAACACAGCATTGCTTATAATTGTGATGTGGAATCAAAATGGTACATAGTTTTGCATTTTTTATATTTAAATAAATAAAAAAACTGAAAGGTGTGGCTTGTAAAATAAGTTCAAGTGGTATGAATACTTTTGCAACCCACTGTAGATCATTTGACAACAGTTAGCCAGGCCTGTGTGTGTTAACCATAAGCAAACCTTTACCTATTTTCTGTCACTGTGCTTTTGTGTTGCAGTTATCAAGAACTGGACGAGAAAGGACAAAGTGTGTTTGTGGAAGTGTCCTGGTCAAAGACCAACTGACTTCAAACTCTTTAAATAAAGCCTCACATATTTTCATTCAACGCTGTGTGCATGTGTATTTATGAATTTTAAAATAATTATTTTAATTATAATATAATTGAAGTGTAATAAATGATGAAGCATTTTCAAATAGTAGATACAGAATTATTGAAGAATGATGGATATTGAGTTATCTAGTAAGCTGCTTTCCCTCTCAAAGGCAGGGTTCCATAGAATGCCCTATATATATATATATATATATATATATATATATATATATATATATATATATATATATATATATATATATATATATATATATATATATATATATACGTAGAGCAGCAGCTTCTAAGGCATAAGGATTGAGAAACATTTGGTTCAAGGCCTTGAAGAAGCATCCTGCACCTTCGATGCTCCAGAAGCACCTCGTTCCTGACCTGGAGAAAGTATTATTGTACAGGGACATGAGCTGCCGGCGGCGCGGTCTGCGACGCCCGGGTCCCGAGTTGCACCGGAAGGCTTGGCCCCCTAATAACTGCTTGCAGTTCTAGTTTAGTTTATGCTCCTTCAGCCAAGGTAAGCCATCACAGAATATAGATAAAGAGATTTGAGAGGTATAATACATTTATTATTTACTGCACACCAATGTTACAAACTGCAACATACAATTTCAAATAGTTACTGTCGTCGCCTGGCACTCTCCACGGGAACACCTGCAAGTACAATATGTTGTTTGTTAATTGATTATTGGGCATTTATTGTACATACACTATAAGATTAGCAAATGTATTCAGAAGTACCTGATCTGCATCCAAAGTATGAAAATGAGACAACCAGTGGACACTCCTGGACAACACCTTGACGACTTCCAAGTTGGGGGTCTGGTACAGTGGGCTGAGCTTCAAGATGTCTTTGAGTAAAACCTTGTTTCTGCTTTTAAGAAGAAATTGAATATATTTACAATGATGACACTGAAGAAAACAGTCCTTATGAGAAGAATAAATGCGGTGTGCTTGTTCACCTAATAAGCTTATTAAGTGAAACAATCAAATAGAATATACAGAGAGTTCTATGTAGTTTAGGATATCTTTAACTACATTAGCATGAGTAGATTCTTCATCATACCTCTGTTCCTTTTCTTCTACATGGTTCTTTAACTACTGCATGTGTAGGTCACATCGTCTATCTTCCAGGGTCCCAGGTTGAGATGAGAGGTTCAGGCTCAATGTCGCATTAGCCCTCAACACTAGCATTCACTCTGGCATAGGCTGTCTGTAATGCTGTAATACAGAGATATTCTGTTAGGGTATAATATAATTCTTAATTCAGTGGTTATATTTTGTGTGATCGTCATCAAGGTAGCTAGCATGACCTGCTAAAAATAAACATTCGGTAGTAGGCTACTATGATAACAATGTTAGCTACGTTAGCTTCAAACACTGGGCCTAGGGCTAAATGTTAGCAACACACGCAAGTGAAATACACTGTAGTAGCATAACTAAAGCTAATGAGACAGTAAAATGTAACGTACAGCTAAGCTGATAAGTGACTTACATGATCGGCAATCAGCACGGGGTCGGTGAAGTCTGAAGTAAAGAAAGGCAGCTCCAGCCAAGAGTACCTATTTGCAGACCTATGGAGAAACGGAGCTCCACCGGAAATACGAAATTTGTTCTTCGTTTTTTTTACTGGCGGCGATCACCCAGCGTTTCTTCTTCTTTTTGTTTTACTGCCGGCGTTCACCTAGCGGTGAATAATAACAAGACACAGTTTCCACCGGTTATGGTGCTAGTAGACAGTAAAAGACAGTAAAATTCATGGTTTTCGACCAATGAAATGACGTTCGGGGAGGGACAACGCCTTTGACCAATGAACGAATGATATCTTTCTTTAATAGCTTTATAAAGTAATTGTCAACATACAATTATATGAACACCCTTCCATTTTACAGATGGGGCAAAATACCATGTATATATTTAAAGCTTCGGGGTTGTTGGAAAAAGTTGAACTTTTATCTTAGAAGTCCTGGAAACAAATGCTTGTCTTTTCCTCTTAAACAAAGCTGTAAATAGCCTTTACGTAGTGTCAGTTGGAGCCTTGTTGCAGCAGTGCAGGCTAATGCTAACTGTGTTCGGATTAATAAACCTATTGTATTGTATGTAGCCTATCTCATTCTGCGGCTGCACGCGATCGTTACTGTTCACTTGCGTGATCACAAAGTCACAGACGAGCCTCGTTAAATAGCCTAATATGAATATAGAAATTATATAATAATTAAAACTGTGATCACTAGAGGACAATGGGTCTGGTAAAATCAATCAGGATCTACAAAGGAAACTGTCACTCCCCATTTTTTAAAATGTGTTGTTTATTTTAATGTGGTGTCACTTTTGTGTTTTATTTATAAGAGTTTATATTTGTATGTGATTGACCTACTTGTGATAATTGTGAATTAAAGAGACGGATTTCGGAAGATGTACACAAAGCTTCGTTGCTTCATTCATCTTCTACCTCAACATCTACTTTTTACCACCGTCCTGGCCACTTGGGACCCTTAACAAACTGTCTTATTTTACTGTCTGCTAGCACCATAACCAGTGGAAACTGTGTCTTGTTAGGTGAACGCCGGCAGTAAAACAAAAAGAAGAAACGCTGGGTGATCGCCGCCAGTAAAAAAAAACAAAGAAGAAATTTCGTATTTCCGGTGGAGCTCCGTTTCTCCATGGGTCTGCAAATAGGTACTCTTGAAGCCAGCAGCCTTCTAGCCAAAGTTACTAAACTCTTCTTTGGAGAAATGGACGCTGCAAATGCTGGAATTGTTGGTGACTCGTTTATGATTCACCAAAAACGTGGTCCACTGCGGCAAAACAACTCCACGGCAGTTTTAAAAATAATGCATAGAGCTGTTAAGCGGAAGTTCGTTACTTCCGTGGCATGGGACCTATCGGCTCGAAAAATTACAACGGTAGTCAATGGAAAGAAATGTATTATTTTCTGGTCCCAGTCATGAAATGCCTTCGATTACACATATGTTTTGTATGGATTTAGATGGTATTTTTTCGTGCAAAGAATGGAACAATTTAGCGAGTAGAAGCTGGATACGGTCAGGTATTGTGCAGAGCGCTTTTGTGGACTACAGCTCTTCGCTGCTCTTGACACTTATGATATACGTCACCACCACTGGCACCTGCTTAGCTCAGAAACATGGCTGTGTCTTTAATGCACTTTACCACCTTCTTTCAATGACAAGACAAAAGTCTTCAACGTGGCGAAAATCACTACACAAGTGGACATGTGGAGTTTCAATTTCTCGAATGGGGAGATTGTTGGCATTGTCCACGCCAGCCATTAGCATTAGCATTAGCACTGTCAGTCGAGAAGTGAAGGGAATGTGTTGAGGTGACGTCACAGAGGCGACAAGACTTGTAGTTGTTCTCGTAACATTTTTTCAAAAGCCGTTAGACGAATAATCATACAACATACCGTCAAACTCTTCACATGAAAAATTATCATTTAGACCCATACAAAACATATATGTAATCCAAGGCATTTAATGACTGGGACCAGAAAATAGTAGATTACTTTCCATAGACTCCCATTCATTTTTTTTCAGCCGATAGGTCCCATGCCCCGTAATTCCGCCACTTCCGCTTAACAGCTCTATTGAGGTTGAGCTCATTCAGTCGTGCCATCTACCATACCGTCCTCTGTCTCTGGGCATAAGCGGACCCTTGTGAGACTGCGCTCATGTGATTGGCTGAAAACGAGGAAGGTAACACTTTACAATAAGGTACACAAAATTGTAGTAGCTACTACATAGATATGTGTTACCTACTACATAGGTTTTTTTTGTGTTACCTACTACACTCAACAAAAATATAAACGCAACACTTTTGTTTTTGCTCCCATTTTTCATGAGATGGAGTTAAAGATCTAAAATTCATTCCAGATACACAATATTACCATTTCTCTCAAACATTGTTCACAAATCTGTCTAAATGTGTGATAGTGAGCACTTCTGCTTTGCTGAGATAATCCATCCCACCTCACAGGTGTGCCACATCAAGATGCTGATCTGACATCATGATTAGTGCACAGGTGTGCCTTAGACTGTCCACAATAAAAGGCCACTCTGAAATGTGCATTTTTTTGCTTTATTGGGGGTCTGGGGACTCAGAACCAGTCAGTATCTGGTGTGACCACCATTTGCCTCATGCAGTGCAACACATCTTCTTCGCATAGAGTTTATCAGATTGTCAATTGTGGCCTGTGGAATGTTGGTCCACTCCTCTTCAATGGCTGTGCGAAGTTGCTGGATATTAGTGGGAAGTGGTGCACGCTGTCGTATACGCCGGTCAAGCACATCCCAAACATGCTCAATGGGTGACATGTCCGGTGAGTATGCTGGCCATGCAAGAACTGGGACATTTTCAGCTTCCAAGAATTGTGTACAGATCCTTGCAACATGGGGCAGTGCATTATCTTGCTGAAACGTGAGGTGATGTTCATGGATGTATGGCACAACAATGGGCCTCAGGATCTCATCACGGTATCTCTGTGCATTCAAAATGCCATCAATAAAATGCACCTGTGTTCTTCGTCCATAACAGATGCCTGTCCATACCATAACCCCACCACCACCATGGGCCACTCGATCCACAACATTGACATCAGCAAAGCGCTCACCCACACGACGCCACACACGCTGTCTGCCATCTGCCCTGAACAATGTAAACTGAGATTCATCCGTGAAGAGAACACCTCTCCAACGTGCCAGACGCCATCGAATGTGAGCATTTGCCCACTCAAGTCTGTTACGGCGACGAGCTGGAGTCAGGTCAAGACCCCGATGAGGACGACGAGCATGCAGTTGAGCTTCCCTGAGACGGTTTCTGACAGTTTGTGCAGAAATTGTTTGGTTATGCAAAGCAATTGTTTCAGCAGCTGTCTCAGTGACTGGTCTCAGACGATCTTGGAGGTGAACCTGCTGGATGTGGAGGTCCTGGGCTGGTGTGGTTACACGTGGTCTGCGGTTGTGAGGCCGGTTGGATGTACTGCCATATTCTCTGAAACGCCTTTGGAGACGGCTTATGGTGGAGAAATGAACATTCAATGCACGAGCAACAGATCTGGTTGACATTCCTGCTGTCAGCATGCCAATTGCACGCTCCCTCAATGCTTGTGGCATCTGTGGCATTTTGCTGTGAGACAAAACTGCACATTTCAGGGTGGCCTTTTATTGTGGACAGTCTAAGGCACACCTGTGCACTAATCATGATGTCAGATCAGCATCTTGATGTGGCACACCTGTGAGGTGGGATGGATTATCTCAGCAAAGCAGAAGTGCTCATTATCACACATTTAGACAGATTTGTGAACAATGTTTGAGAGAAATGGTAATATTGTGTATCTGGAATGAATTTTAGATCTTTAACTCCATCTCATGAAAAATGGGAGCAAAAACAAAAGTGTTGCGTTTATATTTTTGTTGAGTGTACATAGTTTTTTTGTGTTACCTAACACATTTTTTTTTTAAGTTATCCAGGCTGACCTCGTCATCGGATGCCGACTCGTCCAGCCAGGTCTCAGTCATGGCGATGATGCATATGTCTCTGAAGGCCCTTTCCATTTGGCACCGGGCGTGAAGGAGGTCCATTTTGTTCCGGAGGGAGCGGACATTCGAGAGGATGATGGAGGGGAGAGGAGGCCTGAAAGGCCGTCTCCTTAGTCTGCTTCGGACACTCCGCGTCTCCCTCTTTTCCTTGGCCAAAGCTCTGGTGGGATAGCTACCGCCGGATTGATGTTACACAGCGGTGAGCTACGGTGGAGCAGGAGTTCATCGTGGCCATAGGTGAGTAACCCGTTGACAGTGACAGGTTTTAGTGCGAGGCTATCGCAGATTAGCCATACAGGGGTTCGAGCATAGGGGTTCGGTCAGCTGAGTAGCAGCAGCTGATTGGCTGATCTAGCATCATCAGAGTTTAAAACTGCACCCAATACGTACAGCCGGTGACAGCTATGGGGTTCAAGGTGAAGCCAGCAGCTACTGTGGTGCATTTGTATTTAGTTTTATAAAAAATAATACATTTCAGGTCATCTACATCTCAAATGTGCACATACTTAAAGCCACTACAAGTAACATGGCAAGTTGGCGTCCCCTTTGGACAAAAGCAGGAGTATTTTTACGACGCCCGCTGTCACAAAGCTGTTTTCGAGCTCGTGCCAGGTGCGCGAGTGTGAACTGAGAAGGGCGCAATATAGTGCATGTCTTTGTGTGAGGACTCTTTTCGGCTCTGTGAGAGTGGTTTTGACACAGTGTCAAATGCCAGTCAGTGCTACACACACCTGATTGCAATGAGTTGATGCAGCAGCGTCACCTAACTACTCTCTCTCACGGAGCTGAAAGATTACGTGTCCTCACAGAAAGCGAATGAACGAGAGACGGCAGTTAGTATGGATCACGATGAGGTAATGTGTTTGTGTTGTTGATGTAAATAATGACTATTTCAGATAATGGTTATCTGATGATGGTGAAGCAAAGCAAACTTTGTGTTAGTACCAACCGCTCATTCATTTAGGAGTAAACACTGCAGTCTAGTTTCGCTCTCGTAAAATTGTATACACGTTGCTTGGCAACGCCCTCGTCCCGCCCGTAGCCTATATCACTCTCCCTTTTAGCTTTTCTTCATTGCATTCTCTTTTTTTTCTTTGATGGTTCAGCCCTGTTATCAGTCATTATGACGACAAATAACTGTCTCAAACAAGGCTCCCGCTCCCCTTCCCTCACCTGGAGGGATAGGCTTCTCAAATTGCGTTGCTGCTCCACACTGAAATCTGCGACCAATATGGATATGTGACCATAGAGCCTGCACGAGCGAACAGAAAATCGGACTGGGTGTGCGACCAGACCAAAAGCAGTAATAAAACTATATACAAACGTCTTTCTTTGCACTGATGGTCTCGTTTGCTGTTAAAGGTAATTTATGATTATCAGAGGAAACATGAGGCTGTTTAAAAGATATTTAAATGTTACTCGTAGCCACTTTAAGACATACAACATATTTAACAGAAGGTTCCCAAGTTTATTCTGAGAATATTATGCCTCTACATACATGAATTTATCACCTTTTCCCAAAGTAGTACAACTATTTCTAGTACATTTCCAATTGTCTTCTCAGAATCTATAATAAAGGTGATGGCTTACACTATAAAAAAATATTTTGAACTAGACTAGAGTTATTCTTAAGCTTGTGATACTGTTGTTTGTATGAAAGGGGCTTTGATGAATCTAAATGTGCTCTGCTTCACAGATTAGGCCTTTTGTTTTAGAGAGAGAGAGAAAAAAAGACGCCAACAAAGACAGGAGAGAGAATCTAATTTTTATCTCTTCCGAAGGCTTGGAATGTTGTGAATCTGAAGGTTGTGTTGTGATTATAAACATGATGTTTGTTGATCTGATGCTATAAAAAAAGTAGTTTCTGCTTTGATGGAAAGATGCATGACTAATCCTCTGTGTTGAGTCAAAATATTACGTAATGAAAAGATTCCCTCACCACCTTCCTTCCACCACCCCCTCCCCCAGTTAAAGATACAATGCCACTTTCTCTACGGCTGAGTGACAACAGTAACCATGGTAACTGCTCGTTAATTGAATTAAATATAGAAAAAGGAGTGGGTGGCTTTAGAAACAGCTTTTCATAGGGCTCAACAGTGCAGCCGGAAGTAAAAAAAAAAAGTCCCATTCATTTTCTCCATGGGGATTTGATTATTAGCCACAATGTCGTAACCATCCAAGGCAGACTTACAGGCTACCCAAGCATGAAACCCTGGTATATGCTCTGGTAGATGACACAAGTTTGCCTGATGTCAACCTCGTTTATAGAAAACATGTTTTGTTAGGGATCTCACTGAGAAGAACTACACTACCCATGATCCTAGAGCGTCACAGCGACGTCTCTGATTGGTGGAGCCTGCGGATACTAGGGGTGGGAAAAATAATCGATTATTCGATGCATCGCGATTCTCTCTCGAAAGATTCTGAATCGATTCAGATAAGTTAATAATCGAAATAAAAATAAAAAATAAGTTGAAATAATTATAATAAAAAAATTATTTGATTATGATTATAATTCAGTTCGGCACCAAGTTACACGGGGCACATGTGGCCGACATTTTGAAGAGGGTAGCAGAAGAATGGCATCTGAATTACAAGGAATTAGTTTTAGTCACAGACAATGCTTCTATTAAAGTCGTTGCTGCAGCACCCGCCCTTGCCACCCTGCTGGTACTTCCTGCACCACTGCGCATGCGCACCAAAACCATGTGCGAGTTGTTTACTAAAAGTGGCGACAAAATGGATGAGAGCAGCAAACCTATATGACCTGCACCGGCTGGTATGGTCAGGGCAGGCAATTAGGACCCAAATGCAGACGTTTTAAAAGAAAAAGGTAATTTATAGCTCCACCAAAAATAAAAAAAAAACTCAGGACGGCAAGACGGCAAAAAGGCAAAAGACAGGGAACACGGGTACCACAGAAAACGTCAACACGTAACAGGACAAACCACAATGCAAGGACAAAGAACAAAGGAATGACTAGGGGTATATATACCAGACACAACAAGGAACAGCTGAAACACATCAGAGCGGGGCCAGTAGTCAAACAGGAGGGAAACTTGACAGGACATGGGGAGACAAGACAGACATACCAAACTAAAACAGGAAACACAAGGACACAACCAAAACAAGACAAGACACATAAGACCATGACACCGGCTTCGTTAAAAGCTACAGTATGGCAACATTTTGGGTTCTATGAGGTCGATGGGAAGATCAACAAGACATACACTGTGTGTAAGTTGTGTAGAAGTAAACTTAAACACTTCGGAAATACCACCAACAAATGAAATGTCCCGAAGCGGTGCCGGTGGAAAAGCTAAGTTCCGTTTTTTCACATTTATTGCATTAAAGTAAATTAAATTAAATTACAGGTGAACATTTCCAATTTCTCCCGTTTTTGTCTAGAAACTAATGATGGGGACAGCGACAACGGAGTTGACAACATGAGTAACGTGGATTCAGAAGGTAAGCTACCGTAAAATACAATTCAGTTATTTTATAGCTTGGGGATAAAAACTGTTCAGGAGTCTACAGGTGCGGGTCTTAATAGACTAATAGCGCCACCCAGAGGGCAGCTTAGTAAACAGGTAGTTGCCTGTAAACGTCTGGAAGCTGTATGTTTATGATCCCCTGTGCTGATTTAATAACTGTCTGTAGTGCTCTCTGTATCCACGTAGGTCCTACTGTACAATATTTTTTAAACTTATGCCACTGAAGCCCATGCTCTCTTTGGAACAACTATTGTGATGACTTGCTGGTATAAGTTGACACACCATGAAGGGTTGGGCCGTATAAAGTTTTTAATAACCGTACCCTGGTATCACATCAGTCATACACCTAACTACTATTGAGAAGGGAGGAGAATTGTTTAGACATGTAGGCTAATGATAACACTAACATTTTCCTTTTACAGAGCCAGCAATGCCTGACTCTGTGGCCTCAGGACCAGATGGTGACAGATCACAAATTGAAACACAGCTCGCGGGATCAACAACACCATCAAGACGCCAAGGATTCTGGTCCCGGTCCTCTGCAAGGCCTACCTCAGGGAGGATGACACCCTTCTTTGAAGCCCTCCTGAGGCAACAGAGGGAGGAAGCCAAAAAAGATCGGGAATGCATTAAGTCAATTTCCACTGCAGCGGAGTGTTTCGGACGCTGTGCACAAGCAGCAGAGAAACAAGCCCATGCATGTGAGGTTATGGCCAATACATCAGGGCAGGGCTAGTTCCAAACACCACATTTTGCCTCACACAATGAGCATTATTCACACAACCACCGACCATCAACATCCTACAGCCAACATCCAAATACATCTACTGACACACATAATACCATGTCATTCACATCTTACATTAATTTAGATTCTTTAACTAACACACGCTACTTTTGCCTTGTAAGAGCCAGATTGTATGAATGCACAATGAACCGTTATGTGTTATATATATTATAATAAATTACAGTTTATATTACTTACATTTGATACAAGTGTATTTACAGCCAAAAAGTAATTTTTTGATATTGAATATTTTTAGGCCTGATACTTTTTTGTGAAGATGCTGTTGTTGATGTTGTACAGGGATTCCCAAAGTGTGGTGCGCGCACCCCTGGGGGTGCATGAGCTGCTGCTAGGGGGTGCGCGAGATGAAAAATGTAATGGCGGTCTGATCATTACACAATCCATATTGGTCCGAGTAATTTAATTTTAAGGTGGGGGTCAAATGTCGTTATAATGGAAGTCAATGGTACAAATCGTGTAGTGAACAGACCCAGTGTAACAAAAACATCTCACACAGTCAAAATGAAGTGGATATGGTTGAAACTCAGAATATCAAACTTCATTGTAAAACACACCTCCTTACCAAATTTTATGGCAATGGGACAATCACAGCCAAAATTATCTCAAAAATGTAACCCCAGATACACAAATCTCCACCAACAGGGCATAAGGGTTAAGAGATCATTTTCCAAACATTAAAATGACACGTGTGGCCTCTGCCACAATCCTAATATATGATAAATAAGGAACGGAAGTTAACCTCTATTAAATTAAACTCTCCACCAAAAGGTGTCCAAACAATTACACATTTAAATATCACAATTTGGTGTCACACCATATGACATTGATTTCTGGGACTAAATCTATTTAATCATAGCTCATTCATAATAGTGTACCTACACTTTGAAAAGAACTTACTCCCAAATAGACATCTGTAAGATAATTCTGTACTTTTTTGAGAAGATTTGCTTTTTTTATCCTTAGTTTTATTGAAGTTTGAAATGTGAGAAATGGGTTTGGGACAGTCACACCATATGAGCTTTTTCACGTTTGGTTGAAAACTGTGAAAATGTGAGTGATATATAACATTAATGTTCATTTTTTAGTGCTACATGCTCTGAACAACATAAGAACATTTCTTGACGAATAATTTCTTTAACGCTCAGAACCATGCAACCCCCCCGCCCCTGCTCCTACAGCTCCCCCGTCGGCAGCTCATTTCTCCTCCTTGTGACTGGTGATAACCGTCAGGACTTCCTGTAATTGGTCCGAAAGTCTGAACCATCCAAAACCTTCCCTCGCTCTGGACACTGACCCAACCACGGTTCAGTAATCCGGACCGAGAACACATCTTTAGGTCAGATCGGGGTCCACCGTAGGTTTCAGTCATTTAAGTTAGGATCAAACCGAAAAGTCTGGGCCAAACTTGGTAGGTGTGAAAAGAAACATAAAAACCATTAAAGGGAGGGATGAAGAAATCTGTGGTGAAATGTCATTGGGCCTATATAACTAATTGTTAATAAAGGGTTCCAAATAACTTTATGCTAAAAATATCATATGTTTTTGAACTTAAACAATGTGTAAAATGATTTGGCTTGGTTTCATGCACATTAAAAGGTCAAACCAAAAGTATAACCTTTATCCTTATGAATATGTTTACAGTGCAAACATTGACACTTAGATAATGAATCAAACACAAACAAAAAAAGATGTCTCCAGTAGATATGAAGGGCCTGAAAGGCAAAGTGAAAATGTCTATGTTTTTCTGTGTTCCTGAGCTGATCTTGTCTGGACGACATAATTAGGCCTGATACAATAACTACTAATAATCACTAGTATTTAACTTCATTTATTTCTTTAACTCACCTTTAACTTTTTGTAAAAGTTTTTTCTGGTTTTACCAGGTTAAATTCCAGTGAATCTGATTCTGGGGTTTAATAATGGATTTCAGTTGGTATGTTAAGGGTGTTAATTAATGAGAATCCTATAATATTCTGAAAGTTATGCTATAATTATTGAAATCTCTTTGCATGTTGAAACTTAGACAGGTTTAACATAATGAAGTGGGTTTACTGAAAAGGTAGAGAAGCGATGGCTCAATACTGTGTATATATTTCAAACAAATGTCTGATAAATGATTGACATTGATGGTAGTTTTCAGAAAAGCGAGCTGACATCCTCATTGTCTGACAGGAGTTTGGCTCCATCTAGTGTCCTAGTGACTCACTGACCGTCAGCCCTGCAGTAAGCCTGTTGGTTCAAAAAGAACATCATTTCACTGATTGTGCACACACTTGTCTGATCAACTGCTATTTAAACTCAGGTGTGTCTTGCTGCCCACTTCATAATCATTTTGTGTGTCGCTCTGCGTTCTTCATATGGAAGCTCTCAGCAAGGTAAAGTGACTCCCTTCTGTGTCAACAGACAGCATGGATGTGGCTTATGAATGGTTTGGAAGAGTGATTTCAGAAGCTAAATTAGATTTTGGACCATTTAAAAATGAATAATGCATGTAGTTATTTAGTTGAGGACTGTTGTTCATTCTCTCATATCTCACTCCTATTCATTACATTATATCAATTGAAATGTTTTTGAAGTCTGAATCACTTCAGAGTACACAAAAGCAAAGATGTGTTTTCAAGAAAAAAAACAGGATATTAGAGGGTCTGACATTTTGTACTGTCTAAATGGTGATGAAGCACTTATCAATTCAGTTTAAGAGAATACACTCATGCTTGGTGTAGAAATTTCAACTGATTTTAGCAGAAAAAATTATAGCTATGTTATTTTGACATGGTTTTGGACCTTTTCACTTGGTATAGCTGGTAACACCTATAACATTTCCCTGTCCCTTCCTTTAGCTCATCTTTTAAACATTTTATTGAGCAATAAGTAGATATCTCCATGTGTAGAGACAACTGGAAGCTGGAACTTTGTTTAATATAAAGTTGAACACTTCAACAACAAAAGTTTCCCAGAATTCCTGTTACACTTTTTAAGGTTTTAAATTGCTCCAATCAACACGATGTGGAGGAACTTATGTCCTTGCTGTACCTCCATTCTTGTAGGTTGAATATGGCAACACTATCGGCTGTTGACCGACCGCCAGCAGCTCACCCAGGACTGAATGCAGGGGACCCACATGCTCGGCCCCACAGCGGTGTGCCACACTCTGGACAGCAGGATCCAGGCCCGTACAACCCCAGCCAGGATCCAGGCGCTTCATCATACCATCCCCAACACCACTTACCTGCCCGGCCTATGTTTTATGTCCCTGCTCCACCTCCACCCCCTTTCCTCCACTACCAGTGGCCTATGCCCTTCTCCTATAATCCCTTTGCTGGATTCCCAGGCATGGGTGAGTCTTGTAGTCTTTCCTTTTGTATAATGTAAAAATATATTTTTCTAAATTCAGCTTGTAGAGATTGTGTGCTGCATACTTGACTCAAGAAGAACAGGTTGTCAGAATCCAAACTGAAAGAACAGCTGACTCAAAACTGTTGCTGCAAAAAGCAATTAAACTTGACTCAGCAGATTTGAACACTTCACTCAAGAATTTCCTTTTGGTCAGGCACTGTCCCGTAATGACATGTGGGAATCACTTTAGTTTTGGGCCACATCAATGTGAAATGAATTGTATCGATTACATATTAATATTACCTGTGGTAAATACCAATAGACTATTTAAAAGTCTGTGCTGATATTTCTGACACATGTCACCTGACGGGAATGAGTTCCAGTTTACTTTCCCCTGAGGCTCCCAATCTTGCAACCTGTGATTTTATAGGTTTGCTGATATCGGCAACGCTTGTCACGATCCGTTACCTGGACGTATTGTGTCTGCTGAATTTATTCAATGTTAATACACAGCCTAGGCTCTGCAAACTGGTATGTAAACAGGGACGAACATAGCTAGCAACACGCCTGGGGCCTGTTGCATAAAACTAAGATAAGGGATTAACCTAGGATATTTCGGTTATACTGGCTTGCGTTAGCCATGATCTGGTTGCATAAAAGCAGAGAGACCTAAGTTACCATGGAGATTTATACTTTACGTTTAGCCTGACTCGGGACCAGGCTAAACATAAAGGATAAACTTATTCTGTTGCCTGATTGGTTCAGCCAGCTGTCACTCTGATCTGAAATCAAGGTGTTTAACAGTAATTCCATGATGTTCTGTGTACTGCTTTATTTTCATTAGCCTGTTTTTAAAGTACCACATAAAGCATTGTCATTTAGTGAAATAGTTCTTATTTTTTATTTATTTAACCTGAACCATTTATAATTAACTTAATTATAATTAGATTAAGATGAAATTATATAAATTATAATATTTATGTGATAGTCTGGTCATATTGCAGGCTATATTTATACAATTGATTATCGATGGCAGATGACGTTGCAAATGTGGGTCAAATAAATTCACTTTGTACTTATAACCATATACAGGTGCGTCTAAAATAAAATTGAATATCAATTAAAAGTTCCTTTTTTCGGTAATTTAATTCAAAAAGTGAAATTTAAATATATTCTAGATTCATTACACATGAAGTGAAATTAATCTAGAATAAACATACTTTTCAGAAGGTCGACATTACTGTATTATAAATAATTTTTTTGATTTGTTTTATGTGATATTCTAATATTGAGATACTGGATTTTTTTTTTATTCAATGATCAATCAATCATCCAAAAAAAGGCATGACATATTTCACTTTGTAATGAATGAGTTACACTTTTTGTATGGACTTTCCATGATCGAGTTTTTTTTTTTTTTTGGCATTTTTATGCTTTATTGAAAGTGTAGAGACAGAGTTGGAATGGGGCAGAGAGGGGAGTGACATGCAGAGAACGACCGCGGGCTGGAATCGAATCCGGGTCCGCTGCTGGCCGAGGCCCATGGGGGGGACGCCCTACCAACTGAGCTAAGAGCGCCCCCGATATTCTTTTTTTGAGATGCACCTGCAGACTGCTCACTGGAAACTATTTTAGCATTCATCAAGATCATTGGGCAGAGAATACAGGTCCTCTAGGAAATGACCGGCCCCCTCACTTATGGTTTAAACTAGCAAGGCATTGTGGGAAAACGGGTCATCTTTTCCATCAGTAAATCTGTGTTCGATCTCTGGGTCTACTTCTGAAAGTTGTGGGCTGGCACTTAACAGAATGACTTACACCTGGCTTGACAAAGCAGCCCCTTTTCATCATTTATGCAACTGACTAATCCAAAGTGCCCAGGCTAGACTTTGTCAAGGCTTGCTTTATCAATCATCCTCGATATCTTTATTCCACTTTTATGCAACAGGCCCCTGGTAACGGAGCCTAGGCTGTGTATTAACACAGATTCTTTTTTCACACGGTATGTTTGGATTGTGATGATCACTGATTTTGACAACAAGCATTTGCCAGTACAACCCTCTGAAAACAACTATGTCTTGTTTGTGCACTTGATCTATAAATGATATATACATGGGTGCTGTTAATAAGCTAGTAGTTATTGGAGTTTATCACAAAGTATTTTTAAACTTGGTTTATTTGTTCTTTCTCCCAGGCTACGGTATGGTCATGCCTCCATTCCCTCCTCCCCCCTACATGGAGCATCCAGCCTACATTTTGCCCCACCCTCATATGCAACCAGTGGATTACAGGCGCTTTGTTCACCCCCAGGTCCCGGCCTACCACCACCCAAACCAGGCCCACAGAATTCGACCGGCTCATACTGGCCCTGTTCGAGAGACTGTGAACTGTGAGGTCCAAACTGAACCCACACAGAGGGGCGTAGGAGGTTACGCTGAGGGAAGCCCACTCGTCGGTGCAGATTCTGGGCATGGAACCGCCGCAAACTCTCCATCCTCCTCAAGCTCTGGCTCCCAAAAACAAGGCTCTGCTGAAGTTGGGCACTACACCTCACCCGACGCTAATGCAATTAGCAAACATGACTTTATCATTCTACATCCTACAAGGGAAAAGGCCGTCCAATCATGTACCGAAGGAACGCAGACAAGCGACAAACACGGTGTTGGTCAGGAGAATGTTCCCCCTTGTAGAAATGTTCACTGCAATAAGTGGTCAGTGGATTCTCCAGATGGCATGGTTCCTGTGTGTAGTTCTTCTCAACAAGAGGATGAGGTTGTCAAAGAGAGGCGTGTCTCTGTTCCTGACATCCTGATGAGTTGGGGTGGGGGCACACCACAGGCAATGAGGCTGAAGATGGCCAACGCAGGGCTGCCTCACAATGACCACAAGCTGCTATCTTATGAAACTGGAGTGGAGAATGAAAAGTCTGTTTACCAGAGTCCAGAGAATGGTCAAGTGGTGGCGGACGGTGAATACACTAATGACGATTCTGAGGGTAACTTCAGTTCTAAGAATATTGAAACCCTTTTCAAGATTCTTAAACTGCCTTACGCTGTTGAAGAATATCTCTCAGAGTCCAGAAGAGAGGCTTCGGTTGGCTCTCCAAGGCACTGTCCACCCACCAGGGATGAACTGCTGCTTTCCCTGAATGATTCCCAGAAGCTCCCTGACAATGAGCAAGAAAATGAGACGAAGCCACACGACACTACAGAGATCATTCCCTATGAAATGTATTTAAATCACAGTCAGCTTAAGAGAAGAATGAATGAGTCTGTTTGGTCTGTGGAGGCCCTATCCCCCTTCTTCCCCACTAAGGATTGGCTGCAGCAGAATGGCGTGTTTGATCCTGAGGTAATCGTAGAGATGACGGAGGAAGCTGAAAATGTTACTCCGACAAACCAAAATATTAGACCTATTGAGGGACTGAGTCGGAGTCGCAGGATTTCCCCTTCTGACTATGTTTCAATGTCAGACAGCTGGCTGATCTACAGCACCCCAGCTGAGAAACCAACGCCAGCAAAGAAGCCAGATACAGAGATCGAAATGGATGCCTCTGAAAGGAGGGAACCGAGGTCTGGCCAGAGCATGGCTCCTTCACAAAAGGATCCCTTAACTTCCCCACCTTGTCATATGCCAAGTAAACTGATTTTATCCACCGCTACTGAAGAGGACATGGACGGGTCTACTGAACCAGAGCCTTTTGAAGGCTCAAACCAGGAATCTCTCATCATTATAGATGAGCAACAGGAGCAAAGCACCCACACTCCTGAACAGGAAAAAACTCTCCTCTTGAACCGTTCTTCAGAGAAGAACTCTCCTACAGGCCATCTGATTGTAAAGAATGGAATGGACATAGAATTAGAGGATGGGCCATGTGGGAATGGACGAGTCAATGGAAACCAGAATCTGTGTGTCCCATCGGCTGACCAGAAGATAGCTGAAGTGTCTCCGTCAAAGGCCCATCTAGTGGACTGTGGTGTCCAGTGTACTGAAATCCAAGAAGTGAAGTGTCCATCATGTAATAAACCAAACGGCAGCATGGGACCAGTGAACAGAAGACCTCCTTTTAAATATTCAGGTGATCTACTTAGTTTAACAATGATATGTAAGGAGCCCCTTTGCCTCTGGAGGAAAAAATGTGTTTTGCTTTAACTATTAAATATATTTATAGATATGAAGAAATCAAACGATGGCACAGCTGAAGGATTCTGCCCAAATGGGCACATGCAGGGACCACAGAACAACAAGAGGCCTGGTTATTGGAAGAAAAGGGGTCAAGGTAATGTACAATGGATGTAGACAATAGTGTGCTGTAATCAGGTCAAATTCAATAGGTTTTATTATGACCAGACAATCCCGTTTAAACATTTTCTATAATAATTATTTCAATTCCAATTGCGTCCCATAATAGGCTTGTATGCAAAACACAGATATGAAGAAATTGTTTAAAGTGAAGTTACATTTCAGGAATAGGACTGAGAATTTGATGCCCAGTCATACAACCTCAAATGAGTTTAAAGTTTAAACTGGACATTTTCTGAAAAGTTAGTCATGCCTTTAACATTAAACAAGTAAAATGTGATACGTGTTTAATATTCAATCCAAACCAAAGGTGTCAGCACTTGCATACCTGAATGCTTCTTAAAAGTGTGTTTTAAACACAACAGTGCTTAAAATAACTTGACAAAATGTTCTGTCCCAGAAGACGCATGAGAATGCAAAAGACGACCCAAAGCCAGAACATGCTGTTAACGTAGAATGCATTTAATCAGTTTCAGGACTGTGTGGTTTGATGCACTTTGAATGATGGGGACAAATGTTCACGCTTATAACTTTTTACTGGTGGATACAATACTGCTTCCCCCCAATGTCTATCACAAATAGACATTTGCCTCAGTGAGCTTTACATTCCATACAATATGATACCCTGCCCTTACACCTTTAGGTGTAAGGGCAGGGTAAACTTGGAGGGTAAACTCCAAGTAAAAAACCCTTTATCGGGATTTTTTTTTTTTTTTTTTTAAATCTCAGGGAGCGTCGACAAAGTAGTAGTAGTAGTAGTACACATACAGTGGGGTCTAAACATCTGTCAAATCATCTTTGTCTACAGGAAAGCAGAACAGCGGGCAGGAATTCAATGGCTACTATGGCAAACCTGGGAAATCAAGAGGTAAACATTAATACATCTTATCATCCCTTGTGTCAGTATTGTGTGTCTGGTGCAGGTTGCTCTAGGCTTTCATTTCATCCAAAGGATAGAGTAAGATATTTTTTTAGTATCATGGGTTAGTCATAACTCAAATTGCTAATAGATATTTAATATTGACCATCTCTTTGACCAGAAAATGCAACCAAATTGCACTAGAGGCTACATCAGTTATCATACTAAAAAAAAAAAGTAAACGAGCAGTACCTGTGTATTGCATAGTTTGTAGTCCGGGCTGCTGGTAAATGTGCATATTGCTGTCTTAAACGGCTACTCCAAAATTCTTCGGTTCATACAGTGTGGCTATAATTGAGGAAAGTTCTATCAGACTGCATTACATTGTACACAGGTTTCTACTGTTCTACTCAGCCACTAACATTTTCACCTTTTTTAATAGTTCATTGCTTTTTCTCCCAGGTGGAAATGGAAGGAACCCACGGTATGAGCACTGATGACGCCTGGTTTTAAATGATCAACTTAATATTCAAATGAATTTAAAATTAAATACTATTTTTTCAATAAACCTTTTTTATATTTGAAAGATTCGGTTTCCTTTTTTATTCTTCTTTAATGTCCCCTTTTAATAAAAAAAAAAAAAAAAAAAAAAAAAAAAAAACCTTCACCTAGTGAACTGAATAAAATGTTTGGGCTTCAAGGTTCCGTTCTCGTTTTATTCTAGAGTAAGGTATGCCTATAGAATAAGACAATAGGTATAATTGTATACACAGAGGGCTTGCTACCTGTTACTACGACGATCTCAAACAAGACGAGCTAAGACGGTAAAAAAAAGTTGGAAGCTCTTTGACTGTTCAGCAGTTGTTGACTGAAGGACCTAAATGTGCTTCTTGGAACAGGCCTAGTCCAGGCAGGGCCGTTGCTAGGAATTCTGGGCCCCCTGAAAGAATATCAGTGTGGGCCCCTCTACCCCATTCATTGACACCTTAAATTTTCTTGTTTTTTCAGTGATCTTGACGGTGCCTGGTACACCCAATTTTATTTATTTTTTTTTACAATTAACGACTTAACAAGTCAGTATTATTATTATTTGTCTTATTCTAGGAGTGATGGTAAGTGATTTGCAACTGTTTAAACAGCCACTATGTGGGCACTCCAATGGGTATCAGACATGTGGTGAAGGGAGCAGCAGTGTTTTCCGCTAGTGCCTCCAATGTGCAGCTGGGTAAAAATAGTAGCCAGCAGAGATTGTGACTGAGACTAGTGTAGCAGACCCTCCTCCCTATAGCAGTCACATACAGACAGAGAGGAGAGGAGAAGTAGGCCTACTGTCACTGAACCATGTTTTTAATTTTTTTAAAGTTTCCTCAGTATTCTGATGTCAGAAACAGACTATGATTTAATCTATTTGGACATTATTGAGTTTATTTAAAAACCTTTGGGAAAAAACATGCCCTCAGTTGCCCATGCACTGTGTATATTCTATAGCCTATTTCACCCTCATCTGTGAAAAAAAGATAGCTGGACAACAGAGTTCTTCATGTAAAGTTAAGTGGTTTCTTTAAAGAAAATAATATAGAAAGATTACAACTCTGTGGAATCTTTATTTGCATAATATTCTATTTTATATTAATATTTTTTTATGGTAAATACATGTGTCTTTCTTCAATAGTGTCATTTCATTCATCTGACTCAGTGTCTCCAAATTATTCCAAAAATAAGTAGGCCTAGTACACAGAAAAAAGTTGTTCACACAAAATTCCTCAGATTTTGCCTCATCATTTTCCTCTCAAAGTGCACCAGATTCATGCGTTTCACTTTAAAAAGGTAAAAAAAAATCTCCCGGGGGGGTCACGATCTCTGCCGGCTACTATTTTTACTCAGCTGCACATTGGAGGCACTAGCGGAAAACACTGCTGCTCCCTTCACCACATGTCACCACATGTCACCACATGATACCCGTTGGAGTGCCCGCATAGTGGCTGTTTAAACAGTTGCAAATCACTTACCATCACTCTTAGAATAAGACTACTAATAATACATAATTTACATAATAATACTCTGACTTGTTAAGTCGTTAATTGTAAAAAAAAAAAAAAAAAGAAATAAATTGGGTGTACCAGGCACCGTCAAGAACACTGAAAAAACAAGAAAATTTAAGGTGTCAATGAATGGGGTAGAGGGGCCCACACCGATATTCTTTTAGGGGGCCCAGAATTCCTAGCAACGGCCCTGCTAGCATGGGAATGCTTTTGTTCAGAAGACAGTGTTGCATCAGATTAATTAATTATCAAAACATAACAGGTTTTTTCTTTAATATAGCTTACTGTACAAACGTAGTAAAAGCAAACGACTACACGTCAAAACAATTTAGCTACACCTGTCCACAAAAGTGTAAGGCAAGGCAAGGCAAGGCAAGGCAATTTTATTTATAGAGCACATTTCAGGCACAGGGCCACTCAAGGTGCTTCACAGGGTTAAAATCAAATAAAGAATACAAATACAAAAAAAAAAAAAAAAAAAAAAAAAAATGAACAAATTTAAAACATGGATAAAAATACAACATTTAAATAAAAGAATTAAAACATTTTACCAAAAAAAAAAAAAAAAAAAAAAAAAAAAAAAAAAAAAAAAAAAAAAAAAAAAAAAAAAATTACAGGTTAAAAGGGAAACAAGAACGTTTTGAGACCCGATTTAAAAGAGCTGAGAGTCTCAGCGGACCTCAGACTCTCTGGCAGTCCGTTCCAGACATTGGGCGCATAAACGCTGAATGCCGCCTCTCCCTGTTTAGTCCTAGCTCTGGGGACTTTTAAAAGACCTGTCCCAGACGACCTAAGGGCTCTGGGCGGCTCATAACGTATCAGCAGATCAGTAATGTATTTTGGCCCTAAACCATTTAAGGCTTTGTAGACCATCATCGATATTTTAAAATCAATTCTTTGCGTGACAGGAAGCCAGTGTAAAGACCTAAGAACTGGGGTAATGTGATCTACTTTTTTGGTCCTAGTGAGGACTCGAGCAGCAGCGTTCTGAATTAGCTGAAGCTGTCTGATTGATTTTTTAGGAAGGCCTGCAAAGACACTATTACAGTAGTCAAGTCTACTAAAAATAAATGCATGACTATTGTGTAAGTGTATGACTATTTAGGTGGCGTCACTGCCCTGAATTTTCTTTGCAATTTCAAAGCATGTGTGTTCAGCATAGACAGTAAAAGATTCAGCTACAGCCCTGTTTATTTTCTGTGCTTCACATTCTTGTACAGTAAGTGGCGGTATGCACTAAGTTGTTTGCAATCTGCTATGCAAGTGATTGCTGTATGAATATAGAGCAATTTTTTTATTTTTATTTATTTATTATTATTCTTCCGGACAATTACACATAATACATAATTTTCTCATTGCATATTCATACATATTACTTTGTGTTATCGTCCGAAGGGTAGCAGGAGAAGCCAAAGGCTTATCGAGTCCCGCCCCCACTGCCATAAGATTCAGATACACAGATACACAGCTACTACATTTAGAACACATTTTTTTTTTTTTTTTTTTTTTTTTTTTAAAGAAGATTCATTCTAATACACAAATAATTTTAGGTCTCTATTTTCCTCTCTCCCTGTGACAATGCAGATATGGCCTTGTCCATTTCTTCTCTAGTAGCCTAAACACATCTGCAAAAGTATTCAAAACAGTCAGTGTGTCTGCTGACCTTGGCTACAGTCCCATAACATGCAGTGTATTTACAAATTCAGAGAAAGTCTTCCAATTTTAACTCGGGTGTTCTGAACACACAGCTGATAATTAACATGTATCTTAACACGTATATTAACGTATATTAACATAAATATATTGCTTAATTACGTACAAATGCTTACGTACAAATGTAACACAGCAAATGGTCAGAATGTAAATGACAGTTAAAACTACACATTTTGTCTTTAAAAAAAGGGTAATGTTTAATGCTGTAAAATGATCAAGTTTAAATGGTATAGAGGGATGATAATAGAGGGAAATAGAGGGACTAACTAACTAAGTAATGGTCAAAAGCATGTGCAAAAATGTTACACAAGATGGATATGATGTGGAGTAAATTGCCCAGTAAAACAATGTGGTCTCAGTGATTTTCCTTCAGAATGTCTTGAAGTCATAAATCCTGACCCAGACGCACGATCTCATCCAGAAGGAAGTGGATGTCCTCTGGCTGTGTGGCAGGGTTGGACAAGACACACCTGAAGAAGTTGACTTTGTCCCCTAGAGGCTGGTAGCCAATCAGAACAGAGCCTTTCTCCATCATCCTGCCTTTGATCAGAGGGGCCACCTACAGAGACAGACAAAAGATCACTATCCAATATATGAAATGAGGCCCTGTTCTCACGGCAACACGAAACGGTGCAAACGCGGAAAAATTCCAGCGGCTGCACTATATCATTTACATGAAAACAGCAAACGCAGGCATGAAACCGCAAGTTTTTGAGATCACCTCCCAGGGAGGATTTTTTGGAAAACACAACGGTTTTGGTTTCTTGTAAACACCGAAACCATTTCCCCTGGTAGCGCTGACGCCACAGCTCCACCCTCACACACGCGCATTGTGTTTGGAGATAAATGGGCATGCGCCATCTTTGTAGGTCCATGTGCGCCAGTTGGAAAACAACAACAATGGCGGATCACCGAGCTGTATTAGCTGTGCTGTTGCTGATGAGTTTGTTATCGTGCTGACAATCGCTCCTACAACAAAATATGGAATTGCTGCACCAATGCTGTGAACAGCGGACACGCCATGTTTGTTGTTGTTTTTCACAGAGCTGAGAAAAAGAATCGTTCTTGCGCAGACACGCCTTTTTATTAAATTCTTACAGCCGACACCGGATGCACCGGAAATGCTATCTACTACTACCTTGTACCGCCAACTGCTGGCCTGGCATGCTTACTACATCGAGTTCGTCCCGTTTCCTCTGAAAACATGTGTACGGGTGAAGATGTCAGATAAATTGTGTCTGAACAGGGTTTTAAAAAAAAACAAAAAACGGGAAAACTGTCACGTTTTCACCGTGAGAACAGGGCCTGAATCTGAAGCAGTGGTGCCGGAACATTGTTAACCCAATGACTACAGAGTGCTTTCACACCTGCCTCGTTTGGTTCAATTGAAACAAACTCAGGGTGTGTTTCCACCTATGCTGAGGTGCTGCTGGACAGCTGACAAACCACACAAAGATGCAGTGTGTTAGTATGCTCTCTATGGAGCAGCGGTAGAAGGGCACAATCGGTTCCTGTGTGAGGTGGTTCTTCCTGAGAATCCAATTATTGGGGATTCCTAGGGTTACATTTACAGTGGATTGAAAAAGTATTCATACCTCTTGAACTTTTCCACAGTCACATTACAACCACACACGTACATTTATTTTATTGGGATTTCATGTGATAAACCAACGCAAAGTGGAGCATAATTGTGAAGTGGAATGAAAAATTAAATATGATTTCAATTATTTTTATCAATAAAAAGCTGAAAAGTGTGGCGTGCAAAAGTATTCAGCCCCCATGAGTCAGTACGTTGTAGAACCACCTATCTCTGCAATTCCAGCTCCCAGTCTATTGGGGTCTGTCTCTACCAGCTTAGTACATCTACAGACTGACATTTTTTGCCCATTCTTCTTAGCAAAATAGCTCAAGATTCAGATTTAGAGTCAGATTGGATGGAAAGCGTCTGTGAGCACCAATGTTCAAGTCTTTCCAGATATTCTCAGTTGTATTTAGGTCTGGACTTTGACTGGGCCATTCTAACACATGACTATGCTTTGTTCTAAACCATTCCATTGTAGATCTGGCTGTATGTTTAGGGTAGTTGTCCTCCTTGAAGGTGAACCTCCACGCAGTCTCAAGTCTTTTGCAGACTCGAACAGGTTTTCTGCCCTGTATTCGAATACATCCATCTTCCCATCAACTCTAACCAGCTTCCCTGTACCTGCTGAAGAAAAGCATCCCCATAGCATGATGCTGCCACCACCATGTTTCATGGTAGTGATGGTGTGTTCAGGGTGATGTGCAAGGTAGGTTTTCTGCCACACATTGCATTTTGTATTTAGGCCAAACACTTCAAGTTTGGTCAAATCTGAATATCCTGTGTCCCCCGCATGGCTTGTGGGAAGGGTTGGAGGAAGGTGCTCTAGTCAGATGAGAACAGAATTTACGTTTTGGGCCATAATGCAAAATGCAATGTGTGGCAGAAAACTAACACTGCATGGGGCAGAACAACCAGCAGGACAACTACCCTACATACAGCTAGATCTACAATGGAATGTATATATTAGTGTAATATTTCAGTTTTTTATTTATAAAAAAAATTGAAAAGCTTGTTTCATTTTCCTTCCACGTCACAATTATGCGCCACTTTGTGTTGGTCTATCACATGAACTCCTAATAAAATAAATGTATGTGTGTGGTTGTAACGTGACAAAATGTGGAAAAGTTCAGGGGGTATGAATACTTTTTCAATCCACTGTATACAGTCATGTCAAAAAATTAGGACACCATTAAATATTCAGTTATTCATTAAGAAATGTTCCCATATCGATGTCCAATCTTGTTTTCATTAATCTCTGGAAATTAAAGTGATCTAAGTGCATTTAACAGCAAAAAATAACATTATTTTACTGATTAAACAAAAGATATCAACATAAATGCATATTCTCACTGAGGAAAAAGTTAGGACACCCTACCCCCTAATACCTAGCCCCTTTGGCTGAAATAACTTCAGTAAGACGTTTCTTGTAACCCTCTACCAGTCTCTGACATCGGTCTGAGGAAAGTTTGCCCTACTCCTCAATGCAGAATGCTTAAACCTGTGTGATGTTTTTTTTGTACATTTTTTGGGCATTTCTATGCTTTATTGATAGTGTAGAGACAGTGTAGAGATAGTGTAGAGTTGAAATGGGGCAGAGAGGGGAGTGACATGCAGAGAACGACCGTGGCCTGGAATCGAACCCGGGTCCGCTGCTGGCCGAGGCCCATGGGGGGGACGCCCTACCAACTGAGCTAAGGGCGCCCCCACCTGTGTGATGTTTGAGGGTTAACATGGTAACTTATGTCCCTCCGCTTTTATGCAACCGGATCATGGCTAACGCAAGCCAGGATAGCCGAAATATCCTAGGTTAATCCCTTATCTTAGTTTTATGCAACAGGCCCCTGGACTCACCATTTCTTAGTTTTCAGCCAGGGTCCAGTTCTGCTTCAGCTTTACTTTTCTTACAGATGGTCTCACATGTTGCTCAAGCACCCTCTGATACACTGTAGAATTCATGATGGATTATATGATGGTGAGCTGGCCAGGTCCTGCTGCAGCAAAACATCCCTAAACCATGAACTCTCACCTCCATGCTTCACAGTTGGTATGAGGTTCTTTTCCTGGAACTCTGTATTTGGTTTGCGCCAAACATGTCCTCTGTTCTAGTGTTCAAATAATTCAATTTTAGACTCATCTGTCCAAAGAACATTATTCCAGAAGTCCTGTTCTTTGTCTACGTTCTCTCTGGCAAACTTCAGTCTGGCCTTAATGTTTCTCTTGGAGAGTAAAGGTTTCCTCCTTGCACACCTCCTGTGAAAGTTCAACCTGTGCAGTCTCTTTCTGATTGTAGAAGCATGCACTTTCACATCAACAGTGGCCAGAGCCTGCTGTAGGTCCCGTGATGACATTTTAGGGGTTTTGGAGACTTCTTTTAGCATCTTGCTATCTGCTCTCAGGGTGAACTTGCTTGGACGGCCAGACCTGGGCATGTTGGCAGTTATTTTGAATGTCCTCCACTTGAACACTATTTTCCAGACAATGGAATGGCTGATTTCAAAATATTTTGGGATAATTTCAAATCCTTACCAGACTCATAAGATCCAAGAATCTTCTTTCTGAAGGCCTCACACAGGTCTTTTGTTCTCACCATGTTGTTCACTCTCGCATCAATAGTCAGGAGCACACCAAAATGAATGTTTGAGGTTTAAATAGGCCAAACCTCCTTCAACATGCTGAGGAACAATGTTCTTATCATGTGTACCTGATCTGAAACACTTGTGTGTGATTTCAGCCATTTTAAGTGGAACAAATGTTGGGTCGTCCTAATTTATTCCTCAACAGAATTTGCATGTTTATTTTATTACATTTTACAGAAAGTTTTAAACAGTATTTTCTTAGGTTTTACTTAGTTATGTATATTACTTGAATTTCTCAGTTTTTTTTAAAATGTATATTAAATATCCATATGTCTAAATATGTTAAAAAACACACATGTTTTCAAAGGGTGTCTTTTGTGTCTTGTATGATGTCAAACGTTTTTCAGGGTCTTCTTCCTGTCAGACGTGAGCAGGGCTGACTTCAGGGGCCTCATTTATAAACGTTGCGTACGCCCAGAAGAGGGCGCACGCCAATTTCTAAGCAAATATTGGGATTTATAAAAACCAAACTTGACGGGAGATGTGCGGTCCTCCACGCAAACTCTGACCCATGCGTACGCACAGAAAGTGGAGAAAGGAGAAACGGCGACTCCGTCGGCACATGTATGAAGTGCGAGAACGAATGTGTTTGTGTAAAATGAATCCAGATAGGCCTATTATAAGCCATGTAGGTCTATCATATATTGGGAGTTCCTTTGCAAAACGGATGAAGCCATTCTTACAACTAATGAACAAATGCCTCCACGGATTATTCCATGGAGTGATACCAACAAAAACAAAACGAATTAGGATCTTACATAGCCTACAAACGGAGATAGGCTATATGAGTGCAAATAAAAATAAAATAGCTCTGCAGTTAGAACAACCTATCTGCATGTTGTGGAATTAATTCTGATAATATTGAGGTGGAATACAGCCTATTACTTTTACACTGACGCTGTTCTCGATGCCTCAGTCAGGTAGACAGGAGTGCACCTTTTCATACACTAATGATAAGCCTACTGTACATCATACTGTGATTTTTTTCACGGCTTTTAGTCCGTTTTATCTATGTGTTTTTCTTTGAGTTTAAGCACGTCGCAATTGTGTTTTGAAAGGGACTGTGAAGTTTATTATTAACCCTCCGCCGCCCGCCACTGCCCCGGGATGAATTCTCCGAATCTGTATCTCATGGGGGGTCTCAGTGTCCCCCGCTCGTGGCACAAACACTGTTGTGTGAGGATATGCACTTGTTTGCGTCCACTTTTATGTCGGATCGCTTCTTTTTATTTCGGCCACAGCGTTCACAGAGATCGCCACAGGCTGCACTCTGACGCCTTTACGCTCACACTGCCACCAAACTAAATTTTCCCTGGTCGCCACTTCTCCAACGGGTACTTCGGAGTGACCGCAGTGATCCACACCGTGTGGAGTCTATTTTTCCATTTCCCTTTCAGTCGGCGATTGCCACTACCGCCTTCATGCACTCAGTAAATGATATTAATTTGGGCGTGTCGATGACTATGTATGGGTAAATATGGGCGGTACGTGAAGCCCGCAAAGGCTGCGCCATATTTAGAGTTGATTGTGATTTATAAAGGGAAACAGGCGTAGGACGTGAGTGCGCACTGTTTTATAAATCCGAATATTTTTGTTCGCACGTACATCCTACATTTCTTCCGTACGCCAGCTTCCACGTGAATCCCACGCAAAGCTTTATAAATGAGGCCCCTGGTCTGCGCTGCCAGGAGAGAGGTGTGAACGCTCTCACTTGTTACCATGGGAACCTGATTAAAAAGAGACATACCTCCAACAGGCTCACGCCACGCCGATAGTGTGAACAAGGAGTTAAGGCCAGGACACACCAGCCCGATAATCGCCGTCGTCAAAAAAAAAGACGAATCTGTTTGGTGTGTGCCGTGACGTCGGCCGACGTAGAGGTCGTCGGGCTTGTTTTGAGCCTGTCGGCCGCCGATTGAACATGTTCAATCGGCGGCCGACCGTCTTTCATTTGGAGCAATTTGATTGGTGGAGGGCTAGCGAATCAGTGAAGCCCGGAAGTGAGGCGGGTAGCACAAACAGCTAACAACAGCTAGCCATCGTTTTAATGTGTTTGTTCGTTTCGTTTTGAGAGTACTCACATGCATCAACCCTTGTTGACTGCTCGACACCATGCTCGACACTCTCTGCTAAAAATTGTGCTCTTATGGTCCATAAATATAAATACGTATTTCTATCTATGTTTATGCTCTAGAGAGATGTCCAATCATTTCCGGCTTTCGTATTTTTTCGGGCCACAATACAGATTAGCGCCGCCTGCTGTTGTGGAGACATTACGTCCCGCGAGCGTACGGAAAATAAACAGTCGTCTCGGTGTGTTCTTTAGCAGCGACGGGAAGCTGGAGCTTCCTGAAACGGCCGACTCCATTTTTTTTGACGACGGCGATTATCGGGCTGGTGTGTCCTGGCCTTTAGGCTCCTTTCCTGTTTGTATTTCTTTTGTTCACTAGAGCTGATTGTTGACATGCTGTAGCTACAGTGGAGGAAATAAGTATTTGATCCCTCACTGATTTTGTAAGTTTGCCCACTTAAAATGAAATGAGCGGTCAATAATTTTAATGCTAGGTTTATTTTAACAGTGATAGACAGAATATCAAAAAGAAAATCCGGAAAATCACATAAAAATGCATTTTCATTGAGTGAAATAAGTATTTGATCCCCTATCAAAACATTGCTTAGTACTTGGTGGAGAAACCCTTGTTGGCAAGTACAGAGGTCAGACGTGTGTTGTACAGGAGGACATTTGGACCACTCCTCTTTGCAGATCCTCTCCTAATCTTTAAGGTTTCGAGGCTGTCGCTTGTGCTTCAGCTCCCTCCACAGATCTATTGGATTAAGGTGCGGAGACTGGCTATGCCACTCCATGACCTTAATGTGCTTCTTCTTGAGCCATTCCTTTGTTGCCTTTGCTGTATTTTCAGGGTCATTGACGTGCTGGAAGACCCATCTACGACCCATTTTTACAGACCTGGCTGAGAGAAAGAGGTTGTCACCTAGTATTTCATGGTGCATGGCCCCATCCATATTTCCTTTGATGCAGTGAAGTCCACCTGTCCCCTTAGAAGAGAAACACCCCCAAAGCATAATGCTTCAACCTCCATGCTTGACTGTGGGGATGGTGTTCTTGGGGTCATAGTCAGAATTCCTCTTCCTCTAAGCATGGCGAGTCACTATGATACCAAATAACTTGATTTTGTTCTAATCTGACCACATCACCTTCTCCCAAGCATTCTCTGAGTCGTTCAGGTGTTCATTGGCAAACTTCAGACGGTTCTGTACATGTCCCTTCTTGAGCAAGGGGGACCTTACGAGCACTACAGGATTTCAATTCAGTTCGGCATAGTGTGTTACCAATGGTTTTCTTGGTGACTGTGGTCCCAGCTGCCTTGGGATCATAAACAAGCTCCTCCCGTGTAGATCTGGGCTGATCCCTCACCTTTCTCATGATCATTGATACCCCACAAGGCGAGATCTTGCCTGGAGCCCCAGACCGAGGGAGATTGATGGTCATTTTGTGTTTCTTCCATTTTCAAATAATTGCACCAACAGTTGTTTCCTTCTCACCCAGCTTCTCGCCAATGGTCTTATAGTCTATTCTGGCCTTGCGCAGGTCTACAATCTTGTCCCTGATGTCCTCAGACAGCTCTTTGGTCTTGCCCATGATGGAGATGTTGGAGTTTGATTTATACTCTGTGGACAGGTGTCTTTTATACAGGTAACAAGTTGAGACAGATGTGTTTTATACAGGATACTAGTTGAGATTAGGAATACTTTTTTAAAGCACGAGGACTAATCTGTGGGAGCCAGAATTCTTTATGGTTGGTAGGGGATCAAATACTTATTTCACTCAATGAAATGCAAAATAATTTATATATTTTTTTAATGTGATTTTCTGGATTTTCTTTTTGATATTCTGTGTCTCACTGTTAAAATAAACCTAGCTTTAAAATGATAGACCGTTCATTTCTTTGTAAGTGGGCGAACTAAAAAATCGGCGAGGGATCAAATACTTATTTCCTCCACTGTATGTGTATGTTTGTTATGTTAGTGACTACACTTCCCAGCACCTTAGCGCCAGGATATGATGTCATACAGGTGCACACGGACAGTAAGATGATTGACAGCAGCCGGGCAGCTGAAGGAGATTTGACACGAGAAGGATCGGCATTTGGCTCAAGAATAGCTGGCGTCAGTGAACAGTTATTTGGTTTAAGCTTTCACAACTACACTGAAGTCTCTCTTCCCTACCACACTGCTGAACGTAATATCATACGACTGGACTGGTGGTTCATGGGAGCTGGAGACGGGGCTCTTCTCACCAGCGGACTAGGTGAGCATACTTGGCCTCTGTCTCTTCAGCTCTTGTTGCATTTTCTTTTCATTGTATTGCAGTATACTGGAGCCTGAATGCTGGGCTGTAGTATAACAATATCTACTTCCTGTAGTTTTTTTCTGTAACTAGACCAATTGAAAGGCAGTTCAGGAACTACGTTATTGCTCATGCCCCCGACACATCGGACCAATGAGTTAAATGAACGTTCTCACGTGGTTTATGCCGCTGCATTTTGGTTCGCTTGCAACCAGAGCAAAACAACGGCTGTGAAATAGAAGCGAACCAAAACAATTATCATTCCTGCATCTGGTGTGAATCATTTAAGAGGACTATAAGCCCACTACCAGGTGTGAATGTGCCCTGAGTCCACAGGATCCACTGATGTTGTGAGCTGACCTGATGGAGTCTTTGGTCTTGGTCCGGTCCGTGTGGCAGGCGTCTCACACTGGGAGGGATGTACCAGAAACACACGTTACTGTGTTCCGGCTGTGGGATGAAATGGCCCGTATAAATTGATTGGTGATTTAGATAAGTAGAACATAAAGAGGTACATAAAACATAAAACAGACTAGAATTGGGTCAAACATATAACATATTTAAAAATAATAACAATGAATAAAATCAAATGCTGTTGACATAATGGTTATGCAACCTATACACAAGCAATTGGTCCAGGTTTTAAATGAGGGGTTGTCAAAGGTCACCAAATGATCACGCATCTTGGTGACCCATACAAGAGCCCTGACACAAGTCAGACACTGATGTGCCAAAATGGGGGATTTACTGTTCAGATAAAATACAGCAAAAATCCCAGAGGGACCAGGGTTAAGATGGTTTTAGAACAGTTTAGTGGTGTTGCTAGGCATGATGCAATCCTTCACTTCAGCCTGTCTTTCTTTTTTTCTATTTCCTCGTATCCTTTCCATCCCATCCAGGTGTAACGGCCTCCACACACATCCTGCGTCTTCCTCTGGAGCGCGTCGCCTTCCCTTACTGCTGCCTCTCGCACTTTTTTTGGACACACATGGAACGTCTCAGCTGCTAGAGAGTGTTCATAGATAATTCCCATATTAAGTTGTTTAATGCCGTTAATGATGCATATGATTAATATTGAGTTTCGACAGTAATTCTAGTGCCTGGTTTCCCTTTTTTTATTTTCTTTTTTCTTCACATTTTCGCTTGTAGGAAGTTTTATTTTGAAAGGGACACACTGGGAAAAAAATTACAGTGAGTGAATGCTATGCCATTAGGTATTTCTCTATCAGTTAAAGCAGAGAGAGACGCGGGTCTCCCTGAAAAAATAGGCGAGCCTTGAGGTAAAGTAAAATGTCTCTGCAGTGCGGCCCAGGTTGGATGTGTGGCCTCTCTAGGTTGATTACACGGTCGGTGAAAAAAAGTCAGACCCAGACGCGTAGTAGAGGTAGGATGTGTGTGGAGGCCGTAATCCACACACCGGGGGTTAAGAGTGACAGTCAAGTTGCATTGTTAGGCAGAGTAATTAACCTCAATCATTTAAGATGTTATACATTTGTGATAAACTTAAAATGATAAATCTTTCTGTCCGCCCTTACTTTGCTTTTGAAGACTAATTCAAAGTGTGTCCTCCTCTGCAGCTGTTCATACAGATACTCTGCGTTCTCTAAGCATCTGTTGACCTGTGACCCAAAGCCCTCAGAGCCCTCAGAGAGATAGGGACACACACAGAGTTAAATAGGCAGGATCATTAACAGTCAAAAAACACAGTCTGTCTGTCTGACAGACAGACAGACAGACAGACAGACAGACAGACAGACAGACAGGAAATGAGTAGGGGGCTGTATTAGCACAATATAAACAATAATAAATAATCCAAAATGAAATCCTGAGCTTAAAGCCAGAGTTTTCTGAGTAACAAACATTGGCTCTTTTTGAACCTGTCTAGATCACCATGGTAACTGATGGTGCACGACAATCCTCTGAGAGTTAGCGCTCAGTAAACAGACTGTTGCTTCTTTAAATGGGGAGTGAAAGACCAATTAGGACAAAGTTTTAATTAAAGAGCATGATTGATTTATAACCAAATCCATGTTCCTCAGCTAGTGATCACAGTTTAAATTATTATATCATTTCTATATTGAGATTAGGCTATTTAACGAGGCTCGTCTGAGACATTGGGAACATAGTGATCGCGTAGTCTACAGCGTCACATTGCAGCATGATGACACACAGTAAATCTGCTCAGCGTCACAGATGTTAGAAAATTCCTGTTAATAAAAAAATAATAATTATGCCAAATTCATCTGAAAGTAGAGCCTTCTGTATTAAATCAAAGGTTGCAAAATTATTGGCTATAATTTATCAGTATGAAATTTACCTGGATATGAAATGTGGTAGGTTATACAATCCTTCAGATTATTTTTTAACATGCGGTAGATCAGACACATACAATCACATTTGATCAGGTGACAGGTGTAACATAATAATGTCGCTGCAGGTTCACTGAAGCTGCTGCACAGTAGACTTCACATGTGTCAGAAATATGCACAAACAGTACAAACTTTAAAATATTGTAGTCTATTGAATGTATCACAGATCATATTAAATCAATACAAATCACTTTCACTTTGATGTGGCCAAAAAGTAAAATAATGCCCATGTGTCCTTTATTGAGGGACAGTGCCAGACCTAAATGACATTCCTGGGTAAATTCTTTAAATAAAATGTGTAGTTGGTTTTCTTTACAGTGTAACGTTAGGTAGGCTACACACTGATAGAATGAGTGGTACTATACAGTAAATGCTTTGCTTTCAGCAGTGATTTCTTTTTTCAACAGTTCAGAGCTGATAAACTGTTCGTCTTTGACCTGTCAATCCTTTAATCACCAATGTACAGACAGTAAAGGAGTTGTTGGAGCCAAATTTATCAATCTAGCCATTACCATCTAGCCATTACCATCTAGCCATTACCATCTAGCCATTACCATCTAGCCATTACCATCTAGCCATTACCATCTAGCCATTATCATCTAGCCATTACCATCTAGCCATTACCATCTAGCCATTACCATCTAGCCATTACCATCTAGCCATTACCATCTAGCCATTACCATCTAGCCATTACCCCTGGAAGGAGTGCCACAGGTAAAGCCACTACAGGAGTCATTCTGAAGATAGAAATAAGTTGATCTAGTGAAGAACCCTGGGAAGGGAAGTCTCCAACATTAACAGAAAGGTTCCTTCTTTAAGGAATACATTCACAGAACATTATGTGAAAACATCTTGAACCTTGTCACGTTCCTTACAATGATACTATGAATACAGGAATACCTTTGCCTTCCACATGAGCCACAGTTTAAAGACATCCACATGTCGGCCACACTGGATGCTCTTATCCCCAGTATCATAGCTTACATCGTAGGGTTTGTCTGTCTGGAAGAGGTACTCAGCCCCTGACTGATTACACTCCTGTAACAGACCCTGGAGAGAGAGAGAGATAGATAGACAGACAGACAGACAGACAGACAGACAGACAGACAGACAGACAGACAGAGAGAGAATATTGAAATATATATTGATGCTATGCTTTGGCAATATTGTTTTTTAAAACGTTCATGCCAATAAAGCCCTTTTTGTATTTGAAAAACACTAAAGGAGAAGTCAGACCATCACCTCCTCTTAATACATTTCAGGTAGTGTACTGATAGACACACAGACATTCCCATCCCTGAAGCTAGCAAGCATGCTAGCATGGCTAAAAATAATTCTTACTACCTGTGTAAGAATAGCTTACACAGGTAGTGATGTAATTTCTATGTACATTTAAACTGAAGATTAGAGGAAAATGTCTTACTCTCTTCTTGACGAGTATGACCGAGCACTGCAGAGGGACTCCCATCATCTTGTGAGGATTCCATGTTACAGACCAGGCTCTGGGAAAAGAATCATTTGTAATGTAACAACAAGTCCCTGACAGTGGAGCCGGCTGAAAAAAGGAGCCATGTTTGTCTCTCATATAATACAGATGCATCCAAAAAATTAAGAATTTCATGGAAAAGTCCATTCAAAAAAGGAAACATTCACATATTCTAGATTCATTACACAAAGTGAAACATGTCAGGGCTTTTTGCAATATTTATTTTCAAAATCAAAAGTCCAGTATCTCAAAATATTATAAATATTTCATAAAACCAATTTTAAAAAATAATTTACAATACAGAAATTTCGACCGAAAAGTATGTTTATTCAAGATTAATTTCACATTACGTCTAATGATCTTGAATATATGTAAGTTCCACTTTTTGAATTAAATTACAGAATAAAATGAACTTTTCCTTGATATTAAATTTTTTCAGATGAGAAGAAGCCTAAGCAAAACATTTACACACAGTCAAATACACACATTATCTGTGATGAGCGGCAACACACTTGGTGCTGTGGAAAATTACCAAGCAAGGAACTATACAAAAGGAAATCATATCAGTTGGTGTATATGCTTTTTATCAGAGGAATTTCTGTTTAGTTGTACCATCCCATTGTAACAGTGGTTAGCTAACAGTGTCAGATGCCACTTTGCTCTTTTATTGAAGTTAAATTCACAGGGTCTCTGTAGTGGTGTACCACACACATTCTGAGAGCAAACAGACAGCTGCTGTTTGAAGCAGTATGGTTGTGTGTGGACGCAGTTACCGTTCAACGCCCTGTAGTTTGATCCTGTGTCTGTGTGACATCAGCAGGCCTCCACCCCATGCTGCCTGAACACACACACAGGCACATTTACTTTGGTTTATTTGTTTATAGTTTGGTGGACAGTCCCCTTTGATTAACTTTACAGTAAAAGGAGCAGCTTTAGCCTATTTGGCTTTCAAGCTGTAGTCCCCGCCGGCCAGTTGTCAGTGGGCAACCTAAAATACATCCGTTAAAATAACAAGAAAGATAAAGTAAAATAAATGTAATAACTTGAAATACACACACACAGAAAATATACACAATCATTTCAATCCTACACATTTTGGCTGGGTCGAAACATTCATGTAGTTTCCACAAAACTGAATTAGTGAGTCTCTAATAGTGAGACTCTTTAGTGGCCGTCTTTGTTCAAACCTTAAGTTTTATATACTATCTATGGTTGTAATAACACAGGGCCGTGGCTGGAGTGTTGCCGTATACAGTACATTTTTTATATTCATAAAATGATGAGTTGGTTCATCAGTAACATGTAAACACCTAGATCTGCTAGGCCTTGTTTAAGAAAATTGACCTTCAATCTTTGTAAAATATTTACTTTAAATAAACCTTAAATAAGTAATTGTCTTATGGATTTGTCTTGCATTACAGTTTATGAGATATATATCAATGGCACAATTTCCCCGATGGTATTCTCTCTTGTGGCACAACTTACACCACAAGATGACTTTTTTTCCGAAAGCTATATTTCTTAAACAGTTTATTCCAGATCCAAAGTGTTTATTGCCAGGGATGCACAACATCCTGCAATATATGTACTGTACATACTTGTGTTGGAGACATAACTGTCAAGGCCTCACTTTAAAATCACTTTGAGTAAAAAGTGGTGCATCTCACCCCACTCTCCCCTATTTTGTTTCATCTTCTTTTATTTATTTTTTATCTCTAAACTTAAAGTTGTCCTTTATTTTTATTCCTGAGAGATAAAGAGAAATGCATGGGAAGGCTTACATCAACATGCATCCACAGTGTGTGTCTGTGGCAGATGTCTGCGATGGCATTGAGCGGATCAAAGGCTCCGTACACAGTGGTGCCGGCAGTCGCATTCACATAGAATGGAACCAAACCCTGGAAAGAGAGAACTGACGTTGGCCTTTTCTCAATGCACACACAGTACAGACAGGTAGCAGATCGTTAGGAGATATTCACTGGTTTTGACTAAAAAGTGTTTTTACAACACCAGTCTCCAGAATCACTGACTCTGACTGCACTTGATCAAGCGTCACTGTATTTTAACACATTTCAATGAAATGAGGAATGAGACTTAGCGATTAACAAAGCATTTGCATTGTGTTTTTATACTCGGAGATATGATAAAAATGTTGGTATCATTTTAAAAAGTTTACATACTGGGATACTTTGTTGTGATTTTCATTCATATCGTTTTTTCTTTCCTGCGTCTGGCTCATACCTTCTGTTTAGCTGAAACAATGGAAGCCTCAAGTTCTGCAGGAATCATTTTCCCACTTAAAAGACCAAGAGTAAATAAATAAATGTTTAAAGAAATAAAATGTTTAGTAAACAGTAATAGACTGTCTAATCAATACATCATACATTTATGGGAAATCAATTTGACATACGCCTGACCCCAGCTATCTACAAGCTAAAATACATAACATTCTGGATGCACAATAGATAGGAAGAATTCAAAGAATTGTTAAGTATTCAAAGAATACTTAACATGTATGGGTACTGGCACACAAGCATGGAAAAATCCCCCCAAAACCTACATACACATAACAGGCTTCAACAGGTGAGCAATCCTATCTCTTGTCCTGCATCACATTGACTAACATATTGACTCAGGGAGTGTTTGACTTACCCACCTTTCATCACATTTCACCACCAGCACATTCTCACAGCCAAGCCCCAGCACAGCTGCAGACTGCTTCACTGAATAGTGACTCTGAATGGGTGAGACCACAGCTGTTCATTTTACATTTGTGTCATTTCAATGCTCTGACCAACATGTACACTTTGCATTCTGCTGAAACAAGTGTTTGAATGTTTGCTTGTAAAAAGAAGTTCCCAGGTGCACATACAAGTTAAACTGTGTGCAGACAGCATCAGAGCAGATTACACAGTGGTCAGGTTGGGACACCAGGATTGTGAGGTTAAATTTATATTTCCTAACTCAAGAGTGAACTTTCATGCTTGATTAATAAGGAAGGTACATATTACAAGTCTTAAAGAGGAAATGATTGCATAACACAAACCTATAACTGTGAAAATATTAAATATATATCTAATAAAAGCAAAAATGCTCCAAAAATAATCTTTTAAAAAACAGAGTACTGTCTGTGCTGGTGTGAAAATTCTCTAACAGAAAAAAATATATATTTTCAAATCTAAATTAAATCTTTGTTTACATTTCTTTGCTCAATCTCAGTAGAAGTTTGATCGCAGCTATTCACAAAACAAAGCTATCATATTCATTTTATTTTTTTATCATTATTTAAGTACAGTACGTGGCGAAAAAAATACTTTTTCCTGCTGGCCCTGTCTTGACTTCTGCTACAGCGACAACCCCCCCCCCCCCCAAAAAAAAAACTCCTTCTGACTGTGCTGACCTCCATCTCCATAAGGTAACACACTAACTATGCAGAAGTAGCCTAACTCATACAACACATTTAAGGCTGAATTGACATACTCCTGGTGTGGTAGTGAGTGAGATGTGATTACATGTTGTGAGGTGAAGAGGGCCAGCCTGGGCAGAGCACACATCCCTCTGGCCTTCACCTCTGGGTAGAAGTGATACCTGGCCACCAGGATGCTGTACAGGTTGGAAATGCTGCCTCCTTTAAGAAGAATCAGAAATACTTTATTGATAGAAACACACACGTAGAGAGAGACAGGTGTAAAGAATATGTGCATACAGTTTTTTTTCGATCGCTAACCCACAGTGAGCACAACTGTAGCTCAATGTGCAAAACTCTAACTACAGTCTGCACTACCAACAGTCACTGGAGCTGAACAGTTCACTTCACCTGCAAAACAGGTTCAGTGCAGCAAACACTATGAACCAGCCTCATTGAGATAACACACACTGTCACTCAGAACACACTCAGAGTATAAACACTAGCATCAAACCCCAATACACACATTACAATTTTTTTTTTTACAGTTTTGAATAATTTTATTTACTTCACACAAATAACATAATATTTTCTCTGAGGAAAGAGTGAAATTAGTTCACATGAAATTGTTTATTTTGTAACATACCAGTTATGTTTAGGTAAACAAAAATAAATGAAAATCAAAAGTTTGCTTCAATAGTAGATACATACTTTTATTTTATATTTTATTGAAAACATTTCCAAATGTAGTATGTATCTGTGTAAATATTCTTTAATTGTAATACAGAAATCAATTCCTGTAATGTTGTCATTTACTGTAAGGGTGCAACTCTTACGTTTTTGTTTGCTGGAAAATTCATATTACAGAAACAACTTTAGATCTTTGCAGATTGCGTTGCACCCTCAACCCTGCCTCTCTCAATGAGAGACCATGATTCACAACAGGGTCAGTGTTGCCCTTACTGTATTTTATCAGAAATTACAGCTCAATGTCTTCTAGGTCTTCCTCCACACATCCAGTCTCACTGCTTCTCTTCTTCCTCCAACAACCTGTCCTTGGTCAATTTCCCAAAAAAAATTATTTTTGAGCTTTCCCTATACTGTATATACAGTATGTTCACTAAGAAGTCTAAAACAAGACACCATCTAAGTGTTTCAGTTAAAATTGTAATCTGCAGTGTTTGAAATGCACTAGGCTGATGTGGTTTACAGTTGTGACAGCAGTGTGTTAGGATTTGAACAAAGTGCTAGAAATCCACAGTGTTGTGCAGGCTGAGGTTAAGCCAGTGCTTCTCAAATGGTGGGGCGCGCCCCCCTGGTGGGGCGCCGTGAGTTGTCGGGGGGGGGGGGCGCGGGCTGCCTTGATTTCCAACTGACTTTTTGCTAGCAAGCGTGATGTGTTCTTGTGTATGGTCATAACCGCGCGAAAGGCCGCGATTTGCAGTAAATAAATGTCCACATGTGTCTCTGTAGGCTATTTAAAAAGAAATCAAGCAAGTAGACTAATAATAACATTAATGAATTATTGGTTATCGCATCACAAAAGGCCTATTGGCCTATAATAATAATAAAAAAACACCAACTATGTTTACAGTTTAAAAATGTTTTGAATGAAATGCAAACTTCAGTGAATCATTTGCTCTTGTTTCTCTGTCCTGAGATTCACACAGACTGAGCAGTCTTGTTTAAATGTTACAAATTGAGCTAATAAACTGAACTTTGATTTTTTTTGCTGCAGAAGTTATCTCAGCTAATTTTTGTTATCTAATCTGATAATAAGGTGATTGTATGCAGAATGCTCTTGCCAGAAACTCATACAGTGGTTTTGTACAGATAAATAAATAAATAAAAACAGGTTCTCAATAGTATTTCAATTTAGGGGCGAAAAAGGGGGGGGCATGACAGAAAATAATTGAGAACAACTGGGTTAAGCCATGAGTTACTGTAGGTGTGTAGAGTTTTGAAAACTGTGTTTAAGCAATGAAAAACGAGCTAGAGTTTGGTCCACATGAACTGCTGCTGTGCATAGCGTTGTTAGAGTTTTGCACATGTCGCTCCAATTGTGCCCACTGTGGTTTAGCGATCAAAAAAAACTGTAATGCCACAAGGTTTAACCTTGTGTTTTTATATACTATCTGTGGGTTTAACCAACAATACAAATATTGAATAAGAATAAGAAGTAAAAAGGTGTGAACATCCTACTACAATATGTACACATTTAAGAACTGAAAAATTACTAGATTATAAGAGATATGTAATATGTACAATACAATAATAAAACCTATAAAACAGATGTAGTTTATAGAGTAATTAGCAGTAACACCGTGTGAGCATTAGAAACTGTAAATAAATATGAAAATACCAAGTGCATTTTGATGGAATACATTGTTTCAAGGTATGGTATCATCATTTATTTTTGAGTTTGAGTTTTTGGGTTTCAAAGTCAACATATATTATTAGCAATGTTATCAAGGCTGTAATTATGTAACTATGTGTAATAATGTATGTACTACGTATGTGTATGTGCATGTGTATAGGTCATGTTTGTGTATGTGTGTATTTCAGGCCTTTGTGTTTGTGTGTCTATGTTAATAAAATATGTATATTTCTTCTTCTAACATGGCTGTCAACTTGGTTTTACAACAACACACTTCAATATACTTGACTGCATGTACAGCTGTGCTTTGGGCTTTGGACAAACATAGTGAGAATAATGCTTAATATATTGTCAGTGGAGTTATTGCAACTGCTGTTAACTGCTGCTTTCATCAAAATAAAAGTTCCTTGGGGCGCTAGTGAGCAGAGGCCTGTTTCAGGTAGCTGGTTTTACATACTCTGAGTTCAATCCTGCGCTCTGAGTTGGTCAACTCAGAGCGCAGGATTGACGAGCAACTCTGGGTTTTCGGTTTCAGAACAGTGGATCAGCGTTGGGTCAATCAACTCTGAGCGTGTTCACTCTGGGTGGAGCATGTGCGTAAAAGCCATCGTCAATGGATCGCTGATAACATGATTCACCATGGAAACAGAAGAAACAAATGCTTGATCCACCCACTTCTCCACTTCTCAAAAAAGAAAAAAAATGTCCGCTCCTCCCACTAGAGTTAGAAATATTAACGAATGGGTTTATGGTAGCCTATGGAGAAGAATTAACGGGTATATTGTCTCATAACTCTGATCTAATCTCCTCGGCAATTCAGAAAAAAACAGAGCAAACATTTTTTGTCAAGAGAATAATTTCGCTTCCTTATGAGAAGCCATAGTCTATTTTAAAAAGTTACGCATATCAGCAGTAAAGTATAAAGCTGGCGCGGCACAGCATTACTGACAGTGTTTTATATTCGCTGGATAATATGTTGGCAAGCTATGGCCTAATACTGTGCAGTAAACAGACACATTAGGTGACAGTTTCCATTGAAGAGCCTGATTGATTTATTACCAGATCCATTTTCCTCAAGTGAACACAGTTTGAATTATTATATAATTTTTATATTCATATTAGGCTATTTAACGAGGCTCGTCTGTGACTTTAGGATCGCACAAGTGAACAGTAACGATCGCGTGCAGCCGCAGCGTTACATGAATCCACCTGACATAAATCTGTTCAGTGGCACAGACATTAAAAAGCATACAATACAAATAGGTTTACTAATCTGAATGTAGAGCATGTCACGATGTGTAACGTGGCCGCCTATATGAACGGCTGAGAACAAGGCTACTGATCAGATAAATGATCGGTCAAACGTAAAATCATCAGGAAATGATAAAAACATCCCGATGGAGATTTCTATGGAGTGATTTTGCTTCAAACTGTACAGGGACGCGGGTGACAGTGACACTCTTTCTTCAGTCGGAGCTGCAGCGTAAAGTGAAAACAGACTCAGGGTAGGTCTAACCACCTCCCGAGCAGGTTAGACCCACGGCGTATGTTGCCGCAGTAACTGACCCTCGGTTGCGCTGAACCTGCTTCTTGAAACGGAAAACCCAGGGTTTCCACTAACTCAGAGCGATCAAACTCTGGGTTGCCTCAAAACCAGCTACCTGAAACAGGGCTCAGGCCATGGAGTAGGTTGTATTTTTACTCAGCTCCTCCAACTTCGCTATATTTAAATAAAAAAGGCTAGTTTTTAATCCTTTAGATTGTGGCAAATAACGCATAAAGCTCTTTAAGATGGTGAGGAGTCTAAAGAAAATAAAATTCTGATTAAGTTAAACATATTTGCAAGTCAATTAATACATGTTTGTGGATAGTGTGAATCATGGTACACATTTGTCAATTGTATGCTGTGCTTTTACAACATTGCTTTGCTTTTACAGATAATAATGTCCAATACATGCTCTGACATCTGGCTCATAGAGTTCTCCAGGAGCCTACTTTAAAAAAAAAACATGACATGAGATTTCAGGGAAAGCAAAGAAGTTTAATCAAATATAGCAGCACTTCCTAGACTATATCAAAGTTTTTTTGAGAAAAAAAAAGTACAATTTTTAAACCAAAACAATTCAAACCTATTTCTCAGTGGCATTATTTCTCCACTCCAGACAACTCAAGCTCCGGATCATCAATGTGTGTGTGTGTGTGTGTATGTGTGTGTGTGTGTGTGTGTGTGTGTGTGTGTGTGTGTGTGTGTGTGTGTGAGTGTGTATTTATTGTGTATCTGTCTTGTTAGGGTTTGCTATGTATTTGTTTGTTAGACTTTAAACATGTAATTAAAAAAAAATAAAAATAAGGTTTTTTAACTTAAATAATGATTTAAAGAAAAGATTGCAAAATAAAAGTTCCTCCATAATCGGCCCATGTGTGCTGTGCCCTCCTCACATGTTTTACCTGGACAGAAGAGTCCGTCTCCCTCATGGTCAGACCATCCCACAATGCTTTGCATCTTCTTTAGCAGAACATCCTCCATTAGGATGAAAACAGGAGACACTTCATATGTAAACCTAGTAAAGAAATAAATGGTATTTTAATGTATTATATAATATTATACAATATATCATACAATAATTCATAGTTTAAGGCGCACTCACACAAAGTTTCCCTGTATGCTGCTCTCACCTTTTTATCTCTCTCCCTCTTCTATTAGCCCACACCTAGGCCTTCACATACTACGTTCATTCTCACACATATTAAGTTCAAGTCCAAGTGATGGGCAATTCTGGTGACAACTAGTAAGGCAGCGGACGTTTACACGTTTAACCGACTATGTGCATCCATCCCTAATAAATTGACGTCAGGATTGTCGTCTATGTGCGTGCTTGTGTGTGTGTCGTCTTATTATCATCTCTCCTTTGGTCTGAGTACACCTCTCCCAGGTGTGCCGTGGCCGAGGAAGTGTACCCTGCTTCAGTACGGTTGGCGCACTCACACTGGTCAAATGATCTAGACTTTAGGGGGCAAATGTACTGCACGGTACAGATGGCCTAGTGCGAGTGCGCCCTAAAGGTGAAGTGTACCATTCTGGGGAACATTAGTTAATATCTCTTCATGTCCGCTACCTGTCCGTTTACAAAGCCTAGCTCATGAGGAGATATTCAGATTTTGACAAAAAGCATATACTGTGTGTATATGGTAATTATAATTGTATTGTGGAACTCCTGAGCATCCCAAACTAGACATTATTATTATATTAAGCAATGTATTGTATCTCATAAGCAAATTTTCTAATGTTGCTTATTAAAGCTGGGGTGGGTAACTTTTTCACTGTAATATTTGGCAAAAATGTCATATTAGCCATTCAGCTATATGTAGGTGAAGTGGTCTGAGAATATCTACTCATCACTTTGCTCTCCCCTGCCTCTGTGTGCTGCCCCCAAAAATTGCAACCGCTCATGTACACTTTGACCAATCAGAGTGAGGCTCCGATTCTCCGTTTTTATTGGCTGTTGGGACTGTCCATTCAGTTTGGCACCGATGTTGTTGGTGTAGTAGAGCGTGTCAGGGAAGGACCAGAGAGAACACAAGTGGAGCGGTTGAGGTATTTGGATTAAAATCTCTATCCCAACTGCTATATTCTCCCAAATCATATACCCCAGCTTTAATCTTCAACTGTCATCTTAGTTAGAAAAGGAACTAGTAGTAGTTAGGGGGCCAAGCCCGAGTAGGGCTGGGACCGCGTAATGCAGAGCAACGCGGTTCCCAAGCCCTGCGGGGCAGGGAACCCTATTGTTTTTGTTGGGCCTTTTATTATTATTATTATTATTATTATTATTATTTTTCTCCGCGTAAAAGTGGTGCTGCAGCCCAAACCGTAAAGGGTTGGGACATGCCACTTCCAGGGCATATCCAGGTCCGTACCCCGTACGCAGACACAAAAATTCAGACATGCCTGCCACTAGGTGGCGCTACAACAAAGGAAAAGGCCTTTTGGGCTATAACTTCCGCACCGAAAGTCCGACAGTCAAAAACTATATATCCACAGATGCCCACAAGTCAGTTGCATCGTTTGAGATAGGCCACGCCCATTTGCGATAGGATAGATTTTTTGCTACTTCGCAAAAACTGTGTCAGTCACCAAAACACAGTCCTCCTACAGCTTTCACCCGATTTGGACGAAACCAAAAGCATTATGCTCTACCGACTCCCACGAGCAAAAGTTGGTCAAATAGTTTTTCTACGAACATCGGAAGACCAAACGGTAGCGCTTTAAAGATTCGCGAACATTCCTTAAAAAAAAAAAAAAGGGGGATTTTCTTGAAACTGAAGGGAGACTATCATGGGGCATACCTGAGTCTATGGCAAAAATATGGGCAAGAAATTCCTATGTGGGCCGGACTTATTAAAAAAAATTGTTTTTCAATTTTTTGGCCTGTTTTCGCCATTTCCTAAGTCTTTCGGCGGGAAAATTCAAAAAAGTGTATTACAATGGAGAGGTTGACAATTTCATTTTGCTATAACTCCCCAACCGAACATCGCACATTCAAAAACTTGACATCCACTTGTTTGGTACATTAAGCTGCATCTTTCTAACTAACGTTGTTTTGTGAATGTCATCCATAGGGGGCGCCAAAACCACAAAAAGCAAAGAAAACGCGTTTGGGGCTATAACTTACACACCGAACATCCCACAATCAAAAACTTTACATCCCCGGATTCCGTGAAGCGAGGGGCCGGCGCCGCGGACGACGACGCCCGATCCCGAGTCGCGTGGGAGGCTTGGCCCCCGTTCACAACTGCTCGCAGTTCTAGTTGTTATTGAAATGTGTGGGAGTGCAAGTATAAAAAAATTTAAATACTCAAGAAAAGAAAAGGTTCCTCCATGAAGCATTTCAGTAAATGTCCTGAGCTAGAGCTTACATGTTGGTGTTAGCTGTAGAAGTCAACCACTCGCCAGCTACACCAATCACGTCCAATCCTGAAGACAGCTGATTGAAGAAACGGGGATGACCTGGAAAGGCAAGAGTAAGATCATGTTGTGGCCCAAATCCAGAGGAAGCCCATCAAACTGACTATGTTAAGGCCAGGACACACCGGCACTTTTTACATTTGCTCCCCTCTAAGCGAGCTAAAATGATTTATCACTCAAATTTACACATTTCCCATTAATTCAGGATGTTTCCTAGAAATGGGCATTAGCAGAATTTTTTCAAGACAAAGGGCAGTGAAAATATGATTGTTTTAAAAAAAGTTGTCATGTGGCTCACTTACTTTTTCCACTCTGAAACTACCATAACAACACATATTGTAACAGTAAGAATCCTGAAAGCTAGCCACACCATTCCAGAACTAATGTCGGACTAGTAAAAGAATGATGGGGTTTGGTCAATTAAGCAAAGCAAATTTTCTAAACACTTGAAAGTAACTCTGAACAAAATCAAATACAACATATTATAATTCAAAAGGTTTTAATAAGATTCAAATGAACGATAGAACCAGTTAGATTAGAACACAGTCTGGGGGTCAGAACACAGGACCCTTAGAGCCAGCTAGTGTCTGGGGGTCAAAGCATAGGAAAATCAGAACCAGCGAGAACAGCCTGGGACTCAGAACACAGGAGAAGACCCAACTGGATTATAACATCAGCCTGTCATACTCTACAACTAGGCCTACTCTACATTCCAGCCCTGAAGGTTACAGGGAAAGATGAGAAGGTGCTCTTTCCGTGTGGTTGCCCCAGGTCGTCTTCCTGGTGTATTTCCTTGGCATGATGGCTTTTCTACAATGTGTATGACATTAAAATAAGACATATGTCATGTAATATTACATTAAAACATGTTTAAGACTAAAATTAACTTGTGCCTCATGGTGGGGGAAAGTGAGACAGTGGCTCACTTTCCCCCACATCATTTGGCTCACTTTCCCCCACCACCACAATTTGAGAAAAAACTACCTCTCTTAGCATTTCAGGCTAATCTTCAGTTATCAGCATCACATGGTTTCATATGTTGGTAGTTCATCAACACGTATGATAAAAGTTTTTCTATGTGAATACATTTGCTTTGGCACAACAGTTGATTAAGTTGACTGCAAGAAAATTAACTTTTACATGCAAAATACCTATTTTGGTGAAAAAAACATGCTTACCACAGCACCATGAGGTCCTCTCTTTCAGGGCCATGGGGAAATGAGAGGGGCTTGAAAACATATATCTCACATGACCACAAATGTTTTCCATTGCCTAGATACAGGGGGTGGCTCACATTACCCGATGCCTTAGATTCCCCGTTCTCCCCTATATAATTTATAGATTTTAATATATCAAATGTTTTCATTAATTCTATCTATTTTAAAGAGTTTGTTCACGGAAGTCTAAATACGTAATTGAATTGTTTTCCTTCGGCTGCGCTGCCTCCGGTGTGCTGCTATATAGTAGAGCTCTTATCCAATCAGATTATTTCCCTGCGCTGTCTCCGGGTAAAACAATATCTGGCCAAGGCCTTCAGAAATCCGAGAGAATCCCCTCTCTGTTGACTCTAATAGAGCTGTTAAGCGGAAGTTGCTTACTTCCGGGGCATGGGACCTATCGGCTCGAAAAATTACAACGGTAGTCAATGGAAAGAAATGTATTATTTTCTGGTCCCAGTCATGAAATGCCTTCGATTACACATATGTTTTGTATGGATTTAGATGGTATTTTTTCGTGCAAAGAATGGAACAATTTAGCGAGTAGAAGCTGGATACAGTCAGGTTTTGTGCAGAGCGCTTTTGTGGACTACAGCTCTTCGCTGCTCTTGACACATGATATACGTCACCACCACTGGCACCTGCTTAGCTCAGAAACATGGCTGTGTCTTTAATGCACTTTACCGCCTTCTTTCAATGACAAGACAAAAGTCTTCAGCGTGGCGAAAATCACTACACAAGTGGACATGTGGAGTTTCAATTTCTCAAGTGGGAGATTGTTGGCGTTGTCCACGCCAGCCATTAGCATTAGCATTAGCACTGTCAGTCGAGAAGTGGAGGGAATGTGTTGAGGTGACGTCACAGAGGCGACAAGACTTGTAGTTGTTCTCGTAAAATTTTTTCAAAAGCTGTTAGACGAATAATCATACAACATACCGTCAAACTCTTCACATGAAAAATGATCATTTAGACCCATACAAAACATATATGTAATCCAAGGCATTTAATGACTGGGACCAGAAAATAGTAGATTACTTTCCATAGACTCCCATTCATTTTTTTTCAGCCGATAGGTCCCATGCCCCGTAATTCCGCCACTTCCGCTTAACAGCTCTATGGGGACGATGTTGTGATTGACATGTTCTTTAACCAATCAGATTTCTAGTTTTCCGAGTTGGGCGTATCCTTTTACACTGCTAGGCCTTCTAGCTGGCCTTGTTGCAATCGGGAGGGAAAGTAGCTTACTTGAACTATCGCTAGCTAGCCGACATTACTTTCCATTGATAGAAGGCAGTATGTTAGATCTCTTCTATTTTTGATTAGATCTTTTAGATGAGACTTTGTCGAAACACAAAGTGGATTACAGAGAAGGAGTGGATTTAATGGCCAATTTACTGGGAAGTTTTTTATTGAGAAAAGGACCTTTTAAGAAAAGCTGGACATGGCAGGGTCGAACAACACCACAGCTAGCCGCTCTGACCCAGCTGGATAAAGGATCTGTGCAACACTTCCAATCAGGCAGCAACTTATGAAAGGTAGGCCTATAGTTGGCTCATTGCTAATTGTATTGCTGGATATGTCTGCTAGCCTACTTGCAACCGATCGCTGCCGTGTGTGGTGCTACGCTGGGTTTTCAAACCGGTGTTTACTACGAGCGGTGATCACAGGACGCGCTACGTACGCTGTCAGTGCCGTTGTGTCAGGGCAACTGGTGATCAGGGTAGCTGGTGGCATTTGCAGATGTTTCGTAGGCGTGTCTAGTTAGGACCCCTTGTCTAAAAACTCGGAAATAAACCTATTCAAAACATCGTCTCTCTCTGGTCTCTCTTTGCATTCATTTATCGGTTTATTTTAAAACATGATGCTATAAACCGTTTGCAGGATCATTACCTTTGGTCCCAAAGTACATAAACAATGCGGGGGGAAAGAAAACTAACTCGTGGCGGAGTCGAACCAGCGATCTCATCTACTCATTCATAATAAACTACACAGGCCGAATTTTACACGGTGCGCCACTAAGTCGGACGAAGTTGCATGGTGCTAGTATTATATATTATATATATTTTTATTTTTTTTTTTTTTCATTTAACTTTTATTTATCCTCGAGAGACCAATTGAGGGGTGACCCTCATTTACAATGGTGTCGAGTTCAAACAAATTCAAAGGAAAAACAACAATACATAAACAATATTCAACGCAAATACATCAAATACACAACAACAGGTGAAGAGAAAAACAATTGAAACATTTACACAGTGGTGAAGATTAAGTGGTAGCAATTAAAATTAAATGGGTGAAAGTACAATATAGCCTAATTAAAACAGTTACAGGTAGAGTTTGGCAGATTTAAAATAGTTTGTTTAAATTGGTTAAAGGATATGAAGTTATTTAGTTTAATTTGTTGCTGTAAATTGTTCCAGGAGTCGGGGGCACTGAAGCTAAAAGCTGTCTTTCCCAGCTCAGACCGGGCTTGTGGGACATAAAGCATAAGCATGTCAGTGGAGCGGGTCTGATAAAGCCCATCTGAGATTTGCAGCAATTCAGTTAAATAACGAGGAAGCTTCCCGGTCAAGGCTTTATAAATAAAAACATGCCAATGTGCGTCACGTCTCTCTTTAAGGGAGGACCACCCAACTTTTTCATACAAAAGACAATGGTGTGTGTCATAAGCATCTCCTGTGATGAACCTTAAAGCAGAGTGAAACACAGAGTCCAGGAGTTTAAGACATGAATGTGATGCATGCCGGTAAACCACATCACCGTAATCAAGGACAGACATGAAAACTGCCTCAATAATCCTTTTCCTACTAAATAAAGGGAAGGTGGTTTTGTTCCTATAAAAATAGCCAATTTTTTGTCGTAGTCGACGAACAAGATTTTTTATATGAAAATTAAAAGTGAGTTTATCATCTAACCAGATGCCAAGATATTTGTACTCTGTGACTCTTTCAATTAAAAATCCATTATTTGTAAAAATATTAAAATCATTCAAATTTGTAGTTCTTGCTCTGGAGAAACACATATATTTGGTTTTGTCTGTATTTAGAACCAGCCTGAGGTCCACTAGACAGTCCTGCAGGGTGTTAAAAGAGCTTTGTAGGTTCTGAATAGATTGGTGCACCGAATCGGAAATGCAATACAGTACTGTGTCATCAGCGTATAGATGGGCGTGACAGTTTTTTAGCGATGAAACAATGTTATTTATATAAATTGTGAAAAGAACTGAACCTAAAATTGAGCCTTGTGGGACACCATTTGTAACAGTTAAAAACTCAGATTGGTATCTTCCGAGTTTAACTGACTGCTGTCTATCAGAGAGATAATCCCTAAACCAGCTACATGCAGAATGATCAAAGCCAATGTCATGCAGCCTCTGTAAAAGCAAATGGTGGTCAACAGTATCAAAGGCCTTTGAAAGATCAATAAAAAGTGCTGCACAGTGCTTTTTCTTGTCTAATGCTGTAACAATGTTGTCTACAACCAAAGTCACAGCAGAGACAGTACTGTGGCCTGCCCTAAAACCAGATTGGAATGGGCTCAAAATGGAAGCACTAGTTAGAAATGATTTTAACTGATTATTAATAAGTGATTCTAGAATTTTTGCTAGGCATGGGAGTTTGGAAATTGGCCTGTAGTTATTAAGATTATTTTTGTCACCACCTTTATGTAAAGGAATTATGTGAGCTTTTTTCCAAATTTTGGGAACTATTCCAGAGGAGATGGAAAGATTAAAAATATGGGTTATTTGTTTTGATATTATATGTGTCGAAAGCTTGATTGAAAACGGGTCCAAATTGTCCTCTCCCATGTACTTCTTGGGGTTGATGGCGAGGAGCGCATCTACAACAACACTTGTGGGAAGAAGATCAAGGCTGAAAATAGAAGTTTGAGAGACAGGCGGTACGTTACTACTGGTTGTAGAAGGTGTACATCCTCCATTCTGAAAGAGTTGACCAGCAGCTACAAAGTGTTTATTAAAAGCTAAGCCAATCTCTTTTTGATCATTGAGAGTGTGACCATTTAATTTGATCTGAGTGGGAACTGTGCTAGAATTGTTCTTATTATAGTTCACAGCTTTCCAAAATAGTGCAGGGTTAGAGTAGCAGTCGGAGATTAATTCAAGGTAATATTCGGATTTGGCTTTCCTGACCATGGCTGTGCACTTATTCCTAAATTGTCTAGAAATAGTCCAATTGGTATTATCTCCAGAGCGTCTAGCTACAGACCATGCTTTATTTCTTTCAGAAAATAAATCAGACAGTTCACTTGTAAACCAGGGGTTTGATCTATTTTTTACTCTATGCTTTTTTTTTAAGTTTTTTTTTTTTTCAAAGGTTTTTTTATTAAATGTTAATAACAACAAAATTGTAGCACATCAAGTACAACATTTTTTTCCCCTTTTTCTCCCGAACACACCCCACCCACATCCCACCCTCATACCCAACAACACAAAACACACACCACAAGAAACAAAAACAAACAATCAATATGAAAGAAAAAAAAAAAAAAAAAAAAAAAAAAAAAAAAAACAGAAATAAAATTGAATCAAATAAAAAAGGGGAGGGGGTAGCTACTCTTCAATTAATGTGGTCGGTTTGTTGAAATAATCTAGGAAGGGGCGCCATATTTTATGAAATTTAGTCTCAGATCCCTGGGTAGTGCAACGAATTTTTTCCAGATTCATACATGACATAATGTCTCTAATCCAATGTGAGTGGGAAGGAGGAGCAGGATCTTTCCATTTAAGTAAAATAGCCCTACGAGCAAGTAAAGAGGTGAAGGCCAGTACCTTTAGCTTCACTTTAGGCAAGCCTGAATTGGGGGCGATGCCAAAAATTGCAGTGAAAGGGTTCGGCTCAATTTGATGCTGAAGTACTTCAGAAATTGTTTTAAAAACTGATGTCCAGAACCCAGTCAAAGTGGGACACAACCAGTACATGTGAAAGAGTGATGCCGGTGCGCTCTTACAGCTATCACAGGTCGGGTCTACATCGGGGAACATACGAGCTAATTTAGTTTTAGATATGTGGATACGATGTACTATCATGCACAAGAGCATGTCGGGCGCACATGGAGGTAGAGTGTATTCGATCCAGGACTGAATCCCACATGTGATCTGTGAAGGCAGAACCTAGGTCCTGCTCCCACAGGGTTTTTATAGCTGCTAATGAGGGGCTATGCAACTTTGAAATAAGGTTGAAAAACACAGAAATTGAGCCTTTTAATGTGGGGTTTACAGAAAGAAACAAATCGACATGATTGGCTGGCGGTTTATAAGGGAATTGGGGAATTAACTTCTGTGTAAAATGCCTGATTTGCAGAAATCGGAAAAAATTTGTCTTTTCGATACCAAAATGTTTTGTCAATTGGGAAAAACTAGCAAATAGATCATTAATAAATAAATCACCAATGCATTTTAAGCCTTTTTTATGCCAGATCTTGAATGCACCATCCACCGTCGAGGGAGTAAACAAATGATTAGCTGCAATTGGGCTGAAAAGTGAAAAATTCTGCATTCCAAAATTCTTCCTAAATTGGGTCCAAATTCGAAGGGAGTGCTTAATCACGGGATTACTGTTGGGAATAGCCGAAGAGAGTGGAAGTGCGGCGCTTAAGAGAGACAATGGGCTAACAGCGCTGGACTCCATTGTTACCCATACTGGGGCTGAGTCGTCAAGGTGAAAATGCACCCAATACACTAAAGAACGGATATTAGCAGCCCAGTAATAGTATTGGAAATTAGGGAGGGCCATTCCGCCTGTTTGTTTTGGTCTTTGAAGAAATGCTTTCCTTAACCGAGGGTGTTTACCATTCCAAATATAATTTATCATTAATGAGTCAAGGGCCTGAAAAAATGATTTGGGGAGAAAGATGGGGAGACATTGGAATAGATATAGGAACTTTGGGAGTAATGTCATTTTAATTGAATTTATTCTACCTATGAGAGAGAAAGCCAGAGGAGACCACTTCGATAATATTTGCTTCGCCTGATCCAATAATTTGAGGAAGTTCGATTTAAATAGGTTTTTAAAATTTCTGGTGAAACATACCCCAAGGTAACTCAGCTGATCTGTCACCACTTTGAGTGGGAGAGCTGTGTAATCAAGTTTAAGAGCTTCTTTATTAATCGGAAAGAGTTCGCTCTTACTCAGGTTAAGTTTATAGCCAGAAAACTGACTAAAGACCTCCAACACAGAAAGTGCCTCCGGTAAAGAGGTGGCTGGCTTGGCGACAAACAAAAGTAAGTCATCGGCGTATAATGATACCTTATGTTCAATTCCTCCTCTCCATATCCCCTGAATCTGTTTGTTACCGCGAATGGCAATCGCAAGTGGTTCGATTGCAATAGCAAAAAGGAGTGGGCTCAAAGGACAACCCTGCCGGGTCCCACGATGCAGATCAAAACTACTTGAGTAACGGCTGTTTGTTAATACTGAGGCAGAAGGGCATACATATAATAATTTAACCCAAGAAGTGAAAACGGGACCCAGACCGAATTTCTCAAGGGTGAAAAACAAATAATTCCATTCTACTCTATCAAATGCTTTTTCAGCATCCATAGAAGCAAGGCATTCTGATTCAATATTTCTGGGGGAATATAAAATGTTCATTAGCCGGCGGATGTTATAAAATGATTGGCGTCCCTTTATAAACCCAGTTTGGTCGGGGGATATAATAGAGGGGAGAACATCCTCCAATCTGTGGGCGAGAATTTTAGCAAGTATCTTCACATCCGTATTTAATAGTGAAATTGGTCGGTATGATGCACAATCTAGAGGATCTTTATCCTTTTTTAACAACAGGGAAATACAGGCCTGGTAGAACGAAGGCGGGAGTTTACCTGAGTCAAATGAGTCTGAGAATACTGAACATAAAAAAGGCGATAATTCGGCTGAAAATTTCTTAAAAAAGTCAGATGGAAGTCCGTCTGGACCAGGAGATTTGCCTGATTGCATAGATGTTATTGCTGCAATAATTTCCCTCTGAGTAATAGGTGCCTCAAGGCTATGTCTCAGATCTTGAGAAAGGGAAGGCATGTTTAGGTTACTGAAAAAGGTGTCCATCACCGCTGCGTCTACTGTACAATCAGAACTATACAAATTTGAATAGAATGTTTTGAACTTTTCGTTTATCAATTTCTGATCTGATGTTGTACATCCACTGTCTGTCCGTATTCCAGGGATGAGTTGCTTTGCTCTAAATCCGCGCAGTTGATTGGCCAGGAGTTTGCCAATTTTGTCACCATGCTCGTAAAAAGTACTTCTGCTCCTAAGCAACTGGTCAGCAACCTGACGAGAGGAAAGAAGGTTGAATTCTGTCTGAAGTTTTAAACGTTCTTTGTAAAGTTCAGATGAAGGTGAGGTAGCATATAGTCTGTCTATGTTCAGAATCTGATCAGCTATTTCAGTTTGTTTCTGTTTTGTACACTTATTTTTGTATGCTGCAAATGATATAATTTCACCTCTCAAATAGGCTTTCAGGGCTTCCCAAATTGTTGCATTAGACACATCTGGTGTTCTATTTATACTCAAAAAAGTTTTAATATGTGTAGAGATGTGTGAAAGAAAACTCGCATCTGTGAGCAACAATGGATCCAGTCTCCACTGCCTTCTAGTATACTCAACATCAGAGAAAGCCAGTTGAAGGAGCAGAGGAGCGTGATCTGAGATCACAATACTTTCATAACTACATGACTTTAGGTCTGACATCAATGAATTATCAACAAAAAAATAATCAATTCGGGTATAAGTGTGGTGGACATGTGAAAAGAATGAATATTCTCTTCCTGTGGGGTATAAAAACCTGTATGGATCAGAAAGGCTATAATCAGCAAGAAATTATTTGATATAACCTGCAGATCTGCTAAGAGTGGCAGGTTTGGGGGACGAGCGATCTAAGACTGGATCTAGATAACAATTAAAATCCCCACCAAGAATAAGAGAATGGGAATTGAGATCGGGGAGTTGAGAAAAAAATCTCTTAAAGAATTCTACATCATCGACGTTAGGCGCGTAGACGTTGGCCAAGATGACTGACTTATTGTGAAGTTTGCCTGAAACAATAATAAAACGTCCATTTTTGTCTGATATAATGTTTGAGGACTCAAAAGGAATATTACTATCAATAAGGATAGCTGTGCCCCTGGCCTTAGCCCTGAAATTAGAATGAAAAAATTGTTCACGCCAGCATTTACTTAGTCGCCCATGGTCAGAGTCGTGTAAGTGGGTTTCTTGAAGGAAAACTATTCCAGCCCTGAGCCGTTTTAGGTGGGTTAAGACCTTACCCCTTTTCACTTGGTGATTAAGCCCCTTGACATTCCAACTAATTAAATTAAGATTGCCCTTCATCTAGCTCAGTTATAGTGAGAGTAAAAAGAGTTGCTCCGATAACAAAAAGAGTAGCAAAATACAGAGGGAAAAAAAACACAAAAAAAAGGAAAACACAGATAACTGAAAACACAGCAGGTGATAACCCATCAGCTAAACCCCCAGTTGACACCACCCCATCCCACCCAGAACCCACCCCATATATTGCTCTCAACAGCAAACCCCGAAAGACCCTTACTAGTCTCACAACAAACATTCCAAGCCTTAACTTTCTAGCCTATGCTAGCTTCCCACATAAGTCTTGTACAATTCACCCCATAACTGCTAGTAACACTATGAACAATCTAGCAAACTGTCAAAATGACAACACACTAAACAAGCATACCGTGCTCAACCAACAAATTCGAAATACAAAAAAAAGAACAAGGCGTGAGTTAGACAATCTGTCCAAATGGCAAAAAAATAAATAAAAAATAAAGAACAGACACGCTTATCTAGCCGTTTTGAAATAGAGATACAAAATAAAAAATAAAAAAAGCGAGTGAGCTAGACAATACGTCAAAATGACAAGCAACAAAAATGTCACGTTCACCCAGCTACTTTACTCATTAAAAATAAAAATACAATTGCGTATAGTACCATCAGTCTGAGAGTTTGGCTGGGGATATGAAAAGAGCATTTGTCCACATTGTATACTCACAGCAGGCAATCGTATTTACTACGGACTCACACCCAGTGTAGATAAGTAGTTAGATGCTTCAGAGACAGACCGCAGCCACTTTCTCTCGCCGCTCTGGAGAGTAATGCGAAGCCTCGCAGGGAAGAGGAGAGAGGGGCGGAGACCGCGCTGATAAAGCTCAGCCATGACCCGTTTGTATTCAGCCCGCTGCTTCACGACCTCCGCGCTGTAGTCCTCGTAGAACCGGAGCTTGTGGCCGTGGTACTCCAGCTCGCCCTGTTTACGTGCCTCCGTCATGATCAGGTCTTTAGTCTGGTATCGGTGAAAGCGGATAACGACGGATCTCGGCCTCTCATGCGGGCCCGGTTTGGGTGCCAGAGTGCGGTGAGCCCTGTCCAGCTCCGGGGGAGAAGGGAGTACTTGACCACCAAACACCTCAACGAGGAGCTCAGAGAAAAAGGCAGTGGGGCGCGCACCCTCCAGTGATTCTGGTAAACCCACGATACGAACGTTCTGTCTCCTGCTCCTCCCTTCCAAATCCGACAGTTTAGCTTTCAACAGCGTATTATCTTCCTGCAGTGAGGAGCACGTAGCCTCAAGTTGCTCCAGGCGTCCGCAAACAGTTTCTGCATTATCCTCGAGATCGGTTATACGTTTCCCCTGGCTTGAGACCACGGCCTGGATGCTGTCCAGTTTAGCGTCCATGCTGGCGAAAGCTGATTTAAACTCGGCAGCTATCGCTGCTCTATGCTGTTCAAGCAGACCCGGAATGGAAGCCACTGAGCTAGCACCAACGTCCATGCTAACCACGCTGTCCGAGGACATATCTGACTCTGCCGAATCTCTTTTTGCGTTTTTCTTGCTTCTAGGCATTTCTCCAAAACAGTATCAGTGTTACCGGCAACACAAGCACAAAAAAAATCGACGAGAATAGGGTTTAATCAGTTAGGTCTGAAATATTTTGTGGGAGCTATAGAGCGATCGTGCCTACCCCATGCTCTGTAACCCGGAAGTCTCCTACTCTATGCTTTTTAAGGGGCGCATGCTTGTTTATAATTGAGGTGAAAGTATTGATGAAATAGTCTAAGGCTAACTCAACATCTGAAATTTCCGTAGTGAGTTGAATGTCACTATGACGGAGATCACTTAAAAAGGCTTGCTCATTAAAACCTTTAAAATTACGCTTAATTATGATTTTAGGTTGAGATCTTTTTAAATGAATACTTCTGATACAGGCCACTGGGCAGTGATCACTAATCCCAAGCTCAAAGACACCAGCTGAGACTATTTTATTTATTTTATTTGATAGGATTAAATCGATTAAAGTTGATTTTGCTGGTTTTTTTAGATTGGGTCTTGTGGGCTCAGTTATTAATTGTGTAAGATTAACGTTGCTACAGATTTCTTTGAAAGGTTCAGAGGCACCAGAAAGCCAGTCAACGTTAAAATCACCCATCACAATTACCTCTCTATTTACATAGCTGGAGAGCATATGTGCTAGATCGTTTAAGGAGCTAGTTACAGCAGAAGGGGGTCTATATACACCAATTACAACAAAACAATCATTTGACGATAAAGATAATTCTAGCGCGATAAATTCAAAACAATTTGGAACAGAGACAGCATGTAAAAGTGTTACAGAATAACAGGATTTAACATAGACAGCCACTCCCCCACCCCTTGTGTTTCTGTCTATTCTGAATAAATTGTATTCATTAATTGCCACAATAGAGTCATCTGTACTCTTCTTTAACCAGGATTCAGTCAGAATCAAGACATCTGGATCTGCATGGGACACTAAAATCTTTATATGGTCTAATTTATCATGCTGCAATAAACTTCTAATATTTAGATGAAGAAAACCCAAGCCCTTTCTTGATTTAAGAATTTGTGGGGAATTTAGTTTAGAGCAAAGGGGGTAATCAGTGATGTCTGTGATGAATGAAGGACAATTTGAGGTGTTGTTATGAGTTAAATTGGGGGATACTTCAGCAGGACCCCTGGGGAGATCTTTTTTAATGGGGGATGATTTGGTAGGGTCGTATATATGCCATATTTACATAGGCAAATAATGAAGTATAAAAGTACAATTGTCAAATATGAGCAAATTGCAGAATAGTGTTGTACAAATAAACGGTCCAAAATGTAGGCTACAAGGTGTTTCTTCGACTAATCCTTGTCTGTTTGCGTCTGTATATTTCTCCCATCTTTGACGGACATTATCTCAACATTAGGCCTAGTTATTTTCTTTTTCGATAACATTCACTTGTACACCTCAAATTCTTAGCCCTATTCTATTCTTTATTAGGTCTACAGAATAATTCTTTATGTTGTTAGTTGTATGATTATGATACATTTATTCTGGAAATAGGCTACATGTAGCCTAGAAAATGCATGTATAAAGGCCTATAGCAAAGTTGAATATCCATTCAAACATTTCTGTAAAAATTGTAATACATAAAATCAATTTTTTTAATCTAAGTAATCAACTGGCACCGTTTTATGATGATCTATTATTTACCCTTTTCACATACATTGTTTCAAATCAAAGTTCAAATATGCAATACAAGCTCTGTAGAGACGAGCATCACAAAAGAAAAGACAACAACAATGATCATTAAAACGAGATTTTATTGAACACAAGCAGTGCAGAAATAGTGTCAGTAAAAGAACAGTAGGCTACTGTGGTAGAACTTCCACAGACTGCACGCAGAAACTCAAGCACTCTAGATCCACTCCACAGTGTCCAGCAAACGTCTGAATTAAACTCAAATATTAGACTTGTGTCTTATGCTTTCACCTCTCTCTGCACCTCCACCTGGCTCACCTACAGTATCTCCTGCACATCATTTCCTACTAGCACCACTGTTTACGCTCACCTGTTCACTCACAGACTAATAAATAAACATTAGGCCTAGTTATTTTCTTTTTCGATAACATTCACTTGTACACCTCAAATTCTTAGCCCTATTCTATTCTTTATTAGGTCTACAGAATAATTCTTTATGTTGTTAGTTGTATGATTATGATACATTTATTCTGGAAATAGGCTACATGTAGCCTAGAAAATGCATGTATAAAGGCCTATAGCAAAGTTGAATATCCATTCAAACATTTCTGTAAAAATTGTAATACATAAAATCAATTTTTTTAATCTAAGTAATCAACTGGCACCGTTTTATGATGATCTATTATTTACCCTTTTCACATACATTGTTTCAAATCAAAGTTCAAATATGCAATACAAGCTCTGTAGAGACGAGCATCACAAAAGAAAAGACAACAACAATGATCATTAAAACGAGATTTTATTGAACACAAGCAGTGCAGAAATAGTGTCAGTAAAAGAACAGTAGGCTACTCCCAGTGTGGTAGAACTTCCACAGACTGCACGCAGAAACTCAAGCACTCTAGATCCACTCCACAGTGTCCAGCAAACGTCTGAATTAAACTCAAATATTAGACTTGTGTCTTATGCTTTCACCTCTCTCTGCACCTCCACCTGGCTCACCTACAGTATCTCCTGCACATCATTTCCTACTAGCACCACTGTTTACGCTCACCTGTTCACTCACAGACTAATAAATAGGTCTACAACAAAGCAAAATAACAGATACAGGCCTACATGAACCACACTGTCACTGTCATTACAAATATAGGCTACTCCTCAAACAAAAATACACACCTCAATGCGCACTACTGTCAGTAAGCAAACAGAAAGAATATCAACACTCCGTCGCGTCGTAGGCTATGCCTAACTGTCACCATATCTCGCTTCAACTATCGCTCTCCAAACCCCTTAAACCATATGATTAAAACCCACAAATGTGTACAATAGCATCCTTTTAAGAAAGACTGCACGCCCCTGATCATTTGTTTTCTACACTTACCTAGTCTCTCAAAGCCAGACCAAACTACAGCAAGTAACAATAGCCTACTATCATTCAATCTTCATACTGGAATTTGACCATGTAGGCTAAAATCTACATTGGTTCTAAGCAATGACTGTGGTTCCGAGTAGTGAAAAATACATTGTATTGATGATAGAAAAACGTCTGAAATACGATGGTATTTCCAAGTGTAATCACAAATTAAACTGGTTCTATCACACTTAGCCACAGCTAACACAGCCAACTTCACGCTTAACTTGTGACTCAAATAGCTTACCCCAAACTGTAGGCTACATTTCACTAAAAAGCTGAATGGAAGAATAATCCCAGACCCTTCTCAAGTATATCCGAATATAGCGATATATGTCCAACTTTTTAAAACTGACGAGAACATCTTGTATTCAACCACACACAGCCTATCAACTTATTTACGTTCGCGTTATTTTCACAAGGCATCGACACAGTCACCTACACGCTCCTAGCTGTCACCAGATAACCCAACAAATAAACCAGGGATATTTCGTCTATGTCGCATTCATTTGTCGGTTTATTTTTAAAACATCATGATAAGCTTATTTCAGTCACATAACCAAAGTAGACAACATGAACAATAGGACGAAATTATAATTACAAGAAAAGTATCCCGTGCGTGCCGATGTGCTGTCACAAATTAATCTGATCGCCACGACTTGCCCCAAAGCCAACAACTGACTCCAAACTTCGTGCTGTTACGCACATGTGTGACAGAAATCTTACCTCACACTGTTCCACTAACAAGCTGTAGGCTATGGAAGTCTAAATATTAAGTAGATCGGATATGTAGGCCTAAATATGTCACGTTTGCGGGCATCGAGTCTGCTGTCACCAGTTGCCCTGATCTGGATCATTACATTTGCCACAAACCAAAAAAGAAAAATAATTAGTACATCAGTCAGAGGCGAACCAGCAACCTCGTATCATCTCAATTACTCTGTCAGAATCTTATCAGTACGCCACCAATTTGGTGAACAACGTCTGTGCTAGTTTGTTATTATCTCCATTAAAAAAAAAAATAAATAATAAAAAAAAACTTGTGTAAAAAGAGCGAATTGCAGTTCTATGTCCACTAACTATGTCTAACTACGTAGGCTACAATAGCAACATGCTGCTGTTTTCCTTACATTGACAATAGTGTAATGTGATATCACATCCATATTAGGCTCCGAGTATTGAAAAACACATTAGTGATGATATGAAAACAGTATGAAACACGGTAGTAGAGTTCATTCACTAGTTAAACTGATATCCCAGTAAACCCCAGCTAACACACACCTCCACGCTTCAATGGTTACACACAAATAGCTTACCACAAACAACATTTCACTAAAAGCGTATGGACAAATAATCACCAATCCTTCTGAAGTATGCCTAGGCCTAAATCTGAATAATAGCGTTAAATGTACAATTTAAAACTGACAAGGCATCGACAGTCAGCTAGCTAGCCTACTTGCTCCATATCCTCCCAAGCCTGTCACCACCAGGTCACCACCAGATAATCCAACACATGAACCAGGAGTAGGTCTCTATGTCGCATTCATTTGTCGGTTTATTTTAAAACATCATGATAAAAACTGTTTTCAGTCACATAGCCTACCCAAAGTATGCCATACGCAGAGTAGGATGTATTCAGTAGCCTACGAAAGAAAAAAGAAAAGTCTACCACGCAACGCGTTAGTTTTCTGAATTTACTGTCCTCCGATTTTCAAACTGAGAGTCATACAATCTGGACGGGTTCCGAGTAATGTATAGTGATGAGCTGGAAACATAGGTGATGCATATTAAATACGATCGGTGGTATTTGTTGATGTGCTATCACGAACTAATCTGGTCGTCAGTCGTTGCCACCACAGCCAACAGCTGGCTCGAAGCTTCGTGCTGGTTACGCACACTGTGACACAAATCTTACCTCAAATTGTATATTCCACTCAAAGGCTATGGAAGTGTAAACCGATATTGAGTAGATTGGATTCTTACGGCCAACATGAACATATTAAACATTTGACGTTTATGGGGTTTTGATCAGGAATCTACGTAGCTACCGCCACCAGCTACCCTGATCACCAGTTGCCCTGACACACCGTTCTGCTATTCATTCTCCATGACCATGGTATGACCCGCTAGTAGTGCGCTGCTTCCCAGCATAATTTTCCATCTTAAAACGTATTAAAATGTGCAAATAATGTTTGTTTCTCTGCTGAGCTGTCCAGCGCTCTAAAAATGTTAAAAAATGATAGACAGAAGATATGACAGGTAGTTTTCATCATGGCGCAGGGTCTGTGATTAAGCTGGGATCTGTGGCTGTATCTCGATTCAGGGGTTGCGGTCTACGAAAGCTGCATTTGAAGACCGATTGCGTCATAGCGGCGCTCAAAGGTTGTTCCATTTGCAAGGCTCCTCATATGCGGCCGAGAAATGCAGCCTTCGTTTCACGGTTTTGAAGGCTCCATCAGATGTATCCTTCGCAGCCCAACATATCCCATGATTCATTGCGTTTTTTTTCAGAGATGGCATACAATAAAATTAAAAATAACAAAACAGCAACGTGTTGCTCCATCTTCTTAACTTAACTTTCTTTTATTCTTGTACTTTTTTTTCTTTTCGTCTGGTAGGCAAGTTATTTTTCTTTTTTTCCTCGGTTGACAAGGCTGTCTCCGTTGGCAGCAATCAGGGTTGCTAGGCAGCACAGGAGCGGCGTGTCGTCACGCAAGGTAACGGCTTGTTACGCAAACCGGAAATGCTCGTAAACGGAGACCTGCGGAGACCGTCCCGTTTAACAACGCTCGTTCGGCCTTCACAGGCTATAGCCTTCATAGACCGCGAGAACGCGTCCTACCAAGGAGGCGGTCTCTGTAACGGGATACAGCCCGTGTGTGTGTTTGACATTTGCCTTGACCGGTAGTCGCTAGTGACTTGTGGCTGTTTTGAATTTGTTCTTGATTATTTGGTCATGTCATGATTTAGACTACGTGGGGTATTTACGTGATGCAGCATCTTGTCAAGCTGTGTTGTATTAGTTGGCCTATGCTCTTGATGGTTTAGTCAACAAGTGCAGGTGGTTAATCCAATGACAATAGCCGTGACGTCATCATGAAGTTATTTATTTATTTATTAAGCGGTTTGATTTTGGGGATGATGGCTCTGAAGGCCTAGGTGTAAAAGGCACGGCCCGCCACTGGATATAGGTAATCTTATATCATGATATAGATATATATCACGGTATAGTATTTTTCCTTTAAATTCAATGGATTACAATAACCGTACTGAACTTTAATCACATTAGATTATTTTCATCTTTTGCTTGGAATTTAAATTTCCATACAAAAGAGAAACTGGTGCAAAATACCACACCAGTCTGGCTTTAGTCAGTCAGTGCAAAATAAAAATGACAGAATCAAACAAATAGTCTACATTTTCCAATTGATAGTAGCCTATATCAAAATAATGAAAGACTTGAATTTTCCTGCAGTATTTTCTTCATTTAAAAAAGCTGTCAAAATTAATTAGTGAGCAAATGTCTGGTAATAATAATAATGGATTGGATTTATATAGCGCTTTATTTCTATGTGACTCAAAGCGCTTACAGGGTTCCGGGTTCCAGGTTCCATTCATTCACACACAGTCATACCGGTGGTGGTAAACTACCATAGTAGCCACAGCTGCCCTGGGGCAGACTGACAGAAGCGAGGCTGCCATTCAGCGCCATCGGCCCCTCCGACCACCACCTCAAACATACAGCAGTCAAACACATTCACACGAGGCAAGGTGGGTGAAGTGTCTTGCCCAGGGACACAACGACCATGACACAAGTGGCCGGGCTGGGATCGAACCGCCAACCCTAGGATCATTGGCCAACCAGCTTAACCACCTGAGCCACGGTCGCCCCGACCGTGGCTCAGGTAATACTTTAATATATATATATTAATATAATACTTTAAAGGTCACATATTATGCTAAATGCACTTTTTAAATGTGTTCTAACATATCCATGGGGCCACGGTGTGCCTAGAGACTGCCAAAATATCACAAAAAAAAATAACAATCTCTCCTTTTCTCACTCTCCCCCTTTCTGAAACCCCCACCCCTCCCCCCCAAAATACTCCAGTCAGAATTCTCGCCGACTATTACGTAATAGTCGGCACAGCCACATCCCCATATTTTCTTTATATGTCCATGCTTCCGATGCATCCCCCCCACATTAGTAACCAGAAATTTCCACCGTGCAGTAGTAACCCCACCTCCCCCCCCCCATTTCTTATTGGTCCACGGCCCCGAGATCCCGTGCCCGAGATCCCATGAGATCCTCTGAAAAATTTTCCGAGGGACAGCCATGTTGCTTTCCCCGCTAAGCGACAAGATGCCCATAGCCTACAGCCTTAATGTTACATACACCAACACAGAATGCTTTTGCTCATACTCCACTAATTTATCTTAACCACAGCAGTCTATGCCTCGTTTTTAATAACACAACGGATAGGAAGCTACTTGTGGGTTTTTGCAAACAGTGAAACTGAAAGAAATGTTTTTATTGGTATTTTTGCCTGGTGTATAGCTATTTAGCTTTGGGACAAGCATTCAGCTTTTGCTCATAAAAACATAATTCTATTACCCACACCAGTCTGGAAATGCCTCGTTTTTAACAGGTCAAAGGATTGTAACTTAATAGTGTGGAAGTCAATTTTGAATATATTTTTTTCACTGATTTGTGTAGTATTTTTAGCTGGTAGCTCACGGGCTAGCTTCAAGACAAGCGATGAGATTTTGGTCATAAAAACATAATTATTTTACCCACACCAGTCTGGAAATGCCTCGTTTTTAACAGGACAAATGATTGTAACTTAATAGTGCGGAAGTCAATTTTGAATATATTTTTTTCACTGATTTGTAGTACTTTTAGTTTATTTTATCGTCTGAGTCTTATTTTTAGCGTTAGCGCCCATGTAGCTTCTGTTGTAGCACCAAGTTTTGCTCATAACACGCTGTTTATACTCCCCACAGCAGTCTGAAAATGACTCATTTTTAGAAATCAAACTTTGAAGCTACTGTTTTCACTGGTTTAAATCATGTCAGGTCATGTCAAACTGTTCTCTTAGCTTAGCTCTGGCCCGGAGCCTCCGGGTAAACACTCGCAGTCACGACTCACGTAGTGTCTCTCTAGTATCGCGAGAGCACGGCAGAGACGGTGGGAGAGCCCCATGGCCATATAAAGAAAGCCCGGCAGAGAGGTGGGAGGGGCCAGCCAGATCGCACAAATATAGGTCATCCTGAGACCAGAGGACAATCAGGTAGAGGCTTGCTACAATAAATGATCTGAACGGGTTTTTCAGCAAACATCTAAAAAAATAAGTATTAGGGACTACTTAGACCATATAAAATTGACAGCAAAGTGCATAATATGTTACCTTTAACTCCAGCTTCAACACAAATAATATTTTCAAGTTTGACATGTTTTAAAGTTACATAAAACCAGCCTTGCTGGCTGTCTCCAACAATAACAGCACGGGGGTGAAGTCCCGAGTACATGCTAAAGATGTCATTATTAGCCAGCTAGCTCACAAGAGCAAACCCATGTAGTTTGCGGCTTACAACAAGCCAACTCTGCGTCACGGCAACAGCACGCTGAAGGGCCGCACACAGCAGCAAGTTTCCTTTGCCCGATGACATTTTTGACCGTTAATAGCAGCTGCTCTGCCACCGTGACACGGAGTTGGTTTGTTAACTGTAGTGACGGCACACCGGCTAAACAGCTACAGCAACAGATGCGGCTTCTTCTGTTGAGGGTAGAGAAGCTGTATTACAGCCTAGAACTCTGCTGCAGAGCCCCCGTGTGGCGTGGCGGTGTAACTGCAGTGTAACTGTAGGGACTCGGAGGGACAGTTTCCTCCCGCAACATGAACTGTTTCTCTCCGCGGTATAAACGGTATGGCCAAATCTCTCCCACTTTCATATCGTCCACGGTATAATACCGTCATATCGCCCAGCCCTAGCGAGTTCTCACATGCATCAACCCTTGTTGACTGCTCGACACCATGCTCGACACTCTCTACTAAAAATGGTGCTCTTTATGGTCCATAAATATAAATATGTATTTCTATCTATGTTTATGGTCTAGAGAGCTGTCCCATCATTTACGGCTTCTGTGTTTTTTTGGGCCACAATACAGATTAGCGCCGCATGCTGTTATGGAGACATTACGTCCCGCGCAAGCGCAGAGCGTACGGAAAGTCAGTAGTCGGCTCGGTGTGTTCTTGGCACTTTTTTGGCAGCGACGGGCAGACTGGAGCTGCCTGAATCAGCAGACTCCATTTTCGGGCGAGGGTCGGTAGTCGGACCGGTGTGTCCTGGCCTTTAAACCTTTTATATACTATCTATGTGTTAACCTCATAGCTGATCAAGCTCCTCCTGTGGAACACTTTCCCTGCGTTCCAATCCCCATACTTCCCTACTATTTAGTATGCCAGAAAAAGATTTAAGATGTCCCAATACATGCACATGCACATCAATTGTAGTATGCTGAAAACACATGTAAATGCCCCACTAACTCCAATAGCATTTTGGAGTATTCGTCTTTATTCTTGACATTTCTCTACATAATAGAAAATAAATCTTCCGTATCTGATCTTTGTTTCTCTCCCTTGGCCCTAAAACTCTTCTGTAATTTAGTATGTAGTGTAGTAAAAAGAAAAAGTATTTGAATTGGAACGCAGGGTTTGATTCTATCTGAAGTGCGTGAAATAGAAGATAGTAATCTGAGAGATGCAGTGAGTATTGACTGGACATGTTCCAAGTGTTTCAAGATACTCCTAAATATCATTTTAAAAAACAACGACAGAACTCCAAACCCATTGTTTTCTTTGGACAAGCATTTCCCAAATGTGATACTAAACTCAGAAATCTTCTGACAGTCCGGCTGAGCGTGGCATAGTGCGGTGCCGATGAAATGCATTTTTTTAATGTTATTGTGCCGCACAATTAACCTTGAACTAGAATGACTATGGTATGTATGTTTTATGTGATGTGTGCATCAGACACAAGGGCCTCATATACAGTACAAGTTCCCACAGGGCCCAGACCAGTCACCCCATCTGGATAGAGCAATCTAGAATTATAAAAGAAAATACTGTGAATGATGAAGTGTGTTTGGTTCCATACACACCTGTGTTGACCCCATACTTGAGTGTGTCTCTGCAGTCCACTAGGATCTGCTCCAGGTTCTCTGGTTGGTCTGGCAGCTCCAGACTGAAGCCCTCCAGACCCTCTCTCAGCTGGTGAGGATGATGGAAGTCCAGCACCTAAAACACACAGATACATGTACATAACACATTTACAAAGTCAAAATGATTTCTATAGCACATTTAAAAACAACATCAGAGTTCAAAGTTCTGTACAAGATACAATACAAAATAACATATAAGATAAATGAAAAAACAGTTAGGAGTGTCAAAGTCTCAACTTGTGTTAAAGGCCAACAAAAGCGAGTCTTCAGTATTAAACTGTTCAACTTTACAGGGATCCAGGTTCTATTCATTCACACACAGTCATACATGTACCCACTCAAACCTGCAAGGCTGTGATGTTGCTCACCACAATGATGAAGTAATCCGATGGTTAAGATATTGACAGATCATTTCTATTTCCTTGACAGTTTGAAAGCTTTTCTGTCCGATGTGTCTGTTAACGTCTAACGTTTATGTTCTCTACAAATCGTTTAGGCCTATACATGTTTTTATGATATTTAACATTATTCTATTACATGTGTATCCTATTTCACTAGCATTATTATTGTTATTTCCACATAGTGTTCTATTTTGTCTCCATTAAATGCATTTTAAATTGACTTCATATTTTATGCACACTTTATATCTGCACTGTGTTTGCACTTCTTTCTCTCAGTGTGGATAGAAGGAGCTGTGTACCTTGGAGCTCCTCTGACTGGACTTGCAGATATAACCCAACAAGATGTCAACCATCTCCTGCAGGAACCGTCTGGTCATCTCCTCTCCTCCTGCAGCTGGCAGTAGGTCTGTGCACACACGCACACACACACACACATTTGTGTTACTCCCCCCCTCATAAAACAGCACCAAAACTCTAACTTTTAAATTGACATTCGTACTAAAAAGAAATTCTAAAATATTTAAAAAGCAAACAAACATGGGGGCGCTATAGTATTGTGGTTAGAGCGTCCCACCCCCATGAGGCACAGTCTTCATTGCAGCAGACCAGGTTAAAATCCAACCCATGGTCCTTCTTTGCATGTCATTCCCCTCTGTGCCCCATTTCATCTTTGTCTATCTTCACTATAAATACATTATTGAAATTGCCAAAAAAAATATCTTAAAAAAAAAAGAAAAACATAAAGTTGATATGGGGACAGTGAGCAACTGTTGATGCCTTTATGAAAGACTTGTGTGAGTTGAGGAAAGGGGGCCAGTGAGGCAGGGTGATGGTTGTTTCAGTGTTCTCTTCTAGACACAGAGTGATGTACAGCTCGTCCCAGCCAGGGTGCTGACCCTTTAAAGGTTCAGTAAGGGTCAGTTAAGCTAACTTCCTGTCAGTGACTGCAGTTAGCAGTCCCCTCCCTCTTCCCAACGTCACCACATTTTTGCACTGCGGTCTTCATGCAGCGAGTTATCTAGCATTATCTTAGATCCATAAGTGTGATAAAACATGATAAAAACCATCAACACAGACATTGGGAAGGAGTTTTACCTGCTCCACCATTGTAGGCGCATACACATTCACCCATCCTTCGCTCTGCATGTGCACCGGCAGTGAGACGGGTGCCGGTTTGTAGCGTTATCTTTTCTGATTATCAGTAGTGGGATCCCCGAAAAATGTATTTGCCGATTACGTGCAGAGCAGCTGACTGAGAGATCGGCTTTATGAAACGCACACACTATATAAGTGATCACTGTATGAATATAGAGCGATTTAACACTTATATTAACATAAATAAATCGCTTACTTCACCTTTAACTCTCTATTCCTCTCTAACTTCTGTCTCATCAGTCCAAATCTAAATAAACAAGTGTTTTCTTCACTATCTGAATCAAATGCCAAACTATATGTTGAGTTTGTCAGCTCTGAGTGTGTTCAGAGTTTTGAGAATGAGCTTAGGGTTTGGGGAGTTGCATGTGCATTACTCAGTCTTTCTAAATACCTATTTCAAACAACACTTTTAAATACATTAACTTTTACATTTGATACCAGCTGCTTTAGTTTATTGTTGCAATATCAGTACTTATTCCACTATTTCCTTGAAGGAATTGCTACTTGGAACGTTGGCAGGAACCCTATTGCTGGCATTAAATGAATAGAGGGAGTCCTGAATGTGGATGACATGTGGCCTGTGTATTTATTAATTTTTCCTTTTCAGGGTACAGGTTTTGTTGCCACCATGCCACAGAGTGTATGACCTTAACTCACCTTTGCTGTAGATGCTGGTGAAGTCAGCAGGTGTGTGTCTCCTGTCTGTGTCCTCCTGCTGTTTGTCCCTCCCCAGGACTCTGTCTGATAGGACCAACATACATGATGTCATGTGATCTGATGCTTCAGTAGAGACTGAATATCTATCTCTTTCATCTAGTAGGATACTCTGACGGTATGATAACCCTAAGCATAATACCATGGTTTAAGTATCACCGTATTGAGATTAAAGCTCCAAACTGTTATTTAGAAATGTCTGGGTAAAAAAACAACAATTATTTTCCCGCCTGAAGACAATCTTTTTTTTTAACAACATAAAGAATATTCTGAATATTGATAAACTTGTATGATAACATTATACAATAAATAATTAAATGATCTTAAACAGAATTCATTTAAAAACAGTCCTAAAATACCCCTTTCACACCAACAGGAACCAAGAGCCAGCTCCAGGCTGGTGCTGGGGCCTGTTCAAAACTGTTTACAGCCTTATACCATTTATGAACCGGTTGGTTTCACACCATCCAGAGCCGACGAGAGCAATGTCATGACGTCACTGTAAACGTCTGTGTACATCGCCCGACATTGCTGCTCTATTATGTTGTGTTTACATCTCGTGTTTTTAAATATGGCGGGCATGAGGTTTGAGTTGCTCTGGTTGGTCAGGATAATCCCTCCCCCGGCCCTTGACGTAGGCGGTTTACATTTTCTAGCCCAGCTCTATCCTGGAGCTGGGATCGAACCGGTTTTTACAGCCCGGAGCCGGCTCTCTGGCGGTGTGAAACCAAAAAACTGGCTCTGACTTGGCTCTAGCTCCGAACTAGCTCCGATTTTGCGGCGGTGTGAAAGGGTAAGCAGCTCAACAAGGTTTTTAAAGACATGCTCACTTTCTGACATAGGGGACTCTTTTCTGGGCTCAGCTCTTAGGTTTGGAGGGCTTTGGAGTGGAGGGTGTCTCTGGGGCTGGATTTCACATGGTTAAAAAAGTTGAGCTTTCTCTTTTGAATGTTCTTTCAGTGCATTCACTGCCATGTTGAAACTCCCTGATGCTGTTATGGTTATACCAAAGTAGGTATAACTCATGCTGTGTTCAATGACATGGTTATTAATGGTAAATTGGTGTTTGTTCTCATGACACCTGGGGCATTTTTGAAAGATGACATTGGTGTTCTTCATGTTTACTGCCAGGGCCCAGTTCTGACAGTACTGTTCTACTACGTCCAGCTGTTGCTGTAGTTCTTGTTCAGTAGGAGACAGTAGAACAAGGTCATCTAGGAGGGAGATGCCAGGAGCAGCACATCTATCTATCTATAAAGCAAGAAACGTCTGTGTCTCTGTGTTTCTGTGGCTCGCATATCTCTCGGACTGTTAGTCAGATCGGCCTTAGCTTCCGGATATGGCTTGCATACGGCACGAAGGTGTGCATCCTTCATTGATTGTAAGGTGTTTTGGACCAAATATGTAGAAGTTATCATATTTATATCATGCTGGCGGCGAATACATGCGCGCACTGAAGGCCACAGTAACGACGGGCATGAAGTAGTTTCCGGCTAAACCCCGCCTCCTTCTGATTTGATTGGCCACTGCGACTAAAGCATGAATTTACGAGCGGGACACACACAGCAGACTCATTCAATGCACCCAACTTTCCAAACAAAACGTTCTTAAAGAGGACCTATAATACTTTTCGACTTTTATGACCTATAAACGTTGTTATAATGATTTATAGTCATGTTTAACCATACTAGAGTATCAAATAATTACGTACATGCATTTCGACGTATTCCCTGCTGACCATCTGGGGTGGCTATGCAGAGCACTTAAGGCCAGGACACACCAGTCCGACACGTTCCGACTACCCAAAAACTGGAGTCGCCGTTTCAGGAAGCTCCAGTCTTCCCGTCGCGGCCACAAAACACACCGAGACGACTGCTTATTTTTCCGTACGCTCTGCGCTTGCGCGGGACGTAATGTCTCCACAACAGCAGGCGGCGCTAATCTGTATTGTGGCCCGAAAAAATACGAAAGCCGGAAATGATGGGACAGCTCTCTAGAGCATAAACATAGATAGAAATACGTATTTATATTTATGGACCATAAGAGCACAATTTTTAGCAGAGAGTGTCGAGCATGGTGTCGAGCAGTCAACAAGGGTTGATGCATGTGAGTACTCGCAAAACGAAACGAACAAACACATTAAAACGATGGCTAGCTGTTGTTAGCTGTTTGTGCTACCCGCCTCACTTCCGGGCTTCACTGATTCGCTAGCCCTCCACCAATCAAATTGCTCCAAATGAAAGACGGTCGGCCGCCGATTGAACATGTTCAATCGGTGCAAAACAAGCCCGACGACCTCTACGTCGGCCGACGTCACGGCACACACCAAACAGATTTGTGTCCCGACCCCCTACCGACACTACGACGGCGATTATCTGGCCGGTGTGTCCTGGCCTTAAAAACTATGGCAGCCGGTCGAGCCGAACTTGTTCAAATTTCCGGGTTTTCTATGTCACGCTCGGGTCGTTTCTGTCATGTTTCCATGTATGGTAATGCTGCCGCTCAGGCAAGCTCCGGCTGCATGCCCCCACCTTCCTGGAACATTTCCCGCCGCTGGAAGGAAGGTAACCAATCACAACGGAGTGGGGTTTGCAGAAGGGGGGGGGGAGGGGCGGAGAAGCTCAAAGCAGTGTGTAGAGAGAGACTGCTGTGCTCCCTAGGGTAAGAGGAAGAGTGTCCCGAAAATCTACATAGTTTTTTGTGATGTGATTCATGTCAGGTTGCTCTATAGCAGTTTTTAACAAGAAATTAAGACCAGAAAAGTAGTATAATAGGATCTCTTTAAACCTTTCCACAGACATCACCAACTCCTCAAACCTGTTCACTTTAGTGTTAAAGATCGCACGTTACGCTATTTTCACTGTTATAATGTATAGTTAAACACTTATGCTACAGTGACGCTAATGTAGTGGTTATGGGCTCATTCAGATTAAATCTGCTATTAGTAATTAATCTGAAAATAACAATACATTAATAATTTAAGTTGTGCAGGGACGCCACCATTCACTTAAGAATGGAAAAATAATTGCAAGTTTGTCTCATTTTAGCAATGGTTTGTGTAGATGCAAATTAGCCGGTCCTTCACACCTTCCTCCCTGTGGTGGGGGAAGAGAGGGAAGAGAAACAAAAGGAGCCTTTGGCCAAAGGTTCCTTTAAAGGTAATTCAAATCAACATAAATGTTTTGGTATCTAACCAATAAGTTCAATATAATATCACAGTATTGTAAACCCAATTACAAAGTAACAATGAACAGTTCAAAATCAGTAAATATACATTTCCAAGTTAACAGTCTTTTAAGCCATGTGTTCTTGCTAAGCTAAGCTAACTGCCCAGTAGTTCATACGATACCCAATGTTGGTACACAGCGTTCGTTGCAGTGTTGGAGACTGATCGTTATGGCCTGGGACAGGGTTTTTGCTTTGTTTTTGCTTTGTCCAGTCCTGTTGCAGTTCGGATGAACTGGTCCTTTGGTTCTTCAGTAGCGGCGTGCTACCTGGCGTTGTTGCCTCTGGGCTACGGTTGTAGCTCTTAGCTTGATTCTTAGCTTCTTCGTCTTAAGGGTCTGGCCTTGGTGGGAGCTTGGTTTGTTCCCTGGTTCTTCTGGTTCCTCCTGGGTTGCTTAGAGCAGCAGGTTGAATCCTGGTTCCTTTGGTTGCTTGAAGAAGCAGAGAGACGGTTGGCCTGGAGAGCTACCCCCGGTCTGGGGTGGTTAGCAAGGCTGAGCAGAGAGCGTGAGCAGCAGGGCCTTCGCAGTGGAGAGTTTCCCTTCCAGTGTGGAAGTTTGGAGAGAAGGCCAGCACCTCGAATGGCTCTTGAGGAGAAGACTAGGCAGCACCACTCAGGTGGTGGGTAGAGAAGACTGAGACTGGGGACCAATCCGAATAGTCTTTTTTGCATAGGAAATTTTCTTTCCTATCGAGATGAACCGGAAGTACTCAGCGGATAGGTGATTCGAATTCTCAAAAGGCATAGGAAAGGATCCTCGATTCATCCTTTAACCCTCCTTTAGCATAGGTTACTCCGGACCAACCTATGCGAAAGGAAAGGAGATAGTGGTATCCCATAATCCTTTACGGCGGCAATATTTAAAGCAACAAGCCACCGACGGAGTTTACCGACTCTACACGAATACGAACGAGAGGTAAAACAGAAGAGAGGAGAGGAGAAGAGAGGAAGATTTAACTCGGCTAAAACAAAATTCCCCCCCCCATAAAGATAATAAAGAACTCATAAAAGACCAACACCATAATAATTTTCGTAGCACATAATTTACACCATAAGAAAATAAAATGACAACTTCACATTTAATGAAGACTACTGGGGGCAGTTCATTTCAACATCAACATAAGTGTAGCCTCTTTTTATTCCACAAGTGAATTGGGATTCAAGTGGCCTTAAATATTCCCCTTGGCCAAGTCCGGTCTAAGTGATTGTCACTCTGTGGGCGACAACCTGATTAAAATCAATATGAAAAGAACGCATGGATCAAACGAAAAGTGGAGTCGAATTCATTTGAAACAGTGCTGTCTTTTCCTATGTTCGATAGGAAGCACCTTTCATATCTCCTTAACCCCGATGACGTTTAGGGGTTAAGGTATAGGAAAGGAGGCTTAGGGGCACTTTCCACGACAACACAAAACGGTGCATACGCAAAAATATTCTCGCGGTTGAACTATATCATTTACATGAAAACAGCAAACGCAGGCATGAAACCGCAGGTTTTTGAGATCAAATCCCAGGGAGGATTTTTTGGAAAACACAAAGGTTTTGGTTTCTTGTAAACACCGAAACCATTTTCCCTGGTAACGCTGACATCACGGCTCCACTTCACGTATGCGTAGTCTATAACATTTGCTGTCAAAATACCCACACGCGAGTTATAAAGTCAGAAGACAACATAACATGCACGGTGTCTCCACGGCACCATTACTGTGATCAGCGGAGAGTGTCGTGCAGGGCTCAAATATAACACTCGCCAATTTAGTCTAAGCGATTAGTAAGTTATTGAGACCACCGGCCACTTTGTCTGGGGAAAGATTTGTGCTCTGCCGGTTTTTCTAGCCAAATAAATGTGTGTAGCTTCTATATGCCAGGGACACGGCTCTCTCTACATTAAAAAAACACTATCCATAATTCAGCGTGCAGCGGTTAAGTTACTGTTCAACAAAAGGAGCACTAAGGCTACAGCTTCACAGTAAAAGCATTTCACTGGCTAAACATTAATAGCATTTCACTGGACAAACGTGAGTCGAATTTTATTTTGAAGTACGCCTAACAGGAAAGTAGCCGCTCACAAAGCCCCTTCACTATCAGCATGTCTTCTGTTTTCACGAGTTCAATGCGGTGAAATAAGAGGACAGAAAGCTTGTCATTTGCAATACTTGTAACCCCAAGCTTACACCAACCGCTTTATGTACGTTAGTGGCATTAATTTTCGGTTACAGTAAGGTTTTATGCATCAAATTGTACCGGAAGAGCTATCTACTAGGCTGTGTCACCGCTGACTATTGGCTTGGCATGCGTACTACAGCGATTTCGTCCCGTTTCCTCTGAAAACATGTGTACGAGTGAAGATGTCAGATAAATTGTGTCTCAACAGGTTTTTTTTTAAACCAAAAACGGGAAAACTGTCACGTTTTCACCGTGTAAAGTGCCCCTTATAGGTTAGGAGATTGGACTATTCGGATCGGCCCTGGGAAGGAACATCCAGCTTATATCAAAAGTCATATGAGACTTCCTGACCAATGGCAGAAGAGGAAGGGGGTCATGTGGAGCCAGAGGTCCCATGAAAGAGCCAAAGGTGTAAAGTCACAATATTGCCAAAGGGTCGGTTTCAACATGGCAGAAGGGGAGGGGGGCTCATTCCAGCTTGGCTGACAAGGCACCCCCACCTGAGTTCAAAGGTGTGAGACCAAGACAATGCCTTGGTTTCAGGAAGGCAGGAAGAGGGTTTGTGTGGGCTTTTGATTAAACAGAGACCCCGTTTCCACCTGGCATTAACATGTGGTTTTTGTGATCCGATCACATGAATACAGCTCTAACTACAGGTGAGAACGCTCTCAAGACGCATTGAGATCAGATCACAAAAACCACATTCGGAGGTGGTTTGTGACCACTTGTATCCACTTGTATCCACATTCATTTGATAGTGGAAACACGCATGTGGTTTGTGTCCACATTAGGGACCTCCTACTCAACTGCCTGAGCGGAAATACATAGAAAATGCATCACTGGCGGCTGCAACTAAAGGTTTTAGTGTGCGCCCAGTTAAAAGTATTGCAAATGACAAGCTATCTTTCATTTCACCGAGTAAAACTGTGATAACACGGAAGTCGCTGATTTTTTTTTTCTGGCGCCATGCAAGCTGCAGTCATGTGGAGCGCTAACTTCCTGTTCTTATCTGCTTCAAAATAAAGGTCAACTCGCGATTGGCTACTAACAGGCTTTTAATGTGAAGGTGTACAGGAAACATTATATTTGCACAAGGAATAACTTAACTGTGAAAGCTATGGACTGGTTGCGGTGACAAGAGTTTATCAGAGGCAGACGTTAGAATAGCCACACAGCGAGCACACATCTTTCACCAGCCAAAGTGGCGTAATAACTTACTCGCCTAAGAGTTTTTACTTTTATATACTATGATATTTCCCACATTTGGCGAGTGTTAATGTAGAGCCCTCTAAGCAGTGTTGTGCATCGCTCCTCCTTGTCTAAATGAGACAGTAGCCTATCTCGTCAACCTAGACTGGTAATTATCTTCGCATGTAATGCATTTTAATAGCAAATGCGATTCAAACTGTGGCACTGTACAGCCCTGTATGTTTACTTGTTTGAACCCCACCGGTTAAAAACAGCAATGCAAACGGAAATAATGAACGTGTTGATTTAAATACAGCGCGGGTAAATGGAATCCGATCACAAGTAGACAGAGAAGTCACATTTGAAAATACAAGTGGGAACACACGGACTGAGAGCTGTCCACTTGTAACCTTCACCTGCGTTACTGAGTAAAAAAAATAGATAGGGAAAGGAGAGAAAAGAAAAGAAATATCTTTTATTTTTACGGCACAATACCGGAAACTAACACAGTGAATGATCGACAGGAGGAGTTAACACATTGCGACTAGGGTTGGGCACCGAAACCCGGTACCAGTATGGCACCGGTGCCGACGTAAACGGTAGTAACCAGACCGAATAAGAACAAAAGTTTCGGTGCCTCATTTCGGTGCCACCCTTGCTGTAGTCACGTTTGTATTTTGACAGACTGATCGCTCTTTATGTCATGATCGATGAAGCATGTCCGCTCGCGGATGCTGTTCTGTGTACACCGAGAGCAGCTGTGAGTGACGAGAACGAGTCCGACCGTCTCGAGGAGCGCGCACACGAGTGCTCAACACTCGCTCACGTTCGCAGTTTCACAGACTGATCGTTCTTTATGTCAAGACTATTTTTGAACGCCAATGCAATGCATTTCTTTTTGCGAATGACACGCGATCTAGCAGTATTGTCACGCATGTATTAGGCACGTGTAGGCTTACGATGAGGCAGCGGCCGTCAGCTGTTAGTGCTGCCTTTACGCACGGCGGTGGAGACGAACCCAAAAAACACACAGCGGGACACGGCGGCCCGGTGATATGGAAACGTTTAACAAGGAACTTCATAAAGACACACTTAAAATAACGATCTCTGCCCATACAAAAAGCTCTGACTTGGATAACTGTATGGAACGATCTCTGTATAAAACCATCCGGTAGGCTACATGTGTCTGATGACGGGCCGTTATATTAATAATAAACAGCTCGCTGCACATTAGAACAGCATGTACATTAAAGATCTCGTATCCTTCCTGAGAGGGCAAACAAACATGACAATTTTTCTGCACAAAAATGGTTAATTTGACAAAGTTTATAGTTGTGGTCTTATCTTTACAGAAGTCTACTTCGTATTTGTTATGTCAGTTGAATTTTGTTTCAAGTTAAATGCAAATGAGCACTGTTAATATTCCAAAAGGCACACGCTCTTCCTTGACTGTTTTCAGTCTGTGGTTCTCATTGGGTGTACTTATTCCCTTACTGTAGATCTTTCTTATCAAAATTATTACTTTTAGCTAAAGTTTTATTTTAAGATTAGATTACCTGGTAGTCTCCACATTAAACTCCATTATTATATTGTTTGAAACAGTAGTGTTGTATTAGATAGTATGTAAATTGTGTGAATTTTTAAATAGTTTATTTGTAAGTTACTCGTAATTATATTGTTAAAGTTAATTGTGTTAAATGTGGCACTATTTATAAAAGGGCATTATTTTTTTGTCAAAGTGTGGGCAATTTGAGGCTTTAAAGTACCGGTTAAAGTACCGTTTAAGCACCGGAACCGTTTCAAAAGTACCGAGTAGTAACCGGTATCGGAAAAAACCCACCCGATACCCAACCCTAATTGCGACTACATGATAACAACAAACATTGCTTCCCTTTATCATGAAAACATAATAATCCTAGTTAAACTATCATTGTACCGCACGTTAAGACGTGAAGGCTTTTAAATGCAGCGAACCTTTCATCCAGCCGTGCGATCGGCTCCTCCCTCACCTGATAGTTTAGCTTTCAGCTTAACAGTGCAGAGTAGGATGGAGACGGTGCGTGTTGCCGGGAGCTTTGAAAAACTTCCAGAAGATGGCAGAAAGTCAGCCTTTGGTCGAGAAGAAAGGTAAAACTAATAGACTAAAATAATGTGCAAGATATGCTACGCGCGGACACGCGAGTCAGATGACATGCGCGACCGTGAGAGAGAGAGAAAAAAAGGCATATTCGACCCAACTGCACCTCAAAACATCACAACCAATTAGTTTACTCACTTTAAGTTGAATCCAAGTGGTCTATGACCAAGCAATAAAGGAATAAAAAACAGAGGAAGTTTAAAGCTCCTTGACTCTTGCCACCACAACAGTCATCAATTAAGAACACTGTAGCCTACAATGCAACTTGATTATCCTGCCAGCTCCATGAGATATAAATAAAATATGCCCTCACATTCCTGCTAGCAAAAGACGTGCCCTATCAACAACATTTGCAACGGTTTATTTTGATTTTGACACTTATTTTATTTAATTATTAATTTTGTTTAAAGTCATGGTTTCAAATGTTAAATAAGTGCATGCTGCAGTTCTTAAATTAATGAACAATTATCTATAACAATTGTGATTACACAATGTCAATCAAAATAATCATGATCATGATTTTTTGTCAAAATGGAGCAGCCTAACCTTGCAATGTCCATGGTTTAGATCAATTATACAGAATTACATTATTAGAACTACAGCTGCAGTCTGTTTAGGTCTGTAGACCGGTTAAATTCCCATTCCCACATTAACAGACAATTTGCTCCATATTTGCTTATCTAAAGTATAATGACACAGTGTACATCCATACATGTGTGGTGACATGATTTGTTTAATTTGTGCACTTTAATTTGTAAAAGTGTTGCATTAATTAAACAAAACTAGTTTGAGATTTATATCCCCTTGTCTATATATATATATATAATGCCCTACATAGAAGAGACCCCTGCCCCCTCCCGCTGTTAAAAAGTAACTAGTAACTTGTACTTTAAGTACATTTTAAATCAGCTACTTTTTCACTTTTACTTAAAGCTCCCATATTATACACTTTTCGGTTCTATTATACACCATATTATATGGTCTTAGTGGTCCCTAATACGTTTTTCTTTAATTGTTTGCTGAAAAAAACTTTCAGATAATTAATTGTACTATGCTGATGTTCAGCTAATCTCACAATGGCCTATTTTTTAAAAAGAGCTGCAGCTCCCCTCGTAAATATACAATCTTTGAGCTCCCCCCGCCCCCTGTCCGGAAGCGAAGCCAGATACGCCTCGCCCTCTGTCTGTCAGGGCCGTGGACCAATAAGATCATGCCAAATAGATGGATGCAGCGCTACTCGCTAAGTTGTTCTTGCTCTAACTGAACAACTGAAAATGTTAGTAATGTTAAGATAAGACACACTAGCTATTACAGAAGCATGTTTCTAATCTTATTCTAGTTAGAATGTGCCAGATGTTATAAAGGCATGTTACCTTTTTTCTAAAGAAAAGTGCCTTTTCTTGATGCTTATTGGAATTATGGATTATCCGAACTGATCATCACAGATATCTCTAGTCATGTTGACTAGTCAAAACTCTATAAAGGACTAGTCCAATTTATTTTGTTGATATGCCATCATTAATTCTGGATACTCACAGTCAACAGTTGCCATTAAATGTAACAATGGCTTTTCATAATCCCAGTGCTAAATGTCTCTCTAAATGATTTGACTGTAAAGCCCAGTTCAGACCAAAGATTCGCCTTGCAACTGCTTGCGACGAGACGGTTTTAGAACGTCGCGGGGGATAAATCGCAGCAGTGTGAACTGCTTGTTGCAGCGCGTTGCAAGCCGTTGCAAGGCGTCGCAGAAGATTCAACATGTCAAATCGCAAGGTCCAGTTTTAGAACGTTTCGGCGGTCTCGTCGCAAGGAGTTGCAGTTGCAAGCAGTTGCAAGGCGAATCTTTGGTCTGAACTGGGCTTTACATGTTGAACAAAATGTTGACATTCCACCCACTTCCATCCTTTTCAGGTTTGTTGCTAAGGACATGCTGTCAAACGATGGTGCTGTTGTGAACTACACACTATCAATCCAAATGCCTGTGTGTGTTAGTTTTAGTGCATTCATACAGTCATATGAAAAAGTTTGGGAACCCCTCTCAGCCGGCATTATAATTGACTCTGCTTTCACAAAAAAAAATATAAAAGTGGTATGTCTTTAATTTACTAGGAACAGCTAAGTACTGGGATGTTTTCCAAACAAAGATTTTTTGAAAAGCAGTATTTGGTTGTATGAAATAAAATAAAATGTGAAAAACTGGCTGTGCAAAAATATAGGAACCCTTGTGGTTTTGTTGATTTTAATGCCTGTAACAGCATGTAAAACTGATGACTTTAAACACAAAGTTGGTTGGATTATGTTGTTAAGCCTTGAACCTCATAGAAATGTCTGTTTAATCATGAGAACATGTATATTAGGTGCCTAAATGCAAGTTGCACTTCTCTTTGACTCTCTGCTGAAGTGAGACAGAATGGGATCATCAAAACAGCTCCCAAAAGATCTGAAAAACAAAGATTGTTCATTGTCATGGTTTAGGCGAAGGCTACAAGAAGCTTTCCCAAAGGTTTCAATTGTCAATTTCGACACTAGGGAACGTTGTCAGGAAATGGAAGGACACAGGCATAGTGGCAGTTAAACCCAGGCATTGCAAACCAAGAAAAAAAACAGGAGCGGCATAGGTGGAGGAATGTGAGAATGGTTGCACACAACCCACAGATCACCTCCAAAGACCTGCAAGAACATCTGGCTGCAGATTGTGTATCTGTACATCGTTCAACAATTCAGCGCAATTTGCACCAAAACATCTGCTTTTTATAAAGACCAAATAACTTAATTTTTGTCTCATCAGTCCAAAGCATTTTCTTCCAATATGAAGCTGGCTTGTCTAAATGAGCTTTTGCATACTCCATGCAACTGTATCTGTGGCGTGGGCGCAGAAAGGGCTTCCTTCTCATCACCCGGCCATACAGATGTTTTGGTGCAAATTGCACTGAATTGTAGAACCATGTACAGATACACAATCTGCAGCCAGATGTTCTTGCAGGTCTTTGGAGGTGATCTTTGGGTTGTGTGCAACCATTCTCACAATCCGCCGCATATGCCGCTCTTGTACTTTTCTTGGTCTGCTAGACCTGGGTTTAGACCTGCGTTCCTTACAGTAGAAATTGACAATTGAAACCTTTGGGAAAGCTTCTTGTAGCCTTCCCCTAAACCATGACAATGAATAATTTTTGTTTTTAAGATCTTTTGGGAGCTGTTTTGATGATCGCATTCTGTCTCACTTCTGCAGAGAGTCAAAGAGAAGTGGAACTTGCATTTAGGCACCTAAAATACCTTTTATCATGATTATACAGACCTTTATATGAGGTTCAAGGCTTAAAGCCACTACGAGTAACATGGCACGTTGGCGTCCCCTTTGGACAAAAGCGGTAGTATTTTTACGACGCCCGCTGTCGCAAAGCTGTTTACTAGCGCGTGCCAGGCGCGTGAGTGTGAACTGAGAAGGGAGCAATATCGTGCATGTCCGTGTGTTGAAAGTGTGAGGACTCTTTTCGGCTCCGTGAGAGTGGTTTTGACACTGCATGAACTAATGCCAGTCACTGCCACACGCACCTGATTGCAATGCTGATTGCTAACTACTCTCTCACGGAGCTGAAAGACGTGTCCTCACAGAAAGCGAATGAACGATAGACGGCAGTTAGTATGGATCACGATGAGGTAATGTGTTTGTGTTGTTGATGTAAATAATGACTATTTCAGATAATGGTCATCTGATGATGGTGAAGCAAAGCAAACTTTGTGTTAGTACCAACCGCTCATTCATTTAGGAGTAAACACTGCAGTCTAGTTTCGCTCTCGTGAAATTGTATACACGTTGCTTGGCAACGCCCTCGTCCCCCGTAGCCTATATCGCTCTCCCTTTTAGCTTTTCTTCATTGCATTTTCTTTTTTTTCTTTGATGGTTCAGCCCCGTTATCAGTCATTATGACGACAAATAACTGTATCAAACAAGGCTCCCGCTCCCCTTCCCTCACCTGGAGGGATAGGCTTCTCAATTCACGTTGCAGCGCCACACTGAAATCTGCGACCAATACGGATATGTGACCATAGAGCTTGCACGAGCGAACCGAAAATCGGACTGGGTGTGCGACCAGACCAAAAGCAGTAATAAAAACTATTTAAAAACGTCTTTATTTGCACTGATGGTCTGGTTTGCTGTTAAAGGTAATTTATGATTATCAGAGGAAACATGAGGCTGTTTAAAAGATATTTAAATGTTACTCGTAGCCGCTTTAACAACATAATCCAACCAATTTTGTGTTTAAAGTCCTCAGTTTTACATGCTGTTACATGCATTAAAATCAGCAAGACCACAAGGGTTCCCATATTTTTGCACAGCCAGTTTTTCACATTTTATTTAATTTCATAAAACTAAATACTGCTTTTCAAAAAATCTTTGTTTGGAAAACATCCCAGTTCTTAGCTGTTCCTGGTAAATTAAAGACATACCACTTTTATCTTTTTTGTGTGAAAGCAGAGTCAATTATAATGCCGGCTGAGAGGGGTTCCCAAACTTTTTCATATGACTGTATGTCGCTCATGCGTATAGTGTTGTCACATTACTCTTACCTGGAAGCTGAAGGAAATCCATGTTAACGTCAGTTCTTTAAAAGATGTTCCAAAAATATATATTTCAGTTCAGCTCAGATGCGTTATCCCCAAAACTATTGAGTTGAATCCTCTTTTGCTATATATGTGGATGAACCTGTCCAGTTGGATGGCTGCTTAGAAGTGTGTAGTATTTGATCTAACCTGGGACAGACAGCATTTAAACAGAGGCGTGGTCTGAAGACAGCTGCTCTTTGGCTGACACTGAACAGTAAAGAGAGGACACCTGCATAAAGCTAATTGTTTTTTCCCAATTTAATAACAGTGTTAAAGGGTATGTGCCACTGCTGTCTATTAATGTTAAGTTTGGATTTTATATGACTAGCCTTTGAAGAATCCCTCCCTGAAAAGTATATCTCCATTCCAATAAAGGAAGCTTAAAGGCATTGTATTGGTCTTCACATCATTGAAAACGCTCGACTCTTAAACATTTGCATTTAAAGAAAAAAAGGTTATGAGTCTCTCCCTGTAATGCTGAATAATCCAGAAACTTTTTCAGACTCTTTTTATCTGTAGAATAAGTTCTGACAAACTGCCATCCGGATTGGCTATTAGGCTAGGCAAAGCAAGACATTTTGGGGCCAAAAATAGTTAATAATTTTTTTCAGCTCTGATCATTTCTATGAGGTGTCCAGAACAACATACTAAAAGTCCTAAGAAATCCTAGTTGAGGAAATATGTTTAATTCTCATCAATCCGAGATGTGTGCCAATAAGGCGAGACACCAATAATTCCAAATAGGGCAATTTTTTTCCTTTAGTCCTATCAAAATGACACTTTACACAATGAAAGTATCCATAATAATTAACATGTTTTGTATTACAAGTTTCTTTGACAATGAATTTTAATATGCAAATGAGCTGTACACTAATCGTACACGCCCAAAATATACCCAAATAGGCTTAATTTTTACCTTTACTCCTACCACAATAAAACTTTACATAGTAAAAGTATACTTGAAAAGTAACTTTTTTTGTATTACAAGTTTCTTTTTAAATGAATTTGAATATGCACATGAGCTCCACACTTATTGAATATCCAATCATCCTACTGCCAATGGGTGATGGCAATGCTGCTTTTAGACTGGCCTCTAACCTAAAAAACTGCCTGGCTTACCTGCCAGGGGTATAACAGGTGCCTCTCATGAATTAGATTTGTCTCTTCAAATGCCACTGCACGCAATTTGATAGCAATCAGAGCAATGAACAATGTGACGTATTAAGCCCCGTTCGTTTAGCGAACAGCGAGTTAACTGTTAAATTTTACTTTTGCTGTGATCGGTCTGCAAAACAGAACATTCCTCTTACTTGCTAATGCTTGTAAAGTTTTATTGTGGTAGGAGTAAAGGAAAAAGTAAGCCTATTTGGGTTTATTTTGAGCATGTACGATTAGTGTATAGCTCATTTGCATATTACAATTCATTTTCAAAGAAACTTGTAATACAAAATGTTTTAATTATCATGGATAACTCAAGCTCTGCAGTATGATGTGACCCCTGTTCTGACGTTCTACCAACCCCTTCTGGAAAGCCTTGACCATTATAAGTTAACTTCTAATACAAATGTTTTACTTTTCATGTAGACTTTCATTTTGTAAAGTTGTTTTAATGTGGTAGGAGGGGCAACATGGATGCTGCTACAGACAGTGGTAAATGTTTTAGAATTTATTCTAAATGACGACTTCCTTGTGGTTTCTCACTCCGAAAAAGCTGCTGTAATCACTATTTCTGCATTAAAAGTCACTGTGCGGAATGTGAAAAGGGATAGTTTGACAATGAAGAGGTTTCCATTTTGCTTTCTGCAATGTTTCTGTGTTGGTGCAGATTTCAAGGCTCTGTGGTGTCAATGTCAATGCAAATGCTTTGATAAACCTTCTAAACGATTTGGATTCCCAGCACTTGTAGCAAACACTACAGCTGGCAGACAGAGTTAGCGGCTAGCTTGTCAACATAGTGGAGTGGTTAGCTGCTAAAGAGAATAAACAAAGAGTGAATATTGGACTATTGCCAGAAACCTAATTCCTAACGAATGCTGAAGTCGCCGTGTGTCCACTGGAAGTGTAAACCGGCAACTGCTAAAACGTTTACCGACATGAGAAATAAGGACGGTGATAATTAAGTATGGGCCCTCAAGTATGTTCTTCCTTAATTTGCATGACCTGAAATACAGTCACATGACATCTACTTCATGGATGTCCAACCTAACATCACCAACTTGTATGGACAGCCGTAGGTGTATAAAGTTATGGCGTGATAGCTCAAGAAACATGGCAACCATTGACCAAAACGTCTTTGCAAGAGCGGCCATTTGCTGCTGATTTACCACAACAGCAACTGTCCGATCGGCCCCAAACTTGGGACTTGTCTTCAGAAAGCGTTTCGAGCCGGCCCGCGGGGGAGCCCCGCCGGTGCAGGGCTGGCGGTCGGCGCCGAGGGGGGGCCTGTACTTTTAAAATCTCCGCGGGTTTTTTCTAGTTAATCAGTTAATGTGTTTAGAGCTTGTTGCATTGAAGTGGTCAGCAAATCATTTACTGTAGACACTATTTGACATGTTGTTCTCCTTTACCTTGTTAAAATGTAAAAGTGCAAGCCAAAAATAGGAGATATAAAAGTCAAGTCTCGTCCAGAACCTGTCATGTTAATAAACAAGGGCGGCCCCCGACTAAGAGCGGGCTGAAACGCTGTAGTGTATTGTTGCTATTGATGTTGTAACTTGACACTGGGGGAGTGTATGAGATATTCAGGATAAGATATAGTATCTACAACTACACGGGGCCAAAAGAGGTGTGTGTGTGGAGTTTTAAAGTGCAGGGGAAATGGATCTTTTTGACTTGAGAGAATATGAAATTGCTCACTGGAAGGAGGGCGGCCTGGAGTCCCTTATGCCCCCGGTCCTCTCTGCCGGTGGGGGGGGGGGGAGAGGCGGGGGGGGGGGGGGAGGCGGGGGGGGGAGGCTGGCTGGTGCTGCTTTCCACGGGGGGAACCACAGACACTGGGCTCTGCTGCTGCTGGAGTGTCTGAAGATACCAACTGAGAAAGAGAGATGGAAACCAGTGGAGAGAGAGAGAGATTAGCCCAAAAACAAATGAGGCAGAGAGAGAGAGAGAAGAGGGTGAGAAAATGAGATGAATGAAAGGAGGAGGAGGTGGTGGTTAGAGGAAGTAAAAACAGGATAAGATGTCACTTACTGTGACACACAAACACTCTACTCTTTTCAGATAGACGTCTCTCAAGGGCATACTGAAACGCTATCCTACACTTAACCTGTCTCTCTTCATTATACAACAAGAGTGGGCTCACACACACACACACACCCCCCCCCCCCCCACACACACACAAATTAGGATGAATGCCATACAGCATCCGATTACCCGAACCATTGAAACCCACACAGGAAGGGAATAAGGTTTAGGTGAGAAACTGCAGGCAGAAACATTGTTATTGTGTCTATTTTGCTTCCATAACATGTCTTGTTCCAGACTAGTATAAATTAAAAAGGTCCAAAAAATACAATTAGTTGTTTATTTGACTAAACTTTGTTTGCGTCTGTATATTTCTCCTGTACACCATCTTTAATGGCCATTATTTCAAAATTCATTGTTTTCTTCAATACTCAAATCAACCACAAATCTCTACTTTTCAAGCATTTAGATCAACTAAACTTTCCAGTATCATTCTTCACACTATGTTTATTGTCTGATTTATGATACATATTCTTCTTAAAAACATACCGGAAAAACTAATTTAGGCCCTTATAGAGTATTTTTTAATTCTAAAATGAATACAGGCTCTATCCAGAACCTTTTGGAAACTAAAATGTTGCAAAACTGAAATAAAGATTTTAACTCTGGCTTTATCCAACATCTAGATTTTACTTTCTTTAGGAGATGCAAATTTACACAAAAGTTGGATAATTGTTTTAATGTAGGTAATCAACTAGAAACGTTTCATGATGATATCTACAAGTCAAAAGATTAACCCTATTTCACCTGGCCTGTCTCACCATCAGAACAAAATATAAGACTATTAATGTCAAAATACATGCATTTTCAACACTTAATTCCGTAGTTTTTTAATGTTTGGTGCTCAAGTTCAAGCGTTGCATTCCCCTGTCAGCCTGTAAGGAGTGACGTTGTCGGGCCTCTTTGACTCGTCCGTCCCTGCTCCTCCCTCCCCACTAATGGCTGTGAAACACTGGTCTACTGGGATCCCTCCATCGGCCTGGGCCTGTGGATCACATATCAGTCCCTTTTGTTCCCCCTCTTTTTAAGCCTTCCCCTCTCTCTCTTATGCTCTTAACAGATGCTTTGGGGCTTCCGACCTGCTTATCATGGCCCCATCCCCATGTTTTGTCTCTATTCATGTAGGCAAGGCAAGGCAAGTTTATTTCTATAGCACAATTCAAACACAAGGCCACTCAAAGTGCTTTACAGGGGCAATATTAAAATACATAAAACACATTAGAAAACATTTAAAAGCGAATGAAAAGAAGTAAAACATTTAAATTAAATAAAAAGTACAGGTTAAAATGGAAACAGAAAAGTCTTCAGGCTCGATTTAAAAGAACTGAGGGTTGCAGCAGACCTCAAGTTTTCTGGGAGTTTGTTCCAGATATTTGGTGCATAAAAACTAAAAGCTGCTTCTCCTCGTTTAGCCCTAACTCTTGGGATTGTAAGTAAACCTGTCCCAGACGACCTAAGGGCTCTGGACGGTTCATAACGTATCAGCAGATCAGTAATGTATTTTGGCGCTAAACCATTTAGTGCTTTATAAACCAACATCGGTATTTTGAAATCAATTCTTTGAGTGACAGGAAGCCAGTGTAAAGACCTCAGAACTGGGGTAATGTGATCCACTTTTTTGGTCCTAGTGAGGACTCGAGCAGCAGCGTTCTGAATTAGCTGAAGCGGTCTGATAGATTTTTTTGGAAGGCCAGCAAGGACACTGTTACAGTAGTCAAGTCTACTTAAGATAAATGCATGGACAAGTTTTTCTAAATCTTGCTGAGACATACGTCCTTTAGTTCTTGATATGTTTTTAAGGTGGTAGTATGCTGATACTGGTATGTAACCTGTTGGGAGGAGGGGGGGAGTATGGATGGACCTGGCAACCCACTGCACTGTAAGCGCTAACAGCTCCCAATGCTTGAAGATCCATTAACTCCACGACAGAAACATTTGGTTTTCATCACAATCTGCTCAGAAAACTAAAAGCTTTTGGCTCAACATGGCTGCAATGCACAGATGCAACCACTTGTTGGATTTTGTAGTATATCAGCAGCCGTATGACACCAATGCAGAGACAAGAGGATTTTCAATTGGCTTACACAACAACACTGAACATACAGGCTCAACGTGAGTCCCAAGAAACATGCCCTGTGCCTAAATCATGTATAAAAATTCAAGCTACAGAATTCCTCTACAGTTATGCTACTTATTTTAGGAATCTTAATTTAAGAAAAGTATTGGCTGGTTGCCTGCAAAAATGTAATAAAAGAAGGAAAAATCCCCGGGAGACAAAAAAAAAATGGATGGGCATAATATTGAAACATATTTGGGGAAGACTCTCCCTAAAAATGTATTGATTTCACAGTAACCAATGAGAATGGATGGAAGGATGCAATGTATGTAAAGAAAGGACTTTAGGAAATGTGTACCCAACTTGGCTCTTGTGCCTGGTTTCCACCGAGCGGGTCGGGGTGGCTTGGTGGAAACCAGGCATAAGAGCCAAGTTGGGTCTTATAGGAGTAAAGGTAAAAATGAAGCCTATGCGGATATATTTTGGGTAGCCTATATTTGATTAGTGTATAGCTCATTTGCATATACAAATTCATTTTCAAAGAAACTTGTAAGACAAAAAATGGTGTATCACAAACCATGCAAAGCACGATGCAGATGTTCTCATTGTCCAAACTGCCATTACCTCTGCCAGAACAAAAGACACAGTCTCAGAAGGTGATGACAGACTTGTTAGTACTCTTGCTGATCTGAATGCACACAAGCTTGGCAAGTCTGACCTGTATGGGTTCAGTTTGGTGAGCCTAAACTGACCTGGCTGGTTTTATTTGTGTTTTATCTAGTGCCGCCCAATTTCTTCCATAAAGATCTCTCATTACATTGGTCCATTTCATCACTCAATTTGGCCCACCTGATCACATACTTTCAAGCAGCACTGTATGGTGCATAAAGTAGACAAAGGAGTTACTTGGTCCCACGGTGTGTGACAATCTCCTCTTTAGCCATGCCATTTCAGGCTGTGATTCTACATCTCGTCTATTTGGCATAGGAAAGGGAATGGCACTGAAAAAAGTAAAAAATTACACTAGCTAGGGGAGGGGTTCATCTAATTCATGAGAGGCACCTGTTATACCCCTGGCAGGTAAGCCAGGCAGTTTTTCAGGTTAGAGGCCAGTCTAAAAGCAGCATTGCCATCACCCATTGGCAGTAGGATGATTGGATATTCAATAAGTGTGGAGCTCATGTGCATATTCAAATTCATTTAAAAAGAAACTTGTAATACAAAAAAAGTTACTTTTCTAGTATACCTTTACTATGTAAAGTTTTATTGTGGTAGGAGTAAAGGAAAAAATTAAGCCTATTTGGGTTTATTTTGGGCGTGTACGATTAGTGTTTAGCTCATTTGCATATTACAATTCATTTTCAAAGAAACTTGTAATACAAAAATTTTTAATTATCATGGATACTTTCATTGTGTAAAGTTTCATTTTGATAGGACTAAAGGAAAAAAATTGCCCTATTTGGAATTATTGGTGTCTCGCCTTATTGGCACACATCTCGGATTGATGAGAATTAAGGTGCGAACACACTAGGCATTTTACACGCGTAAGATTTACGTGCGTAACGCAGCTAAAATGTTGCTTGATCATTTTGTGTAAAAAATTGAACAGATCGTTTGTTTTTGTAAATAACATTTCTAATAAAAAAAAATTAAAAAATTGTGTCAAAAATGGTTCTACGCGCGTAGCGTGCCTAGTCTCCCTCCCGATATTGTATTTCCCTTATCAACCATGGCTGATCAGACCCGACACAACAGCGTGCATGTCCGCACAAAAACAACAACAACACGGCCAACAACTGTGCCAAAAGACAAACTGAACAGCACAAATAGCCTAGCATTAAAACAGCATTGCATATTCACGGCAGATAACAAACACAGTTACAGCAGCATCGGTGCACGGTGTGTCAGGGCAGCTGGTGATCAGGGTAGCTGGTGGCGGTAGCTACGTAGATGCCTGATCAAAAACCCGTAAACGTCAAATGTTTAATATGTTCATGTTGGCCATAAGAATCCAATCTACTCAATATCGGTTTACACTTCCATAGCCTTTGAGTGGAATATACAATTTGAGGTAAGATTTGTGTCACAGTGTGCGTAACCAGCACGAAGCTTCGAGCCAGCTGTTGGCTGTGGTGGCCGATCACCAGTTGCCCTGACACGACCAGATTAGTTCGTGATAGCACATCAACAAATACCACCGATCGTATTTAATATGCATCACCTATGTTTCCCACTCATCACTATACATTACTCGGAACCCGTCCAGATTGTATGACTCTCAGTTAGAAAATCGGAGGACAGTAAATTCAGAAAACTAACGCGTTGCGTGGTAGACTTTTCTTTTTTCTTTCGTAGGCTACTGAATACATCCTACTGTACGTATGGCATACTTTGGGTAGGCTATGTGACTGAAAACTGTTTTTATCATGATGTTTTAAAATAAACCGACAAATGAATGCGACATAGAGACCTAGTCCTGGTTCATGTGTTGGATTATCTGGTGGTGACCTGGTGGTGACAGGTTTGGGAGGATATGGAGCAAGTAGGCTAGCTGACTGTCGATGCCTTGTCAGTTTTAAATTGTACATTTAACGCTATTATTCAGATTTAGGCCTAGGCATAGCCTACTTCAGAAGGATTGGTGAGTATTTGTCCATACGCTTTTAGTGAAATGTTGTTTGTGGTAAGCTATTTGTGTGTAACCATTGAAGCGTGGAGGTGTGTGCTAGCTGGGGTTTACTGTGATATCAGTTTAACTTGTGAATGATCTGTACTACCGTGTTTCATACCGTTTTCATATCATCACTAATGTGTTTTTCAATACTCGGAGCCTATCGATGATGTGACTGATATCACATTACACTATTGTCAATGTATAAGGAAAACAGCAGCATTTTGCTATTGTAGCCTACGTAGGCTAGTTAGTCGAGGTGGACATAGAACTGCAATTCGCTCATTTGACATGAGTTTTTTTTTTTATTATTATTATTTTTTTAAATGGTGATAATAACAAACTAGCACAGACGTTGTTCACCAAACTAGTGGCGTACTGATAAGATTCTGACACCGAGTAGTCGAGATAGATATGAGGTTGGTGGTTCGAATCTGACAGATACTAATTATTTTTCTTTTTTGGTTGGTGGCAAATGTAATCATCCAGATCAGGGCAACTGGTGACAGCAGACTCGATGCCCGCAAACGTGAAATGATTATGCCTACATATCCGATCTACTTAATATTTAGACTTCCATAGCCTACAGCTTGTTAGTGGAACAGTGTGAGGTAAGATTTCTGTCACACATGTGCGTAACAGCACGAAGTTTGGAGTCAGTTGTTGGTTTTGGGGCAAATCGTGGCGATCAGATTAATTTGTGACAGCACATCGGCACGCACGGGATACTTTTCTTGTAATTATAATTTCGTCCTATTGTTCATGTTGTCTACTTTGGTTATGTGACTGAAATAAGCTTATCATGATGTTTTAAAAATAAACCGACAAATGAATGCGACATAGACGAAATATCCCTGGTTTATTTGTTGGGTTATCTGGTGACAGCTAGGAGCGTGTAGGTGACTGTGTCGATGCCTTGTGAAAATAACGCAAACGTAAATAAGTTGATAGGCTGTGTGTGGTTGAATACAAGATGTTCTCGTCAGTTTTAAAAAGTTGGACATATATCGCTATATTCGGATATACTTGAGAAGGGTCTGGGATTATTCTTCCATTCAGCTTTTTAGTGAAATGTAGCCACGGGTAAGATATTTGTGTCACAAGTTAAGCATGAGGTTGGCTGTGTTAGCTGTGGCTAAGTGTAAGAATTAAAGTTTTCATTGTGTAACCATGATCCAAAATAGGCTGATACATGACGTGTCGTTTAAAACTATGTGTGCTGGGGTCGCCGTGGCCAGAAGTGACCTGGTCAGAACATACTGCCATGCCCCAGCTGGGGTAAACAAACAAGCTCTCAGAGACATTAGTCAATCATTAGTTGTAACGCACACACAAATCCATGTCTGTATGCACCATGTACTGAATAAAAGAGCCACCAAGGAGAAGGGGAAGCCAGAGTCGGTGCAGTGAATGACAGCGTGACAACCTGTCCGAACCCACTCTCCTTGTCCTGGGCAAGTAACATGATCATTTGGTCTCACCTATCATTGTGTCTGTCTCATTTGTCTGACTGAACTAACACGTGGTTTCCTTGTCTTACAAGCAAGTTGGATAAACCTATCATCTGGTCCTTCGAGCCGGATCCCAATATATCGCCGACCGAGGAGAGGATGGAGAGGACGCACCGAAGTCTGTCGACAGCCAGAGTCCAGTGACTCTGAGGAAAGACTGGGGCCGTGAATTCATCTCCAGCCGGTGTTTTAGCAGTCATCACCCCCCCTCTCTTCGGGCGACGATTGACGGGATCCAGACGGAGCCAGAGACACTGATATACGGTGAGACGGGTCGCTCCACCTTTAAGGAGGTTACAGGTCGCTCCACCTTTGAAGGAGGTTACAGGTCGCTCCACCTTGAAGGAGGTTGACGGGTATTCTCCAAGGAGCAGGTGTGTGGCTACCAGGGTACAGGGAACGTTACACTTTAATTAAACACCTTCCCAGCACTGGTGTGTACAACCTAAGAAATTGAACAAGCGCTTACGAATTCAGATCTGTGAATGAATGTTGAGAGGAATGAGTGTTGAGAAATAAATGTCACCAGTGGAAGCAGCCAAAAAACCTAACGGTATAAACATAACATCTGTGGCCAGTTGAAGTACACGAAGTGGTGAATGAGGAGTTAGGTTCTGAAAAACACCTGGTTGAGTAAGAACACAGAGAAATAAGTGGCAAAATGGGAAACAGAAAGAGTAAGACTCCTGAGCCAGGAGATGTCATATATATGACGAAGCAATGGGCCGGGAGCACCAAATACTGTAAAAAATGGCAGAAAGAACATGGGTTTGAGAATAAGTTGGTAGTAAAGCAATGTGAGGAATTGAAAGCGAAGTTAGAGAAAAAGGCAGCGGGACTAAGGGGAAAGAAAGCACAGAGGTGTGCGTTAGAAATTAAGACCGCCAAGTTATGGATATGGTTTGCCAAAGAGAGACTAGAAAATATGAGGGAGAAGCAAAAAAAGGCAGAGTTAGTTGCAACAATGGCTAAAATCAGAATGGATGAGGAAACCACACCTAGTATGAGTGCGGTAGCACAGGAAGAGAAAGAAAGGATAGAACGAGAGAAACAAGAAAGGTTGAAATGGGAAGAAAAAGCAAAGGAAGCTCGAAATAAAGATCAACAGAAACAAGAGGAAATAAGACAGAAGAAGTTGAAAAGAGAGCAAGCCAAATTGGCAAGCTACAATGCAAGCCCAGACAGAGATAAAAAGACTGCCTCGCTACTCCACACAAATATGCCAAAAAATCAGTTATATCCAGATCTTCACCAAATTAGCGCACCCCCCCCATACCTACCGGAGCTACAAGATTTCCCTGAAATCATAATCCCAGAATACCCTGATGATGGTAATAATGGAAAATACTACTCTGGCAGTGCAAGCGCCCAATTCCTGCCCACTTTACCCCCGCAGCCCACAGAGATTTACCCCCTAGTCCAAGTAGCGAATCCACATTATGGGATAGACCACGACAACGAGCGGTTCATTAGGGTATACCGCCCATGGACTGATGAGGAATGCAAAAAGGCCTGTGAAGGGTTAACCCCTTTCAAACGAGACATCGCACAGTTCATAACCGACATAGGGATGTTAAGAGAATCGTACCAGCTGAATGGGGTGGAAATGTTGAGGGTATGGAAATTAGTGTTCGGCCACCAATGGAGCAGGGTGATGGGAAATTACACAGGGATGGCTCAAAATGGAGCTATATTGCCACCAGGGCTGGAATTAAACACCCAGGTCACTGGGGTGCTGAACGCGGCGCGGGATGTGTGGAAACCAGCAATAGACTATACTAAAATACAGATGTGTAAACAGAACCCCAAGGAATCCGTGCATGACTTTAGAGGTCGTCTAGAGGAGGTCTTTAAGGTTCATAGCGGCCTAGCATTTGACGGGGGTGAACGAACCCCGTATCAACAGCAACTAAAGCAAGCGTTGATGAATGGCTTTACCCAAGGGATCGCCGAGTTCATCCGCAAACACAATGTAAACCACAAAACATGTTCAGTAATCGAATGCCTCAATTACGCAGAACAAGGCATGGAGAACCTCAAAAGTAAGAAAGAAAAGGGCGCCACTAAAATATTCCTCCAAGAGGACGAAGACGGATCAGCCGTCTTCTACGTAAACGGGGGGCGACCAAAAAATAAAGGAGCAAAAAATTACAGTAATGACAAGAAAGAAGGTAGTGAAAGGAAAGGGCGAAATGCCGAGGGAAAATTTGTCTGTTACAGATGCAATAAAGAAGGCCATATGGCCAGGAATTGCGAAAGTAGTTGGCCTCATAAAGGTCAAAAAGAGCAATACCAGAAAAGGGAGAACACTCAAAGCAATGTTGATTGGGAGGAGTGAGGCGGGGAGGAACCGGGGGAGGAGATAGACGATCAGATATTGGACCTAGAGGAGGTACTGTTCTCTCTCTCTGCTCCCACGGTGAAGCCCTACCGCACCCTCTCAGTCAATGGAGTAATGACCAAATTCCTATGTGACAGTGGAGCTGACTCATCGGTTATAATCACAGAGATCCCAAGAATGTGGCCCCCGACTGAATTAAGATTAGTTAAATCAGCCAATGGGCAAATAAATAGAGAAGCGGTATCCCAACCGATAAAAATTATTGACAAAAACAGCAAAGAACGATGTGAATTGCCACTCATGTGCATTCCAGGATGCCCAGTAAACTTATTGGGGAGGGATGGTATGGTTAAACTAAAAATTAGTTTAGTGCCGGTTGCCGGGGGAATGCGGGCTGTAGGCCCTGGGGAAGTAATCAAAGACCAGATCTTTGTCCAAAAAGGAGTAGGCGAGCCCCACACGTACTGGACACTAGACATGCCCTACCCTGACCCCACCGAGACAGCAGAACAAATATTATCCTATGTGACCGCCCGCCCAAACCAGATTATAAAGGCATCAGACGCCTTACATATGACAGTAAGGTACAACAAAATGCCAGGACCTGACCCAGGCTATCAAGAAATGTTTGACCAATTGGGCCCCCAACAACTCACCTTACGCTATCTATACGAAGATAGAAAAGGCAACGCAGTGGCATCAGTAATAGTGCCCCCTGAGGTCAGAATAGTGCTGGGGGATGGCCAGGTGCCACATATATCAGTGGCTAGACACACAGACACAGAATGGGAATCTTTGGGAGAACTGGTTACCAGGGCAGGATACTTACCTAAAGAAAGCTGGATAGAGAGTGGTCAAGCGGGTTGGCAAAGAAGTGTGGACGGTCTGTTAGGAAGGCGTTATCTAGGCTACGTTATTAGGACTTCGCCACATACGCACCTGGAGGAGCGAACACAAGCCTGATGCATGTTGAGTGAGGAGGTCATGGAGGCTCTCAGGGAGGTGCCAAAAGGCTTGTGGTCCATGGGTAAAAGTGACGTAGGCTTAATAAAGAGGGCCAACCCTGTGACAGTCAAGGCTAAGACTGCCTATAGACCAAACATTAGACAATATCCGTTAAAACCGGACGCAAAAGAAGGTATCAGACCCTTAATATACGACATGTTAGAGGCCGGCATACTCAGAGAATGCCCAGACTCACAGTGCAATTCACCCATATTCCCAGTAAAAAAGGCGGATGGCACCTCTTGGAGACTTATTCAGGACCTAAGGGAGGTCAACAAAGCCATCCAGAGCTCAACACCCGTGGTCCCAGACCCACACTTATTGTTAAATAGCCTGAAACCAGGAAAGCAATTCTACAGCGTGGTAGATTTAAGGAATGCGTTTTTCTCAATACCTGTGGATGAGGGGTCACAAGATTGGTTTGCATTTACCTACGAGGGCAAAAAATACACATATACACGGCTGCCGCAGGGGTTCTCAGAATCTCCAACAATCTTTAACAGAGAAATGGCAAATTGCCTGGCCGATCTACCTATCCCAGAATCATCACAGGTTCTGGCATACGTGGACGACCTTTTGGTAGCCTCGCCCACGGAAGTAGAATGCAAACAGGTGACCATCCAGTTGCTGAAACACCTGGAAAAAACAGGAAGCAAAGCATCACTAGACAAATTACAATTCTGTCAAGAGTCAGTTGTGTTCCTGGGTCACACGCTTAGCAGCAAAGGAAGGAGAATCAATCAGGACCGAAAGACCACCATGCTCAATGCGCCAAAACCCATAAACAAAAAACAAATGATGCAGTTTCTAGGGATGGCCAACTACTGCAGAGCGTGGGTACCGGATTATGCAGAAAAAACGCAACCCCTGCTTGACATAATGTACATAGAAACTTTAAAAATGACAGATAAACTCAACTGGACTAAGGAAGCAGAAAGGGCATTCGGCGATATCAAGCAATGTCTAGTTAGCACATCGGTCCTAGCGCTGCCTGACTATAGCAAAACATTCATGCAAACAGTAGATTGCAAGAATGGGTTTATGACATCAGTACTGACACAACAGCACGGAGGCAGAAACCAGCCAATAGGGTACTACTCCAAGCGGTTGGATCCCGTGTCACAGGCTCTCCCAACATGTGTGCAGGCCGTTTGTGCCGCTGCCATGGCAGTACAAGCCACAGCAGAGATTGTCCTGTTCCACGAGATGAAACTACTAGTACCACATGCAGTCTCCATGCTGCTAAATGAAACCAAAATGGCGTTCCTATCCCCAGCAAGGTTTTTATCCTTAATGGCCGTACTCATGTCACAACCCCACATCACGATTGAAAGATGCACCACACTGAACCCAGCCACATTATTGCCCACACCCGAAGATGGCACGCCTCACTCCTGCAAAGAGGAGACTGAGAAAACATGCAAACCCAGACCTGACCTACAAGATACACCCTTAGAAAAAGGAGAAGTTTGGTATGTGGATGGATCTTGCTCCAAATCAATAACAGGGCAGAACCAGACAGGGTTCTCTGTAGTATCGGCAACTGAAATAGTGATAGCTGGCAAACTGTCCCACTCATATTCGGCCCAGGCAGCCGAATTAATAGCGCTCACAGAAGCATGTAAAGCCGCAAAAGGCCAAGACATAACTCTCTGGACAGACAGCCAGTACGCATACTCCACCACGCATGTGTTTGCAGCCCAATGGGCACGAAGAGGCATGAAAACTTCGACAGGAAAATCGGTAACCCATGCAAAATTAATAACCAACCTATTACAAGCAGTGTTGTTACCCCGGAGTATAGCAATATGTAAATGTGCAGCACACACCAAACAGACAGATGAAACATCACTAGGAAACGCTTTTGCTGACAAAATAGCTAAAGAGGCAGCCATAGGAAAACATGGAGAGGTAAAAATAACATTGACACACATCAAACATACGGCCAACGAACAATTGCCTCACAGCATCCCTCTGGATGTCCTTCGGGATATGCAGACAGAAGCACCTGACAAAGAAAAAAGGAAGTGGGTAAAAGATCGCGCAACACTGGGAGAAGATACAATCTACAGAATCAACCAAAAGATAGTGCTACCACGCAACCTATACAAAATAGCAGCAAAGTTGAGCCATGGGCCTTGCCATGTCTCATCGGGAGGGATGAGTGCTATAGTGACGAAGGAATTCCATACATACAACTTTGCACAGTTTTCAAAAAACTTTTGTAGAGCATGCATAATATGTTGCAAACATAACTCACAGGGGAATGAAAGGCCCAAAAGGGGGAAGTTCCCGGAAGCAAAGTACCCATTCCAGTTCATGAATATGGATTTTATTGAACTAAATACAGCAGGCATCGAAAGATATAGGTACTGCTTGGTAATGATATGCCCATTCTCCAAATGGGTGGAAATTATCCCATCTAAGACCAACGATGCAATGACAGTGGCAAAGGCGTTATGCAATAGGATTATCCCTAATCATGGCATACCAGAACGGCTATACAGTGATAATGGAACACACTTTGTAAACCAGGTGATTACACATATCGCCAAGCATTTACAGATTGAGCTGAAAAATCACTGTTCTTATCACCCTCAGAGTGCTGGGTTAGTTGAGAGAGCAAATGGCACGGTAAAACTACGACTCCGAAAGACCATGGAAGAAACAAAAAGAAAATGGACTGAGTGTGTCACCCTGGTAGAACTATTCATGAGAATTACACCTACACCCTGTGGCCTGACACCGTTTGAGATAGTCACAGGGAGACGGTTTAGATTGCCTCTGATTGATGACATCAAAACATGTGATGATGCAGAATCAGAGAACACTCTGGCCGAATGGATGACACAACTCTTTAAATCTAACGAAGTTACGAGAGCAAATAAATTGCCAGATTTTCCTATGTCCCAACAGGAGTCCAGACTGCAGCCAGGTGACGAGGTGTTGATCAAGGTGGTGAAACGAAAGTGTTGGAGCTGTCCACGCTGGGACGGCCCATACCGAGTGCTCCTGACCACGCCCACAGCCATAAAGATTGCGGAACGAGATACCTGGATCCACCAAAGCCACTGCAAGAAGGTACTACCCGTCCCATCCGACGAGTAGTGGCGGAGGTCCGCTACAAAGGGAAATAAACACCTGGATCCAAGTCACCCACTACAGGAAGTCGTGAACATTCCTGACAACAGCGGACACAAACACATCAGACAATTTGAGGAAAAATTGTATTATCAGCTCAGAAATAACTGATTAGTGACGGACTCAAGCCCCATTTTGCTGCCTGTCTCTCTGTCACCTCGTAGCCCTGAGGAGAATAAACATTCGTGTTTTATGCTCCCCAGTGCGGTGGTTGCAAAGACCAGACTACAAAGGGAGGTTTTCTTGCTTAGGAGATACTTGTCTCAATTCTGGCCGAAGAGATTCAAAGCCCACATACGAGACGTAGAGTGAAGAAGACGGACAGCAACGGGTAAAACGAGAAGGTCATAATCACCGGAGAGAAACCAGAGCTCCAAAGGATTGTTACGTCAGCACATACCAACATCAGAGTAGTCACATTTATGAGGACGTGATTAGAAAATGTGAAAACAAGATAATCATGTCCGATGTCCTTGAAAACTGCTGAATGTTGTGATATGCTTAAGAATGAAAAACAGGAGGAAATGTAAGAATTAAAGTTTTCATTGTGTAACCATGATCCAAAATAGGCTGATACATGACGTGTCGTTTAAAACTATGTGTGCTGGGGTCGCCGTGGCCAGAAGTGACCTGGTCAGAACATACTGCCATGCCCCAGCTGGGGTAAACAAACAAGCTCTCAGAGACATTAGTCAATCATTAGTTGTAACGCACACACAAATCCATGTCTGTATGCACCATGTACTGAATAAAAGAGCCACCAAGGAGAAGGGGAAGCCAGAGTCGGTGCAGTGAATGACAGCGTGACAACCTGTCCGAACCCACTCTCCTTGTCCTGGGCAAGTAACATGATCATTTGGTCTCACCTATCATTGTGTCTGTCTCATTTGTCTGACTGAACTAACACGTGGTTTCCTTGTCTTACAAGCAAGTTGGATAAACCTATCACTAAGTGTGATAGAACCAGTTTAATTTGTGATTACACTTAGAAAAACGTCTGAAATACGATGGTATTTCCATCATCACTACAATGTGTTATTCACTACTCGGAACCACAGTCATTGCTTAGAACCAATGTAGATTTTAGCCTACATGGTCAAATTCCAGTATGAAGATTGAATGATAGTAGGCTATTGTTACTTGCTGTAGTTTGGTCTGGCTTTGAGAGACTAGGTAAGTGTAGAAAACAAATGATCAGGGGCGTGCAGTCTTTCTTAAAAGGATGCTATTGTACACATTTGTGGGTTTTAATCATATGGTTTAAGGGGTTTGGAGAGCGATAGTTGAAGCGAGATATGGTGACAGTTAGGCATAGCCTACGACGCGACGGAGTGTTGATATTCTTTCTGTTTGCTTACTGACAGTAGTGCGCATTGAGGTGTGTATTTTTGTTTGAGGAGTAGCCTATATTTGTAATGACAGTGACAGTGTGGTTCATGTAGGCCTGTATCTGTTATTTTGCTTTGTTGTAGACCTATTTATTAGTCTGTGAGTGAACAGGTGAGCGTAAACAGTGGTGCTAGTAGGAAATGATGTGCAGGAGATACTGTAGGTGAGCCAGGTAGAGGTAGGTGCAGAGAGAGGTGAAAGCATAAGACACAAGTCTAATATTTGAGTTTAATTCAGACGTTTTGCTGGACACTGTGGAGTGGATCTAGAGTGCTTGAGTTTCTGCGTGCAGTCTGTGGAAGTTCTACCACACTGGGAGTAGCCTACTGTTCTTTTACTGACACTATTTCTGCACTGCTTGTGTTCAATAAAATCTCGTTTTAATGATCATTGTTGTTGTCTTTTCTTTTGTGATGCTCGTCTCTACAGGGCTTGTATTGCATATTTGAACTTTGATTTGAAACACTGTATGTGAAAAGGGTAGGCTAAATAATAGATCATCATAAAACGTTGCCAGTTGATTACTTAGATTAAAAAAATAGATTTTATGTATTACAATTTTTACAGAAATGTTTGAATGGATATTCAACTTTGCTATAGGCCTTTATACATGCATTTTCTAGGCTACATGTAGCCTATTTCCAGAATAAATGTATCATAAATCATACAACTAACAACATAAAGAATTATTCTGTAGGCCTAATAAACTCCAGAATAGGGCTAAGAATTTGAGGTGTACAAGTGAATGTTATCGAAAAAGAAAATAACTAGGCCTAATGTTGAGATAATGTCCGTCAAAGATGGGAGAAATATACAGATACAAACAGACAAGGATTAGTCAAAGAAACACCTTGTAGCCTACATTTTGGACCGTTTATTTGTACTACACTATTCTGCAATTTGCTCATATTTGACAATTGTACTTTTATACTTCATTATTTGCCTATGGCATTACTAGCACCGTGCAACTACGTCCGACTTAGTGGCGCACCGTGTAAAATTCGGCCTGTGTGGTTTATTATGAATGAGTAGATGAGATCGCTGGTTCGACTCTGCCACGAATTAGTTTTCTTTCCCCCCGCGCAGAAGACAACAAATTGTATGTACTTTGGGACCAAAGGTAATGATCCTGCAAACGGTTTATAGCATCATGTTTTAAAATAAATCGATAAATGAATGCAAAGAGAGACCAGAGAGAGACGAAGTTTTGAATAGGTTTATTTCCGGGTTTTTAGACAAGGGGTCCTAACTAGACACGCCTACGAAACATCTGCAAATGCCACCAGCTACCCTGATCACCAGTTGCCCTGACACAACGGCGGCACAACATAAAGGCAAGTAGCCAAAATTACCCTACCTGGCTGTGACAGGGGACCGTGGCTGGCGTAGATCAACACCGGTGCTTCGCTCTACTTGTCGTGAAAGTCCCGCGGACAGTCGTCATGTTTGGGTTCATAATATGAGGCGCTAGCCGCCCGCACACAACAGGGTGAGTTAACTAATGCTATACGGTGCTAACTTTGTTTATCGGCTAAAGCACAGCCGCACATATTCACTGAATTAACCAGGAAGTCCATTCTCCTGGTTTACTTTCCCCACGTCTTCTAACCCCGAGCGGCTTCATACAGCACCGGCCGCCCGCAATACATTTCCTCCTTGGTGTCTCTCATCAGCCTCTGTGTACAGTACACTGTTCTCCGACCCTGCCAATGTATGTGACGTCGGGTCAAGCTCAACGCTGATTGGCCAACGCGGCTAATCGTCTCGCGTAGGAGCAACAAAAGTTCAATTTTTTGAACTCCTCGCGTAGCTGCGTAATATACGCACGTAATATATACGCGCGTAAAAATGTTGCTTTAGCGCGAGTGACGCATTTACGCACCATGTACGCGCGTAAACAAATGGTTCCCTATGGAAAAACGGCCGATTTCATACGCGTCTGTACGCGTGTAAAGTGCCTAGTGTGTTCGCACCTTTAAACATATTTCCTCAACTAGGATTTCTTAGGACTTTTAGTATGTTGTTCTGGACACCTCATAGAAATTATCTGAGCTGAAAAAAATTATTTTACAATTTATTCTATTTTTGGCTCCAAAATGCCTTACTTTGCCTGGCCTACAAGCTAAGGTGTTCAGCCAGTCACCGGAAAATGTGCGAAAAGGCATCATCATTGCAGCAGGTGAAAAAGCTCTAGTATCACTGTATGGGGGCGAAAAAGATGAATCACTGGATATGCTGAGATACAGGCCATTCTGTGATAAACTAAATCATCTCCAGTGGAACCTCAAACTCTCCCTCCAACTTCAGCTGCAAAGTTCCATAGTCTTCGGGTCTTTTACCAAATGATGGACCCAAAAGACTGGGGGTGGCATGTTTTGGAGTGGAGATTTAGGCCAATAATGACGATGAGCCTGCGGCACCATCAGAAATACTAGATGTAGTCCGCTGTAGTTGCAAGAAAGACTGCAGCACAAATAAATGCACATGCAAAAAACATGGATTCTTTTGCACTGCCATTTGTGGAGAATGTCGTGGTATAGCTGCACAAACTCACAGTTGCCTGATTTATCAGATGAATATGACCCAGAGGGGAAGAACTAAGCAAAGAACAAACCAGGAACTGATATAGGGGCTGTCAGAACCAAGAGCCACAGAGAAGGGGTCGAGGATCCAGGCTGGATTTAAAAAACAAACATTAAAAAAAACTCATGTGCATATTCAAATTCATTTCAAAAGAAACTTGTAATACAAAAAAAGTTTCTTTTCTAGTATACTTTTACTATGTAAAGTTGTATTGTGGTAGGAGTATAGGAAAAAAATAAGCCTATTTGGGTGTATTTTGGGCATGTTCGATTAGTGTATAGCTCATTATGGCATTAGAGGTATAGCACGGGATTGGGTCAGAAGTTATTTACATGACAGGAAACAATTTGTGAAATTAGGGGAGATCACATCGACATGCTTAGATATTGTTTGTGGGGTCCCTCAGGGGTCAATCTTGGGGCCGAAATTATTCCTGCTTTATATAAATGATATATGTAAAGTGTCGAAGGTCTTAAGGTTAATTTTATTTGGTGACGACACAAACATCTTCTATTCGGGGAATGATCTGAATAATATGGTTGAGATCGTAAACATTGAATTGACTAAGTTACATGGGTGGTTAAACCGAAATAAGTTATCACTAAATTTAGAAAAAACTAAATTTATGATGTTTGGCAGGAGAGCATCAGATGTTTCTGTGAAAATCCAGGTAAATGGGAGAGAAATTCAAAGGGTCAAGCAACACAAAGTCCTAGGGGTAATAATTGATGACAAGTTAAGCTGGAAACAACAAGTTAGCCATCTCAGGGGCAAAATAGCCAGGAGTATTTCTATATTGTGGAAAGCACAACATTTTTTCAATCAAAAGGCTTTACTAACATTACTGTGCTGAGGTGTGGGGAAACACTTACAAAGGTAAATTGCACCCCTTGGAGATTCTTCAAAAAAAAGCAATAAGAATTATATACCAAGCCAATTACAGAGTACACACTAATAACGTCTTTATTGAAGGTATAATTGTCATGATCTCGCTTGGGCCCCTTGTCCTTGTGTGTGTTTTCCCTTTCACCCTTGTCTGTGTGCTGGTTCTAATTGCAGGGTTGGAATCAGGTGTGCTGGAGTCAATTATCTACATTCACAGCTGCCTTCAATCATCATCAACTGCCCTACATATACCTGGTCCTACCTTCCAGACACTGCCAGATTGTAGCTTCTGTTTTCATACAGTCAGTTCACGCTCTTGCTCACCTGTTTACGACTCCGCTTTTCTGCATTTTTTCCTGGTTAACCCCTGTTTCTCTGCCACAGTTCTCCCAGCCTGACTCCAGCCACCAGTTCCAGCCCTAGCTCTCCAGCACCACTCCTCAGACCCCTCCTGCCTGTCTGCTCTAGCCTGCTTCCCCCCGGCCCCCTGGACTTGCCCCGTTGCTCTCTCCCTGGACCCCCATGCCAGCCAGTTCCCCTCCCCGGATTACGGTCCTTACACCCTGCTGGTTTCTCCTGAAATAAATCATCTTTTACTTATACTGTCTCCGCGCCTGTGTCCTCCAGACCCAACCGTTACAATAATTCTCAAATTACGTGATGTGGTAAATTACCACACCGTACAAATTATTTACAAGGCTTCAAAAAAAAGCCTTCCTAACAGTTTACAAGTAATGTTTGAAGAAAGAGGAGTTTCACATGATTTAAGAAGAAAAGGAAAATTCACTGAGAAAAATATACGGACCACACTTAGATCCTTTTTGATTTCTGTAAAGGGTATTAAGCTGTGGAATGAAGATGTCAAAGGGAGTTGCACAACAATAAGCTGAGCACAATGTGAATGTCACTATCATAACAATATTGTAAGGAATAATAGAGGCCAGCAGACAGACTTGTATGTTTTTGAATACTTTTGCAGATGTGTTTAGACTACCAGATAAGAAATTGAACAGGCCACATACAAGGCCACTTCACACTTTGCATTGTCACAGACAAACTGAACTGAGCTGAGAACTGCTAAGTTGGTCTCTAAATGCCATTGACCGCGTGTTTTCAACACGCGTCTGTTTGTTTTTGTTTTCTTATTTTTTTATTGTTTTTTTTTTATATATAATTTTCTGAAACAATAACTGTGAATCTGTGTATCTAAATCCGAATCTGATGAAAATGGGGGCGGGACCTGATAAGCCTTTGGCTTCTTCCGTCACCCTTCGGACAACACAAAGTAAGATGTATGAAGATATGAAAGAGAAAATTGTGTATTGTGTGGAATTGTCCGAAAGAATAATAAATAAATACAATTTGCATATTCAAATTCATTTTCAAAGAAACTTGTAATACAAAGAATGTTATTTTTCATGGATACTTTCATTGTGTAAAGTTTCATTTTGTTAGGTGTAAAGGAAATAAATTGCCCTATTGGGGTGTATTGGTGTCTCGCCTTATTGGCACAAATCTCGGATTGATGAGAATTAAACACATTTCCTCAACTAGGATTTCTTAGGACTTTTAGTATGTTGTTCTGGACACCTCATAGAAATGATCAGAGCTGGAAAAAATTATTTTACAATTAGTTTGTCATAAAACGCTATTTTGCCTGGACTATTCAAATATGAAAACAAAATAACTTTTGATGGCAAAGCTATCAGTGTTTAAAAAAAAGGCAATGTGTGTGTGCCAGAGAAAAGAAACAGAAAACTGCTGACCGGATGTAATAAACAGATCTTTCTCGCTGTGTTTGTGTTGCCCCAGGTCGTCTTCCTGGGCCCTGTTTCAGGTAGCTGGTTTTGAGTCAACCCAGAGTTTGTTCGCTCTGAGTTAGTGGAAACTCTGGGTTTTCCGTTTCAAGAAGCAGGTTCAGCGCAACCGAGAGTCAGTTACTGCGGCAACATACGCCGTGGGTCTAACCTGCTGGATAGGTGGTTAGACCTACCCTGAGTTTGTTTTCACTTTACGCTGCAGCTCCGACTGAAGAACGAGTCACTGTCACAACGCAACCCTGTACAGTTTAAAGCAAAATCACTCCATAGAAATCTCCATCGGGATGTTTTTATCATTTCCTGATGATTTTACGTTTGATCGATCATTTATCTGATCAGTAGCCTTGTTCTCAGCCCTCGTTCGTTCATATGCGGCCACCTTACACATCGTGAACATGCTCTACATTCAGATTAATAAACCTATTGTATTGTATGTAACTCGTTATTTATTTTTATCATTATCAGTAGTTTTTTAACACCTGTGCCACTGAACATAGGCTATTTATGTCAGGTTGAAATGTAATTCTGCGGCTGCACGCGATCGTTACTGTTCACTTGTGTCATCCCAAAGTCACAGACAAAGCCTCGTTAAATAGCCCAATATGAATATAGAAATAATATAATAATTTAAACTGCGATCACTAGAGGACAAGGGATCTGGTAATAAAACAATCAGGATCTACAATGGAAACTGTCACCTTATGTGTCAAACGTTAATATCTTTCACTCCCCATTTAAAAGAAGCGACAGTCTGTTTACTGCACAGTAGGCCTATTATAGCTTGCCTACATAATAGGCTACAGCGAATATAAAACACTGTCAGCAGTGCTGTGCAGCGGCAGCTTGATAATTTTGTTGCTGCTGATATGCGTAACTTAATTCTTAAAATAGACTTGCTTCTCATACGGAAGCAATGATGCTCTTGACAAAAAACGTTTGCACCGGTTTTTTCTGAATTGCCGAAGTGATTAGATCAGAGTTATGAGACTATCCCCGTTCATTCTTCTCCATAAGCTCATAAGTTAATATTTCTTACTCTAGTGGGAGGAGCGGAGAAGTTTTTTTTTTCTTTTTTGAGAAGTGGAGAAGTGGGAGGATCAAGTATTTGTTTCTTCTGTTTCCATGGTGAATCATGTTTTCAGCGATCCATTGACGATGGCTTTTATGCACACGATCCACCCAGAGTGAACACGCTCAGAGTTGATTAACCCAACGCTGATCCACTGTTCTGAAACCGAAAACCCAGAGTTTCTCGTCAACCCTGCTCTCTGAGTTGACCAACTCAGAGCGCAGGATTAAACCCAGAGTATGTAAAACCAGCTACCTGAAATAGGCCCCTGGTGTATTTCCTTGGCATGATGGCTTTTCTACAATGTGTATGACATTGAAATAAAACATATGTTATGTAATATTACATTAAAATATGTTTATACTAAACGTAACTTGTGCCTCATGCTGGGGGAAAGTGAGACAGTGGCTCACTTTCCCGCACAGCATTTGGCTCACTTTCCCCCACCACCACAATTTGAGAAAAAACTACCTCTTTCAGCAATTCAGGCTAATCTTCAGTTATCATCATCACATGTCATGGTTTCATATGTTGGTAGTTCATCAACATGTATGATAGAAGTTTTTCTACGTGAATACATTTGCTTTGGCACAACAGTTGATTAAGTTGACAGCAAGAAAATTTACTTTTACATGATAAATAAAAGTTAAATGAAAAAATGAAAATGAAACATGCAAAATACCTATTTTGGTGAAAAACACATGCTTACAACATCACCATGAGGTCCTCTCTTTCAGGGCCATGGGGAAATGAGAGGGGCTTGAAAACATATATCTCACATGACCACAAATGTTTTCCGTTGCCTAGATACAGGGGGTGGCTCACATTACCCGATGCCTCAGATTCCCCCGTTCTCCCCTACGCATATTTAATGAGATATTGGCTAATTTGCATATGTTATTAAATTTTTTAGACAAATTGTAATACAAAAAGTATTTCTCTTAATATGAAGATTAATCTTGTAGAAATGTATGAGGATATCTATAAAGGAAAAAAAATCCCATTCACCACGTAGTGTGATACTAGTGTCACCTGTAATCATTTTCAGGACTTTCGTCCCGGATAGAGATTTTGGCTCACATCCCATGTTGTTCAATGGGGTCATATTAGTCTATAACAGTTGAGATGTTCTTCGCTAAATGAAGTGCATACAAATCTTATCCAGGACCTCTACTAAGTGTTTATAGGCTACACATATTGAATGAGATATTTCCTCATTTGCATATTTTATTAAATTTTTAGACAAATTGTAATACAAAGAGTATTTCTGTTAATATGAAGATTAATCTGGTAGAAATGTATGAAGATATCTATAAAGGAAAAAGAAAGTCCCATTCCCTAGTGTGATACTAGTGTCACCTACTTTCGCCCCGGATAGAGATTTTGTCACACATCCCACGTTGTTCACTGGGGTCATATTAGTCTATAACAGTTGAGATAATCTTCGCTATACGAAGTGCATACAAATCATATCCAGGACCTCTAGGGTTTATATGTATATTGAATGAGATATTGCCTCATTTGCATATTTTATAAAAAAAATAGACAAAATGTAATACAAAAAGTATATCTCTTAATATGAAGAATAATCTGGTAAAAAGGTATGAGGATATCAATAAAGGAGAAAAAAAAGTTCCATTCACCACGTAGTGTGATACTAGTGTCACCTGTGGTAATGTTCAGGACTTTCGCCCCGGAAAGAGATTTTGTCACGCATCCCACGTTGTTCACTGGGGTCATATTAGTCTATAACAGTTGAGATATTCTCCGCTAAATTAAGCGCTTACAAAACTTTCCCAGCACCTCCACTCAGGGCCGACGGACTGCGGGGGAAAGTGCGACTGTCGTGGGGGGGCCCAAGGCTGAGGGGGGCCTTTTTACAAGTTAAATATAGGGCCCCGATCTTCGAAGGCCCTGATCAATGCCATTCCAAAAAAAGAAATAATTGACTGGCTTTTTTCTCCCCTGAACCTTGCAAGGAGATCAGGGGCCTGCGCATGACTAAGGCATGTGTGCGGGAGAATAAGCAGGAGCAAGCCGACAATGAATTGAACTGGTGGCGAAAATAAACGCAGCGATGTTTCTATGGGGATATTTAGCTGTACAGAAATAAGTGCTGGCAAAGCTAGAACAGTTTAAGACTCCACATCACTGTGGCAACACAACCTATTTATCAGCTCAGACAGCGCAGAGAAAAGTCTGATGAATGCATGAGAGTGATGGCCATGCACAACTGTAAGGTCAGTGTGTGTTGTATTTTCGTATTCAAATAAAGAGTTGTTTATTTTTACAGTGCGCATTGGCATCTTTGAGCAAAATACCCCCAACATTTTTGCCGCGGAGCCCCGCGCCGCGCCTCCTGTGCAGTGATGCCGGTAACGCGTTACTTAGTAACGCGTTACCGGCATCGGACCTCTTTTTTCAGTAACAAGTAATCTAACGCGTTACTATCTCCAAACCAGTAATCAGATTAAAGTTACTCATCAAAGTCACTGTGCGTTACTTTATCTGTCATTTTCCTTAGTAAAACATTTTACATAACTGCACAAATGACTGCGATTGCGATATAATGTAAATAAATATGCGCGCATGTGTCTCTAAACGCTCCAACTGCTCCTCTCGTCTTTTTGGTAGCGCCCCTCGTCTCTGACATGCAGTGTGTGTGTGTGTGTGTGTGTGTGTGTGTGTGTGTGTGTGTGTGCAGCAACATTACGGCGGAGTTTAAGCTGAACTGTGGCGCAACACAAACGTTTTCCCCCCCATGAAAGTCACGTGGCGACCGGTGGCCGCACACACCCAGTCTATCAACACATGAGACATCGCAGAGAAAAGTCAAATTAATGCATGAGAGTAAAGGGCCACGTTAAGTTTAAAGACACTGCTACTGTCTTTGCACTTTGGAGGAATGCATTTATTTTAATGGGGGAAAAAGGTTTTTTTTATTACAATTTTTTAAACCATAATTTTTATTATTTTGAAAACAGTATGCCTATAGGCTACTAGCCTACAAGCTTTATTTTATATATTTTCAATGATTCTTAATGTGTACATGTTTTAAACTGAGATATATGGGTTTCAAAACCTGTAAAGTAACGTTTAAAGTAACTTGTAATCTAACTTAGTTACTTTTAACATCAAGTAATCAGTAAAGTAACTAAGATACTATTTTAAGGAGTAATGAGTAATGAGTAATCAGATTACTTTTTCAAAGTAACTGTGGCAACACTGCTCCTGTGACACTGGCCAGTGACCACCTTCATTAAGACATTTTCTGGGAGAAACACTGCTAAAAGTAATGATTTGGTCATTCATCAAATGAAATATTGTGGAGTTGTCTGGCTCAGAGAGCCGTGTGTAATGTAAGACTGCCTTTCAGGGGGCCCATCAGGACTTTTTGTATAGGGGCCCAGAATTTGGTGCTACGCCCCTGCCTCCACTATTTGGAGTGATAGCGGCGTGTAAAAAAATATGTGATGTTTGCGCTTGTTGAAAAAAACTGTTAACTGGTATAGTTCTTTGCAGTTCCACTCCGACACACAGTGAGGCGCTACAGACCGGTAACACACCAACCAACCCGGAGGAGACACGAAGAAGAGCATGAAGGAGGAAGAGGAACCACAACAACATTACTGTTATAAATAATACTCATATATATTATACATGTAGAAATACATTTCATCTCCTCATATGTATTCACTCAGAGCCTGAGGTAAGAATGTGTTTGGCTTCAGGGAGCGTGGTGCACTGCAGCCCGTAGCATTCTATTAACTGCTAGCCTTTCGTCTCCGTTGCTAGCTAAGCTTATGCTATTATATTTATTGGGCTGAACGTTTCAAGTTGTCACAGTGAGTGGTTTGTCAGTCTGCAGTTTACCACCTGACGGAATAAGAACGATTTAAATGTTAGCTAACCGCTTGCTCGGCCCCTGACTGTCATTACATTGTCACTGTGTGTAGTAGAGCGGCTAACGTTATTCAACGCTACAATGAAACAATGACCCATTTAACATTTTGATAGCTCCAAGCATACAGTTGGCCTAAGGACGACTGTGTCAAAGCTCTGTCACACATTAACTGGATAAAATATCATGTGATTTCTTGTGACAGGATATGCACGAGCTAAACACTTTAGTGAAGTTGGCTCAATGTCGTGGTGACGCCCATTTTTTAGTCTCTAAGGTTAAATTCAATTTGAAAATGTATAAATACATTTTAAAAGCTTATGTAGCCTATTACTTTTACGCTTTTTTTTTAGTTAACACAACGTTTTTTCTCACAATATATTTATTGCAGTTATTACACACACAAACACCTGCACCATCACAACATACAAAATAATGACCATTTCAAGAATGTTTGGTTTGAACAATTTTGAGAGAATATTTGGAGGATAATGACAAAATTGTCTAATGGCAGGATAATGACAAAAAGTGGTGTAACCGTCAACACTTAGTACAAAAAAATGCTCTGAAACCGAAATACCACGCTCTTGAACTATGATAGAATAATAACTCCATAGTCACCCTAATAATATTTGTTGACCAATGTTTTAGTACATTGCAATACGATTTAATACCAAATTCCAATAACAGTAAGCATCTCGACGAGGACTTGATTTTATGATGCTTTTTCAACAATGTTTTTTTTAGTTTAGAAGCAACACGGTTAAGTGGTGTAACTGGCTTTTGTCAAGTGGTGTAAGCAGTATTTTTCCTAGAAATACGATAATGTAACTGTGAATTAATGTAGGACATAATGTAATACTCTACTACAGTGTATTTAATAATTTTTATACATTTTTATAAGATTGGTCAACGATTGTTTAGAAAACAAGATGTTTTCCAGCTTACGTCCTACTCAATATTACAAAATCATATACATTTTAGATATAGGGGTAATCCTAATCAAATCTTTTTTCATGTGATATCTGGAAATTAAAGTTATTATTATTGTATTGTGGATATAATAATTAATATTACTTATTATTTTGTGGTTATACCATTTGACATTTTCAAGTCCATTTACCTTTTGTAAAAAAAATGTCTTAATCCCATTTCACATGAAATAAAACTAACAAAAACACAAAATATATAATTTAACTTGACTCAAGGATGCTTTTAAGATACATTTTTGAAAGATTTTCAAATGACCCGTCTTGCCAACCCTTATTTGTCATTGAGCCAGTTAAAGGTTCAGTAAGCGGAATGGGCAGTTTAGCTAACTTCCTGTCAGTGACTGCAGTTAGCAGTCCCCTCGTCACCACATTAATGCACTGCGGTCTTCCAGCAGCGAGTTATCTAGCATCATCTCAGGTCCATAAGTGTGATAAAACATGATAAAACCCATCAAAATAGACGTTGGGAAGGAGTTTTACCTGCTCCACCATTGTAGGCGCATACACATTCACCCATCTGTCACTCTGCATGTGCACCAGCAGTGAGACGGGTGCCGGTTTGTAGTGTTCTCTCTTCTGATTTGTTATAAGTAGTGGGATCCTCGGAAAGTTTATTTGCTGATTACATGCAGAGCGGTTGACTGAGAGATCGGCTTTATAAAACGTGCACACTGTATAAGTGATCACTGTATGAATAAAGAGCGATTTAACACTTATAGTAACATAAATAAATCGCTTACTTCACCTTTAACTAAATTGAATTGGTGTTCCACTAGAGTGGTGTTGAAATGAAATGACATTCACAAATGAAGGAGGTATGTTGAGTCTAAAGTCAAAGTTTTCAGTCTCACTGATATGGCTCTCCTGGCTACCTCTCCATAGTAATGTATGTAATGCATATTTAGGTTGGTTATGTTTATGATTTAAATCAGATACAAAAAGCTACACTTTTTTTCAACAAATCAATTGTCAGGTTCAAATTCCTTGAACCTGATGATATTCTCTCTGACGTTCTAATCTCTGACTCACACCCAAACAAATGAATAAGTGTGCTTCCAAACATTCAGCACAATATTTCAGTGTGTGATTGTTGTGCACATGTCATGTAGCACTCGTTGAGACATTGTTTGACTAAATATTGCCTATCAGTTGCGAGTCATTTGGATTGGTCATGGATATGTAAGCTTGATGTAGATTTGATAAGGAAATCAACATATTGATTTTAAAGAGCGACTTGTTGTAACAGTGTATTTTTACTCTTTCAGCTCCAGAGAGTTTGCATGAAGCCTTTGGATACAAGCTGGTACTGTATCTAACTGACGTTGCTATGGAGGAGACCAGTCGGGAGGCGGTTGCCACGGCGGTGCAGCGTGTTGCCGGGATGCTGCAGCGCTCAGACCAGCTGGACAAAGTGGAGCAGTACAGGAGGAGAGAGGCTCGCAAGAAGGCTTCAGTGGAGGCCAGGCTCAAGGTGACAGGGCACACACACTCTTTTCACTCACTCTTCAATTCAGAGCAGTTGTTTTGTCTGTGAAAAAAAGTTCTCTTGAAATGTCAACAGTCTAATCTAGGGCTGTAACGATATGTGTATCGAACCGAGAATCGCGATACATAGAGCCGCAATCCCGCATCGCGGACTGAGAAGGGAGAATCGAGACTTTTATTTTTTATATATTTTAGGCTTAAGTTTTGGATAAAAGCTTTGGTGAAGGAAGTTGTAGCTCTTTAGTGTTTATTTGTTTTCTAAAGTTGATTTTTGGTCAGTTCAATATTTTTTATTTTTCAACAGTATTAGTTTGTTACAGAGAAGAGAGAAATGTTATATCTCTGGTTATTTATTTATTCATGTTGCTTATATTGTTCTTTGTGTTCAGATCTGTTCAGGTTATTTGTTATCAAATGTTACATTAAGTTACATTTTATTATAAATGTTATTCAAATAAAATGCTTTTCCAATTTCAAAAATCGTTGTATGTATCGAATCGTGGGTCAAAAATGGTGTTACAAATGGAATTGTGAGTTTTTGTATCGTTACAGCCATAGTCCAATCCCTAAAGATATTCAGTTTGTCATGATTAAAAAAACACAGAGAAGAGTTTCAGCAAGTCTTCACCAAGCCTCAGAAGCTGGTTATACTTGGCTTTGACATGAGCCCCTCCGAGGTGGAAAACTTGAGAGGGGATTCTTAAAAGACACATTTCAATGTGCCCTTTTTACAGTTGACTTAAATGACTTACTTACTTTACATAAATGTAAATTAATAAAACAATTCATCAAACAATCACACAAATCTAGTTCAATGCTAAACAGAACGTAGAGGTCTTAGGCTGAAAGGAGTAAGCCATGTTAAAATCCCTGTGAAGTTACACTTAACTTTACCCTCATGTCAGTGATTGTTGTATAATTCCACTGGAACCAAATTCCTTTCCCCTTCTTCCCGGTCTCAATGTTTCTTCTGACTTGTGTCATTGCCAGCTCCATCCCATAATCATTCCCTCCATTTACTTCACTTCTTATTTTCTTCCTTAAGGGCCTGTGTCCACATAGCTCTTTTTTTTAAAATGTTTAACTCCGATAGGAAACAGCAGTTTTAAACAGTCTGTTATTGCATACAGTATGATGTTCTAGTAAGAGAGAAAGCATTCATTATATCACATTTGATGAATTGACCCAAAACGGTATATCATAATAATGGATAGGATTTATATAGCGCTTTATTGCCTAGGCACTCAAAGCACTTTACAGGTACAAAAAAAGTTACTTTTCAAGTATACTTTTACGATGTAAAGTTTTATTGTTGTGGTAGGAGTAAAGGAAAAAATTAAGCCTATTTGGGTTTATTTTGGGCATGTACGATTAGTGTACAGCTCATTTGCATATTAAAATTCATTTTCAAAGAAACTTGTAATACAAAACATTTTAATTTTCATGGATACTTTCACTGTGTAAAGTTTCATTTTGATAGGACTAAAGGAAAAAAATTGCCCTATTTGGAATTATTGGTGTCTCGCCTTATTGGCATACACCTCGGATTGATGAGAATTAAACATATTTCCTCAACTAGGATTTCTTAGGACTTTTAGTATGTTGTTCTGGACACCTCATAGAAATGATCTGAGCTGAAAAAAATTATTTTACAATTTATTCTATGAAAAACGCTATTTTGCCTGGACTAGAGCCACAGTCGCCCCAAATCAATATATCATAGCAATGCTAAAGACATTGCTATGATATATGGTAGCCGAATGTTTACCGCGTATGCCATTGATTCAAAACGTAGCCAGTTCAAATCCAGCCAGTAGCCTTTGTTGCATGTCATTCCTCTCTTTCTCTCCCCACATTTTCTGTCAACTTCTCCAGCTATTTATGTCCATTAAAGGGCAAAATTGCCCTCCAAGAATTCTAATAATAGTATTAATTGTGCTAAAAGAAGGGTGTGTGCGTGTGTGTGTTGGTCCCCTCCAGGCAGCCATCCAGTCCCAGCTAGACGGTGTGCGCACTGGGCTGAGCCAGCTGCACAGCGCCCTGCTGGATGTCAAAGACATCCAGAGCTCCCTGGCTGATGTGAGTAAAGACTGGAGGCAGAGCATCAACACCATAGAGAGCCTAAAGGACGTCAAGGATGCTGTGGTCCAACACAGTCAGCTGGCCTCCGCTGTGGAGAACCTGAAGAATATCTTCTCTGGTAAGCTTCCCACACAGAACATCTAGTGTCATGATGGAAACCTCCCAGGCTTTTTGTCAGTTTGGAGACAACACTTTAAGTCTCCGTGAACTTTGACACATAATCGGGTAGGGGAGGGGGAAAAAATCCATTCATGTAAAACAAAAGAAAATTATATTTAAAAGAAAATCGACATAAATGAAGATGGATCAGACATGGACTTTAATTTGCTTTCATGCCATCATTTGCCACAACGCCTCTTAGCACACAGTGGACTGGAGGAGACAGACAGACACACAGACAGACAGACAGACAGACAGACACAACACCTATTAGCACACAGTGGACTGGAGGAGACAGACAAGACAGACAGACAGACAGACAGACAGACAGACAGACAGACAGACAGACAGACAGACAGACACAACGCCTATTAGCACACAGTGGACTGGAGGAGACAGACAGACAGACAGACAGACACAACGCCTATTAGCACACAGTGGACTGGAGGAGACAGACAGACAGACAGACAGACACAACGCCTATTAGCACACAGTGGACTGGAGGAGATCCTGAAATCCTCCTTTGAACTAAATCCAGAAATAGATTTTGAATGGAGAATGGATTTTGAATCAAATCGTGACCCCAAGACGTATTAGGAATGGAATGGAATCGTGGAATTCCAAAATATTGACGTCCCTAGTCTCAGGACAAGTTGTGGTCTTTTAACTATGCCATGCTGTGTGCTTGTCTGTGCAGTGGTCTTTTAACTATGCCATGCTGTGTGCTTGTCTGTGCAGTGGTCTTTTAACTATGCCATGCTGTGTGCTTGTCTGTGCAGTGGTCTTTTAACTATGCCATGCTGTGTGCTTGTCTGTGCAGTGCCAGAGATCGTGGCGGGCACCCAGCAGCTGATAGAGCAGGCAGAGCTGCTGCAGGCCCACAGGAAGCTGATGGAGCTGGAGTGTTCACGGGATGACCTCATGTATGAGCAGTACCGCATGGACTGCAAGAACAACCAAGACATGAACCTCATCTCCATCTACTTTGAAGATGTGAGTTCAAGTGTGTGTGTGTGTGTGTGTGTGTGTGTCTGCGCGCGACGTACTTGTGTTGTTACTCAGATAGCTAAGTATTTCAGTTTAGTATACATTCCTAAAACATTTTTTCTGTAGAAACTGAAATCACTTAGTCTGGAAATCCAGAGCCTGATATCTTGAACGATAGAGGGTCTGGCCACGATCAATAGTAATTTCCAACTCAAGGGGCGGCTCCTACTCGTGCATTTCAAATGTCACTGCACGCAGTTGGATAGCACTACAACCAATCAGAGCGATGCACAAGGTGACGTATTAAGCCCAGTTCGTTTAGAGAACAGTGGTTTAGCTGTTAAATTAAACGTTTGCCGTTGTCGGTCGGCAAAATAGAACATTCCACTTACTTGCTAATGAAAGATTTGAGTGCCGTCTTCCAAATCATAAAACGTCGAGGCCAAAGCAGTCTCAAACTCACACAACATATCCGCAGCCATCTTTGATGTTTACTATCACGGCTTCGACGGCACATGCACTTCACTGTCGTCATCCAGTTACGTCCGCCCCAGAGCACCATACAAAGGGCTCTGGCCCGACCATATCAGATAGAACGATTTGATCGATTTGAGTTTAGGATTTCATGACATATTTAATGAGCTTCAATGGAGAGTGCCCAGACCAAAAGGCGCAGCAAATTTAATTTGCCAGCGCCTAGTGGCAGGTCTGGAAATGCCAGGCTATAAATCACTGCTTCTCTGGTGGAAAATACAATTATATTCTAGCCAAAGCATTTTTAGTTATTATGTAACCACTTTAAAGATGCTCCGAGGAACTTTCAGTGTGTGTTAATTCTAGCTCCCCCTTTGGACAAAAGCGGTAGTGTTTTTACCACGCCAGCTGTTGCTGGGTGAGCGTGCCCATGACAAAGGCATTAAGAAAAACGATATAAAAATAGCATTTTTTGCTCTTATGGTCTTGTTTGCTGTTACTTGTGATCACCAGAGAAAAAATGATACAGTTTCAGAAATATTTTAAAGTTCCTGGAAGGACCTTTTAGGCCAGGGGTGTCAAACTCATTTTGGTTCGAGGGCCACATACAGCCTCTCTGATCTCAGGTGGGCCGGACCAGTAAAATAATGGCAAAATAACTCCAAATCCCTAACTTTGTTTTTCAGTAATATGCTTTATCACTCAGCCTACATTTGTAACCTACATTATCACGGATCACAAAGGATCTCTGTACCCCCCAGGAAATGTCTTAGTAAAGGTTGCTGCTGGCCATGGGAATAGGAGGGGTATTTTGCTCAAAGATGCCAATGTGCACTAATGAAATAAACAACTGTTTATTTGAATACACAAATACAACAGGCACTGACCTTACAGTTGTCCAATGTTGTTTGCTATATGTACAGGGACACATTTTGTGCAAACATGCAGACTGTACAAAATACAATTAAATAAAAGTGCAACTTCTACTGTTTTGATTTATTTTTAAATACAGAGGTTATTGGTTGTTTTGGAATTCGTTTTTCCCAATTTAAAACATAAAAATAAAGCAGCATTGAAAATTAGGAAATAAATCTTGTAGGCCTACACTAGCATGCTCCTGCTCGTTTTGCGCACACAGAGCCGCAGACACACCGCGCTTTCTAGTACATTAATTGTTCAGCACTAAAAATAAAAATAGTTTTATTTTTATTAAAATGTAATAAAATAAAATGTACTAAAAATAAAAATGTTTTTACTTTGCCATAAAGCACTGGAGGAAACATTAATAGCGGTGAAGCAGGATTGCCATTTACCATTTCCCACGTTGCTAAAATGTGCTTTTTTATTTAGGCTGCCCCCTAGCGGCAGGAGTGAGCATTTCGGTTATTTCTTTAAAAATTCATAACTCCTCACAGGAATGGGCTAGAGACTTACTTTTTTTTTGACATACTCAGAGATTTATGCTCTATAGGTCGCGGGCCTGATCAAATCATCTCGCGGGCCAGATCCGGCCCGCGGGCCGTATGTTTGACACCCCTGTTTTAGGCAATAGGTTTTTCAATGTCTTTGTGCTGGGGTCCAGGTCCAGGGCTTGTCAGACGAGCTGGCCAAACAGCTGTGGATGGTGCTGCAGCGCTCCATGCTCACAGTGAGGCGCGACCCCACCATGCTGGTGTCAGTGGTGCGCATCATCGAGAGAGAGGAGAAGATGGACCGGCGTATGGTGGACCGCAAGAAGCAGACAGGCTTCATCCCACCTGGGAGACCCAAACGCTGGAAGGACAAGATGTTTGAGGTGAGACCAGTGCTGAAGGATCAGACTATTGCTCTCTGTATATGACATCAAGAGCTTTACTTGGACAATTAGAAGAAGTTTTATTATCGCAGGGCGCAGGTGGAGTAGTGGTTAGAGTCCCCCCCCCTCCCATAGAGGTTCAGTCCTCTTCACAGCAGACCCGGGTTAGAATCCAGCCCGGGTCGTTCTCTGCACGTTATTCCCCAGTTCATCTCTGTCTCTCCAAACCGTTTAATAAATAGAAAAATTAAATTGCATAAAATACCAAACATTGATCTTAAAGAAAAGAGCTGATTCTATTATCTCTTTAAACTGTTCCACTATCTAGCTCCTAGTTGTTTTGCCGTCCCATTCTTCTTCAGTGTTTCCCGCACGTTCACTCAGCAGCGGCGCCCCGCCACTGCTATAAAAATCCTTCTCCTCCGCATTTTCTATTTATTTTTTTTTGGTACGTAGCTCCTTTAACCCATTGATGACTATGGCAATCTAGGATGCATGTCCTTAATGCCTGAGGGTTTTCTGAAAAAATAGTACGCATTGTCAAGTCTACCAAAACCTTAATATCTAAGCCTGTGTAGCACATAGAAACATGAAATAAAATACATTTAAAAGTTAAGGTTCACAGGTTTTATTTAAACATGCTCCCTTAGCGCTTACACACCAACAAATGTTTCTAAAAATCGTCAAAATTAGATGGGGGAGAAAAAAAAGAATAAATAATATAAAATATTTAGTGTGATTTTCGTCAGTAGCCTATAGTGGACCTTGATTCTGCGCACCAAACGCCACTAACTGTTCTGTAATACACTATCGCTGACACAGCCGGCTTATTTTTTTTTATTATTTTGTTTTATTTTTAATTTTTAATTTTTTTGATTGATGTGATTTTCGCCAAACCAAACAACTTTTGGGTGATCACGTGGTCTTAAAAAATCAACAAAACCCACCTCATGTGTATTTGAACCAATGACAGTGCATTCTATGCTGCGCATGCCATGAAAATGAGATAAAGTAACAATGCTGCACAATGCAGCATCAGGCAGGAGAGGCAATGTGGCATCGCGCAGCAGCCGTCATCAATGGGTTAAGAAAATGGGCAGCGCGTAACGTAAATTACGCAGCACGCGGCAGTGCTGCACATCATCACGTAGCCAACATCAAAGAAGAACAGCGAGTGTGGCAGTTGTTGGCAGTAGTAGCCTACAGTGGAAATAGAAAGTTTACACACCCCTACTAAAATGCCTGCGTTTTTGATGTAAAAAAATAAGAACCCGTTTAATAATTTCACAAAAAAATCCACCAGTAATATGACATTTAACCTGTTCAAATCAATTGAAAAGTTGCAGAAATATCTTAAGGGGGAGGAGTAAAAAGTAAGAAACTGAAATAGGGTGACTGCACAAATGTACACACCCTCTTATTACTGGGGGTGTGAATGGGATTTGAATGAACCAATCACATTCAAACCCATATAAAATAGGAGTCCATACACACCTGCAATGATTAAAAGTTCAACTGATTAACCCCAAATAAAATTCGGCTGTTCTAGTAAGCTTTTCCAGACATTTTCTCAGTCACATCGCACAGCAGAAGACATGGTCCACAGAGAGCTTCCAAAACATCAGAGGGATCTGATTGTTCAACGTTATGAGTGAGGAGAAGGTTACAAAAGCATTTCCAAGGCATTGGATATACCATGGAACACAGTGAAGACAGTCATCATCAAATGGAGAAAATATGGCACAACAGTGACACTACCAAGAACCGGACGTCCCTCCAAAATTGATGAAAAGACCAGAAGAAAACTGGTGAGGGAGGCTAGCAAGAGGCCTACAGCAACATTAAAGGAGCTGCAAGAATTTCTGGCAGATACTGGCTGTGTGGTACATGTGACTACAATCTCCCGTATTCTTAATGCAACTGGGCTATGAGGTAGGGTTGCAAGACGGAAGCCTTATCTGTCAAAGAAAAACATCCAAGCGCGCCTCCATTACGCTAAAACACACATGAAGTCTCCCACAAACATGTGGAAAAACGTGTTATGGTCTGATGAAACAAAGGTCGAACTTTTTGGACATCCTTCCAAAAGGTATGTTTGGCGCAAAAACAACACTGCTCATCACCCAAAGAACACCATACCAACAGTGAAGCATGGTGGTGGCAGCATCATGCTTTGGGGCTGTTTTTCTTCAGCAGGAACTGGGGCTTTAGTCAAGGTTGAGGGAATTATGAACAGTTGCAAATACCAGTCAATATTGGCATCAAACCTTCAGGCTTCTGCCAGAAAGCTGAAGATGAGGAGGAACTTCATCTTTATGCACGACAACGACCTAAAGCATACATCCAAAGAGCAAATAAAGAAGGAAAGAGAGAGACAGAGAGAGAGAGAGAGAGAGAGTAAGTTGCTAAAATGTGTCGCTACATGACCACCAGTGTTAAAAACCCTCTGAGCCCTATCGTAATTTTATTTTATCTAGGCTATAAACCGTAACCTCTGTGCCGTTTTTTCTCTAGTAGACTATTGTGTGTGTGTGTGTGTGTGTGTGTGTTGTCGCTCTTTTTGGATCACTCATAGCCTTTACAGGAGCTTATACCCAGTCAGGAGCTTGTAGCCTAGGTATTTTCGGGAACTGTTAGATCCGATGTTGTTCTTTATTGCCATATAAAATCCGTTTTCATCGTGTATTTTAGTTAGGGATTTATGCTGTAAGCATGTGGTCAGTAGCATACATGCAGGGAAAAAGCCTATGGACTTTTTAAAAAAGCATGAATAGTTTCTATTATGTATAATTTATTATACATAATATTATACATTATTTATTTATTTAATTTATTTTAGAATTTTATCATCACTTTTTGACTCCCAAGACTAAGAAGAAGTGTTTTAAGCAATAACAAGCTTAATCAATTTGCCTTTATGTGTCATATCAATAAATAATTGTGAGATACTTTTTTGCTTTTTTACTGTCTAATTGATCATTTCCTACATTCAAACGACATCACTGCAGCACACATATTCTGATAGTCCAGGTTGTGGCCCAAATAAATGATAGCTTGACAGCTATGCATTATAGGGGTGATGAATGCAATCTTAATAAGAGAATAAATCCAGGCGAACCAAAACATCTCAAAAATGGCTTAGGGCTCAGAGTTTAAAAGGCTGCTACAAGCTCTTAAGGGATGCACTGTGCACAATGTATATATACATAGTTAAATAATATATATTACATTTGCAGATGAGTCTAAAAAGCTGGGTGATTAGAAAAAGAAAGGCAGACGGGGACAATGGAGGAGCTGAGGTTAGTAAAGCAAATTAGGGAAGCAAACTTTCAAGCTAATGAGAATTTTCTTTTGGATTTGAATGCATAATGCAAGGTGATATTATTTGAACATTACAAATGCATGTATATAGGGTAATTTGAAGGAAACAAATAAGATTTCTAGCATTTCTTACTTGTTGTTTAAAGGCCTTTAAGTGCTCAAGTTTATTACAGAAAATACAGGTAGACCAAGTAAGGGAGGAAAGAGAAGTGACAGAGAAGCAAGGAGAACAAGAGAGAGGATGCAGTGGTAGATCCTGAACAAGGAGAGGGACAAGGAGAATTAAATGCTCCCAGGCTGGATGTAGCCTTTGTGGATGAGCAAAAACTTCACAGTTCTCCGTCTGTTGTCTTCTTTGTCCTCATCCTCCTGCAACTCTCTCTTGTTCTCTTCCCCTGACTCTCACTGTCTCACAAAGGAGCTGAGCTCATCTGAGGTCTATTTGTAGTGCTAAGGCTCACACTGATTGGTATTCAATTAGCTTTATTTTTTATTTTTCATGTGTGTGAGTCTGTGTTCTTTTCAAATTTTAGTTGTGGTTTGTAATTTAAAAAGTTGTGTTTCAAGGTTCAAGGTATCTTTATTATCCCCGTGGGGCAAATTGCTTTGCAGCCAGCAGCAGTAAAAACAACAAACAATACTCACAAGAACATAAAGCACAGACGACAAGTCAGCAATAAATAGATGGAACAGACATACAGATAGTTAAGACTTGTTTAGGAGACCTATGGCAGCAGGGACAAAGGAGTTCTTCAGTCTGTTTTTCCTGCATCTTGGCAGGATGTACCTGCGGCCCGACGGGAGCAACACAAAGTGGCCGGCCAAAGGGTGGCTCTGGGCAGAAAGGAGTGAGCGGGCTTTACCGAGGGTTCCAAGGATGTGCAGTTCAGTGAGGTCGTTGAGGTTCAAAAAGTTGTGTTTTGCCCATTTTAGCAGGAGATTTCATTTTTGAACAATGTGTCTTATGTACAAAACAGTGTGTACTGTTTTGAAAGAAGTGTGTTGGATAATTTTAAACACAGTGCAAAGCACTTATTGTGTTTGTAGGGTTGGTGCTTTTGTTTAGGGCATGGTTGCAAAAGTCAGAGGTTGTGATGCTTTGGGCATGGCAACCACGTTTAGTGTTTAAGCATTAGGCAAAAATCTGTAAATAAATTGTGCAAATTATTTTTCCGTTGTGGCATTTTTTGTTTAACCCATTGGTGACGGCTGCTGCGCGATGCCACATTGCCTCTCCTGCCTGATGCTGCATCGTGCAGCATTGTTACTTTATCTAATTTTCATGGCATGCGCAGCATAGAATGCACTGTCATTGGTTCAAATACACATGAGGTGGGTTTTGTTGATTTTGTAAGACCACGTGATCACCCAAAAGTTGTGTGGTTTGGCGAAAATCACATCAATCAAAAAAATTAAAAATTAAAAATAAAACAAAATAATAAAAAAAAATAAGCCGGCTGTGTCAGCGATAGTGTATTACAGAACAGTTAGTGGCGTTTGGTGCGCAGAATCAAGGTCCACTATAGGCTACTGACGAAAATCACACTAAATATTTTATATTATTTATTCTTTTTTTTCTCCCCCATCTAATTTTGACGATTTTTAGAAAAATGTGTTGGTGTGTAAGCGCTAAGGGAGCATGTTTAAATAAAACCTGTGAACCTTAACTTTTAAATGTATTTTATTTCATGTTTCTATGTGCTACACAGGCTTAGATATTAAGGTTTTGGTAGACTTGACAATTCGTACTATTTTTTCAGAAAACCCTCAGGCATTAAGGACATGCATCCTAGATTGCCATAGTCATCAATGGGTTAAATATTAATTTCTATACAAAAATGTCAAAATCTGTAAATAAAGACACAAAAGGCAAAGTTACAACACCAATAATCCTATCTACAGTAATACACAGCATAGCTCCTTTTCTAATGTTTCTCTTGTCCCACTTCTCACTCCACCCAAATGGCCGGTTAGGTTTGTTTGTATTTTAGTCTTGTGGCATGTGTCCCTGCTTGTAAAAACTAGTCCAGACTGATCTATAGCCAAAGACAGATGAGCTTCACCATGGCTGTGTCTGTGAAACATGTTCTACATTTCATTTAACTTGTCAACCCTTCAATGTTGAATTGTAATTCCATTTTGTGTAAGTATGGAACATGAAAGAATACATTGATAGATTTGCTGTGGAATAGATGTTGTATTAAAGTTTTAGTCGTCTTTATCTGTAGAGGGGCTTTTCTAGCCAAGTGTACAGACTCTGCCCTCCAAGTCTTGATGTGTTTGTGTTCCAGGTATTGGAGGGTACAGTTAGCACCCGCATCGAGGGCACCCAGTCTGTGACCAGAGAGGCTGATAAGATGTGGCTGGTTCGTCTTCTAGAAATAACCAGGAAGTATGTTCTGGATGACCTCATCGTTGTCAAGAACCTCATGGTGCAGTGCTTCCCCCCACACTACAACACCTTCAACAGGTAACGCATCAAAAATCAATCACTCTGTTTTTATGAACATGTCCGTAACACATCAAGACACATACACTGCCCGGCCAAAAAAAAGTCACCAACTGGATTTAACAAAGCAAATAGGCACGAGCCCTCCATCCGTCAAAAACTCTAGTGATTATTATGTTTCAGTTGGCAACAAGTTGTTTAACCCTAATGTATAGCTTCTTATTTCTTAACCCATTGATGACTATGGCAATCTAGTATGCATGTCCTTAATGCCTGAGGGTTTTCTGAAAAAATAGTACGAATTGTCAAGTCTACCAAAACCTTAATATCTAAGCCTGTGTAGCACATAGAAATATGAAATAAAATACATTTAAAAGTTAAGGTTCACAGGTTTTATTTAAACATGCTCCCTTAGCGCTTACAAACCAACACATTTTTCTAAAAATCGTCAAAATTAGATGGGGGAGAAAAAAAAGAATAAATAATATAAAATATTTAAAAATAATGTGCTAAACGAGGTTATAATCCTGCTTCCATTTAGCATGGATAGTAGTGACTGAGTGTGCAGTGAAGGGATAAAGATAGACAGATATAGGAAGGAGGAGATAGCTTTATTTTATTATTTAGTTCAGTTATCACTGGCACCATAAATCCAACTTCCCGGCTGTCGGGAGCCGATCAGCTGGTCCAAACGGCTGTATACCACGGAGATGAAAACGAAACTGAAACCTATCGCCTGGCTGGTCTGAATTTGAGTTGGAGCAGCAAAATATAGCCTAAATTCATAAATATTGTTAATAAATAGATGCAATGAGTTGAGTGATTTTCTTCAGTAGCCTATAGTAGACCTAGATTCTGCGCTCCGAACGCCACTAACTGTTCTGTAATACACTATCACCGACACAGCTGGCGTATTTTTTAAAGCTCACATATTATGCACTTTGCTGTCAATTTTATATGGTCTAAGTAGTCCCTAAAACTTATTTTTTCAGATGTTTGCTGAAAAACCCGTTCAGATCATTTATTGTAGCAAGCCTCTACCTGATTGTCCTCTGGTCTCAGGATGACCTATATTTGTGCGATCTGGCTGGCCCCTCCCACCTCTCTGCCGGGCTTTCTTTATATGTCCATGGGGCTCTCCCACCGTCTCTGCCGTGCTCTCGCGATACTAGAGAGACACTGTGTGACTGCGAACAGTGTTTACCCGGAGCTAAGCCATAGCTGGTTGCTTGTCCCAAAGCTAATAGCTATAATTAATTAATTAATTTAGTTTCACCGTTTAAAAAAAAGCACAGGTAGCTTCCTATCCGTTGTTATTAAAAACGAGGCATTATTAGACTGCAAGGGGAAAGCTAAGTTAGTGTATTAGGAGCAAAACTTAGCTACATGGGTGCTAACGCTAAAAATAAGACTCGATTTAAACCGGTGAAAACAGTAGCTTCAAAGTGTGATTTCTACAGGAATATCTTCCCATCCTTTGTCATGTTAAAAACGAGTCATTTTCAGACTGCTGTGCGGAATATAGACAGCGTCTTATGAGCAAAAGCTGGTTGCTTGTCCCAAAGCTAATAGCTATACACCAGTCAGGCAAAACTACCAATACAAACTATTATTTTAGTTTCACCGTTTAAAAAAAAGCACAGGTAGCTTCCTATCCGTTGTGTTATTAAAAACGAGGCATTAATAGACTGCTGTGGTTAAGATAAATTAGTGGAGTATGAGCAAAAGCATTCTGTGTTGGTGTATGTAACATTCAGGCTGTACTAAGGGCATCTTGTCGCTTAGCGGGGAAAACAACATGGCTGTCGCTCGGAAAATTTTCCATCGGATCTCGGGGCCGTGGACCAATAAGAAATGGGGGGGTGGGGTTATCATAGACTAGTGCACGGTGGACGTTTCTGGGGGGGAAGCATGGACATATAAAGAAAATATGGGGATGTGGCTGTGCCGACTATTACGTAATAGTCGGCGAGAATTCTGACTGGAGTATATTGGGGGGGAGGGGTGGGGGTTTCAGAAAGGGGGAGAGTGAGAAAAGGAGAGATTGTTATTTTTTTGATATTTTGGCAGTCTCTAGGCAAACCGTGGACCCATGGATATGTTAGAACACATTTAAAAAGTGCATTTAGCATAATATGTGACCTTTAAATAATTTATTTCTATTTTTTTTTTTTTTTTTTGATTGACGTGATTTTTGGCAAACCACACAACTTTTGGGTGGTCACGTGGCCTTAAAAAATCAACAAAACCCACCTCATGTGTATTTGAACCAATGACAGTGCATTCTATGCTGCACACACCATGAAAATTAGATAAAGTAACAATGCTGCGCTACGCAGCATCAGGCAGGAGATACAATGTGGCGTCGCACAGCAGCCGTCATCAATGGGTTAAACAACCATGTCAGAAGACATGTGCTGTGGTTTAGGTAAAGATGTAACTCTGTATCAGAGGGGGGAAATGATTGGCCTGCATAAGACAAAGAAAACTACTGAGGAGAAGATGAAACTACTAAAATCATGTTAAGAACTGTCCAACGCATTATTAAAACCTGGATAGATAGTGGTGAACCATCTCTGAGGAAGAAATGTGGTCGGAAAAAATTTAGATCACTTAAAATAAATACAATTATTTGGTGGAATCAAAATGTAAAATATTGACAGTAGAACTCCCGACTATGTTTAATAGTGAAAGTTAGAGCATTTCCACATGCACAATGCAAATAAAACATTAGGGATATGGACTATGCAGATGTGTAGCCTTAAGAAAACCACTCATCAGTGAGGCTTATCGGGATAAAATGCTTCAATGTGCCAGGGAGCATACAGATTGGACTCTGGAGCAATAGAAAAAGGTGGTGTGGTCTGATGAGACCAGATTGACCCTGTTCCAGAGTGATGGGTGCATCAGGGTAAGAAGAGAGGTGGATGAAGTGATGCTCCCATCATGCCTAGTGTCTACTGTACAAGCCTGTGTGGCAGTGTACAGTAGGATCTGGGGTTGCTTCAGTTGGTCAGGTCTAGTTTCTAAGCAACCTATATGCCATAAAAAGCTTATCAAGATGTGTAAGGGCGACTAAGTGCCATAATCAAAGCTAAAGATGGGCCAACAAGACATTTGAGTCTGTGATTTTTTTTACAGGCTGGGCAGTGTATTTTACCTGTCCACCTAACTGTCCTTTAAAATCCAAGCAGTTTGAAGGTTACATTTGCAAAGTTGAATGTTAGAAATAAAATGAGAATGAGAGCCACCTTCTTGTGGTTACTTCTGAAAAGTATCAGATAGTGGCTACAATGCATCAAACTGACCCATGCATGTTGTGAACTGTATTTCAGTTGTGCATGTATTCCACTCATTCACCACAGTAAGGTAACGTTGTTTACATGTGTGTTTCAGGTTTTTCGGTCTGTACCACAATGCTGTGTCCACTCGTGTCCAAGAACTGGCCTCTGAGGACTTGGAGGCCAATGAGATCGTCTCCCTGCTAACCTGGGTCCTCAACACTTATAAGAGGTACACACTCTGTCTGTGTACGTGCTGCTTATTGTGGGATATTCATCACTTCACGACAGACTGGTTATCAGCACACAGGTCAAACATATCAGGCTGAGTCAATGCTGTTAGTGGTCATTTGGGCTTCACCAGACAACAGAGCATTTCTAGTTTGTTTTTTGGGGAAACTGCAGCAGTCCAAATACATTTTCTGAATTTGGTTCCAGATGAGCGATGGCAACCTGGGTTCAACAGGGCTTTAACCCCAGTATGTATTGATGGCTGCTGAAGACCCAAAAGCAGGTCAGCTCTCAGCTTCCATTCATGCATACACCGACGTTTGGGAACCAGCGCCCTTGCTGTGTACTGTACAATGCGTCTTCTTTTTAATTAACCCATTGATGACGGCTGCTGCGCGATGCCACATTGTATCTCCTGCCTGATGCTGCGTCACGCAGCATTGTTACTTTATCTAATTTGCATGGCGTGCCCAACATAGAATGCACCGTCATTGGTTCAAATACACGAGGTGGGTTTTGTTGATTTTTTAAGACCACGTGACCACCCAAAAAATGTGTGGTTTGCCGAAAATCACGCCAATCAAAAAATTGATAAATAAATAATAATAATAAAAAATACGCCAGCTGTGTCGGCGATAGTGTATTACAGAACAGTTAGTGGCGTTCGGAGCTCAGAATCAAGGTCTACTATAGGCTACTGACGAAAATCACACAACACATTGCATCTATTTATTAACAATATTTATGAATTTAGGCTATATTTTGCTGCTCCAACTCAAATTCAGCCCAGCCAGGCGATAGTTAAGTTTCAGTTTCGTTTTCATCTCCGTGGTATACAGCCGTTTGGACCAGCTGATCGGCTCCCGACAGCAGGAGTCAGTCTGCGTTCCAGTTGTACTGGGAAATCGGATTTATGGTGCCAGTGATAACTGAACTAAATAATAAAATAAAGCTATAATAAAGCTCACAAAAGCACACTGATGTGTTTTCATTTTCATTGTGTCCTGTACAGTTAGTAGGGGAGAGTGGCCTAAGTTGTGCATTTTGGAAGTTGTGCCACCCCTTGTTCCTAGAAAACCGTGGAAGAAATTGGAAATGTGACCACATATTTAAGAAAAGCCATCCATTTGACTCATCCTGTAAAGAAGGGAGACACAAGGAATAAGATATAAGCACATTTAAGCTCAAAAAACTATGTTTTGCCTTTCAAAGTAAAATTTCCATGATCAAGGTTTTTTTGATTATTGTGTCTGAACACTTATAGACAAGTTTGAAAACATTTGACACATGTTTTAGTGCTTTGGTATGCTACCATGCTTCTAGTCAGGATTTCGACAACACCACAGCACTGAGACTGCTCTGGTTAAGGTCCTCAATGACATCCACTTAAACACAGACAGTGGCAAAAGTTCTGTTTTAGTTTTACTGGATCTCAGTGCCGCTTTTGACACAGTTGACCACGGCATATTACTAGATCGACAAGCAAACTGGGTTGGACTCTCTGGAACTGTACTAAACTGGTTTGAATCCTACTTAAAGGACAGAGACCACTATGTGTCAATAGGCAATTTCACATCTGAGCGGACACATATTGAATGCGGGGTCCCCCAAGGTTCCATTCTTGGGCCTCTTCTGTGTAACATCTACATGCTCCCACTAGCTCAGATTATGAATAAGAACAAATTATGCTACCATAATTATGCAGACGACACACAAATTTACATAACCATATCACCAGGAGACTATAGTCCGATACAAGCACTGAGTAAGTGCATTGAACAAATCAATGATTGGACGTGCCAAAATTTCCTTCAATTGAACAGCAACAAAACTGAAGTAATTGTCTTTGGTGCCAAAGATGAACAATTAAAAGTCAGCGCACAGCTTACATCTGTTATGCTAGAAACCACACACCAAGCCAGAAATCTTGGTGTTGTCATATAGACTCCGACTTGAATTTCAAGAAACACATTAAATCAATTAATAAGTCAGCATACTACCACCTTAAAAACATATCAAGAATTAAAGGACTTATGTCTCAGCAAGATTTAGAAAAACTTGTCCATGCATTTATCTTTAGTAGACTTGACTACTGTAACAGTGTCCTTGCAGGCCTTCTTAAAAAAATCAATCAGACAGCTTCAGCTAATTCAGAACGCTGCTGCTCGAGTCCTCACTAGGACCAAAAAAGTGGATCACATTACCCCAGTTCTGAGGTCTTTACACTGGCCTCCTGTCACTCAAATAATTGATTTCAAAATACTGATGTTGGTTTATAAAGCACTAAATGGTTTAGCGCCAAAAAACATTACTGATCTGCTGATACGTTATGAACCGTCCAGAGCCCTTAGGTCGTCTGGGACAGGTTTACTTACAGTCCCAAGAGTTAGGACTAAACGAGGAGAAGCAGCTTTTAGTTTTTATACACCAAATATCTGGAACAAACTCCCAGAAAACTTGAGGTCTGCTGCAACCCTCAGTTCTTTTAAATCGAGTCTGAAGACTTTTCTGTTTCCATTTTAACCTGTACTTTTTATTTTATTTAAATGTTTTACTTCTTTTAATTCGCTTTTAAATGTCTTCTAATGTGTTTTATATATTTTAATCTTGCCCCTGTAAAGCACTTTGAGTGGCCTTGTGTTTGAATTGTGCTATATAAATAAACTTGCCTTGCCTTGCCTTGCCTTACATTTTGAGTCTATACAGTTAGCACAATGTCAGCCCTAATTTGCTGCATCATGCTTATTATCCAAAATTCTGGGATTGGGGTGATTTGTGCCAAAGGGCCTAGGTGAGTTATAAGTAAGTAAGTAAGTACAATGTATTTATAAAAGCACATTTATGACAGTTTGCACTGTCCAAAGTGCTGTACATAGTGCATTCAGTAGGTAAACAATGAAGGTAAAATAACAATAACCAAAATAAAAGACGTAAAGCCCATACATCCACATAAACAAAGATAGTAGTGCAGAGGTAAGATAGTTAATGGTGAGGAAACACCAGGGTGTACATATGGGTTTTGAGCCTTGATTTAAAGGCAGAAATGTAGAGGGAATCACATTTGTCAGGTGGCAGTTGGTTCCACAAGCACGGAGCAACTAGTGCAAAGTACATTTCGGAGAGTTGTGCCAGTGGCATGGCTGTATACGCTGGTCACCAAAAGAAAGTGATTGTCTACAGTAGCTCAGAAGAGAGTGACATCTCAATTCCACTGAACGACACCACTGATGAGAGTTCAGATGGCCAGAAAGATGATGATGGTGACTTTGACATTGTTAGCTTTGCAGGTAAAACCATTAGATCTGCTAAGCCTTGTTTAAGAACATTGACCTTCAATCTTTGTCAACTATTTACTTTATTTACTTTAAATAAACCTTAAATAAGTGATTGTCTAATGGATTTGTCTTGCATTACAGTTTATGAGATATATAGCAATGGCACAATTCACCCCATGGTATTCTCTCCAACCGCACAACTTACACCACACCGGGGGCAACAAGACAACTTTTTTTCCGAAAGCTATATTTCTTCAACAGTTTATTCCAGATCCAAAGTTTATATTGCCGGGGATGCACAACACTCTGAAATATATGTACGTATTTGAGTTGGAGACTTTACTGTCAAGGCCTTACTTTAAAGTCACTTTGAGTGAAAAGTTGCACAACTTAGGCCACTTTCCCCTACAAGAGTGAATTGGATTTGTTATTTTGATGTTATGGCAGCTGCAGCAGTGTTTGATCATTTGCCAAAACCAAAAAAAATTAAGAAAATAGTAAAGGAAGTTGTGAATTAAATAGTTTTGACTTAATTTGTCTGTGCAATTATCAATATATTGTGCTGTTATGTTTGACAAGGCAACTTGTTTATGTAATATCGCAATATATCGTGATGTATCAAGATACGTGATATATCGTGATATATCGTATCGTGACCAGTGTATCGTGATACGTATCGTATCACGAAGTCCTTGACGATACCCAGCCCTAGTGTTTTATGTATTCTAATCTCCCTGTAAAGCACTTTGAGTGGCCTTGTGTCTGAATTGTGCTATATAAATAAACTTGCCTTGCCTTCAATAGGGTTTGACTGTGTGCCTCATTCCAGTCAATGCTAGCTCCAGCTTTATCTGTGGCACATAGTACACCCACCCAGCACAAACATGTCAAAGGAACAGATTAAGCTCATAGCATGATAACACTGTATTGATGAGACAGCTGTCTGTATGTGTGTGTTTGTGTGTGTTTCAGCACAGAGATGATGGGCCATCCAGAGCTGCTTTCAGAGTGTGACATCAACCAGCTGGAGACTCTGCTTCCCCAGAACGTGGTAGACGATCTGCTCAACAAATACGTTAGGACCTTTACAGTGAGCAACACGCACACACACACGCACGCACGCACACACACACACACACATCACGGCACGGCACACATTAACAGGAACCCTAATCTATTTGACATTTGAAGCTACCTAAACATAACTAGGGCCCTATGAAATCCGTTTTATTTTTTTCCAAATTCCGTTTTATTTTTTCACAAATTCCGGTTTTTCCGTTTTAGTCTCATGACTTCCGTTTTTTTACAATTAACACTCATTTCGTCATCAGAACGAGTGTCTAATTATTGCGAACAAATAATATTCTAACAATTTAATCAGATATAAGGCTAAATTTAAAATACATCACAACATTGCACTGTTTTTAGTGCTTAAAAAAGCAAAAAACAAATTTGTTGGGTATAGGCTATAACAGAAAATAAAGCCATTCATTTTGTTCTTCAAGTGAAACATTAAATATTATTTTTACATAAATAATAAAGTCCTTATTAACTTTGCAAGAAGCTGGACTAGAGTTAAAATTGGACAAGGCTCTATAAGTCCATGGCTTTTACCTGTGGGACAGCGCTTCACCCAACAGCGGGCTGCAACACCAACCTACAGTCTCTTGTGCGACGGAGAGTTAGTTAACATTAGCATCAGCGTTAGCTGACATTACGGCAACAGCTGAATAATGTAACACATTACACAAGTTACACTACATGAAAACAACGGGCTGTAGACGCTAGAGTTATAATTGCATGTAGGAAACATTGTTGACTGGAATTTCGTACCACAGCGGCCGTTCCATAATACAACACTCCCTTTAGCAATGGCTGAATATAAGACCTCCCTGTGCTGTGTATCTGCGGGAGCGAGTGGCATTAATAACTTAAAAACAGTAAACGTTTAACATGATTACGTGCTTTTAGATGCTTTAATCATATGCCGAATTTACATGTCAGAGTTACGTACATGGATACATTCATAAGTAAACATTGAATAGACAGATTTGTGAAAGGGGTTTGGCGCTGTGTGTTACATTAGCGATCCACGGCAGTAGTTTGGTCTTTAGATGTCGCCAAACCAAAATTCCTCCCTAGTTCTGCTTTAATTTCAACCGTGTTGTTTCCCTTTGCCTTGGAAATTGAATTTCACCAAAATAATGGCGAATTCCGTAACATTCCGTGTTAACATGCAGATTCCGTTTTTATTGCCCGATTCCGTGATTCCGTCCGCCTTTTCGTTATCGCGGAAATCATAGGGCCCTACATAACTTGTGTTGCCACCATGAGGAATTTTTTGAGTAGTTACAACAACAATGTCCGCACATCTACAAGAGATGGCACATGGATTTTACACCTTCTAATGTACGTCCAGGTTTTTTCTTAGCAGTAGAACTGTTGTTGAACTGAAACATTTCTTGGGCTCTTCTTGGGATTTTTCTGAGCTCCTGCACTAATGTCAGGAGGAAACACCAGTTTGTAAACGCTGCCATACTGAGAAATACAGAGAGTTTTGTGGAGCTGATAATAGGCTTAATCAACTTTGTCAACTCGTTTGCCGATGGCCTGAATTTAACAGACATTGATTTATATGAAAAAGTTATGCACTCACTATAGCTTTAAATGATTTAGTATGTACACATGCACACTATGCCTGGCTTTATTTTATTTGAAACATCTATCTATCTATCTATCTATCTATCTATCTATCTATCTATCTATCTATCTATCTATCTATCGATCTATCTATCTATCTATCTATCTGTCTATCTAGCCATCTAGCCATCTATCCATCTATCTATCCATCCATCTATCTGATGCATACTATGGATAGATAGATAGATAGATAGATAGATAGATAGATAGATAGATAGATAGATAGATAGATAGATAGATAGATAGATAGATAGATAGATAGATAGATAGATAGATAGATTGATTTTTGTTTTCCTTTCCATGTGTCAACAAGGTTATTAAGTTAAAGGTAAACATTCGTTAGAAAAATTCCATGTTGTCATAATGAATAAAATGTAACATGGTTAGAGTGGCATAGAGACAATGTTCCAAAGCATGTTTTAGTAAAGAGTGTACCCAGCCTGTGTGTTTGTCTTCAGTCTAATATAACAGGCTGGCTGAGGAAGGCGCTGGAGACAGACAAGAAAGACTGGCAGAAAGACACAGAGCCTGAGGCCGACCAGGACGGATTCTACCAGACCACACTACCTGCTATTGTCTTTCAGGTAACAGACACACACACACACACACACACACACACACACACACACACACACACACACACACACACACACACACACACACACACACACAGACACACACAGATAAACACACACAAACACACACACACACACACAGGCCTTTGGTAAAGTAACCCCGACCGAATAAGGCCGAGCAGATATTGAGAAAGAGTTGCCAGCTTTCCGCTCTTTCTTCTTCACTCTTCATCAGATGTTTGAGCAGAACCTACAAGTCGCTGCGCAGATCGACGGGGATTTCAAAGAGCAAGTTCTGAAGCTCTGTCTTAAACAGATGAACACTTTCCTTATTAGGTAATATTTTAATTTCTTTCTGATGTGATAAACATAAAGCTATCCCTTAGATGTATGAGATTGGTTTGAAGGTCAAAGGGACATATGTGTATGTTGTGTGCAGGTACAGAGAGGAGGCGGTGACCTACAAAGAGGAGCATCTGAGAGACAGACAGCAGCCTCAGTGTTATGTACAGTACATGATCGCCATCATCAACAACTGCCAGACATTCAAGTAAGATCACATTTCTCACATAATCAATGTTAATATATGTGAGGTTGGTTGGGCCAAGCAGCTTGATCATATATAATCAAGTGGTGAGTGCTGTCATTGTCACCAGTTCTAAATGTAGATCTCAGCCTCAGAAGAGACCAGCAAGAATATGTGTTTGTTTCTGAAGCATAAAGAAAAGTGAAAAGGGCACATTCAAAGCTACGTTTACATGTTGCTCTCCCTGCTACAAAACCAAACACTATGGCCCAATTCCAAACTGTTCCCTACACACTCCCAATCAGTGAGCGAGTGATTATAGATACAACACACTCTGGTGTCCCATCTAAATCTTTGGCGACCTGTGTTGATCCATGGCAAGGGTTGTCCAAACTTTTTTCACAGAGGGCCATCGTTTATTGATTTTTCCTAAACGGTTATGATTTACTAAACGGTTACACGTGTATTCAGCAGAGATTGTACATTCCCTGTTATCACTGAAGGCAGAGGGACTGGGCTCCGCTGTTTCCTGAGGCAGCCTCTTCTCTTGGTCGGGCCACAGGGTTCCATCAGGTTTCCTCTGCATGAAGCCTGCCGGCTGTATGGAGGCATCTGTCTCTCAGCTCCACTCACAAAGTGCAATTGCAGCAGCGCCATTGACATGGAGTGGCCAAGTAAAAAAGATCCATCTTTTCAAAGTTGCATAGCCCCTCTTTAGCAGCTATAAGAACCCTGTGGGAGCAGGACCTAGGCTCTGCCTTCACAGATCGCATGTGGGATTCAGTCCTGGATCGGATACACTCTACCTCCATGTGCGCCCGACATGCTCTTGTGCAATTTAAAGTAGTACATCGTATCCACATATCTAAAACCAAATTAGCTCGTATGTTCCCCGATGTAGACCCGACCTGTGATAGCTGTAAGAGCGCACCGGCATCACTCTTTCACATGTACTGGTTGTGTCCCACCTTGACTGAGTTCTGGACATCAGTTTTTCAAACAATTTCTGAAGTACTTCAGCATCAAATTAAGCCGAACCCTTTCACTGCAATTTTTGGCATTGCACCAAATTCAGGCTTACCTAAAGTGAAGCTGAGAGTACTGGCCTTCACCTCACTACTTGCTCGCAGGGCTATCCTCCTCAAGTGGAAAGATCCTGCTCCTCCTTCCCACTCACATTGGATTCGAGACATTATGGCATGTATGAATTTAGAGAAAATACGTTACACAACCCATGGATCCGAGAATAAATTTGACCGAATTTGGCGCCCCTTCCTAAATTATTTTAAAAAAACAATAATAACTATAGAAGAGTAGCTAACCCCCCCCCTTTTTTATTTTTTTATTTGATTTAATTTTATTTCTTTATGTGTTTTTTTTTTATTTATTTTTTTTTTCTCATATTTATTGTTTATTTCTGTTTCTTGTAGGGTATATTTTGTGTTGTTGGGTGTGAGGGTGGGATGTGGGTGGGTTATGTTCGGGGGGAAAAAAAAAATCTGTACTAATCGTGCTACAATTTGTTTGTTACGAACATTTAATAAAAAAAACCTTTGAAGAAAAAGATCCATCTTAGCTTTGCAGCATAAGCAGCCCTCAAAATACTTTTCAAACCCAGTTTAGACGCCACACTGTCACTGCCGGTCGCTGCGAGAGCCTCAGTGGAAGCAGTGATGGTGCACTTTGGACTGCAGTGGTCCCCATGTTTCTGTTGTATTTGTAATCTTCATATGAATGTTCTGAAGGTCTTTTGAATTGCCATAGTTTCTGAAGCTGCGATACATTTCTCCCAATTGAAATGTTTTGGGCTGTTCAGCCAGTAGATTCTGGCTGTTAACAATATAGACAGAACTGCTAGAGTAGAGTCAGAAAGGTTTGATCATGACAATGTAGAATGTTTAGAATACTGCTTAAGTATAAGTGGTCTGGGCCTAAGTAGGGTTGGGCGAGATTGTCCATAGACAAAACAAGCTATTGACCTGGTGTGGTCACTGATGCCTGATCCCATCTGTATGTCCCACAGATATGCAACATGTCAGGAGTTAGCAAAGCAGAGGGCTCTTACCAAGCTTAAAGGACTGCATTTATAAAGCACGTCTGTGTGTTACCTTGATTGGAAATTGGTTGATGTTGAATCATTTGACATTCAAGACTTTGGTTGTTCCATGTTTGAATGCATTGTCCCTTGAACTCCACAGAGAATCCATCAACAGTCTGAAGAGAAAGTACTCCCAGTGGTCAGAGCCCACGGACAGTGATGCTGCCATAGAGAAGACTCTCATGGAGGTGGCAAAGGAGGGATGTCAGTTCCTACTGGACGAAGTCTTCCTAGACCTAGAAGTAAGAAGGCCTTTGGACTTCCAGAGTATGCATTACATTGACTGATTGACCAGCTATGGAAGGATGTTTAAGGATTCTCTTTCTATCTTCCAAAAATGTTCTTCTCACTTAGTTATCTAGTTCCACATGTGTGTGATCTGGTCTGCTGGGTCATCACCCTACAACTTTAAAGATGAATTGAATTATGTTTGAGTTGCACAATGCAATCAAACATTGCATTCTAAGAATGTAACAGTTCTATTCCTTTACAAAAGAGTGGTTTAGTATGACAGGATAATTCACTGGTACTTGCTATGATCAAATTTAGTGATTGATAAGGTGTGAGAGGAAATATTTTGGCGTGTACACAAAATAATAAATAAATAAATCCTAATATATGTCATCCTTTTTTACATATTTGCTGCAAAAATAAATAAATAATAATAAATAAATAATAATAAATAATAATAATAATAATAATAATAATAATAATAATAATAATAATAATAAAACAACAACACATCATCTTCAAATGACACTAAGTTCTCTGCTCAGTGTGTCAATGGGCTTAAGATGGATCAAGTGTCTCTTGCTTTTCAATTTCATTGACAGTCAATTAAATGTTCCGTTTAATTTGGCAGCATCACTTGAATGAGCTGCTGACCAGGAAGTGGCTGGCGGGCTCTCATGCTGTGGACACCATCTGTGTGACAGTGGAGGACTACTTCAATGACTTCAACAAAATCAAGAAACCCTTCAATCAGGTAGGATGGGAGGAGCACAACACTGGGCTCACAGTAGGGGCGGCAGTGGGTAGGGATGTCGCCTCTGGAGTGCAGGGTCGGAGGTTGGATCCCCCGCCTACCCGCCACATGTTGAAGTGTCCCTGAGCAAGACACTGAACCCCAAATTGCTCCCGATGGTTCAGAGAACGCCTTGCATAGCAGCTACTGCCATCGGTGTATGAGTGTGTGTATGAATGGGTGAATGTGGTAAGAATTGTAAAGAGCTTTGGGGCTGAGAAAATCGTTTAAAAAGCGCTATATAAGTGAAGTCCATTTACCATTTAGTAGTAGCTACCTCCACAGATACTTCATTATTTACTATAAAGCTTCAGGGAAATGTTTGCCATGAGGTAAGGCACAAGACACTGACTGGAGCCATCAGCAAGTGTGACTGTCCCAGTCCCATAGCTATGAGTGTTAACCAGTCTGGCTGTGTGTGTGTGTTCAGGAGATGACCAGCGAGGCCCTGCGCCGCGTGGTGGTAGAATACATTAAAGCAGTGATGCAGAAGAGGATGACCTTTAAGAACGCTGACGAGAGGAGAGAGGGGGCTGACAGGATGATCAAAGAGGCGGAGCAGTTCAAGTTCCTCTTCAGGAAGCTGGCTGCAGTGAGTTCACATACAATGCATCACTTATGAACTCAAGTTACTACCTGTTTACATCTGCATATTAATCCTTTTTAATGTATTATCTTTTATTTTTGTATCTAAACTAGGGGTGTGAACGTTTTCAAAAATGTCTCAACGCTTACACAACGCACATTTTTCCGTGTACACCGTGAACCGTGACGTCATTGTCTCAAATAGTTTATTTGTGAAGTGAAATGGAATCATTTTCAGAACTTTATAAAACATTTTTAAAAAAGTTTTTGTTTATTGATTATTCCCAAATGGTTCTGATTTACTAACCTGTTACACATGTACACGTGCACACCCCTACTCTAAAGTTGCACTGGTATGTTTTATATGTCTTAGATGGTTGTTTTATCCACTCTCATGATTCTCTTTATACATTGTCTAAAGCATTGTAAGAGAGGCTGACAACTCTACTACTTCAGTAATTGTTGTGCATTTGACAAATAAAAGAACTTTGAGCCTTATGTTTGGAACCAACAATTATCTACTGTCAAAAGCCTTTGTAGTACACAGCAGTTCTGATCCAGTGTGTAGACATAGTGTAACTTACCATGATAATGCCAGAAAAAGCCAGGCCTAACTGTGTGTGTGTTGTGTGTGTTGTGTGTGTGTGTGTGTGTTGTGTGTGTGTGTGTGTAGGGTGAAGACACAGACCGGCTGTGTGGGGCCATCGCTGCCATTGCAGAGGTGTTCAAGCTGACTGATCCCACACTGCTGTTCCTGGAGGTCACCACTCTGGTGTCCAAATATCCTGACATCAGGTACAGACAGGCCCTCTGGCATCAGCACAACTCATGGACATTAACCAATACTGGTCTTGACATTGGGAGCATATTTCCATTCAAATGAATAACTAATATCGTATCATGTGTGACAGTACCGTGTCAACATCTGAAGCACAGTCGTGTTTACACCTCAAAGAAAATCCATTTTCTCTTTTGCCTAAATATATTTTGGTTTGGCAGTAAGTTGTTCTGCCTCTCCGAAGGCTGGAGGCATTATGTTTTGGGGTTTTCTGTCTGTCCATACTGTACATGTGTCTGTCCACCCGGGCCATTCTTGTGAGTGCAATAGTACCGGTACAAGAACACCGTGAGGAATTTTCTTTAAAGACCTACTTCACTGGTGGAAATATGAAGGTGTATAGAACTCTGAGATCCTATGTAGTATACATGTGCAAACAGTTTAGGAATTGGTTCATCCTAGCCTGAGAAAATGCAGAAATAGTGTGTTATGGCTCTCACCCTACATTTTCCCATGTGTGACATCACACATGGTAAAATGTAGGGTTAGGATTAACAGGACAGCTGGGCCAAGGGAAGACTTCGGAAAGACTGGGGGAAGAAAAACCTCATTCATTATATTGTAATAGCGATTTTATAATGGTAGAACGCTGGTTCCATATGGTTGAAGTATTCCTTTAAGCTGTGCAGACTTCAGAATTTGCATCACGGCCCTTATTTAAACAAAATCAAGACATACAAAGTTCCGGCCCCATCCCTTACTCAAACATAAGTCAAACAGCTACATAAGAATGAAGAGCAGGTCACTACAGAGTCTTAGTAAAATCCAGAAATGTCATGAATAAGTCCCAGCTCTTTTCCAAAGTGCTATATTGACCCTTTTATGTAGGTAAGTTTCTCCATGGCTAGGCGTCTGACCCTCTTGCTTTGCCCCTGTCCCTTGCTGTGCGTAGGGAGGAGCACATCCAGGCCTTGCTGGCAGTGCGTGGGGATGCCAGCAGGGAGATGCGCCAGATGATCATTGGGACTCTGAGTGAGAACAAAGTCTCTTACTCTGGCGTGACCCAGCCCATCTTCAAAGACATCGCCGTGCCAACCATCACCATGACCACCATGACCACCATGACCTCCATGGCAACCGCAAAGCTGCTCAAATAAAGTTTGTCACCACGACAACATGGAGCACCTTCAGACACCATAAAGCCTGCTACATCTTCCGCGAGAAGAAAGAACAAAGTTCTCGGTGACAGAGCTGCGAGAAGAAAATTTCGTCATTTTATTCTCTTAGTTCAGCTGTTCTTGCAGCTTGTTCTCCACACATCGCCCCGGCCAAACTTTCTTCTCGCAGCTTGTCCGAGAACTATTATGTGATTGGTCAATCTGAAGTCAGTGAGGAAAATCAGCTGGTGCTACTATGGTAACAGCGCGTGACGTGACGTATGTTGCGGGTGAGGAGTTCGGCTCTTGATTTCTCATGAAGTATGAAATGTCCAGACCAGAAAGAACTTAGTTCTTGTTCTCACAGCTCTGTCAGCGAAGAAGTTTGTTCTTTCTTCTCGTGGAGTATATAACAGCCTTAACAAAGGTCTTTTTCCAGGCACTTTTCTCACTTCTTTTTAATAGTTTAATGCAGCTTTGTGTCTTTTACTGTTCCCACCCTTTACTTGCTCTTTTTATTTTCATCCCAATCACATGTCTACTTCAACTGAATAATAAAATGATAGTTGGTGAAATGGACTGTGGTATGACTAGTACTTGATGGGCCAAAGCATGGCAGCATTTGGAGCCCTGCTCTTTCTTTTCTGACTCTGTCATCATTCAGGTGTTTTTACACCACTACTGTACTCCATCAACAATGTCCCAATAAACACATGTATTCGTCAACACTATGAATTACTGAACAGATATGATCTGACATTAGCCTGGCACCGCCCACCTACCTACTTCCGCTCAATTTTCATTTCCCTTCAGTAGTCAGTTTGGGTCCGCGGTATATTCGCGGGCTTTCTCAGGATATATTTTTGCTTGACCAACCAGCGAACAGAGGGAGTGGCTGAGAACAATTATGTTGAGGTTGTGCGCCAGTTTCAGTTGTAGTCAGAAGCCGGCACATGACGTCAAGAGCAAACGTTATGCGATTGGTTGGCAGATCCAGAGTGGCACTGGACAGATCCAATAGTTTTAAACTTCAACAGACACCCGCCTTCAAGTGAGTTGCCGTTTGTCAATTACAGCACTTCCAGACCTTCTATACAAATGAAATGAAGTACGATGGTCTGGTAGGACCAGGCTAATCTGACAGAACACAAGATGAAACCATGTATCAAAGTAGCTGATAAATAATGTGTTTTTTAAAGCAAAACATTACAAATATTTGTAAGTGAATTTTAAGGATTTTTAACTGATCATGAGTAATTGCCGTTGTCATCATATCGTGATTTTAAAGATGTAATCCAATAATATGAAATGTGCAACTATGGAGACGGGATAAAAATAATGGATATTTTAAATGGAATTCTGCTTTATCCTAGAATTACATATGAACTGTATTATACAGAAAAATCTACACTATTTTGTTCACTGCTGCTGTGATAATAAATCAGTGGACATATACATAAGTATGTCCTGATTGCTGTCCAAGGTGCTGATACTGGGACAGCTGGGGACTGGAAAGCTGCCAATAAGAATTGTCAGTGGAATTAATAACAGACTGACAAAGACAAGAATATCATCTGTAAGCAATGATAAAATAAGTTTATTCTTTTATTTTTTCTAATCATACACTGTGATAGACTTTAATTCAAAATTCAAGATATTTTGTAAAGTGCAGTAAACAAGCAGTTGCACTGTACGATGACATTTTTACTTTGTTTGCTCTCCAAAACACGCATGCTAACATGAAGGTATAAAATATATATATACATGTATTAAAAACAAACTATGTGCATTAGAACTGGGTACAGTCTTCATTTGAGGAATAAAAAGCAGGCTACATGTGCAGTTGCCAGTACCAACTAATGTTCATGAGTTTGCAGTCATTCTTTCATTGTTAGTGTTTCCTGAAAGAAGGGAAATGGAATGGGGCTGTATTGACCTTTGATAGCTTTTGTATTTTGAGGACGATAATGCTCATTTCTTTTGTCCAATGCCACACCTGGCTGTGTCCCCTAGGGGGCAGTACTGCGCCTGTGAGCTGTATGAACGCTCAATGAAGGGTGATGAAGAAGTGATAAACAGGACGTTGCGTCTAATCTGAGAAGCTGCAGACCGCTGAACATGAATTAACTTGTTTAGCTTGTTACAAAGGAAATAACAGACCGACTGTCCTACACGTACACTGGCACCAAGGACAGCCGAACTTTAATTGGGTAAGTGTATTTGAGAGCAGAGCTAATGTGGCTAATGATGTTTACATCTGAATAGGGCTATGCTAACGCTCTAACCAGTTTATGATAGGTGAGCTAGGTGAGCGGCTAACAGATGCTACCGCCACCAGACAAAACCGTTTCAGTGATACTGGAATCGATGGACATATATCTATGTCCTAAGACTGTGCAGTAAGCCATTCCCGTTAGCGTTGCGGTTCCTTTTCCTTTTTATGAATGAACCAGGTAGCGGCAGCCGTTCTGGGTCACAGCCGGATAAACAAGCTCAGAAAGCGGAGAGAGCTGGACGCACGACAGCTTATCATGCTTTTAGCTCATTTACTTTGAATTGTCGCAGTCTTGCAGTACATACTCAAAGTATTGAGTTTCCATTCCCAGCAGCTCTACCACGTTTGTTACGGGTTGAACATTTATATATGGAGAGAATCAATACAGAAGAGTCGTATTGATGTCATCTGGTATCCACCTACCTAACTATAAATTGGCCTCCATGGAATTTAAATCATTACAACATGCACCTTGTCTCATACACTGTGTATAATCTCTAGTGTGAATAGAGACTGTAGTAGGACTACATATACTGAGATAAGTGATATGATAAACACAATGTTACGACATCGACTTCGTCATCAAAAAGGCCGTTTTGGTTCTTGAATGTCCTCATTGTGTTCTGTAGTAGGCCTACAAGACAGGCTGTGTACCAAACGCTGTATCAGTAGAAAGGAACTGTTGTGAAACAGAACCATTTTGTTTGAATGTATACACATTAATAATTCTCATGTAACAGCGTGAGGAGACAACACCACTGTATAAAGGTGTAGTCTTTGTTTCTGGACAATGTTTGTTGACAAAATCCCTTTTTGTCAAATCAGTGACTATCTCCTCACAATCTGCTTCCTGTCCGACTGTGAGTGCGCAGAGAAACAAACTATGTTAATACACAGCTGAGGCTTTTTCTTCTGCACAATCACAGCACGCACAAGAAACCAATTGTGAGGAGATATTCACAGATTTGACAAAATTGAATTTGTCAACAAACATTCTCCAGAATTGCTTATCCCACCTTTAACTACTCTTAGCTCATAGACATTGTTCGGCCCAAAAAAGTCCACAAGACAATTCAGTCTCCTGCTCATATAGTCCAGTCCACTATGGCCCAAAAAAGGGGTTTGTGGGAAATTTTGGAGGGATTTGAACCACTTGGGTTCAAGACCCCAACCTCCACAGGGATGTAAGAAAAGCTCTGCTCTGCAAAATAAATTCTGCTTTGCATATAGGAAATTTAAGCTCACCATCCAAAATGTATTATTGACCATGTATATATATTTTTTTATTCATCATTGGATTTCTTTCCCCCAAAGAGGCAGATTTGGCTAATGCAATCTTGATTCTAGATAATCTAGGAGATAAGATATTTAGAAAAAAGCGTTTAAAGGTCGCCATTTTTTTTCAAAACCAAGATGGCCACAATATTGGCTTATTGGAAACTGGAATCATGAATGTTCTGATTTTCTGAAAACTCAGACGAAATGACATAGTGAACTGGCCTCTTAGTGCTGACAGTCACATCAGTTCCATGTTGGTGTTTGTCTGACACTTCATTTATAGCAATACTGTATACAGAGTCTAGGCTGTGCATAATCACAGACGCAGTACGTACAATAAGCGTCGGATCATATTCAATGATTTTGACTAGAAGTGATTTTCACAGCAAGCCGCCTCCAGAATCACTATCACATTGGACCCAACCTCACCTGAAGACTCAGAGATATTTTTTTACAAATGTGCTGACAATGTGCTTCTCTGATTATGAGAAGCTCACAAAATAAGTTAACACATGCAATTTCTGTCAATTAACTTTTATTTAAAAAAAGCAGTGAAATCTTTGCTGTGGTGGGTAGGTCAGTCCACCACAATCATCCTTAATGTTGCCTGGGATTTTCTGTTGAACCTCATTTATCTTATTCCCTATAGTGTCTCATCAAATAAAAAATGGCAGAAGGAATAAGTAATATAGCGACAGCTTTCCTAAAAGGCCGCTAAGAGGCTCAGGTGGGCTCCAGGCAGTTACGCGTCAATCAATGAATCCAAGTTCGGTGATGAATATAGTTTGAGAATTTAATAAATGAAGCAGGCATGCAAACTCGTGACCTTTCGGCGAAATTCGCCGTTTTGGAAACAAAATTGGCCATCTATGTGATTCGTGGAGATCCGTTGAGAAAATATTTTTTGGGGGGGGGGGGAGGAGCGGAGCATGGACATGGAGTGACCATAGTGACTAATTATGATTGACGGATGTTAACTCCTATCATATGAGCTTTGACGGTCATTTGGCCAATCAGAAACAGTGTTTGTCATTGAGGGGCGGTGACATCAGTCAGTCAGAGCGTCTGCAGGTAAGTTACATTTTTTTTCTCTCCGAGTCATCTGAGCGTTCAAGTAGCCGCAGTACTAGTATTTTACCGTGTTAATGTGCCTACTAGTGTTAATGTGCCTACTAGTGTTAATGTGCCTACTAGTGTTAATGTGCCTACTAGTGTTAATGTGCCTACTAGTGTTGCCACCCGTCCCGTTTTTCCCAGAATTGTTCTCTTTTTTCACCAGCTGTCCCGGGAAAAAATAAATCTCTCCCGGGACACAATTTGTCCCGTTTTTTGGGGGGAAATGCCAAAACCTCATTTGATTTCCTTCTTTCAGTAGTTAAAGGCCTACTTCACCGGTGTGAATATGAAGGTGCATTGAATTCTGAGATCCTATGTAGTATAAATGTGCAAAAAAAATTAAAATCGGTTCATCCTAGCCTGAGAAAAGGCAGAAAGAGTGTTTTTTTTAACCCTATATTTCTCTTTCTCGTGACATCACAGAAAGAGAAATATAGGGTTAAAAAAAACGTACTTTGTAAATATTACTGTGATGTCACAGTAAAAGACATGCGTGGTGTTCTGGCCGTGCATGTAGTGATTTTAGCAGATCAGCGCCGAAACAACACACTCACCTGCTTCCTCCACTATCGTCTCATTTTGCACCATTATGTTCCTGCGCACGACTGAGGTGTGTGTGTGTGTGAGCGCGTGAACACGAGAGTAACTATGGTGACAGAGTGTATTCTTATGTGTTTTATTGATGGTTGTGTAACAAAGATAAGGCCAATCCTGTTTGCCACAATATAAATAGTTAGTTTATTGTAAGGGAATTTGGTGTGATTGATTTGAGGCTCCATGTTATTTTCTGTCTTATTTAAAGCTGGTTTTGCCAGCATTTTTAACAGTTTTTCTTGGTAAATAGGCTGCCTACACACTTTGTATTGTAAAAGTCAAGAAGGTTGGCTGACTAACTTGTTTTGCTCATTTTACTATTCATCTGACAACGTTTTTTTTGTCCTTAATTCTCTTCACCAGAATACACCAAATTGCTTCTCTTAAATGTTCAAATCACAAAAAAAATCTTCTGGGGGGGATGCCCCCATACCCCCCTAACGTTGTTTGTTTTCGGGCTTCTCACCTTTCTCATGGCTCATGAGTTTGCATGCCTGATGAAGGCAGTATGACAACTGATGAATGAAAACATCTAGAGGGTATTGAAAAAAAAATTAGAAAAGATAAACTGTTGTTACTGATGGTTGTTTGACTATGGTCTGACGAGTTTGACGGTAAACAGAAAATGTAATCAGGAGCGCCACTAACCCCCTTTGTCTCTTAACTCCCGCCCGCCACGAGTGCCCAGGTATATAGATTAAACCACACCCATGTGTCAATCAAACGGAAGTGACATGAACCAAAACAGTGTGCGTAACTTTTCAAAATAAACACGAGACCAAATATGCATTTTGGCCCCTACAAGTAGTGTTCGATCTTCCCATCTGACTTTGAAAGCCACTGGTCGAGGGCTGCTGATGCTCTGCTAATCTCATTTGAACCGTTTGTGTGTACTCTGTCTCTCTCTCTATCTCTTTCTCTCTCTGTCGCTCTCTTTCTGTCTCTGTATCTCTCGGTCTCTGTCTGTCTCTCTCTCTGTCCCTCTCTCTGTCTCTGTCTCTCTCTCTCACTATGTGCGTGTTGTATAACCAGCTGTCTTTGTCCTTGTCTGTCTGTCTCTCTCTCTCTCTCTCTCTCTCTCTCTCTCTGTCTCTCTCTCTTTCTGTCTCTGTCTCTCTCTCTGTCTCTCTCTCTCTCTGTCTCACTGTGCGTGTTGTATCAGCTGTCTTTGTCCTTGTCTGTCTGTCTCTCTCTCTGTCTCTGTCTCTCTCTCTGTCTCTCTCTCTCTGTCTCACTGTGTGTGTTGTATAAGCAGTTGTCTTTGTCCTTGTAGGTGCAGCAGGCTGTGAAGGTTCTCCCTCCATCCACTCATCATGGTGGACTACTACCAGGTGTTAGGAGTACGGAGAGATGTGTCTGCAGATGACATTAAGAAAGCGTGAGTTTAATCCAAGCATTATCAATCTCAGCTGTGAAACCTATCCCAATGCTGTGCTAGTAACAATATGAAACTTCTAGGAACAACACAAGTATTGAGTGGGCACTAAATAATAGAGTAAATCTGCGGTCCGTCATCTAAAGCCTGCTACATACTCCGCGTGAAGAAAGAACAAAGTTCTCGGTGACAGAGCTGCGAGAAGAAAATGATGTCATTTTATTCTCTTAGCTCTTGTTCAGCTGTTCTCGCAGCTTGTTCTCCACACATCGCCCCGGCCAAACTTTCTTCTCGCAGCTTGTCCGAGAACTATTATGTGATTGGTCAATCTGAAGTCAGTGAGGAAAATCAGCTGGTGCTACTATGGTAACAGCGCGTGACGTGACGTATGTTGCAGGTGAGGAGTTCGGCTCTTGAGTTCTCATGAAGTATGAAATGTCCAGACCAGAAAGAACTTAGTTCTTGTTCTCACAGCTCTGTCAGCGAAGAAGTTTGTTCTTTCTTCTCGCGGAGTATGCTGCAGGCTTGAGTGTTAAAGCCTATTTTTACAACTCACAACCTCCAGTCATTTCAATGAGGGAAGGACTGTGTTAAAATATCCAGCGTTAAACTGTTGTGATACTTACAGTATTTTGGAGATATCAGCTCCAGTATCTATTTTAGAGGGAAAACATTCAGGTTTTAAACGGGTTGTGAACTACAATTAGAGCCGGACAGATTAATCGGCTAATTAAAAACAATTTAACTCTATATTTGGTGCTAGCGTATCGTGTCGCAAGAGAGTTGCAGCAGGGCTCCATACTAGGGATGGGCATTTTAAGAAATTTCATTGATCGATCATCGGGAAAATTAGCGATCAATTACCGATTAATCGTTATCTTTTTATTAAAAAATGCCAACAGAACATCCAAAATACAGCGTTTTTACCATAGACTGTATACAAGAGGTTTTTACTCAATTACATCTTTATTCCAAGATCTTCTAGGCAAACAACAATCTATTAAGACAAGGCAACTTTTTAAAATAAAATAATAATAAAATGCGGCGCTGGTTAAAGCCTGAGGCTATGAGCCAATGATACGATACCTTTTAAAGTTTTAACACATATGCGCCTCCTAAGATGCTGCCAAAGACTGCATAAGGACACGGCACATTTCTCTGAGTGATAAAGGACCTAACGCTACTTCATCTAATCATCATCTAAAATGTGCAAATTAGTTCCCTGATGAAAGCGAAGTAGGAAAGCATAGACGCTAAAGTTAGCCGCTAATGCTAGCGGCACTAACGTGACACGTTAAACAGGGTCGGATGTAGGCTTCAATGTACAAGTGGTACATAATTCGGTTTGTTTAAGTGTTGTACTTATACAAGGTTTCACAATGCTTAATGAACTTAGTTGTTTTCGGTTCTAAAAGCTGTCCGATGCCAAACTTCGCCTTTTAAAGGTGCAGTGTGTAATATGACATCATCAAGAAAGTTCTACAAAGTTCTAGAATGCAACGCTCCCTGGGTAACCCCACCCCTTTAGAATAATAACAGAAGCTACAGTGGCCTTCAAGGACAAGAAAAATTCTAAATTTTAAACAATGCACCTGATGACTTTCCAACTATGACACTTTCAAGATGGCTGCACTAGGCCTTGGTCCAAGATATGCAGAAATATGACCATATATGAGACCCTTTTTAAGGGAAAAATAAATAATTAAAAAAAAATCAGCTATTATGCACTAAATTAAATGTACTTATGGATATTATAATTACTTTCTACAAAATCTGCTAGGAAATAAAACCCAAAATTCTACACACTGCAGGTTTAACTTCTTCATGTTTATGTTTTGACATCTACGGCAGCTCGCAGGCTGCTGCCTGAGCCTGTTCTGTTGTCCTCTACTACTAGTTAAGTATCTCCCCCAGCTGGTAGGATGTTTAATTGCTGCCCATACAGTCTTTGGTGCTGCCACATAGTGAAACTCATTGCTGTGCTGCCGGACTCACATTGCGCAACACAACGGCTATATGATCGATAACAATGTCACGTGATCGACAATATTCTTAAAGGCCCTGGCAACCCAGAGACCTAAATATATGACATTAATATTGTGTTTCTCTACAAGCTGTTTACAGTTATCCAATTAAAAATGCATTTTCATAAATATTATAAAATTTCGTCTAAAAAACTGCTTTTTTGCTGTCTAGAACATTTTGCAGGGCGGTGTGGGCGTGGTCAATAACGTTCTGTAAGGGAACGTTCTCTCACTCACGGTGCTGAGCAGGTTTAGCCCAGTTCAGACCAAAGATTCACCACACAACGAAACTCAAACTTGAAAATGTTGCAAATGCTCAATGAGCCTGACTGGAAGTTCACACTGCTGCACGGGCTGCGACGGTAGCTGGTTTCCCTAGCAACGGTGAATGCTTTGGCACAGCTGAGAGCACAGCTCAGAATCACTTGCATCCTGCTAGAAAGTAACTTATTATTATTAGCCTATATAGGCTAGCTTTGCAATTAGTTGTATGCTATTTTTTCCCCACCACAACCGCAACCTATTTAATTGAAACAAGTGTCTGTGTCACAATGAAAATATATAAAAATATCTCTGTCTCATATTTATAGTTAGACTATCTCTTATTAGTTTATTTCCCATTTAACTTGCAAAAAATCCCCTTTCTTATTTTAGGCATATGCATTTTTAAAATCAGATTTTTCTGTGGATAGGAGTGGGAATAGAGAGAGAGAGAGAGAGAGAAAATGGAGTCTGATTATGTTTCTCATCACGTGAGCTGATGCGATATAGGCTACGGTTCAACAGTGTGGAGACCCGCTGTTGAAGTACGCTACAGGCATAGCCGCGGAAACATATTCTCAGAAGGGAGTGCTGACAAAAAAGAAGCTCTGCCTGCACTTAAATAATAACTCGCTACATTGATTAAAAAAAAATGCATCACCAATGCAATATTGTTACATGCAGCGGTGACACATGCCGTATTGGGTCGATTAGCCTATAAGAAGGGGTTTCCCCCTGGGAATAGGTCGTAAAAAGTCGGGTCGTTTTATATTCGGGGTCTAATATTCAGCGTCCAGTTATGGACTGACCGTTACCAGAGCGATCATTCAGCTTCAGGGCTTGTGTCCAACTTGTTTTTTATTTTTTCGGGTGGAGCACTGGCTGCGCACTCAGATGCGGCCGGACAGAGGTGTGTGCGCTTGGATAGAGAACGAAGTGACGAGAGGAAAAAGAGGCACGTGAAATGGCCCCACATCCCCAGCACTGAATTCAAAGCCTCGACTCATTATGTTGTGAGTCGACGTGTCAGAGGCATGAATCGGCGCAGCGATCGACGTCGCGCAGTCAGTTAGGAGACATGTCTCTGTGTATCAGGGCTCGGGACATGCAATTGGCTCGTGAAAGCATGTCCCCTCTACAACGTTAACATGCAGGAATCCCCGGTGATCATTTAGTCTTAAACCACATAGTTTTTCTGCACGGCGGCTCGGCGAGGGCTCACTGTGAACGTCACCATCACAGTGTTTCACCGGGGTGCGCGCTTTTTCGCTCAGACGGGGCTTTGAGTGTAGGCTCAGGCGCAAAGAGACAGTCTGTATCACTTGCGCGGCACCAGAGAGATGGCATAGAATTGTTTTTATAGTCTTTAAGAATCGCGTGACGTGTGAAAACAAAACTCCAAGCCAAAATTCGAATTTGAAATTTTCTAACGAGAAGTCCAATGTATGTTAGAGTGGAGATGCGTGTGAAAACGGCTTGTCATGCGACATTCGAATCAGGATTTTTCAAATGCTCGACCAACTGACATGGAAGTATGTTTGCGGGGGGTTGGCAGCTATTCCTAAAACCTTTCATATACATATTAACATTCATTTTACTCCCCAAATAACATAGTTACAAGGATTTAGTGGATTTGGGTTGCCAGGGCCTTTAACGATCAATTATCGATTAATTATGCCCCTCCCTACTCCAGACTAACTTTTTCATTGGTGCACCAGCATATATTTTGGGTGCACCCACTTAGTGCTACACGATTTGGAGAGTAAGTGCGATTATTGAGGCCAATATTGCGATATGCGATGCGATATAATAAATAAATGGTAATATGATTCTACTGGCTTGGTTTTCGAGGAAAATTAGAGAATATTGATAGCTTTGAAACCTGTATCTCAATTTAAAACATGCTCATATTAAGAATCATTGAAAATATAAAAAATAAAACTTGTAACGTTGGCTTGGCTGCTGCTGCCCGTCGGCGTCCATGTGTGTTTGTTTTACTCACCGGCTACACATACACACACATACACACACACACTGTCAGAGGAGGGGCGCTACTAAAAGAACAGAGGAGCGGTTGGAACATTTACAGACACCGGCCATTTTATTAGGTACACCTGTTCAATGGCTTATAAAAACAAAAAGCTAATCAGCCACTCACATGTCAGCAATTTAATGCATTTAGGCATTTAGACGTGGTCAAGACAATGTACTGAAGTCAAACCAAGCATCAGAATGGGGGGGTTTAGGTGACTTTGAACATGGCAGGATGGATCCATTCTTTCATGTTGTTTATGCCAAATTCTGAACCTGCCATCTGAATGTCGCAACTGAAATCGAGACTCATCAGACCAGGCATTATTTTTCAATCTTTTATTGTCCAATATTGGTGATCCTGTGAGAATTGTAGCCTCATGTTCCTGTTTTTAGCTGACATGAGTGGCACCCGATGGGTTCTGTTGCTGTAGCCCATCTGCTTCAAGGTTGGTCGTGTTTTGCGTTCAGAGATGGTATTCTGCATACCCTGGTTGTAAAGAGTGGTTATTTGAGTTACTGCTGCCTTTCTATCGTCTCAAACCAGTATGCCCATCCTCCACTGACCTCTGACTACAACAAGGCATTTTACGTCTACACAAATGCCGCTCACTGGATCATTTTTCTTTTTCGGACCATTCTCTTTAAACCCTAGAGATGGTTTATAGTGAAAATCCCAGTAGAGCAGTTTCTGAAATACTCATACCAGCCCTTCCGGCACCATCAACATTGCCATGTTCAAAGTCACTTAAAACCCCTTTCTTCCCCATTCTGTTGCTCGGTTTCAACCTCAATAAGTTGCCCCGTCCAGGTCTACATGCCTAAATGCATTGAGTTGCTGACATGTGATTGGCTGATTAGTTATATGTGTTAACAAGAAAATGAACCGCTGTACCTAATAAAGTGGCCTGTGAGTGTATATTAACAATAAATTGCAATTGCAGCCATTTCTGCGGTTATGTAATTGCACTAGCTCACATCGTGATTAGATTAATCGAGCAGTACTATACCCAATATTACATTTAATATGATGTGATAAATTTCAGGTGCACTGGTGCGACCAGTGAAAATATCTAGGCGCACTCCATAGATTTTTGGGCGCAGGTGTGCCCACCTTGGAGCCCTGTACGAATATCGCAATATAGATTTTTCGTCACCCCTAATATTGACATTATTTAGTCTTGTTAAGCAGCCATCGTGTGTGTGTGTGTGTGTGTGTGTGTGTGTCCCTGTAGGTACAGGAAGGCAGCCCTGAGGTGGCATCCTGATAAAAACCCCGACAACAAAGAAGAGGCTGAGAAGCAGTTCAAGGAGCTGTCGGAGGCTTATGAAGTCCTGTCAGATGGTTTGTAACAATAGTTAGTGAAGCTCATAGCAACAACACTATACTCTCACTGTTTCTGAGCTCATTGCTTAAAGGTGGGGTAAGCTATTCTGGAGAATGTTTGTTACTCCAAATCACTTTTTGGTCAAAATCAGTGAATATCTCCTCTCAATCTGCTTTTTGTCTGTACCGTGAGTGTGCTAAAAAACTAATCTGGTAAGGCAAGGCAAGTTTATTTATATAGCACAATTCAGACACAAGGCCACTCAAAGTGCTTTACAGGGGCAAGATTAGAATACATAAAACACATTATAAAACATGTAAAAGCGAATAAAAGAAGCAAATTAAAAAAAAAATTAAAACGCGATTTAAAAGCAAATAAAAGAAGCAAATAAAATGAAAATTGCAGGTTAAAATGGAAACAAAAAAGTCTTCAGACTCGATTTAAAAGAACTGAGAGTTGCAGCAGACCTCAAGTTCTCTGGGAGTTTGTTCCAGAGATTTGGTGCATAATAACTAAAAGCTGCTTCTCCTTGTTTAGTCCTAACTCTGGGGACTGTAAGTAGACCTGTCCCAGACGACCTAAGGGCTCTGGACGGTTCATAACGTATCAGCATATCAGTAATGTATTTTGGCCCTAAACCATTTAGTGCTTTATAAACCAACATCAGTATTTTGAAATCAATTCTTTGAGTGACTGGAAGCCAGTGTAAAGACCTCAGAACTGGGGTAATGTGATCTACTTTTTTGGTCCTAGTGAGGACTCGGGCAGCAGCGTTCTGAATTAGCTGAAGCTGTCTGATAGATTTTTTTGGTGTTAATACACAGCCTAGACTATGTATTCAAAGTGTTTGGCACAGGTTGAGAATGTAATTGCGTTGGTCAGGTGGCTGAGTGTGAGTCAAACTAAGTTTTATCATTTAGATAGGAATATCTTTTTACATATTAAACAAACCAGACGGTTGGACAGTATCCAATTTGATACCTTTTAATGGTCCTCAAATGAAACCCCGCTACACAGTGTTACCTTTGTGTAACTGGCTTGGCCGTTTTATATGTTTTTTCTATTTACTACTTCAGCAGCAGCTGTAGCCTTTTTGTTTTAGTTTCTCGCCTAACACTACTTTTTTACGGGTTCACTTTGAACTAATCATGATGAGCTGTCTCAAATTTTCATTTTAACCAACAGCACTTGAACACATCACCATGTAACGTGCTGTTTTTTTCTCTTCTATTTATCCCAGTGACGTGCGCTGCCCTTCCTTGACAGGTTCTTTATATGACAAAGGGCGGGCACATCTCTCACAGGAGATCTGTTGGGAGCACACTGACCTCTCTAAGCAGGTGTCCTTGTTTGGGCTCGGCTAAGCTAACTAGCCTTAGTTGCTGATGGACTTTGCAGAGGAATGAAGTAGCGGTTAGGTGGCGTTAATGTCTTTACCTTGATCCGACTGTACACATACAGCCTATGTGTGGGAAACACTGGAAACACAGCAGGCCCACTTTGTTTACATTTCCTTTGTTTACGTACCAATTTACAGAGCCTGGGCTGTGTATTAACAGCAGATCTTTTTTTTCAGCACACACACAGCACGGACAGCTAGCAGATTGTGAGGAGATAGAGTATTCACTGATTTTGTCAACAAACATTCTCCAGAATCTGTGATTCCACCTTTGACCTGTCAATGTAGTTTTTCTATAGTGAGATTTGTTGACTTTCCTCCCTTTAGCCAACAAGAGGAGCTTATATGATCGCTATGGCAAAGAGGGGCTGACTGGGAACAATGCAGGGCGAGGTAAGTGCCCACTAACAACATCAGTACAGCTCGCTACATAATGCTCACTCCAGCCTTTACAATGACAGCATGTTGAATAGTGGCAGAGCCAGCAAACTGCTGTCTGTCTCTAGAAGCCATTGTACTGCTCATTGTTTGTTCCTCAGTAGCTCTGTCAAAGCACACACTCCGCCATGTTTCTCTCTTCCTTCATTGTACACTGCCTGGCCAAAACAAAGTCACACACTCATATTTTGTTCGACCGCCTTTAGCTTTGATACGGCACGTATAAGTTCTCTTCGTATTGTCCGTGTGGAAATGCTCTTACTTTCACTGTTAAACAGACAGGAGTTCTACTGTCAATATTTTACATTTTGATTCCACCAAATAATTGAAGTGATCTCCTATTATGATCATTAAAGATTTTTTCCGACCACATTTCTTCCTCAGAGATGGTTCACCACTATCTATCCAGGTTTTAATAATGCGTTGGACAGTTCTTAACATGATTTTAGTAGTTTCATCTTCTCCTCAGTAGTTTTCTTTGTCTTATGCAGGCCAATCATTTCCCCCCTCTGATACAGAGTTACATCTTTTCCTAAACCACAGCACATGTCTTCTGACATGGTTGTTTAAGAAATAAGAAGCTGCATCAGTTAGGATTAAATAACTTGTTGCCAACTGAACATATTGATCACTGTAGTTGTTATCCAATGGAGGACTGGTTAAATCCAGGTGGGGATTTTCTTCTTGTGTTGTCAGCAGGATTTGTCAATTGTTGCCATGGAAACACCGTCCTTATCTGATACATAACCAGACTAAGTGAATAGAATAGTTTAGGGGGAAAACCACAGTAATAAGTATTAAGTTAGTAAGGCCTGAACATTGACTTGACAGCCAATCATGTCAGTCAAAGCAGTGTCTAAGTGTAGCCATTGATCAAATGTTTTTGGAGGTTAGGAACACATCTTGAGATGAATGGCCAGTTGAGGTGTGTTTTAGCCATGATTATGGAGTGTGTGTGTCCAGCCCCAGCACAGGTGGCTGCTGGGTAATTGAATGGATATAGATTGCTGGACTGGTGAGAATAGACACCTACTGAGCAGTATTCTTAGTGTAGTTTGGTTTGCTCTATGTGTACACACTGTTTACGTGTGTGTTTCAATTGCCATATGTTTTTAGGGAACCATTATCACAATGGAGACCATTTCCACGACACATTCACATTCCGTAACCCAGAAGACGTCTTCAGGGAATTCTTTGGAGGCAGGGATCCTTTCGCAGACTTTTTTGGTAAGTTGTACTATGTTGGTATGTCACACCTTTCTCCTGTCTGACAAAGGTTTGGCTGCACACGCAACAGACCTGCACACACTTACAGAATGTTGTAGTGCAGTAGGATAGGGGTGTGTTTTTTATAAAATATGTAATATGGTGCTTTTCGTAAGCTTTTTGTATCCTATGTATTTCTATCATTGTATCTTGTGATCCTTTTAATGTTGAATCCCATGTCTAGATATTATTGTCTTGTTTATTTTAGTACTGTTTATTGTTGTTACCTGCCTAGAGACTACAGGTGGAAAATAGCAGTACACACCTGGCACAATGCATCTCTCCTTGCTCTAAACAAGGTTAATCTTTCTTTTGTACACTGTCCCTGTTCAAATAAAGTTACATCACAAACATTACAAGTTTGCTAATGATTTAGTGCTTTTGACCAAAATGTAGATTTGAAAGTTTTAGTTTTTTAGTTTATCTTCCTCATGTCCTGCTTTAACTGAACAGCCCCCCCCCCCCCCCCCATCTCCCCCTCCCCCCCCCCACCTCCCCCTCCCTGTGTGTGCTGCTCTCTTCTCCCAGGTGCAGACCCGTTTGGTGAGGATCCATTCTTTGGTAACGGCCGGCGGCACCACCACCACCATCACCACCAACAAAGACAGGCACACCGCAGCCGGACAGGGGGCTCATTCTACGGGGGCTTTGTCGGTTTCCCTCCCTTTGGTGCTGGCTTCTCACCTTTTGATCCAGGTAAGACATACACACACCAGTGACTAAACCGCTGAATCCACCTCACCCAGTAGTATGACATTGTCCTCTGTTTAACTGAGCCTCTCTGTCTCTCTGTCTCTGTCTCTCTGTCTCTGTCTGTCTGTCTCTCTCTCTCTCAGGGTTTGGTTCTTTTGGCACTATGAGCCCAATGGGACACATGGGTCACATGAGCACCATGGGCCAGCTGGGAGGAGGCGGGGGCTTCACGTCCTTCTCCTCCTCCTCCTTTGGGGGCGGGGGGGTCAGCATGGGGGGAAACTTCCGCTCTGTGTCCTCCTCCACCAAGATCATCAACGGCAGGAAGATCACCACTAAAAGGTAGAGACACACCGCCTCCGCTTCAAACTAATGGAGGCCACTGTGGCTTCACACCTTTCACTTGTCTCACATATTGCAGCAGTATCCGTGGTTTGAGCCACTTCATATCATCTTTGCCAACCTACACACGTCACAGGAAGATAGAAATGCAAGCTTGTAAAGATAACACTACTTTCGTTATTAGACAATTACCCTGACCGTCTGTTGAGAGTTATAAACGCTCAAAGTCCACCATAAAGTCTCTGCTAAGAGTCAAAAGATTCAAAGCTTTTTATTAGTCACATACTCATACAGGTTGTGCAGTAACATCAGTGTCAGTAGTGACACTTTTTCTTTTCTATCAAAATACTAATAATAGGCATGCAAACTCGTCACCTTTTGGCGAAATTCGCCGTTTTGGAAACAAAATTGGCCATCTATGTGATTCGTGGAGATTCGTGGGGGGGGGGGGGGGGTTGGGGAGCGGAGCAGAGCATGGACATGGAGTGACCATAGTGACTAACTATGATTGACGGATGTTAACTCCTATCATATGAGCTTTGACGGTCATTTGGCCAATCAGAAACAGTGTTTGAGTCATCGGAGCGTTCAAGTAGCCGCAGTACTAGTATTTTACCGTGTTAATGTGCCTACTAGTGTTGCCACCCGTCCCGTTTTTCCCAGAATTGTTCTCTTTTTTCACCAGCTGTCCCGGGAAAAAATAAATCTCTCCCGGGACACAATTTGTCCCGTTTTTTGGGGGGAAATGCCAAAACCTCATTTGATTTCGTTCGTTCAGTAGTTAAGGCCGTTTCACATGGGCCGAGGCGTTTGTTGCGCCAACTAATGCATTCTCAATGGAGAGGCGAGCAGGGCCGGGCAGAGAGAAAGCGCAGCGTTCCGTTGTCAGGCGGCACGACAAGCGGGCTGGGGCGGTCTCAACGATCTCGGGGCCCGTTTCAAGACCCAGTGTGGGGCCCCCCACTTTTTTTTATTTATTTTTTATTTTTTTTTAATAAATAATGCTTGTGCATTCTCCCGGCGAAAATAGAAAAAAAGATTGTGGAAACCATTTGGTTCATATACGGATTATGAGATAATGGGCCCAGACTCTTATGGGCCCAGACTCTTAAAGCCCCCCCCCCCCTTCTCCCCCACTCCTCCCTATCCCTATTCAACAGATAAAGGGTGGATAGCTACTTTTTATGAACAGTATATAATTTACACATAGAAAGCTTATTACTGTAGGTGTGAGGGGGCCTTCAAGGCCCCTCATGAAGCCCCTAAAACAGAGCTAATAATGCTTTAGTTTTGCACTTGCTTTTCTATTATTCACCTACTAGTTGAGGGGCCATGATGATTTATTTCCTTATTTTAGGCGATACCTTTTTGGACCCTGTTATTGACATGAGTGACTGAGCTCTTTGACAATGCGACATGTAAAGTTAATATCAGTATTGGGCCCCTGGGCCTGGTTGCATGCAATTTTCTTCTCAAAGTGCACCAGATGAATTTTACTTTAAAAGGTTGCATTTTTTTCTTCCGGGGGAGCATTCCCCCGGACCCCCCTACAAAGTCCAGGGTTCCCACCTCAGTCTCCTTATATATCCTACTGTAAAAAGCACTGTAGGTGTTTATGGTTATTATAGGTCATTACACTGGTCAGTCTGAACTGGTAGCTTAACAATGGCCGAGCCCTCCGCCCCAAACATCAGGTGTCCCTTTTTTTCCTAAATCCAAGGTGGCAACCCTAGTGCCTACTCGGTTTATGTGAATCACTTTTTAAATAAATTCACGGAGTTTGCCAACCGTTGTTTTACAGCCATTTGCATTGCTTTATGCGCGCGCTGATTAACAGCCGCGGTTGGCGGATTGTCACTGCAGATTAACGTGTCACCTCAAGTTAATAATGTGCTTTTGTCTATTGCTGTTTTCACGGTTTTTGAATGGTGCGTGGTGTTCTGGCCGTGCATGTAGTGATTTTAGCAGATCAGCGCCGAAACAACACACTCACCTGCTTCCTCCACTATCGTCTCATTTTGCACCATTATGTTCCTGCGCACGACTGAGGTGTGTGTGTGTGTGAGTGCGTGAACACGAGGTTAACTACGGTGACAGAGTGTATTCTTATGTGTTTTATTGATGGTTGTGTAACAAAGATAAGGCCAATCCTGTTTGCCACAATATAAATAGTTAGTTTATTGTAAGGGAATTTGGTGTGATTGATTTGAGGCTCCATGTTATTATGTCTTATTTAAAGCTGGTTTTGCCAGCATTTTTAACTGTTTTTCTAAGCGTCAAGAAGTTTGGCTGACTAACTTGTTTTGCTCATTTTACTATTCATCTGACAACGTTTTTTTTGTCCTTAATTCTCTTCACCAAAATACACCAAATTGCTTCTCTTAAATGTTCAGATCACAAAAAAAATCTTCTGGGGGGGATGCCCCCAGACCCCCCTAACGTTGTTTGTTTTCGGGCTTCTCACCTTTTTCATTGCTTATGAGTTTGCATGCCTGATGAAGGCAGTATGACAACTGATGAATGAAAACATCTAGAGGGTATTGAAAAAAAATTAAAAAAGATAAACTGTTGTTACAGACGGTTGTTTGACTATGGTCTGACGAGTTTGACGGTAAACAGAAAATGTAATCAGGAGCGCCACTAACCCCCTTTGTCTCTTAACTCCCGCCCGCCACGAGTGCACAAGAAGTTAGGGCTGCTTAATTATGAAAAAATCATAATCAAGATTATTTTGATTGACATTGTGATATCACGATTATTCAAGACAGTTAATCGTTGATTAAAGTCATCATGCATTCATTTAACTTTAAACAAGGTTGTTTCTATTAACACCATGACTTTGGACTTCAAACATTGGCCTAATTGAACTGAAAACAAGGAAAATAGAAATAGGCTAAATAAGTTAAACATGTTTTAATAATTGAAAAAAATAAATATGTCAAAATAAAAATAAACCGTTGTTGATAGGGCATGTATTTTGGTAGCAGGAATGTGAGGGCATCATTTATGTATGTCTCAAGGAGCAGGCTGGATATTGTACAGTGTTGACTGTTGTGGTGGCAGGAGTCAAGGAGCTTTAAACTCCAGTGTTTTTAATTATGTATTGCTTGGTCGAAGACCACTATGATTCTACTTAAAGTGAATAAAGAAATTTGTCGGGATGTTTTGAGGTGCAGACGCATTTCCCTTTTTCTCTCTCTCTGGCGGTCGTGTATGTCACGTGACTCGCATTTCCGCGCGTGACATATTTTGCACATTATTTTAGTCTGTTGTGAGTAGGGCCCGACCGATATGGATTTGAGTGCCGATGCCGATTATTTTCAGAGAAAAATTACGATAACGATTAAATCGTCCGATTATTATTTTTTTAAATCCCATAAATATATATTGAAAAAATTTACTTTTTTGAACCCTTAAATATACTGTATATGAATACTTCTTACTGTCGATAGGTGTACAGGAACTTTTTATTTACTGAATTATGTATTATAAAAAAAATAAAGATGCATTTTTAAACTCAGACATTAAGCATTTTATGTAACTGCACCCAACCCTCTGGAACTCCCTCCCTCCAAACATCAGCATCTCAGACTAAATAAACTCATTCGAAAGTCAACTCAAAACTCACCTCTTTAAGAAAGCATAATTACACCGGACTCCACTCCAAACCTTATCTTTAATTTGTCTGTATTTTGTTTTCTTTTTCTATAAGTATGATTTTCTATATGTTTGATGTAAAGTGTCTTTGAATGACCTCCAATAAAGCACTATATAAATTCTATAAAATAACTATAGTAATATCAACTACTATTAACAGTCAAGAGATGACCAATGACTCTGCTATTGGTGTCAGGGGGAACTGTCAAGTGTGAATTAATCCAATGTATTACAACACACCTGCTGCTGCTGTTAATATGCTATAAGGCTACCTCCGGGGCAGCAATGTATCTCACTCAACATGATTGCTGAAAAAAAAAAAAAACGGCAAAAAATCGGCGGCCATTTTGACGATTGTCGATTTTCGGAGATGTGTTATAATCGGCCGATTAAATCGGACGGCCGATATATCGGTCGGGCCCTAGTTGTGAGTCTCAAGTGTTTTCAGACAACACAATAAGTTGTTCTCCCTCGTACTCTCTGGACCAGCCGAACGCTTTTTTTTTTTTCATGATTGAGGGAAGCTGTTTTTGAAAATCAAGTTATTACCCAGCCCTACAAGAAGGACGACTTACATTGGGCTGAATTTAGAGAGGTTTTCAATGGCTACATTTATTCTCAGTTTTTATCATTTTGGCGTTGGTGATTTTCCTTTGGCGCTCGGTAAATCCTCTTTGGGGGGCGCCAAAAATGTCTCATGCAGGAAAAACCCTGGTGACAACCAACCCTTCAAGGAGTCGGTTGTCACACACTATGGGGTTGTTTGTCACAATGTTATTTTAATGGTAAAAATCTTAAAAAGAAGGCAAGAAAGCAGAACTGAAATCGCAAAAAAAACGGATCATCCTAGCATGAGAAAAGGCAGAAAGAGTGTTTTATGGTCTCACTGTCTAACCCTACATTTCTCTTTCTGTGATGTCACATGTTTATATTTTATTTAATATGTCATTGTCTATCTTTAGTGTTGTCTCGTGTGTTTGTTGTTTGTGCCTGTGCACTTTTTACTTTTTATATGTTCACCGCGGGATAGGGGGAAACGTTTTCTCGATTCCCTTACATGTCTTGTACATGTGAAGTGTTGACAATAAGGCTGACTTTGACTTTGATATAACGATTGTGACAACCAACCCTTGCGACATATAACCCCGTTCTCCCCTAAATCTTGATCACTTTATCAAATGTATACAGAGTCATCTACAATGAAATAGAACAGTATGTTATCGTGCACAACACAGTCAATGCATTTTCCAATTGGAGGTTTAGTGTAACGCCCTGTGTTCTGTGTCTTCCTGCAGGATTGTAGAGAACGGTGTTGAGCGAGTGGAGGTGGAGGAGGATGGACAGCTCCGCTCACTCACCGTCAATGGGAAGGAGCAGCTGTTGCGACTGGAACACAAGTGAACACACAGACAGTGTTACCTCAGCACACACACACACACACACCAACAAACTTGAGCTCCAAACAGAGGGGACAACGCAACAAAACAATGTAATAATAGTGCTCTACTGTTGTTTGGATGTATATACTTAGGTTGTGTTTATTTCCCCTCATCCCCCTCACCCTGCTGACTGTCATTTGTTAACCATTGATTCAAATCCTTGGGATTTGGATGCTGACTTTTCTATGCATTTTGTTAATGTATTTCTGAATTGGAGCTGTCTTTTTATTTTGGCTCAGGGTGGTGTTATTGTTTAAGTGTTTGGGACCACAGTGTTGTAATAATGTGTATGACCAGCCCCTCCACACACACACACACACACACACACACACACACACACACACACACACACACACACACACACACACACACACACACACACACACACACACACACACACACACACACACACACACACACACACACACACACACACACACACACACACACACACACACACACACACACACAGTTCAGGAAAAACAAAGCATGACTGCTTTCTCCATCTGAATAGTACAACAAAAATGTTGTATTAATGGAATTTTTAAAAGTGGCTAGAAATAACTTTAGAATCTCCCCCTCTATGTTTACTGCTTGTCTAACCTCTTCTTAGCCAGTAGTTCTTTCTTTTTTTTAATTAAAAAAAATTCAATTCTGGTAGGATGACTTATGCAATTTTATATGTTCTAATACCAATGTGTTTTTCTTTATTTAATAATGCATGTACACCTGTTGATGTTAAGTCTTAATGTTCAAAACGCATTATGATGCACAAATAATGGAAGGCATTCTATAAATGATATATGGAAGGAATTTTGTGTACTTTGTAAACCAATAAATCTGAGTTTCATCCTGTTTTCAGGGTGCTGATATCTTTGCTGCTCCGTTAGTGTGACCTGAGGTAGAGAACGCATGTTCCAACCTGTATCAACAGTGTCAGCATTAGCAGTCATCCATCATTCTTACTACTGCCCACAATTAGATTAGTCAAATATCTTTCAGTTCACCGTAATATTGCACAGAAATATTTTTTAGGTAAAGATTAAATAAAAAAATATATCTCAGTATTGACAAGAAAATGGGTTAATACTCAGCCAAATGCACATTAATACAATGTACTAATGTGTGTCTTACACTGTATTAGTGCTGAGGAGAGACGCTTACAGAACAGTAAGTAAGTTGAGTTCTTAAAGGTGAAGTAAGCGGTTTATTTATGTTAATATAAGTGTTAAATCGCTCTTTATTCATACAGTGATCACTTGCATAATGTGCGCGTTTCATAAAGCCGATCTCTCAGTCATCTGCAAATAAACTTTTCGGGGGATCCCGAAATTAATATCCAATCACAAGAGAGAACGCTACAAACACACCCGTCTCACTCATGGTCTCACTGCCGGTGTACGCCAGAGCGACAGATGGGTGAATGTTTATGTGCCTACAATGGCGGAGCAGGTAAAAATCCTTCCCAATGTCTGTTTTGATGGTTTTTATCATGTTTTATCACACTTATGGATCTAAGATGATGCTAGATAACTCGCTGCTTGAAGACCGCAGTGCATTAATGTGGTGACGTAGGGACGAGCGAAGGGACTGCTAACTGCAGTAACTGATAGGAAGTTAGCTAGAAGAACCATTCCGCTTACTGAACCTTTCAGGAGTCATTATGGCGCTGATAATATCAAGAACCTACTCAGTATAGGAAAGTCTTTGTCAGTCATCAGTAGAACAGAGATCCCCCAGTTTGAACCTCCATAAGGGCACCAGACACCTCCATAAAATCATCGAAATAAAGATGGAATGGATGTTTCCCAACCAGAGAGAAATGTCAAGATGGACCATAAAGAATGTATTAAAATCTCCCCTGACCAACATTGGAAATGATTGGATTATGGATTCTAAAAATGAACTGTTGAAAATACATAGTGTGGGGAAAAGAAATGGTTCCCATACTAAATTGTTCTGTATGTAAGATACAGTCATGCTTGAAATTCTTCATACCCCTGGCAAATTTAGACTTAAAGTTACTTTTATTCAACCAGCAAGTTTTTTCTTGATTGGAAATGACACAGGCTTCTCCCTTAAGATAATAAGACGATGTACAAGAGGCATCGTGGAAAAAAAATGTTCAGCTTTTATTTACATTTGAACAAAAAGTGGCATGTCCAAAATGATTCATACCCTTCTCAATAATCAATAGAAAAGCCCTTATTGGCTATTACAGCAATCAAACTCTTCCTTTAATTACTGGCCAGCTTTTTGTATGTCTCCACTGGTATTTTTGCCCAGTCATCTTTAGCAATGAGCTTGAACTCTTTCAGTTTGGAGGGTCTCACTGCCCCTGATCTTTAGCTCCCTCCACAGATTCTGAATTGGATTCAAGTCAGGACTCTGGCTGGTCCACTGTAAAACGTTAATGTGTTTGTCCGCTAACAATTTCTTCACCACTCTTGCTGTGTATGAATCATTTTGGGCATGACTGTAGGAGGTCATTGACATGTGTCTGTGCATATTATAGAATAAGGCTCCATCCCTCTGCCACTGCACGGTTCCATTTGGTGCGTAAGAGGACATGGGCATGCATACTGTATTAATAAGTGATGAATCAGTTTAAAATCATGAGCCATCACTGTAAAATAAGACAAGGAAATACTGTCCAAAGAAAGAAGCTTGTTGCATTGCAGTCAGATGCCCCACTGCCAGCAATGAATGAGTGTCACTTCCTGTATGTGGGAAGGAAGTGGTGTTTGAGTGCCTCTGTGTGGCTGACGAGAGCACTGCAACTTGATGGAAAAAGATGCTTGTCTTCTCCTTCTTCATAGTTCAAGAAAAACAGACCACGGCTGCATTCCAAATCGCATACTCTTTCTTTTTTCTACATACATCTGACCATAAAAAAAAAAAAATCTAGTTAGCATGCATTATGCTACAATTCATCATAACTTTTACCACTTGAACCTGCCTCTTGCCTACATATCTGTTGCATTCCCGGTTGTTTTCATATGGAGTCTCCGTAGATGTGACTCCACTTCCGGTGTGCACTGGATTGTGGGACAGAATCACCCAACATAGCATGCTGTTTTCAGAACAAACAATCTCGACCGGGTGTATTAGACATCTGAGTATTATTAAGCATGCAAAATCAGACCGCAAGAATTTGGACATCATAAATCTTTTTCTACCATACTAAATAGCAGAATGTAGGGGGATTTGAACACAGAGCATGTCTCCCTCTGTTTCCTAGCAGAGCTCTACTCTAATAAAGGTTGAGGGAAAGTAAGTGTTTAGGACAAACATCAGAACAGCCACATAGCAGATAGTATGTCGTCAAAAGCTCAGTGGAGCTACAGTAGCTCTGACTTGGCCGCTGATCGTTCATCCACCTCGTCTGAATAGAGACTGAGGGAAACACAGGACAGGCAGGGTGGGTGTGTGGGCTGCAGTATAATCTACTGTGTGCATAATTAATTGTGTCATCATGATAAGATCCTGAAGAGTCTCACCAGGGCCTGGAGGGTGCAGGGTTCACCAGGTGCTAACGTCTTCAATCTCCCAGTTAATCCAGTTGACAGTTTGTTTTGGGGTGGAACCAGGTATGAAGCATAAAATGTGAATTACTTTTCACAAAGTTGGCCTGGAGAAAATACAAACTTGGACTGAGGCTGAAGTTTAAAGTGTCCTGAATAAGAAAATGTTTCAAGTCATGTGTTCTTAGTGGTTTTCACACATAAAGCTTTACTTGGTTTTTTTACGATTGCTAAACCACAGTGGGCACAACTGGAACGACAAGTGCAAAACTCTAACAGTATGCAGAGCAGCAGTTCAGTCGGACCAAACTGTAGCTCGTTTTTCATTGCTTAAACACAATTTTCAAAACTCTACACACCTATCTCATGGCTTAACCACAGCCTGCACAACACTGTGGATTTCCAGCACTTTTTTCAAATGCTAACACACTGCTGCCACAACTATAAACCACACATTCAAAACAGAATGAATGCATTTCAAACACTGCGGATTGCAATTTGAACTGAAACACTAAGATGTCTTGTTTTAGACTTGTTAGTGAACATATATAAAGGGAAAGCTCAAAAATATATATTTTTTTGGAAATGGACCAAGGAAGACAGGTTGTTGGAGGTAGAAGAGTGGCAGTGAGAGTGTGGATGTGTGGAGGAAGACCTAGAGCCCTAGACCCTGTTGTGAATCATGGTCTCTCATTGAGAGAGGCAGGGTTGAGGGTGCAACCCAATCTGCAAAAATCTAAAGTTGCATCTGTAATACGAATTTTCCAGTAAACAAACAGCTTAGAGTTGCATCCTTACAGTAAATGACAACATTACAGGAATTGATTTCTGTATTACAATTATAGAATATTTACACAGATAAATACTACATTTGGAAATGTTTTCAATAAAATATACAAAATGTGTATCTATTGAAGCAAACTTCTGATTTTCATTTCTTTTTGTTTTCCTATAAAAACTGGTGTTATAAAATAAACAATTTCATGTGAAAGAATTTCACCCTTTCATCAAAGAAAATATTATGTAATTTGTGTGAAATAACTCAAATTATTCAAACTGTAAAGATTAAAAGTTTGTAATTTGTGTATTGGGGTTTGATGCTAGTGTTTATACTCTGAGTATGTTCCGAGTGACAGTGTGTGTTATCTCAGTGAGGCTGGTTCATAGTGTTTGCTGCACTGAACCTATTTTGCAGGTGAAGTGAACTGTTCAGCTCCAGTGAATGTTGGTAGTGCACACTGTAGTTAGAGTTTTGCACATTGAGCTACAGTTGTGCCCACTGTGGGTTAGCGATCGAAAAACTATAAAGGTTCAGTAAGCGGAATGGTCAGTTTAGCTAACTTCCTGTCAGTGACTGCAGTTAGCAGTCCCCTCCCTCGTCCCTACGTCACCACATTAATGCACTGCAGTCTTCAAGCAGCGAGTTATCTAGCATCATCTCAGATCCATAAGTGTGATAAAACATGATAAAAACCATCAAAACAGACATTGGGAAGGATTTTTACCAGCTCCGCCACTGTAGGCACATACTCCCATCTATCGCTCTGCACGTGCACCGGCAGTGAGACGGGTGCCGGTTTGTAGCGTTCTCTCTTCTGACAAGTGATCGCTGTATGAATAAAGAGCAATTTAACACATATTAACATAAATCGCTTACTTCACCTTTAATGAACATGATCATATTCAAGTCACTCTTCTGTATGTGAAGTAGGCTGGTCTCAAGTTGTGTTGAATTTTGAATCTGTCAGGGTTTCAGGAAAATGACAGACAAGAACCCAATAAGACACCGGAAACAGTTCAGGTTCAGAAACAGCAGATGACAAGCCAGGTAGCCAAATGGCATAGTAAACAATACCAGTAGGAGCAGGCAAGGGGGAAGTCCAAAGTCCAGAATGCAGGTCAAAAAAAAATAGCAGGCAGGATCGAGATGCAGGATAATGTCTGGAAGCTGGAGAGCTTGGGGAACACACTAAACAATCTGGCAACTGACTGAGGGGAAATGGAGTGGAATATATACTGAGGGACTGATTAGCTGATGGGGAGCAGGTGAGTATGGGCAGACCAGGTGAATGTAATTAGCATGTTGTGCAGAGCAGGAGGGAGTGGCGGGGTCTGAAATGACATGAGAGTTAGGTTGCGTTCCGAATCGCATACTTTCTACTATATAGTATGTAGAAAAAAGATTTAGGATGTCTTGTGGCCAGATTTAGGATGGTTAGAAGTACCTAGAATGTCCTACTTCCTCCGGCCAAGATTGTTAGTGTTGAAAAGTGCATCCTATTTGGGCGATTCTGATCCACAATCCAGTGCGCACGTGAAGTGACGTCACATCGACGAAGCCTCCATATGAAAACAAACGGGGATGAGACGGATATAAAAGCAAGAGGCAAGATCAAGGCGCAATGATATGATGAAATAAGAGAGTAAAGTATGTCCCAATAGTATGCCTACTGCATCCTAACTAGATTATTTTTATCGTCGGATGTAGTATGTAGAATAGAAAAAAGAAAGAGTATGCGATTCGGAACGCAACCTTAGTGTGGGAAACAGACATATGAAAACCAAATACTGGCAGAAGTTGTGACAGAATCGCAAGTCATTTGAAATTGAAATACATGTTCAAACATCTCTGGTCATGATGGTTTGTGCTTTAACACAGTGAGCTGTAAACTGATCATGTGTTTTACCAACATCATTTTCTCTACAGCAGTTTACAGTTTTTTTTTCGATTGCTAACCCACAGTGGGCACAACTGGAGCTCAGTTTTTCAAAACTCTAACTACAGTCTGCACTACCAACAGTCACTGGAGCTGAACAGTTCACTTCACCTGCAAAATAGGCTCAGTGCAGCAAACACTATGAACCAGCCTCATTGAGATAACACACACTGTCACTCAGAACACACTCAGAGTATAAACACTAGCATCAAACCCCAATACACAAATTACAAACTTTTAATCTTTACAGTTTAAATAATTTGCTTTACTTCACACAATTAACTTAATATCTTCTTTGAGGAAAGAGTGACATTCTTTCACATGAAGTAGATTAAACATATTTTGTAACATTCCAGTTTTTGTAGGTAAACAAAAAGAAATGGAAATCAGAAGTCAGCTTCAATAGATACATATTTTTATTTTATTGATAACATTTCCAAATGTAGTATTTATAAGTATAACTATTCTTTAATTGTAATACAGAAATCAATTCCTGTCTTTTACTGTAAGGACTCAACTCTCACCTGTTTGTTTGATGGAAAATTCTTTTTTCAACTGTAGATCTTTGCAGATTGCGTTGCACCCTCAACGCTGCCTCTCTCAATGAGAGACCGTGATTCACAACAGGGTCTATCAGTGTTGCCCATGTCTTCTAGGTCTTCCTCCAAACACGTCTCACTGCTTCTCTTCTCCCTCCAACAACCTGTCCATGGTCCATTTCCCAAAAAATATTTACTTTCCCTTTATACTGTAAATGTGTTCACTAACAAGTCTAAAACAAGACATCTCTTAGTGTTTCCGTTGAAATTGCAATCAGCAGTGTTTGAAATGCACTAGGCATTCATTCTGTTTTGAATGTGTGGTTTACAGTTGTGGCAGCAGTGTGTTAGCATTTGAACAAAGTGCTAGAAATCCACAGTGTTGTGCAGGCTGTGGTTAAGCCATTAGATAAGTGTGTAGAGTTTTGAAAATTGTGTTTAAGCAATGAAAAACGATCTAGAGTTTGTTTCAAATGAACTGCTGCTGTGCAGACTGTAGTTAGTTTTGTACATGTCGCTCCAGTTGTGCCAACTGTGGTTAAGCAATTAAAAAAAACTGTAAAGCGATAGTTCAGTATTATTGAAGTGTGGTTGTATGAGGTTCTTCTGCATAGTTAGTGTGTTACCTTCTGGAGATGGAGATCAGTGCAGTCACTATAAGGAGTTTGGAGGAGACGTCGCTGTAGTCAGCATATTGTTGTAGACAGGGCCAGAAGACAAACATTGCTGTTGAGGTCTGCCCAGGCAATGTTGTTAATAACCCAATGTTATTTAAATATTATCTTTTGGTTTATGCTTGTGAAGAACACATTGGCATTTTGAAGTTTCTGCAATAGACTCAGTGGCATGTTGTGCTGTCTAATATTTAGTTATCATTTTCATATCACATGATTGTTTACAAAGTAGTTTGAACTGCTTGTTGTAAGTGGCTTTAGTAAAAGGAACTAGACCTCTCCCTGAGTATGTATACTTCTACTACTCCAGTTTGAAGTCATTGCTAGTTTGTAAAGTCAGGCTTTCTAAGTAGCCTCCCAAACAGATGCACATCCAGGGAGAATACATGCCAGACTGAGGTCATAATAGAATGGCTGTCCACATGGAGGCCACAGATCCACGAAGAAACTTGAGTAGCTGGAGTGTCTTCCGCCCAGATACATTAGGCTCCAAATGAACCAACCAAACAACTTGTAGTGAAAGAAGTGTGACCGTCAGCACAGTGCTGCGCGGGCCGGCGGCCAGGACCAAACAAGCTGTTCATCTGGAGCTGTCCTTGGTGCTGAACGCCTCAATCCAATTACCGCTCTCTCTTGCCTCTCTCTCTCCCCTTTCTCTCCCTCCCTGTCTTGCCCTCTCTCTCTCTCCCTCTACCTCTCCCTCTCTCTCACCCTCTACCTCTCTTTCTCCCTCTCTCTCTCTCTCTCTCTCTCTCTCTCTCTCTCTCTCTCTCCTTCTCTCTCACCCTCTACCTCCCTCTCTCTCTCCCTATCTATCTCTCTCTCTCTCTCTCTCTCTCTTCCCTTCCTTCGGGGCCGGTAGCTCTGGGGACTAGCCGCTTCACTCTCTCTCTGTACCTGCTGTGAGTGAGTGAGTGAGTGACTGAGAGAGAGAGAGAGTGTGTTTCCTCATGGCGCGCGTAGCTGCAGACACACTTCCCGGGACATTTCCTGTCCTGCCGTGATCTCTTTTCCCCTTTGCTCCCCGGCAGAATGTATTTGTCCCGCGGTGTGTGTGTTGAAGTTGGCTCGGTGAATCAGACGGACGGGAGACGGAGCGGCGGAGAGAAGAAGTGAGCGGCGTGCTATGGTGGAGCCTACTGGAAGAGTTCTCGGCTTAATATCAGCACTTTGACTTTCCACAGAGGTGAGCAACACTGACATTCCTTCACTAAACATGGAACATTGTATCAATTAGGAGGCTACAGTTTCATTCGGAGAGAACCGAAATGAATGTTACTTTCTTTCTCTAAACCTACAGGCTACTTTGTATAGCCTACTTGATGCGGACATAATCGCGGGTTAAGACGGACTCTTCTTAATCTCTTAACAACGAATTATACACGTTGGACTTGTATCGTGAGCTGTAGCCTATTGTCTGTCCAGGATCCAACCTGTCGCTCGATTGATTTGCTCTCATTTGATAAAGAGTAAAAAACAAAAACAGACAACTATGTAGGATAAGTACTAATAAAAAAAATCATGTGAGTCATGGTTCAATAAATCCAAGATAGAAAACTGTCATTTCCTTTTAATGAGGCGAAATGTTCTGTTAATTAAAGATGAATTGCAACTTTTTTCTGTCGGATTTTTAATTAGTGACGTAGCAGCTTGGTTCCCTGACGTCGTCGTGTGTCCTACAGTGTCCCAGGAGAAGATAGACAGGCTATAATTAACCAGCGGCAGACTTGAGCCTGGGGAGAGGAAGCCTAATGCCACTACTGGGATTTGTGGAACTCCATTACACAATCAGATAAAGCCCCGGCAGCCAAAATACTTCTAATGGTAACATAAGCCTTTATAGTCCAACAGGAAAAAAGGCTGCCCAGAGAAATATACACTTTACAAATACACTTCCGAGCCCTGACTGTGATAGACCATAAGAAACCTCTTTAAAGATCTTCCATTTCAGTTCACAGTCATTTCACTAGATCTTCTCAATGAGTCAAATGAAAGTTTCTCTGGGGTCTGACCTGAGAGGGCCAATATGTTCCAACAACCATTCTCACTATATTGTGCAAGTCAGCAGTCTGTATCTAACACAAAGAGAAGCTGATCTAACAGGATGTTACAGTCTGTATCTAACACAAAGGGAAGCTGGATCTTCCAGGATGTTAGATACATTGTGTTCTGAATAACAGAGATGTCAAACTTTATTTTCTGGTTGGAGCCCCTTTGAAACATCCCATTGGAAGGCCAGATTCACCAGCTGTCTGCCTCCTGCCTGTCTGTCTCCTGCCTGTCTGTCTCCTGCCTGTCTGTCTCCTGCCTGTCTGTCTCCTGCCTGTCTGGCTCCAGGATCTACCTAAGGATTGTAATAAAAATAAATGAGTGGCATGTGGACTTGTGACAGACAATGTGAGGTCATCTATTGGGCCGAGATTAGCTGCCAAGAACTATAGCTTTCCATTATATATATGTGTCAGCTGGGCGGGGCTAAGTTAAAGGCTCACATATTATATATAGGGTTACATATTATGCTCATTTTCAGGTTCAAAATTGTAATTTGGGTTTCTTCTCCAAACTGTGTTCATGATGTTCCCCCAAAAAACCCTTTATGGTTCTCATTGCTGAAACTCCTCTTTACAGACTCAGTCTGAAACACTCCGTTTCAGTCTCTTCAAGCCCCGCCTTCCAAAAAGATTGATTGACTCTTAGGGCCAGGACACACCAGCCCGATAATCGCCGTCGTCAAAAAAAAAGACGAATCTGTTTGGTGTGTGCCGTGACGTCGGCCGACGTAGAGGTCGTCGGGCTTGTTTTGAGCCTGTCGGCCGCCGATTGAACATGTTCAATCGGCGGCCGACCGTCTTTCATTTGGAGCAATTTGATTGGTGGAGGGCTAGCGAATCAGTGAAGCCCGGAAGTGAGGCGGGTAGCACAAACAGCTAACAACAGCTAGCCATCGTTTTAATGTGTTTGTTCGTTTCGTTTTGAGAGTACTCACATGCATCAACCCTTGTTGACTGCTCGACACCATGCTCGACACTCTCTGCTAAAAATTGTGCTCTTATGGTCCATAAATATAAATACGTATTTCTATCTATGTTTATGCTCTAGAGAGATGTCCAATCATTTCCGGCTTTCGTATTTTTTCGGGCCACAATACAGATTAGCGCCGCCTGCTGTTGTGGAGACATTACGTCCCGCGAGCGTACGGAAAATAAACAGTCGTCTCGGTGTGTTCTTTAGCAGCGACGGGAAGCTGGAGCTTCCTGAAACGGCCGACTCCATTTTTTTTGACGACGGCGATTATCGGGCTGGTGTGTCCTGGCCTTTAAACTAACTGCCAATTAGATTCAGGGTTATCTGGGGTTAGGCTTTTTTTCAGAACGGTGGAGAAAAAGAGAAAGGCTTTGGGAGTCTCAAGTCACTAAGGGGACCCAAATGAATGTTAAAAAAACATCTAAAAGTTCATTTTGCAAAATAGGTGACCCTTTAACGAAAATGAGTTTGGGGATAAAAAGCATTAACGCTCAATATTAATTGATCTTGGCCTTAAGCTTTAAGATGTGAACTTGAAGCTTTGTCTTGTAGAGGGATTATTTAATTTTCATTTAACTTTTATTTATCCTCCAGAGACCAATTGAGGGGTGACCCTCATTTTCAATGACGTCGAGTCAAAACAAATTCAAAACAACAATACATACACAATATTCAATGCAAATACATCAAATACACAACTAGTGAAGAGAAGAGAAAAAAAAACAAAAAAAAACAATTGAAACATTTACAAAGTGGTGAAGAGTGGCAGCAATTAAAAGGAATAAAGTACAATATAGTCTAATTAAAACAGTTACAGGTAGAGTTTGGCAGATCCAAGATAGTCTGTTTAAATTGGCCAAAGGATATGAATGTATTTAGTTTAATTTTTAGCTGTAAGTTGTTCCAGGAGTCGGGGGCACTGAAGCTAAAAGCTGTCTTTCCCAGCTCAGACCGGGCTTGTGGGACATAAAGCATAAGCATGTCAGTGGAGCGGGTCTGATAAAGCCCATCTGAAATGTGCAGCATTTCTGTTAAATAACGAGGAAGCTTCCCAGTCAAGGCTTTGTAAGTAAAAACATGCCAATGTGCATCACGTCTCTCTTTAAGGGAGGACCACCCAACCTTTTCATATAAGAGACAATGGTGTGTGTCACAATCAAGATTGTTCTTATATGTATGCTGCATATTCCTAAAATAGTAAATGCACGTTTGATTTGAAATACAGTGTTTATAATTTATTGTAGTGTGATCCTCTGCTTCTCATGTCCACGTTTCCTGAAGACAGACATAGTACCACGCATTTGTTGGAGGATGTCTTTTTGGGAAAACTTTCCTTTAGATCAAATGGACGTTGAGTGTGAGGTGCGAGCATTAATAATACTGTGATTGCATATCTCATTATCTTTAGAAATGTTGCTAGTAGTACATAGTATAGACACTGCTGAGGACATTTAGAAGAAGTCTATAATTGAATTGAATCTTATCAGACTTATGTCATGTGTGGTGTCTTGCCTTTCCAGCCATGGATCTAACTGAAGGTTTAGTGGTCTCAACACAGCAAGGGTGAAGCTTGCTGGGCTTGGCCAACCGTTTCCTTTCAAACCAGCTGCACCATCATCTCACAGAGCCTCAGCAGCCCCCAGACAGCGACACATCCCTTCAGCCTGATAGAGCTGAGCCCCTCCCCTCCCCACACACAGTAACATAGTATCACCACCAGACACAATGAGCTTCAGTGCACCTAAAGTCACCCCGCGGCCCGGCGCTGCTCCGGTGCTGCCCCCTGAGCCCATCGACATCATCCGCATCAAGGCGCGTTCCAGACGGGTGCGTCTCAACGTGGGCGGCCTCACTCATGAAGTCCTCTGGAGGACCATGGACCGGCTGCCCAGGACCAGGCTGGGCCGCCTCAGGGACTGCAACACCCACGAGTCCCTGATGGAGATCTGTGACGACTACAGCCTGGCAGAGAACGAGTACTTCTTTGACCGTCACCCCATGGCCTTCAGCTCCATACTCAACTTTTACAGGACGGGCAAGCTGCACATGATGGAGGAGATGTGTGCTCTGTCCTTCGGTCAGGAGCTGGACTACTGGGGCATCGATGAGATCTACCTGGAGTCCTGCTGCCAGGCGCGATACCACCAGAAGAAGGAGCAGATGAATGAGGAGCTGAGGAGAGAGGCAGAGAACGTCAGGGACAACGAGGGAGAGGAGGAGGAGACTGGCTGCTGTCCAGACAAGAGGCAGCAGCTCTGGGATCTGCTGGAGAAACCAAGCTCATCCCTGGCCGCTAAGGTAACACCCCTCACATCATACACATACTGCTAAAGGGCCGAGTTACACTCTAAAATACAAGCCCATTTTATGTTGCTCTGGTAAAAGACCAGAAAACCTCATGGTTGAAAAACATTTCCTGCTTGATATTATTATTAAATTCACAAAGCCAATCTGCTGTTGCCTGGTGAGACCAGCATGATATTTGTTCCTCTCCCCGCAAGTTCAGTCTGGCATTTCCCCAAAGTCTGTGGGGAGGAGCCTGACCAGGCCAATTAGTAGATTCTGATTGGTTAATGTTATGGTCAGTCTAGCCGTGTGAGATATGGCTGGTATCATGAGGCTGGATTGACAACTGCATTTACCAATCAGAAGCTGCTTTCCACAAACTGATCGTATTCATCGATCCATGTTGATTTCAACGACTACATGAACCAATCAGGGGCTGTCTTCCACTAACAGACAGAAAGTGGGGAGGGTCCAGTCTGACTGGAGGTTAGATTGATGAATTCATGAACCAATCAGGGGCTGCCTTCCACTACCTGCCTTCAAAGCTCCGTTCGGGGCACAAAACACCAAATACCAACAGACAGGGCATAGTCCCCATGGAGATGGTAGAAAGTCCTCACTGATCTTTGGGAGAGAAACAATTGTGAAGCTCGTGAGAGCAGGCTGGTCTCACCAGGCTTACAGTATATTTGTTATCTCCTCTTATGAGAAGATGCTATTAAGTTGCATTGTGGGACATGTAGGCTGCACAGACCTTAACCATTATTTATTAGGGGAAAATACATAATATAAGGGTGGACATACATGGATCAAAGGGAGACTCCTCAGCTTCACTCTAACCACCAAGCCTTAATCCTTAAGCCTCAAGCCAAGACATGACTCTGTGATGTAGAAAGATCACAGAGCGTTCAGGTGCATAATCCTCCTTCACCTCAAGTCCACTGCAGAGGGATTACTACCGCAAAGTCTCCTGGGGCTTTAGTGATGTGTGAAGTCCTCTTACTAGGCCTCACTAGTGGAAGGATAGGGGGGGTTCTATCCACACAAATTGTAATACAAAAAAACATACATAACATATTCTATTTTTATTTTCCACTTGTAGTGTTAATCCATGCAGATAGTTTCCAGAGTTTAAAATATCAGAAGTCCTCTGCTCTGGATAAACACCCTGTGAACAGGTATCATTGGAAATAATTCAATTATGTGTCATGAATAGTCCTTCTTTGCTCTGTGGATTATCTGGAGTTGTGTTTGGGATTTTGTGTGAAACGTCCCTTTAAAGGTGTAATAATAGTCTCATAATATTCTCCTAACATCCACCTGTACAACAAACAAGGTCAATATGCTCCCTCTCACTTACATACAATAAGTCAATGTTACAAATTGACTACTTTACTGTGTTTGAGTTTAAATGATCAGCTGTGAGGTCAGTCAGTCATGTGTTTTGTCTTGTGACCCCTAGAACAAAGCTACCCTTAACCTTATTAAGGAAAAGGGAAAATGATTGTTTGATGGGAGATGAAAAGGTTGAGAGTGGAGATGATACAATATATATATAGGTATATATATGATATATAGGTTGCTGACTCATTGGGCTTCATGACGTGCCAGACTTGGCCAGTTTTCCTTTAGTCATGGTGGGATCCACGTGGTCTTTGATATGTTTGTAAATCATGTGTGTGTGTGTGTGTGTGTGTGTGTGTGTGTGTGTGTGTGTGTGTGTGTGTGTGTGTGTGTGTGTGTGTGTGTGTGTGTGTGTGTGTGTGTTGTGTGTGTGTGTGTGCGTGTGTGTGTGTGTGCGCGTGTGTGTGTGTCTGTGTGTCTGTGTGTGTGTGTGTAATCAGTGTGCAAATTGTCTGACTTTTTTCTCTAAGCTTTAGTATTACACACTGCAAGCTTAAAAAAAATCACATTTTGTTTACCACAGTCAGCTTACCGTGCTTTTTTTATTATCTGCAGCAAAGCGGGCATAGCACAGACAGACAGACAGACAGACAGACAGAGATACAGACAGACAGCTCCTGAAAACACAATCTCTAGCAGAGCATTAGGCCATTACTAATGATGAGACAGCAGTGCACTGAAGTCTCTGGCTGCCAAATATACTGACAGGAAATCTTTCCCACTGGAAGGAATACATCCAGTATTATTACATCCACTGGAACCTGATGGACTTCTCCCAGTGTGAGTCATCAAAACAAGAAGGGCTTTAAAGTTGTACAACGCTCTGCTGTTTGACTGACCTCTAAGCAGGAACAATGAGTATGCTAGGGAACTGACACTCGCTTTAACAGACACACATACATGTAACACTTTGTTAAACCAATAATACCAACATATTGCACAACTAGAAGTTGGCTTAGAGGAGGCACTGCAGCAGCAAAGGAAATCACCGTGTTATTGGTCAAATGACATGAATGTGTTACTAACCACGAGCTAGGAGTGAGCTAGCTGTTGTCAGGGATGAGTAGTCCTTTTACAGATCATTTATTCACCCGTGTGCTACATATTGTGTCAACATTATTCTAATTTTGTAAAGCATGGTATCAGATTTTAAAATGAATATCCATTCTCTCCATAGTTGATTTCAGTGCACTATGAACATGTACTTAAAGAGAAGAGAAAAGCATATGTGCTAATCCATTTGCACATTTTCAGTTATGACTTTGAGAAAATGCTATTAGAAGTTCATGCTGAATGGGATATGATACAAGCAAAGCTTTAATGATTAGCTGTGGATCATAGTAACCAAGCTCATTTTTGACTAGAACATTTCAAACAAGAACAATGGATGAGTTAGTATTATGTATAATTCATAAACAGAAGTGAAATTCCTAAATTGGACAAACTCAAATTTTAATCTTTCAACTTTTTAATTATATTGCGTGGAAATGTAAGGGTTTCACATTTTTCTTTGTAATTTTTGCATTTTCTTTACAATTTGATATACTGATCTTTTAAAGTTATACTCGGTAAGATTACCATGTAGTCTGTTGAGTACATGTGTTTTTTATTCAGTTTGTATCTTTTATATACAGTCTGGTTCAAATGTTCACTCCAAATGTTCAGTGTCTCTCATTTGACTATTTATAGGGATATGTTTGAGTAAAAGGAACATTTTGTTTTTATAATATAAACTACCGAAAACATTTCTACCAAATTCCAATAAATGTTTGGTCATTAAGAGCATTTTCAATAAGTTATGTAGAGATGAAGATTGAAGAACAATCCAGACTGGTCTCTTCATTTTTTCCGGAGCTGTATAATAAAGTAGAGCACATATATATACTATATACTCGGTTTGCTAAATGTCCAGTTTAGGGATTGTTCATGACTCCATAAAGCCCAGAGCGCTGGCTGGCCTTCACAGGTCACAGGTGTTGGAACCTTGTTGTCAGCAGGAGGGAAGCTGCTTAGCCCACTGTGCAGCAGCAGTGATCCAGCTCAGCTCTTAGCCAATGGGAGAGCGTCTTCCTGGTGACATATACAGCTCAGTGCTTCTGCTGATTAGAACACACAAAGCATTACCTGGCCCATTACCAAAACATGGTGCAGCATTAGCGCAGGAGCAAACACACACGCACACAAAAAAGTTCAGAGGCCAGATGGACAACTAGCGATAATACTGTGGAGTTTTATTGGATAATACGCGTGTTAAGTGTTCCAATAATAGAGATTTATTTTCATACACTTTACATAATCTGTGTAATATTTTCATAGTTGTGCCCTTTGCCTTATGCCTAGTGCATGGAGCCACAGGAGGTTGTCATCTCAAACAGTTGTTCAAGTGTATGGCAAACTTCTGGCTGGACATTTTCACTCATTTCTCAATTGGTCAAAATAATTGAATAAAGCTCAACAAGGTCAACCATACACAATGTATTCCCTTATCCTCTACACAGTGTCATGTTCTATCAAACTAATTCTGAGTGACTTTGTGTGGAACCAACAGTAAGTTATGACAGAACATGGTCACCTGTTTATACAACACACACACACACACACACACACACACACACACACACACACACACACACACACACACACACACACACACACACACACACACACACACACACACACACACAGAGTATGATTTAGGAGTATGGCATAATCTCCTTTGGGGCTTTTACCAGGACTGCTGCTGCTGCAAATAGACTACAGGTTGGCAAGTGTACTAGTCTGTCTTGTCCACTGTCTGACCTGCAGCATGAGGCCCGCCAGCCATTTACAATACATTGCAGTAAATTCCATTTTTAAGTTTTTTAATTGATACAAAAAAAACTCCTGACCTGACCACAGCTCACGTTGGGATCAGTCCAGCATCTTTTAACCCTAGGCATCCCAAATAAATAGGTTCAAATTGTGAAATAAACAAACATTTGAGGCAAAATGAGGCATTCATAAATCTATAGAACTGTGTCTGTTCCCTACATGTCCTAAGCTTGATACTCTTGTGTTTGCATATTCTTTTAAAATAACGATGATGATGATGATGATGATGTCATTATGTAGGGATGGGGCAGTTATCTCAACCCCCCTCCAGCCAATCACAATCCAGTGTTCTCTGGTATAATGAACTGTAAATTAATTACAATCCACCAAATAGAAAAGTGATAGAAATAAAGGAGAAGATAAACACACTGTATTGAAAAGGACAGAAGTAATCCTTTACTTCCTTTAGGCTACCACTAGCACTGACAAAGTCACTACAGCTACTACAGTCTACAATCACTATTTAGTACATGGTTCCCTTTGTTTGGAACCTCAACAGAGTAGGTGCCAAAAAGAGAAGTTTCCAGGTACTTTAACATAGTGGAACACCAAAAAGGTACTGTTGAGTAGAGCCGGTCCAGTGTTATAGAAAAGCACCATTAAGCCAGAGATACTTATTCACACTCAGGCCACCACTAACACTACTGTAGCTTCTTAGGCTACAACACATTAAACAAGTGGAGCTGGAGAGTAGCAGGGAAGGAGCAGGAGAGAATAGTGTCTGTACAAAACACAACTGACAAATCCTACTAAGTATACCTTTACATGTGTTCTTTATCCATATGATACTATGAAGAAGTATATTAATAGTTGGGGCACTCCGGTGGCGTAGTGGATAGTGTGCGTACCATATTGGCTCCTGCCTTCGTTGCAGTGATCGTGGGTTCAAATCCGACCCGAGGACCTTTACTGCAGGTCTTCCCCCCTCTCTCTCTGACTCCCCATTTTAACTCCGTACTATCTAATAAAGCTTGAAAACGACAAAATAATAAGTAAACTAATAGTAAAGATACGTGGCTCAACGTTCACTGGTGTAAACCTCATGACATCACTTTCCTGTTCTCCCATCATGCTCCCTACAGCACTGCCTGGCTCACTATGTTGTTAAGCTAAACTGTTGAAACATGGACGCTTACTGTCAGCTGTATTAACACTTCCTCATTGTAATGTTTCAAACTTACATACCTTCAGCATCTCAAGTTAAAAAGAGATGTTTGCTGCTTGGTACAGTCTAACGTTAGCTGCAATAGAAATATTCTCAAAGTGATAGGTGTTCTAATGTATTAATGTAATGTATTGTATCGTAGTAAAAAGTGGATTCTACTTCATGATTGCATTTTGCCATCATCAGCACAATTATTTGAATTATTTGGCTACCAGTGTTTTTTAGCACTCTGATATTAAGGTTTGCCATTGCAGGCTTGGGTTTACGTCAATGACATTTCCAAAATAGTGTTTTGAAACTAGCAGGGTATCTTTGTATAGTTTTACCGTCATTTGTATTGAGTATGAAGAAGATAAGGAAGGAGTCACTGCGTGTGTGAAGATAGAGACCACAGTATATCACTTAGTTTTGAGTCTAGTTGACAGAAGATGATTGTGATTAGCTTCAGCAGTGATCAGAATGGATGTGTACTTCCATGTTACAGCAATAAACTGTATTGCTTGTTTTGAGCCACGCTGAGGGTCTAATATTGCACTGAACAGTCCTTCCTTTCCAAATACTCCCTCTTATTTCCACATCTTTTCACATCTTACAAATATTCAGCCTTTTCGATACATGTTCTATTCCACTAGCCTATCTTGATTTGAAGCTTGTCTTGGAGTAACGTTGAGCATTCACGTGGCCTTCACAATTCATTGTACAGATAATAATAACTGACTGATAAACTAGATCCTTTGATGAAGGCCAAATGATGCTGAAAAACCAAGCAAGTGATGCTGTGACCATCCTGCAGACATTGAATTTTGATACATGTAACTAACAGTGGCTCTGAGCTGTATTTGTTCATGCAGAAGAGGGTTAGGGTTAATTAGTAACATTTGCAATCTTCCAAATCATTTGAGCATTTTGTCGCTCCATCAGGTTCAGCTCCTGTGTAGCCAGACTAGCCACCAGATTGAAGACAACTTTCAATTGGTCTGAAACACACCACTGTAAAAAGTATTGGTGTCTTATTGTATCAACAGTCAGTATTAAACCTGTGGATAACTCCAATATAGAGCATTGTGTATTTGTTGATATGTGGTGCTAACTTTTCAAAACTAAACTTTAGTTGAATGTGATTGGATAAAGACTGATTTTTAGGGTGTATTCACACATGCCGTGTTTAGTTCGGTTGAAACAAACTCAGGTGCACTTCTGCCTTCGGTGTGCATCTTTCAGGCAGGTGTACATACAGCATACATATACAGCAATCACACTCGGGGGCGGACCAAACAAGCGCTCCGAGACCCAGCTGAAGAGGTGGTCTCGTTGCGCTTCCATACGCACTCTGCTGCAGTTCGTTTGTGGTGTGAATTTGTCCAGACTCGATCCGACCCAAATGTAGGAAGCACTGTTTCTTTTCTTTTTTAATAAATCGCTGTCAGCTTCACATTATGGGAAAGTGTTGTTGTCGCCATTGTTAGGACGATAAGTTATGGTTTGACAGGGAGCCCCGAGCGAATATATTACATTTGATAGACAGGACGCGTAAACATGCTGATGTGTTCAGCGATCAGATGAAGGAGAGGGGAGCGTCTCCCGCACATTTACACAGGCCTACATATTATAACCAAATGAAACAACCATAATTGTATGTTTTTTTTTATTCATAGGCTAGATGTAGGCCAATTTATTTATTTATTTATTATTTTTAACCCCATATCGTATCAGTTATATATTTCGCAGTTTTCACTTCGTGCTTCCTGCTTCTCTCCACCCCAGAATGTCTGTCCAATGAATGAATGACCTCAGATCACGTGTGGTTTTACTTCTTAATGCTGGTTCACTTGCAAAAGGGGCAATATGAAAGTGGACCACACCAACAAAAAAAATCTAAACTCTCTTTGGTCTGGACCAAAGCAAGTGAACTAGCGGACTTTCCCAGTGTGAATACACCCTTAGTTTTACGTTGGCACCATCCTCCATCTTGGAGAACATGGAGAAGATCTCAGGAGATATAGGGCTTTAGGGATTGTCTTCAATGTTTCTTTTTAAATTAGTTTCAATGGTAAATAAATATTGCTTATTTCTCTATACAACATTTGGATTTGATGGTCAACAGATCCATTGAAGCAGCAGCTCTGCAGTGTAGCAGCTTGAGTGGTGGTTGAGTGGAGGTATGGTAGTGATCACTCTGGATGGATGGCTAATCACATAGCACATTTGGCTAATTACAGTCCAGAGTCTGAGAGAGCTGCCAGAGGCTTGACTTAGAGTAATGACTATCATTTTGACTGTCTTTCTCTCTCTATTCTCTCTGCTCCTCTTCCTTCTCTCTCTCTCTTTCATTGTGTGTTTTTGTGCAGAAAGCTAGGCAGCATAGCATTCCTAATGATACACAGCATGGGTGTGCTTTAACACAGACAAGGTACCAATACCTTTCCATGTAGACCCAGTTTCTCTCAGTGAATATGAAACCATTATATTAAATACTCTACAGATATGTAAAATATTGAGTTAGATAAAGTCTGAACCTGAAGGTGCAGTTGGCCCAGTACACGGCCAATGATAAAACTATATAGAATGAGTACAATGAGTCAGATACAAGCTATGACAGAGCTGAGACAGCTTGTGAAAAATATTGTGCTGAACTTTTTTTTCAGCCGTTAACGATTCGTATCCACAGAGGGAATGACAAGAGTCCAGCTCCCATTTGAGCACAGCACCTTCAGCTCCCATTCTCACAACATCATATTCCCTGAGTTCCTATACCCATACTTCTATACTATTCAGTATGCCAGAAAAAGATTTAGGATGTCCCAATACATGCATGTCAATTGTAGTATGCCAAACATAACTAGATAACTACTAACTACTAACTCCAATTGCATTTTGGATTATTCGTCTTTATTCTTGACATTTCTCGACATTATGAAAAAAAACTTCCTTATCTGACTTTTTTTTTTTCTCTCCCGTGGCCGTAATACTCTTCTGTACTTTAGTATGTAGTGTAGTAAAAAGAAAGAGTATGAGATTTGGAACGCAGGGAATGTTTGTGCACGACTTTCCCTAGCAGTGATCTGTGTATCTTGATTGTCACTAGATTGTATGAATCCCTTCATCTTGTAATTAGTATAAACTTTGGTTGAAAAAGAAGAATGTCAACACAAGGAGGATTGAGTCTCTGCTGAGTGGTGAATGAATGGACATGATCCTCATCAGAAGCTGGAGTTTGATTGTAGTCTCCAGGGAACTCACTTTGTCATTTAAACATTTCTCTTAAGTTATATGACACACACACACACACACACACACACACACACACACACACACATACACACACACACACAACAGCTTCTATATTTCATTTACAGTGAGACGGGTTTCTCAACGGCTGTTATCATGGACAGGGATGAACTTTGAACCAAATTCATGCAAACTGTATTAGGAAGAATTCTATCAATATCAATCAATAAAAACCATCAAACCGTCATATCAATGTAGCAGTTTACCGTTTCACATTTCCTCCCGGATGTATGAATGAATGGCCTGACAAAAAGTCTAACAATAGATGAAGACGATATGCCTCGGTGAAAGCTTTCTAGATAAACTGTGCTGACCTCTGCAGACACAGCAGCTGTCCCTTCTGTTTCCAGAAACACCTCAACATATTGATGAGGGCTTGGGTTTCTCTCTCTACACTTACATCTTTCATTCCATTCTATGTATTCTCTTTCTGTCAATTTCTCTGATTCCCTATACTCTGTTTTCTCTCTATATTTCTCTGTCTCTACCTCTCTCGCTCTCTCTGTGGCTCTTTCACTTTCTCTCTCTTTCTCTTTCTCTACCTTTCTCTCTGGCTCTCTCTTTCTATCTGTCCATCTCTCTATCTCTATTTTTTTCTGTAAGCCTGTATTTTTCTGTTTTTTCTGTATGTGTGAATGTTCATGCTGGTTTGCGTCCAAGTCAACACAAGATTGTCCTGTGAGTGTAATGCTGGTGTAGGTGTGATGATATTAAAGTCACAATAGTACTAACAGCAGTAAACAGGGCCAGATCAACCCAACTAGAGGGGACATTCAAACATATTTGTATTTGGTTTGCAGGAACTTATCTGCAGGATCATATTATGTAATGGTTACATTCCTTAGTATGACATCTATCCATGTGTGAGAGAGTCTTAGCAACCCAAATTCACTAAATCCTTCTAACTGTGATATTTGGGGAGAAATCTGAATGCTAGTATGCATCTGAAAAGAGTTAGGCACATGTGTCAATCCCTAGTTATATTGTCCATTGTGTTTTAGGAGGCAGACATATTACATTATGAAGCTTACGGCAGCAGAGAACACAGCAGAGCTCTGCCCAAACTGTTGCCATGGAGACCGTTTGATACGCCACGCCCACAAAGTCAACTAAGATTTATAATATTGATGAACTTTTCATTTCAGTCAGGTTGAGACACTGTGACATCATATATTGAGTTTTACTGTTTTAAACCAGGTTCACACAGGCAGTAAGAAGCCATGTGATAGAAGGGTTTTCGTTGACCTTTCTCTGGCCTTCCACAGCCATGGCAAAGGACATAACAGTGTTAACAAGGAGTCCTGCTTCATTCTCATTCACACCAAGTCCCTCTGTTCTTAAGTTTCAGATAAAACACAGTTTGTTTTATTAGACCAAACTGTCCAGGCAAATCAGACAAAGACAAGGTTTAAGGTTTAAGTGTTTTTTTATTTAAAATGTACAGAACAACAAAGACAACAAACTAACACAGTGCAGGAAGAGACAAAAAGCCAGTGGGCCTATTTGAAGCCTCCACCTAAATGATTCAAAAAATGAAAGAGATCAAAAACAAAAAGAGACATAAAATGTATACTAATAAAATAAAATACATACTTAAAGAAACGAGAGAGAGAGAGAAATATGAGGAAGACAGAATAGAAGACTTTAGGAGAGTAATAGAGGACAGGTGTATCAAAGTGTTTGTCCGTCCTGCAGCGTCTTAATGGCTTACTGACTGCCAAATGCTGTGACCTTGGCGCCCACGCCAGATTTAAAGCGGTACCAGGAACACACAAGCTGCTTTACCTAGCTGTACATTGGAGAAAGAATGAATGAAGGGCTCCACATTGAAGATTAAACTGATCAATAACACTTTGTATCACAGTGAGTCCCTGACAGAGAAATGAACACCACTCAGCTGTCAACTCATTTAGACACTAAGGGTGTATTCACACATGCTGTGTTTGGTTCGGTTGAAACGAACTCAGGTGCACTTCCACCTTCGGTGTGCATCTTTCAGACAGGTGTGAATACAGCAATCACACTCGGGGGCGGACCAAACAAACGCTCCGAGACCCAGCTGAAGAGGTGGTCTCGATGCGCTTCCATACGCACTCTACTGCAGTTCGTTTGTGGTGTGAATTTGGCCGGACTCGATCCGACCCAAATGCAGGAGGCACTGCGCCTTTTCTTTCTTTTCTTTTTTAATAAATCGCCATCAGCTTCACATTATGGGAAAGTGTTGTTGTCGCCATTGTTAGGAAGATTAGTTGTGGTTTGACCGGGAGCCCCGAGCGAAAATATTACATTTGATAATGACGCGTGCGGATCAGCGATCAGATGGAGAGGAGCGTCTCCCGTACAGTGCCAACAGGTTCACGCTGCGCTTTGCATGAAGTGTGTGTTTTTATTGTTCTTCCCAACGGGACCGTCAATACTGTCCCCGTGTCAGTTTGGAGCTGAACTGCGCCGAACTGACACCCAGCTGATACACAGCTAAATCAGCTGTGTTTCAGTTTGAGCCTATTCTTCACGCGAGCCGCGCGTCCAGCAGCAAAAATACAGTAAAAATGATGTTTCACATCGTAGGCTACAAGCCACATAACGTGGCATTGACATGGGGCTACATATTATAACCATATGAAACAACAATAATTTGATGTGTTTCTTCTTTATTTATAGGCTAGATGTAGGCCATTTTATTATTTTTAACCCCATATTATATCAATGATATATTTCGCAGTTTTTACTTCGTTCTTCCTGTTTCTCTCCACCCCAGAATGTCTGTCCAATGACTGAATGACCTCAGATCAGGTGTGGTTTTACTTCTTAATGCTGGTTCACTTGCAAAAGGGGCAATATGAAAGTGGACCACACCAACAAAAAAAAATCCAAATTCTATTTGGTCTGGACCAAAGCAAGTGAACTAACGGACTTTCCATGTGTGAATACACCCTTAATGACTTGGTAGCAGAGCACTGAATGATACACACACACACACACACACACACACACACACACACACACACACACACACACACACACACACACACACACACACACACACACACCGTATCTGCAGCAGCTCAGCCCATTCCAGCAGTATTTTAATGAAAAGCTTGGCTTCCCTTTAGTTTTGTTTTCAGTGGCATGTTACCTGCATGTCTTTAGACAGAAATGAATTGTGATACATATGGATATATGTTATCATTTTTCGTCCAATGACAGAATAGTGAAGCATAATAATGAAATGGTTAAATAAATCATATGATATTTTATTTCTTGCTGAGTTTGTAACGCTTATAGCTAAATACTGATAAAGATTTAGTTAGTACACAATCAATATGCCTGACGGTTACACAATCAAGCTTCTACTGTCCACTGAATCATAAACTAAAGAATAAAGATCTATTTCTATCCATCAAGTAACTTCTTTGTTGAAACGTTTTTTTTTTGTGTTTCAGGTCAAATATAATAAACATATCTCTGTCCTGTATTTGCATTACATGGCCTATGAGGCAGGCCAGCCCATTGCACTGACAGACACACAGCATGGTGACATTGCATGTGGACACACAGGGATATCAATAGTTCCTGGATGCTTTGATGGGATTATACTCTATGTTATTATTATTACTCAACTACAACTAACTTACTTGTTACTTAACGTGAAATTGTTCACGTAATACGAGAAGGTTCATTGGGTATTGCTGTTGTTTATGACACATTTAGGTAATTGTGTCTTATATGCGCTAAATTAGCACTACACCCTGAGAAGTGTGAGAAGTCATCATTCACAGCATCACTGTTTACTATGTACAGGATTAAAACACATCTATCATTTAACGTCCTGAAATTCTAAATACTTCTACTTATGATATCAACATACATTGTATTGCTTGTACTTGTTTCATCTCACCCAGACGTACATTTGTACCAGCACACACAGAGCCAGCCCCGTTCTGTTCAATGTGAACACAGCATCTAGATGTGTCCTGTCATACTGTATGCATATACTGTATTTGATATGTTATTGAAGTACAGTAAAAAGCTTTTCTCAGGGCTGCCTTGACCATTACTTGATTCTTCCGGTTTGGGGGGGGGGATAGAATGAGTAAACTCCTCTAACCTTTCTCTATCCTTTCTAAAGATAGCAACACAATCCTATTACAATTATCCTGAAATGTCTTAACGAGGGCTGCAGGGAGTGGATTGAGACTACACATGCTTCAGCTGTACATCACTCGTCTCGGACATTAGAGTTCACACTTGAAAAGAGGTGTAAGGGACTGGAGCTCAATTGCTACCAGTCTATGTTGTATCTGAGCAATGCTGTGAGAAGTAACACCACAATACGCAGGAATGATTATGTCTTAAATGCTCATCACAGTGTAAAGTATGTGTCTGCTGGCAATAGTGACCAGTTCCTTCTACACTATATGAAAAACATTGACCAAAGTAAGATAGGTTGTTGAAGTAGCTGACACATGAGGATAAGCAATACAAAGGAATACCTATAAGGATAGGCTGGATATCACTGGACCATTCTAGATAAACATGCTATATAAACTATACCTCGAGCAGCTACTGTACAACTGTGAAATGCTAATTTACAGAATAATTCCAAAACCTTATCCTCCTTAAGTTAATTTTGCTGATAATTTTTGCTAAAGGTTTTGATTATTAAAGTTAAAAAAACAATGTTAGTAGTTTTTCTCTATTTTAATTTTATGTATAGGTTTATTTCAGGGACATCAACACTGATTATTATTAGATTTAGTTTTATTTATTATAGAATAAAAATTAAATAAGAAGCATGTCTAATTACTCTGGAGTTTGTGTGTGTGGGTGTGTGTTTTTGTGCATGCATGCACATGTACTTCATTCCACTTCATTGTATGTTATTTTAAAGAGATTTTCAATTGATGTAGTGTTGTATTGTTATACATCATCAGACATCATAGGACAGGCAGAGGAATATGAGTAATGAGTAAACTCAGGTCATATTCATTAAGGATCCTAACTAACCTAAGATAGATAGATAGAGATACATACATACACACATACACACACAGACACACACACACACACACACACACACACACACATACATACATACATACATACATACATACACACATACACACACAGACACACACACACACACACACACACGCATGCATACATACATACATGTTTTGATTTAGATGATTACGGTTTACAGCTGAATAAAAAATCCAGTATCTCAAAATATTAGAATATTACATAAAACCAATCAATAAAAGGATTTACTGTATAATACAGAAATCTCAACCTTCTGAAAAGTACGTTTATTCTTTCTGGATTCATTTCACTTTATGTATATTGGATCTAGAATATCTGAAAGTTTCACTTTTTAAATGAAATTATCGAATTAAAGGAACTTTTCATATTCAAATGTCTATTGAGATGAACCCGTATTCAGTCAAATATGAGCGCACTTGTCTTGAGGCTGTACTTAGGCATATGGGTTTAAGCTAAATGCCAAGACCGGCTCAATATTTCTGCACATCATTTACTGCCAGTCCGTCCGGTAGTAGATGATGATATATTTTGTGTGGTTTGTGCAAACATTGACCAACTGGTGGTACTAGGTAGAGAGTTAACCAGAGTCACTAAGTCGACTTAGATGTTAAGTTGTGATCCAATAGTTGTTAAGAACTATTACTCAAAACCAAACATATTCACTACATGATTCTGCTAGAGGAAAAGTTAGAGGGTTAGTCATTGAATTCTCTGGGGATGTGGGGAACATGACAAACCGACCGTTTAACACTTTTGGAGACATTTCAATCTGAACCAAAGTGGAGTACAGACCAACTGTTATTGCCATCCCTAGAGCTATGCTGCCATGTCCTTTGACTTGTCTATGTGGAGATATTGAGTCAATTCAATGAATGCTAATACAGAACCCTGTAATCTTGTCTTTACCTTGCAGTTCCTGGCTATGGTCTCCATCCTGTTCATCATCATCTCCACCATCTCCTTGTCCCTCAACACCCTGCCAGAGCTCCAGGTGGTGGATGAATTTGGCCAGTTCAATGACAACCCGAGCCTGGCCCACGTGGAAGCAGTCTGCATTGCATGGTTCACCATGGAGTATGTGCTGCGTCTGCTCTCAGCACCCATCAAGTGGGATTTCATCAAAGCACCACTGAACATCATTGATTTGTTGGCTATCCTGCCTTACTATGTGACACTTTGCCTAACAGAGTCTAACAAGAGTGTGCTGCAATTCCAGAATGTGCGGCGTGTGGTCCAGATCTTCAGAATTATGAGGATCCTAAGGATCCTGAAGCTGGCCAGACACTCCACAGGGCTCCAGTCTTTGGGCTTCACTCTGCGGAGGAGCTATAATGAGTTGGGTCTGCTGATCCTCTTCTTAGCCATGGGCATTATGATCTTCTCTAGCTTGGTGTTCTTTGCTGAGAAGGACGAGGATGCCACCAAATTCACCAGTATCCCTGCCTCCTTCTGGTGGGCTACCATTACTATGACCACAGTTGGTTACGGAGACATTTACCCACAAACACTGCTGGGCAAGATTGTTGGAGGGCTCTGCTGCATAGCCGGTGTGTTGGTCATTGCTCTTCCCATACCAATCATTGTTAACAACTTCTCTGAGTTCTATCGAGAGCAGAAGAGGCAGGAGAAGGCCATCAAAAGGAGGGAAGCTCTTGAAAGAGCCAAACGCAGTGGAAGCATTATTTCTATTAACTTAAAGGATGCTTTTGCACGTAGTATGGAACTCACAGATGTGTTGGTGGAAAAAAGAGAGGACGGTAAGTGTCCTATGGACAATAACCTGTCACCCAGCCGCTGGAGCTACCACAAACACTACTCCAATGCAGAGGTCAGTATACCAGACAGGTCCCAACATTCACACTACCTGGAGGTGGCTCAGCTGGGCTCCCCTGAACGACTCAAGCCTTTGTCTAACAAAGCTACCCCTCAACACCTCAACGCAATCAACCCAGAGCAGAAGGACAAAAAGCCTGAGGAGCAGATGGAGATGAAGACCTTGATGGAAAGGGGAGAAAGAAGCTCTCTGCTCCCCAGTGCTGAAGGGGCTCAGACTGGGTCCAGACAGCAGAATATACCCCCTCCCCTGGATCTACGTCAGATCAGCAGCATGGAGGTGAATAGGGCTGCTGACAGTAGCCAGCCAATGACCATCATCAAAGAGGGTTTGTATGAGTTCACGTCCAGCCCCAAGGCTGGTGGGACTGGAGATATGGGTTTGGCGCCACAGAACGTTGACAGCAGTGGGAAGACCTATGACAGCATTCCCAGCTCTATGAAGGATTACAGAAGCCCTCAGAAGACAAGAGCCCTCAAGGTTGAGTTCATCGGATCCCAAGATGACGTGCTTATGGCGGTAATGTCACCTGTGGCCACTCCCGCCTCCGCTGGCTCAATCAAGTTTATTGACGACCTGGTTTCCAAGTTTCCTCCATCTCCTAGTTCCATGACACAGGAAGCTAAGTCTCCAGTGGCAAGCCTGCAATCTCCGTCTGTGGGCCAGCAATCTGTCGGTCCGAGCAACTCCCCGGGGGGAGGAGAGGGCTCAGCAGCCTGCAGCTTAGAAGGTGAAGGGCAGCTCAAGGGCTTAAGCTACCAGGGGAGGAATCACATGGAGAGGTCCGCTGCTTCTAGTCCACTGTCACCCAAAGCCAGCCAGCTCAACAGCATCCAGGAGCTAGTCACTATGGATGGAGGGGACGGAGAAGCAAGGGAGAGGACCGAACAGAGTGGAGAGAATCGAGAAAACCACATTGTCCGTGATGGAAACCTGCAATCGCCATGTGAAACAAGCATGTAATCACCAGAGCACAGACAGCTTTACAGACAGAGGAGTCAATGATCAGGTCGACGGAGAGGTTAATGGGATGGATCAAAGCAATACCCAGAATAAACTGGAAGGATTAGGTGTGGAAAGAGGCACATGCATTTAGTCGTAACAGTTGAGAGATGCTGTCATAATATCCCACAAGACTTTCTGGAGTCTCCTCACTTTTTTTTGACAAGCACTGCCGTACAGAAAGAGACATCTCTGCAGTGTTGTCACGTCTTTTTTTATTGGACACAGAGGGAAGCCAGAAGAGCGTGCCCACGGTCTGGGTATTATTTGAAAGACACTGCCTCATGTCAGTGTTAACTGATTTTTTAAGAAGCAGACTGATGTGCTGCAGTGCAAAACAGTGACAACTGATGAATCTTTTAGGGCTCAAGTGTGAGCATAAATGAAGCCTTGTATGAATAGTAATATTTGCGACCACTCTGAAGAGTTTTTGTGTACAACTCAACAAGTATACTGTAAAGTTTCCTATTGGTAACTTTGAAGGCCTATTTCTTATAAAGGACTTAAAACACCAAAGGGAAATATGATGGAAGGAAATAATATTTCTTACAATTGTTTTAGCAACTTTTAGCAACATCTTTTATGAGACCTGAACAAAGACAATAGTGAATCTTTATTCTGTATTATGGGTCTTTCTTTATCAACTTTCTGCTGTATTGAATTTTTGTAATTGGATCAAACCCAAGCACAGGATATAGGAGACGATGGCCCACTCGTACCACTTTACTGGACACATATATGGTAGCATTGAATGGTCAAAGAGGACATGTGCTGTGTCCTGAGCACTAATAATTGAATCATTGCTTAGAAAGGTTTGTTCTGTTTTATGTTTGTTTTTTTCCTCTTGTTAATCTATTTGCATCTCTCCATTTTCTATAACAGCAGAAATGAAGGTATTGTCTTGAAGGTAAAAAGGGCTTTGATTAGTCATGCAGTCATTTATTCACTGCTAGACCACTGCTTGCATTCACTTCTAAAATAAAAAATAAAAAACTCAAAAAATTAAACAGCGTAGGATACAGCACAATATACTTTTGAAGATTAAAGTGAAAGCAGATACTATAGAAAGCGCACAAGGACATTAGGCAAGTTGACTCATGAGTGGCTCATCACACACTGCCTGTCTCCCAGCTCAGGGGCTACTCCTCACATTGCTATAGTGCCCATACTGTAAGGCTTGACCCATTCCAAAGGATCCTCCTCATGTGACACTTGTTTCACGGTGTGTTTGGGCAGCCCTTGTTCATTCACTAACAGAATCGCTAAGGGAACATTTAATATTGGAGTTGACAAAGGGCACCCAAACACACCTACTGTTTTGGTCTCTGTGAGACTATAGTTTCTAATTGACTTGACATCTACTAAAAATGATGTGTAGATTTGATCATCATTTCTATCAGTTATATTAACAGTACTAACCAAGGTAAAAGCTACGATCTGGGAACTTTGTGACAAGAATGAAAACCAAAAGGTCCAAAAACATGAGCAGTCAGAACAAAGCAAGAGGTTAAGGACATTTATTTGGAAGAGAAAATGAAGGCTAACTGTAAAATGATTAACCCAAATACCCATCACAGTGTTCAGACCCACCACTCTCCTTGGGGCTTCAACATGCTTAAATGACAGTACCTGTCTGATTTGAATGGGGAAGGAAGTACCATTCAACTTTTTTTTTTTTGTAACTTCTCAACATTGTAAACCAAACAATCATGTCCTCTCCCCCAGGCTGTTCAGCTCGCGTTCGAGTGTTGTTCAGATGAAGATAATTCTTTTTTCATACAAACTTTGTGGCATAACCTTTACTGTAAAAGAAATGATTATAAGCAACATCTCAGGTGCCTTCACTTTTGGTCTTACTTCCAAATAAAGTTAGATACTCGGTTTCTAACCTGTTTGATCATCTGACGGTGAATGTTTCTTGACTTTGTCGGACTTTGTCGGAGCAATGTCACCAAAAACCTAGTCCACAGCAAGTAACCCAGTGACTGTTATCATTACCAATAGGACAGATGGAAAAAGAATAAGACAAAATAAGTGGTAATACACAAATGCACTGTCCTTAGAAGAAGGGGGCGCATGTGGCCCCTGATCACGCGAGGCCACATTCATGTGATGACTGAAGAGAGAGAAAGTGTGTGGCTTATTTTGCATGGGTGCTGAATGGATTGTAAAGGTAGTATAAGAGTGCCCTCTACAGGCATTCTAAAGGCACTGAGACCTTTTTAGCACTGTCTAATCTTATTTAAAGGATATGGTTGTATTAGATGATCTGTGCATTAATGAATATTAAACACATGCTGATCCTTCCAACACATTAAATAGTGTGCACTAATGGATGACTCACACACACAGTGCAGAGTGCGTGTGTAGTGATGGGACCAGTCACAATGTGAAACATGAGTTATAACTGTGTTCCCAAGTAAACTTACTCACTCTTTCTAGTTGCAGATATCGTCAGTTAATAAATAAATAAATAAAGTATTGCGTTTTCATAAGAGGAACCTTTAAGAGGAGTTGTGTGTTGTCGACATCTCAGTATGTTTCAAAAGAAATGGGTGCCTTTTCATAAATAGACAATTTATGAGAAGGTGAAAATAAAAACCTGTATCCTCACTTTGGCCAGATTTTTTTGTTGTTGTTGTTTATATTTAATTTAATTTTGTTCTGATTTCCTCTCTTGTTCATGATGGCTGTGTAGTCTATATGTTAATATGCAAACTCCTCAGGTTGGGAGCTTCTACAGCTTTGTGTCTAATCAACTTGAATGTCAGTCATCATCTCACGTTACAGTTCTGACCACGCTGTGCCACAATCTAGTTTTTTTTTCTTCAGCAAATGAAACTTTTTGTGGGAAGCAGTGGCTTCAGTGTATGTTCACTGAGTGAGTTGAGGCTGGATCAGTGTTGATGCTGTAGCAGCATACTGTTTATTTCATCTGCAACCCCTGTAGCCAATGACAAATCACATCCAATATGGGATACTTCTGGGAGCCGGTATCCCAAACAGGCCATTCTAGGTTGTCACTAGATAAGAGTGCTTTCCTGAGCACAGCAAGATCGCACTGGGGAATAGCCCAAAAAAAGAATGATCTATATACAGTATATATGAGCAGGGACAGGGACATGTGGGGTAAGGGACAATTGATAAGGTACAATCGTTTGATAATCCAATTGACAGTACATATTTCAAATAAAAACTTCATGTTAGGTCATTTAAGTAAATGTTGTAAAAAAAGCTACATTACAGCTTTGGAATAGCGTAGCTCGTGTGTGCTCTGCTGAGATGCAAAATGCTCCCTGGAACAGTCCAGCTCTGTGTGTTTGGTTTAATGGGATGTGGCTCTGGGCTACAGAAAGTGAAAAGTGTGATGATTCGGATCTCCTAGGCATAACCTTCACCTTCACAAAGTCATCAGAAAAAAAAATCCATTTGTATTTTGTGTTTGTAATCATTTGGATGTGTGCAGTTAGACCAGCATACACTCATTCAGACCAAACACTTCAAACTCGCTCCTTCATGTCTTCTGCCTGCTCTTCTTATGTCATTGTTTCTTTGATGATCCAACCCTCATCCGTCTCCATTCTTTGTTTAACCTGTGTGATGATTATAGTCAGTTTCATTATTTGTAAGTCAACAGTATGACAGTGAACACTAGGGACTTTTGATTCAATAACCAATTATGCAAGACAAATAAATGTGTTTATGTGACCTGCCTGTGTCTGGTGTATTTGTGTGATGTATAATGTTTGTTTCTTCATGGATCCAGACATGGCTGGACTAACAACTTGGCAACATGGAGCCAAGCAGCCACATCAGGTTCAGTGCATGTCAGATAGTGTTAATAATGTGACTATTAGATGTTTGTTTGCACTACTAACCATGCCATGAATGCTGACCAGTGCAGTTCATTCTGCTTCCTAATGACTGATTGAACTTTTTATACTTTCAAGTAGATTTTCTTGCTACTGTTCTGTACAAGCATCCAGCACTGAGTCTCATCCAGCATCACTCACCTGCTGCAAAGCTTTCTCTGCTGCTTTACTCCTTATCTGAACTGGTACAGCTCAAACATTCTTCCTGTACTCTTTGAGATGAAAATAATTGATAGTCATACGCTTAGAGAAGATTGAATGTTAATAAACATAACTAAATGATAGCTGTAGGTACATGTAACTTACATATGATTGGTGAGATAAGAAATAATGACTACGTCTAAGGTATCTTAATATCTCAATTATGATTATTATGGCTGATTATAAATCCAAAACATATATTATCACCATACAGAATTGTCCATGATCATCACCTAATGTTGTGTTAGAATGTATTACCAACTGAAATTATTATGATCATTAAAATATTGAACTCTTATATGCTTTTGCTAGGCCTCTATAACCAAATTATGAAAAGAAAAAGCATCTGGCTAATGCATTGATTATTTTGACCATATAATGCAGATTAAACACATTGTGCTTCTTACCTCAGACTACATTGTGCCAAGTTTGACAAGGTTATTAGCTTTTAAACCATTTCAAATTTGATATAGCATTGAAATAACATTGGTTGTGTTCCAGGTTGATAGCGACTGCTATGATTTCTACGAAGAAAGGTCCAAAATTAAATTACACATGAAACTTTACAATAGCCTACAAGACTAAGGTCTGAACATATATTAAAAAACAACGACAATATCAATTCAAGTAGCCTAGAGGCTATTACTAACAATAGAACATTGACCATAATCTGTCAGACAGTGTCAATTTAACAAAGATATGATCAATACTCAAGAGCAAAATAATATCAACGACGTCATAGCAACGTCATAGCAACGCCGTTCATAGATATAAATGCAAAAGGTGACGTCATCTAGGCTGCGTCCATGTTTTGCTCTCCTTTGAGAGAGAGAGAGAGAGAGAGAGAGAGAGCCCGCTGTGTTTCTGTTGGGATTTTAAACTGATCCTATTATTCAGAGCCGTTGTGTGGTTGCAGTAGAGTTTACATTGCTAGCAGTGAGAAGCGCTACTGATGTATTACTGACATCCCTCCATGACGTCATTATGGAGAGCGTATGAAGCCGCAGCGTGCTGAGGATAGACTGTGCCCTGTAGACCAGGTAGGTACCATGGGTAGGTAACAGCCAGCCCAACGGCTCACACCGCGGACTACTGATGGTCATCTACATCTGTTAGCTCCAGGTTAAGATGAGTTTACAGCTACAATGCTTTCAGAAGTAGGTTAGATGTTCATCGCTGTTTCAACCTGAATATTCATGTATCCACCACCAGCCAGCTGCATAAGCTACAGCCTAGTGACGAGAGCATGCCTTCTGTAACAACTAGGCTTATACAATAGGCTTAGTACAAATCCAGTGTTACACATTTCACCGAGCTAAATTTACACCAAATAGCCTATAAAAGAAGGTTATAAGGTAGCATAAGACACAACCATCATCCCTTTCCATGTTTAAGCGTTATTCGAGAGGTAGCGCCTACTTCTGTTAGCCTAGATACCTTACGAATCAGGATATTTTGATGGGCTTTTATGTTTGGTGTTAAAACTGTTCCAACATTGCTGATGACTGGATGTAGCCCTGACTACCACAGGTAGACAATAGGGTCTGGGTACTATAGTATAATTCCTTTTTTCATTGATATCAAAATTGAAAAAACGGAAAACTTCTTTTGGTTTCAAACCAATAACGGACTGAATTGGTTTTTTTGTCTGAATCGAAAAACAAACAGAACTGCCCAAAGTGCTCCGTTTTTGGTCCGTTTATAAAGTGTTATTTTGTATTAAGGGCTGAGTCCAAAGTGACAGAAAGGAATATACCGCTCGTAATTTCGTTTTACCGTTTTCCAGCTGGAATGCAGAAACAAAATTTCCATCCGAATTTTCCTTTCTTGTTTATTAGTACAAAACGAAAAACGAATATGACAGAACAAGGAAATGGGTGAACGGAGGGTTTTGAATCCGTGTACCTTCCGTTCAATCCATATCCGTTTGGAAATCAAAACACGAAAAACGAAAAGTGACCTGTTTTTTCAATAATCAATCTTTCATTTACTTTATAAATTATACAAAAGTCCCACTTTTCTTTTTTTTTAAAGCAATACATGGCCAGAATATCAAATATGAGAATAACGGCCAAAATGTTGATTTTGTAAATTACATTTTGCAATTTAGTGGTCATGTGATCTATGACCCCGAGGTTCCCTCGGCCATAACCTCTTTCAGTACATCCGGTTCCATCCAACACGCACACGCGGTTCATGAGCAGAAACATGGACTCATACACTCTATTTAAAGGGGAAAGGAGAGTGAATTTGAGAATAGAGGACATGTCCACGGAGAAGATTTCCCGAATCTTTCAGGTATGCATGCGTTAATTAATTGGATAATCCTGTTTTGATCTGTTTAGTACCGTATGTTAGCAAGCAACTCTTTGATGAAACACTAGCCTGTATGCTAACATTTGATAGCATTTAGCATACCATTCCAAAGTGTTCACCATTCCTGTCAGCGTTAAGTTTGCAAAAATAATTAACATGCTACTGTTAAATTGACTATTTGAATTGAATCTGACTTTATATACTTAGGTGTGCTCCCCTGGGATGTACCTAAAGGACGACAGTAATGTCGTCCTCTTCCCTGGAAGTGATGGGTTTTTTAGCAGCTTTGATCTAAGCCAAAGAGGACACTATGAGGTTTTTGGAGAGGGTACCGGGGAGACAGAAGCAGCAAGTGCCACTTCCAGGCCTGTCGTCGGACCTGGGCGCTTCTCCTTCCAAAGGCCCAGTGCTGCAGCTGGCTCTGCCTCGATGGCTGCTGCATCTAATGTGAGAGCCAGCATGGTTAAGCCTTTTCAAAGGTGAGTATTAAATGTAGGCCTAAAGGGAATGTTTTATTACAATTGGTGTTCTATATCTGCAGTTGTGTGTGTGTGTGTGTGTGCGTGTTTTCTCACCCACCATAATAGCACATGCCTATTATATGTATTTCAGCCTTATGGTGCAACTATAATACATTTAGTCTTTTTTGGGGCTGATTTTCAACCTATACTTCTAATTTAGGGTATTTTTAATTATTGATGCTACGTAATCACAACCCCCTGTCCAATTGTCATTATAATCTAGATATGTTTGCCTACAGGGCCATTAGACAAGTGTTTGATAATTCAAACACACCTGCAGCAAAACATGGCCGATAATATATGTTTTTAACTTCATGTATTTACCCCAATGTTTAGGAACCTCTTCCTTGCAGATCTAGTAGATGGGAAATGGTTACCGCAAAAAAGTGTGGCAATCCGCTTTTTTGAATACGAAGCATCAGTCCCTGGCATAATGGCGAAAGCCCAAGAGGCTTTGGGGACTGAGGACAATATGATACTCACAGACAGTCAGGGAAATGAGATTATGGACACGGATGGAACTAAAGGTGCTTGAATATTACCATTATGTTCTGACTTAGCCATTAATTTGGATTGGAAATATTTATTATATTCATAACCTGACTTGAAAAGACAATCTCATATAGCCTTGAACTGGTGGGTGAAGAACCCATAACTCTTGTTTTTGAATACAGATGCAAAGTTTTGCAATATACTGTCTGTTATTAATATAACATTTCAATAATGAATAGTGCATATTGCTTTTAATAAATTTTCATTAGCAGCATAACATTTTTAGAGTTGTTATCCTTATCTTAATTTTTTTTCTTTTATTATTTATTTATTTTTTTACAAAGGATCAGTGTACTGGAAGCAAAACTCACGCAAGATTTTTGTTGTGCCTGAGGAGCAGTTCCGGGAGTCGAGGAATAAGAAAAGAAGGCTTAGGTAAATAAAACGCGCTGACTGTCACGTGTACCTTTTTTTGGAGTAGTACTCCTAAGACCTTTCAGTGGTCTTCATTAACTTTACTTTAGTCTGTTGTGGTTGTGGACCCATTACGCTGTCTGTTAAATGGCATATTCATATTTAATGTCACTGTCAAGTATTACTATTGTATTGTTAGAAAATAACAAGATAATTATTTATTTATTGTAAATGTTCAAGAGAAGAATTGTGTGGAACGGATGTTGCCACATGGAAAATATAACATCATTTTGTTAAAAAGTTTTTTTTGTTTTTTGTCCCCTTCTCCAGTCGACGAGATGATATTTCCCAGCTACCAGAGGTTGCTGAGAAGATTGAGGAGGTGGTCCTGGCAGCACAGGAGCTGTCAGATGTGTCACAGGCAATCCGGGAACTAACCAACTTTGCATCAGCAAACAGGAGGCAGACTCTCTCCTTCACTCAGGACCAAATTGCTGCCCTCAAGGATGCATTTGCATGCTTGGTTTGCAAGGGTTCGTAACTTTCATCACAGATATCACAAGGCATTAAATAATCAAGAAAGAAGGCATAACTAAACACTTAACCAAACACTGGACTCATTTGTAATTCTGATTGTATCTTGCAGGTCCCATGATTGAGCCATTTGTCACCATTTGCTGCAAAAGTCTTGTTGCATGCCAAGCCTGCATTGCGCAGTGGCTGCTGACTTCCAATCAGTGCCTCAAATGCAGAGCTGACAACTGCAGAGAGAACTCATTCAGACTCACTGTACTTGGTGGGGCACTATCTTCTCTGGGTGATGTTATTAAAGATTAAAGGTAAATAATTTTTTATAGCTGGTTCCGTTTTTAACCGTATGCAAACAGTTCATGTACATTTGTAATCACTGATTGTTCTGAATGTTTACCGTCATGTGAGTTAAAGCACTGACTGCACTTTTTGTCAATGTTGAAATAAATTTTTTTGTACAGCTGGTTCTGTGTACCTTATGCAAATATTTCACATGTAAAATTGTTATGATAGGTCTGTTGGATCGGTTACCGTCATGTGATTTTAAAGCACTGACTGCACTTTTTGTCAATGTTGAAATACATTTTTTTGTACAGCTGGTTCTGTGTACCTTATGCAAACAGTTCATGTACATTTGTAATAACTGATTGTTCTGATGGATGTTTACTGTCATGTAAGTTAAAGCACTGACTGCACTTTTTTCATAATGTCATATGAGAGTTAAGAATAAGGAATAACCCACAATACAAATGCCATTTACAATTTGAAAATGTTATTTAATAAAAACAGCAGTTAACACTGACATCTTGGTCTCTCTATTAACTAGCAAACTAGCTTTCTGTTAGTATCTCCTTGTCACATCAATCAGGTATAGGAGTGCCTCTATGAATGGTGTGAAGTTGTAGTTGACAGCCTGGTCAAAAAAAGGTGTGGTATCTGGGTACTGGTTGATGTCCTGGTCAGGCAGGATCCCAAGTCCTGTTGGTACATATCAGTAGGGCTGCAACTAACGATTATTTTGATAATCGATTAATCTGTCGATTATTTTCTCGATTAATCGATTATTAATCGGTTAGTGTTTTGGTCCGTAAAATGTCAGAAAATGGTGAAAAATGTTGATAAAATTTCCAAAGCCCATGTTGACGTCCTCAAATGTATTGTTATGTCCAAAACACAAAGATATTTCAGTTTACTGTCATAATAGGATTAAAGAAACCAGAAAATATTCACATTTGAGAAGCTGAAATCAGAGAATTTGGAATTTTTTTATAAAAAAATTACTTGAAACGATTAATCGATTATCAAAATAGTTGGCGATTATTTTAATAATCGATTAATAATCGATTCGTCGATTAATCGTTGCAGCTCTACATATCAGCAACTACAGAGGCATGTGGCAGTAGCTCCTCTGGGACCTTTACAGGACACCCACCAGCAGCCAGTTCATTTGGTATCCCTGTAGCTGGTACACAATGTAAACACCTGTCATTTCTTGACAGAGCGAAACACAACTTTTTATTTTAATAATGGTCTCTTACTTAATTGACTTGATTTCAGTGTCCCTGTGCACGTTTCTGGTGTGTTAAGCTAGAGCTGACATTTGCCCAGAAAGCTGCAGGAGCAATTAAGTTTTCTCGCCATCCTTTGTAAATCCAATCAAAACAAAAGTCCTGCTTGCTGAAGCTGTCTGCGCCAATGAGTGTTCCATTCAAACATACCCATAGTCTTGTTGTCTAATGTTTGCCATGTAGGAAAAAAGGGAGTTGAGATGGCCTGGCCAATAGGTTGTGTCACCTACTACTACCTTGGTTTGAGTTTTTTTTACGGGGTTAAATACCTGGGATCCTGTGTGCATTCCACGCTGTCACAGTTCTATCGATTCCAATTGTGGCAACCTGGCAAGTGAGGTTGGACACACAGAATCGTGTTGTGCTATCCTCCATGTTGATCATCTCCTGATTAAGAAGATGTACCAGGGCCTCTTTCAGGGGATAGTTGACCCTGTTGTTGATCTCTGGCCATATCCGTTCCACCTTGAGGTTCTGGGGATAATAAAATGGCGTTAGATTAGACGGTATAATTCTAAACTATAAAAAGGTTATTGTATATTTCACATGATGAATATATTCCCTATCCTATATTCCTACATGACCCAGTGAGCTCGAGATTAAATGTATTTGTTCAACCAAATTAATCACAATTACAATACAAAATAGATTATAAAAACATATTAGCCCCTTTTTAATTACTGTACATGTTGACAGTTTAATAATACTATGTTTAACACATCAATCAAAAGTTGTAAAATAATTTAATAAATATTTAATATTAAGATAGGAGGCAGTAGATACAAATTGGAAATTGTGCACATTTGGAACAATGTTGTCATTAATATCCAAACCCTTTTGGAAGTGGTCTGCATGTAGGGTTGCCTGTTGAGGTTGTGCCTGTGCCGAGAGAGCAACTCCTGCATGTACAGGCACATGTAAAATTCCTTCCCATGGTCAACCCTCACTGTATCCCATATGCCATGGGTGAGAACTGCCTGTCTGAAAGGGAATTAGTTTAACATTTGAAAACAGTGATGGTGGAATTTAAACTCATTATTTTAATTAAATTGTGTGCCAGATGTTATGAAATGTTCATGGAATAAGTACATAGGCCTACCTGTAAACTTCCTGATAAATTGTCAAGTTATTTTTCACTGGCATGGTTGTATGGGCAATTATTTTACTGCTGAAGCCATCCACTGCCAGAACATGTGTCACCCCAAACATGACCAGCTTTTCGTTTTGGTCAAAGTGTATTTTATGTATTCAGCATGATAGGGGATTGGGTTTAGATTGCGTGCACCCTAAATAGATAAGAAAAGCCATATTAATGCTCATTCATAAATGAGGACTGAGGACAGAAGTATGGGTACATTCTTTTCAGAGCACAGAGGGTGTGAACGACCATCTGAGTGATAACTCAGATAACTTGTGGTGTGACACACCTAAGACTTTTGAAACCCAGTTCAGTCTTACAAGTCAAATTAAGGTTTTTCCTACAGTCATGGCAACATATAATACTGCCATAGAATCACAGGAAATTAAAAGGTTATCAAGGTAGACATATGAAGCCTACTGTAGTTCAATACTGTAGCAAACTGCCTATACATCACTATAGCCTACTGGAGGAAAGTAAAATCACATTGTAGGCTAGTTTCAAAATATTACTACAGTTGTACTGCATTATCCTACTACAAAAGTGTTTTGTCAAACTACACATGTAGCCTACTGCAATGCATAGAACTACTGAATTATAACTGCTGGTATAGTGAGAAATGTCAACAGTAAGTTCAAGAGATAAAATGTTTGATGTGCTGCATCAAAGACAGTGTTTCTGGCGACTTTAAAAACTAAATAAGTTGGTCACATCATTGATGCCTTGCTGCCTCCTTTACTAACATTTAGGGCCAAAGTAAAAAAATAAATAAAAAAATAGAGAAAGTGTAATGTAGGCTACTCATCAAATGTGTACAGCCAGTGTAATTTGGCAGCGCACTTCACAGGCCCATGTCTCTTCAATCATGGATGACCTGGTGAATAACTTCGTAGTTTTATGACGACAAAACAGATCAATAATTGATATCGACTCAGCGCGCATTCAGAGATTAACTAAAACAATCTGTCTTTTTCTAAACTTCAGTTTATATTTGTGAAGTCTGCTTTGCACTTCAGCGCTTCAATGGTGACGGCACAGCCTGCACGCCGGGATCATGTCAAAGTAGCGCCTACATAATAACGTTCATAAATCATACATCAATAATAGCCACGGCAAAAATGTCACAAATCAATCATCTAGTGGAGCTCATGTCTCATTAAGGGAAGCCGAGCTCCCCCTTGATCCCCGCTCGCACCCTGCATAACGTCATCCTAATCCTAATTGCAGTTATTTTTGTTAGAATGCCAACATGATAGGCTACACCTGTATTTTTATGTTGCACTTCATACTTATTCTTCAAAGGCTTATTTTTTCATGTTTTTTTTTGTTTGCCATTGTCAACACACACATAGCCATTGTCAGGCATAATACCAACCTGCATTCGCATATCATGATATGGACGATCAACCTCTCTTAGAAATCTCCCCACTCGGGATTCCGCTGCATACACTCCTTGTGAGGACAGGTAACCAGTCATCAACTTGCGACCAAAAGTTGGTCCCACCTGTTGAAGTTGCATTGCATATTAAAAATGTACATTAATGATTAATTTATAAAGCCTTACATTCTAACATCAATTAGCCTATGTAGGCTATCAATAATAGGCGTAGGCCTACCTGGGTAATCGATCGGGCCACTGCCAATTCCAGGTGAGTGTCCGATACCAGTCCTCTTCTTCTGAGGTTGTGGGTATGGCAACATCGGCGAACACTCATGCTAGAGCAGTTCTGCACACCCATCTCGGCCAGATGTGCAGATATGTCTGCATATGTCATACCGTTTCGGAACAGATCAATAATATAATTAGCGAACGGCTCCAGTGATGCCATAGCCGACTCTATTTGCCACGGTTGTCAATAAATCTAAGTTTTTGCCAGTTTTTGCCGCAGCGACTCCTTCCGGAGCACGGGGGGAGGCGGGGGCTATTTTTTGAATTTGATAAAAATGCCCATTTTTTTATATTCTGTTTGTTTCGTTTCCCATTTTCTTATGTTAAGTGAGATATGGAAAATAAAAATTAGAAATGACAATCAATTCATGTTTTACTGGCATATTTTGAATAAAACAGTCCGTTTTTTATTTTTTTTAAATGAAACCAATAATTAAAAAATGAAATCAAACAGTTTTTTTCGTTTTTCGTGTTTTGATTTCCAAACGGATATGGATTGAACGGAAGGTACACGGATTGTTTTGTTACTTTGTATTAAGAGCTGAGTCCAAAGTGACAGAAAGGAAACGGAAGAACGGAGAGGTTTTAATTCCTACATTCAATTCTGACAGTAAAACAAATAAACGAGCCTCATTGGCTTTTCCGTCTGTGGGCGGACTTCTCCTGATTGGTTACAGCGTATGGGGCTATTATTGTAGCTAAACGTTTGCAAATGTGTATTTGTGTATTTGCGATTTGTATTTACGTTTGCAAATGCGTATTTGTGTATTTGCGATTTGTATTTGCGATTTGTATTTGCGATTTGTATTTGCGATTTGTGTATCTGCAAATGGTTTTGTGCATGCACACAAAGATTTGTGTGTGTGTACACGGTTCTGTGTATAGACACATCTGTAAATTATATTAATTGTGGTTCTAAAAGCTCAAATAGACTAAGTCTTTTTACAAATCTCTTTTTACAAAGCCATGGAAGAACTGTAGCAAAAGTCACGTGGTGTAGCAAAAGTCACGTGTGAAAAGACAGACACGTTGATTGGTCAATGTGTTACAGTGGCAGGACTCTTATTTTGAAAATCCCTAAACCGGATATAAACAGAGCTTTGGCTATGAACCCATGTGGGCTATGCATGGAGGTGTCGTAGAGACAGAAGGCGAAGAGTGCTAACGGAGACTGCAGTTGACAAAGCACTTCAACTTCAAGTAGTTTAAAAGTAAGTATTGATTAACAATTTTCCTTTTTTTTCTTTTCAAGAATCATTCGTTCCTATGTAAATCTCAGTGATATCGGATACGTTTGCAAAAAGGAATCCCCTTGTGAATGCGTGCCGTGGAAGGACCATATTAGCTTGATGTGAAACATATCGTCACAATAATTATTTTAATACGCGAGTGAGAGTTTCAACACCGGCAATCGCTTCATCTTCGTCAGTTTTGTCCATCCAGTTGTAAGCCTTGGGTAGCTTCTCTTTTAAATATGTGAACAACAAGACCGCACAACGAGCTCCGACACCAACACACACACACACACACACAATTACTTTTATTGTTCGCAACCACAGATTCTTGGAAGAAGGCAAGGTTTGTAGATGACAGGTTGTTATTCGCAGCCCCAAGGTACATTATCTGTATCTGTATCCGATATCACTGAGATTTACATAGGAACGAATGATTCTTGAAAAAAAAAAAAAAGGAAAATTGTTAATCAATACTTACTTTTAAACTACTTGAAGTTGAAGTGCTTTGTCAACTGCAGTGTCCGTTAGCACTCTTCGCCTTCTGTCTCCACGACACCTCCATGCATAGCCCACATGGGTTCATAGCAGAGATGGAAATTAACTTTTTTGCCTACCAGCCACTGTGGCAGGTAGATTTAAAAATCTACCAGCCACTCGTCTTTTTTACCAGCCACTTTTTACACGCAATATCGTTTTTAATATATGCGTTAATGTTAAACAATACAATAGTAAGACTAGCTAATGAAAGTGTTTTTCATACAAATGTTTTCCATCAGAAGTCATTTCTACTGTTAGTAGGTGCTACCAAGGAACTGAGTTGCAAATGGTACTCTTACTATATATGATACACAATACACGTCATCTTTATTTCAAAACATTTTATAATTGAACTCCATATATACTCTGGGTTCAATGCAACTTTTTTCCCAACTGGCCAGCTTGGCCAATAGATCCGAGTTTTACTGGCCCCTTGTATATTTTCACTGGCCCTGCAGACACCTTTTTTTCATCATTTAGTCAATAATTATAATACAGTATTGACGTTAGCTTCAGATTTATTTTTTTATTTTTAGTTAATGATGTGAAATGTTGATATTGTGCATACACATAATATAAAACCAGGCAAACATATACATGTGAAGCCTACAACTGAAAGTATGTGGAAGGAGTGGCCAGAAGTGCAGTACTTTAATGATTTATTTTATTCTTGAATTTCGGCAGTTTAATGAATAGTTCACCTGCAGAATTCATGGTCAAGCATAGGGAAAAATAAGAGATGAAGGTCTGATCAGTCTTTGTGGTGTGGTATGCAGTGTTTATCACTTTCTCTATGCATTAGGGATGTGAAGGTGTCGACCCAATGACCGGTTTTCCACTTGCCCTCAAGTCGAATTTAAAAATAGAAATCTGAAAATCTGTTATGCCGTTTTATTAATGGGAGATGTCACCGTGCGATCAGCTACACATAAGAGTCCGGTGTGGGACCATGTTTTCACTGTTGACAAAAAACAGTGCAGTGCAAAAGATGCAGCATAATGTTAAACGCTAGTCTGAGGCTATGGTGTTAAATCATCTAGAAACACACGATGCCTTCGTCCGAGCAAAGCAGCGTTTCAACATCAGATCTCACCAGTGAGCGAGCGAGCCGCCGCGCGGGGAAGAACTCTGTGGTTTGAGGCTCAAATAATAACCGAGGATATTCTCCCCGTTAGCGATATCGATGGGAGAGGCTTCCTTGTTTGTATGCGATCCGTTTGAATGTCTCGAGCCTGAATACACTGTAGCCTACAGTGAGCCGAGTCCCTCCGTTAGTTTCTGTTTCAGCCGACACAATTACAATCACCTCCTAAGCACGGACAGCGTTAAATAAAGCATCTAATTTGTATTACCATTAGGGCTTGGATGTAAATACTGTAACATAACGGCGGCAGCTCTGCTGCTTAAAGGAAAAGCGCAATTTTCACTTTATTTTCAGCACCTCAACCTCTGCTGTGGGAAGAAATAAAGGGGGCAAAGTAAGTCGATTGATTTGTCGACTTATGCCTCCACACGTCTCGCAGATAGTATTTCCTCGCGGAGCGGATCGCACCGTAGTTCAGTTCGACTAGAAAGGCAAAAAGAAACTGTGGGACTGTGCAGCACACTGGCATCATTGTATGTATTAAATATGCAAATTCGATCGGACCTGACTGTAAGGTATTACCCGACACAGTGGCGGGTGAAGTGACACAATTTACACGCCAGCACGCAAATCTACCCGCATTTGGCGTGTGGCGGGTGTTAATTTCCATCCCTGGTTCATAGCCAAAGCTCTGTTTACATCCGATTTAGGGATTTTCAAAATAAGAGTCCTGCCACTGTAACACATTGACCAATCAACGTGTCTGTCTTTTCACACGTGACTTTTGCTACACCACGTGACTTTTGCTACAGTTCTTCCATGGCTTTGTAAAAAGAGATTTGTAAAAAGACTTAGTCTATTTGAGCTTTTAGAACCACAATTAATACAAGTTACAGATGTGTCTACACACAGAACCATGTACACACACACAAATCTTTGTGTGCATGCACAAAACCATTTGCAGATACACAAATCGCAAATACAAATCGCAAATCGCAAATACAAATCGCAAATCCAATTGCAGACACAAATCTGTGCCCACACGCACAAAACCATTTGCAGATACACAAATCGCAAATACAAATTGCAAATCGCAAATACAAATCGCAAATACACAAATACGCATTTGCAAACGCAAATACAAATCGCAAATACAAATCGCAAATACACAAATACACATTTGCAAACGTTTAGCTACAATAATAGCCCCATAACAGCGCTTTGTCAGTTGTGCCACTGAGACTACTTCTGTATTTCCAGCGTAAAAGTAACCTTTATAAAAGGATCGAAAACTGATACATTTATCTTCAGATTGTGATCAATGCTTGCAATAAGAAAGTAGGGAACTCAGAAAGCAGCACATAATAAGCCTAGATAGGCTATAATCAACCTCTAAATAAAATGCGTGGTTGGACATATAATAAAAGGTCGGAACATTGTTCATTTTTTCATGTGAATATGATTTTTTCCTGATTTTTTATTTTATTTTTTTTAAGGTCTTGCTTCAATAGTGTCCAGAGCATCAGGAGTGAACACCTCGCCAAAGCCGCAATATACGCCGTGACTATAATCTGCTGGATAGATGTTAGACCTACTCTGAGTTTGTTTTCACTTTAAACTGCAGAAAGAGACACTGTCTGTCACAACGCGTCCCTGTACAGTTTAAAGCAAAATCACTCCATAGAAATCTCCATCGGGATGTTTTTATCATTTCCTGATGATTTTACGTTTGATCGATCATTTATCTGATCAGTAGCCTTGTTCTCAGCCCTCTTGTCGTTCATATGGCGGCCACCTTACACATCGTGAACATGCTCTACATTCAGATTAATAAACCTAGTTGTATAGACATATATCATTCTTTGTTTTATTAACAGGAGTGTTTTAGGATCAAGCATTTGTTTCTTCTGTTTCTATGGTGAATCATGTTATCAGCGATCCATTGACTATGGCTTTTACGCATGCGCTCAACCCAGAGTGAACACGCTCAGAGTTGATTGACCCAACGCTGATATAGCCTAATAGCATATTTCTCGCTAACAATATTATGAAAACAGACCTGTGGTCTTTCCATTGCTAGGTAAAATTCATAATTTCCCATGGAAAAAAAGCCATTGGGGCGGCAGGTGTGTGTATGTCACCGGGCGTGAAACGCTGTGTTCTCAGACGGGGCTTTGAGTGTAGGCTCCGACGCAAAGAGAGTGTCTCTCTCTCTCTCTCGGCTGCGCGCTGCATTATAATGTGTGTGATTGCGTGTTGGTAGGGGTCCATGGCTGGTTTGTGTCCAGGGCCCGTGGACATGTTAATCCCTCTTTGCCTGTGCGGTGGCACACTTGGCACATGCCTTGCCAAGGTACTGGCTATAGAGGTAGGCTATATTATTGCACGTCGAAAAGTGACTCAAAGGGACAATGACCATGCGTCAATGAGGACGAGTTGGGGAGAAATGTTGAGTGGTTGGGAGTGAGAACGTGTTCTTAAATAAAAAAAAAATATGTGGCCTATTATTGTATTCGAACATGTAGGCTATACATTTTACAGATTGTGCTCAATAGGGCATAGGCTATGGGTCAGTGTATGCTATGATCCTATTATAAAGGCTACTTTTACGCTGGAAATACAGAAGCAGGAAGCTCTCAGTGGCACAGCCAATGAGGCTCGTTTATTTGTTTTCATATAATTGGGACTAAGCTCTTAATACAAAGTAACAAAACCCTCCGTTCACCCATTTCCTTGTTCTGTCATATTCATTTTTCGTTTTGTACCAATAAACAAGAAAGGAAAATTCGGATGGAATTTTCGTTTCTGCATTCCAGCTGGAAAACGGTAAAACGAAATTACGAGCGGTATATTCCTTTCTGTCACTTTGGACTCAGCCCTTAAAACAAAATAACACTTTATACACAGACCCTTGATGCAGAAGTTTAAGCCTAGATATACAGTTTGCAGAGGTTGATTGTGTTTTAATTTTCACTCTGATATGTTTGGATGAGATTGATCAATACGCGTTTGAGAAGATATACACTTTATCCATCAAGAATAAATCACATTGGCACAATCATTGCATGAGAAGAGGTCAAAAATAATTGATTCCATCTTTTTGGGCGACCGTGTAGCCTATTATAATTGCTGGTGTCTCCAGTTATTTCCCCTGAATATGTGTGTGTTCTGGACGGTCGGACAAAACATTGGAAGATGTAACTAGGGACTCTTGGTTCTCTGCATTAGCATTATTCTATGTTTTTGACACTTTAGGACATCAAAATAAATTCATTAAAGAATATTCATTTAATACAGTAGGCTATATTAGCATGATGATGTTAACATTTAGCAGCACTCATGCTAAGTCTAAGTACAGAGCCACTTTAGCCGCCCCACATTATAAGGAAACAAAAGACCAAAGGAGGGATTTTCATTTCTGTGACTTGAGATGTGTAACTGAAATGCATATGTATGTTTTATTAACTAAGTTTAATGTTACATATGAATGTCAGCCTTTGCATGTGCATTGATTGTGTGTGCAGAATGCCGTCTCTGTCTGAGCAGCTGCAGGCTGTGCGGAGCCGGGCGGAGGTGTGTCTCTACTCTGGTGGCCGGGTGGTGGAGGTGCGGGCTGGGGTCATGGCTATGGCCAATGTGTCCCTACCACCCTGCTCCAAGTACCAACACATCACTGCAGAGACCATGGTCATAGAAAACAGCTTCGGGAGCAATAGGAAAGAGGTGAGAAAGAACATCTTGAAACATCTCATCTTGTCTTAAATCTGCCAAACTCTACCTGCAGCTGTTTTACATAGGCTGTACTGTAGTAGGCTATATTGAAAGTATCTGTGTCCTACTTTCAGCCATGTCATTTCCATTGCCTCCATTCTACATAACTGTCTAAACAATTTGACTTCAGCTCATTTCATGCAGGAGGCTAGGAAAGGTAACACCACTCAATTAAAGTGTGCCTTCAATGATAATACGTTATACTCATTAACTTATATGTACTATGGAGTCCACTGATGAGTTTGTATGATTTCTGATTAGCGTGCAGTGAAAAAGGCATGGTTAATTGTAATCAGTATGTTTGTGTAACTGTCACTGGACTATTTCTATAGTGTCTAAAACAATAACAAGATTATTAATTTAAACAAATTGTAAATTTCTATTTCAGTTTGAAGTTGAACCTTAAAAGACTGAAAGATGTATCTCCACTCACTGTGTGCCTCTTGTCCAGACCCTGGCCTCTCTACAGCGCCTGTCCACAGCCCTCAACATCCTGGAGAAGTATGGCTGTAACCTGACCAATCCCAACAGGCCAAAGTACTGGAGGACAGTCAAACACAACAACCCAGTGTTCAGGGCCACTGTCGATGCTATTCAGGTAATTCAAACATAGTATGGATAGACTTTTGCAAGTGCTCTGTTCAAATTTGCTTCTCAAAATCACTTCAAACCATGGGAAGTAACACAGAAATCTAACGACTGAGTTAAGCATTAGGTTACCAGCTTTTATGACATATTGATGGCATGGTTTGCAGTCTACAAATGGCCTATATACTGTATAAGCCTTTGATTACTAATTCTCCTGTCCTGGGACCTGTTGGAGGAAGCAGGGTTTACAAACTCTGGGTTTAATCCTGCGCTCTGAGTTGCTCAACTCAGAGCTGAGCAACTCTGGGTTATCGGTTTCAGAACAGTGGATCAGCGTTGGGTCAATCAACTCTGAGCGTGTTCACTCTAGGTTGATCGCGTACGTAAAAGCCATCATCAATGGATCGCTGATAACATGATTCACCATGGAAACAGAAGAAACAAATGTGTGATCCTCAGTTTAAATAATTATATTATTTCTATATTTATATTAGGCTATTTAACGAGGCTCGTCTGTGACTTTGGGATGACACAATTGAACGATCGCGTGCAGCCGCAGAATTACATTTCAACCTGACAGAAATCTGTTCAGTGGCACAGACGTTAAAAAACATACAATACAAATAGGTTTACTAATCTGAATGTAGAGCATGTTCACGATGTGTAAGGTGGCCGCCTATATGAACGGACCGAAGGCTGAGAACAAGGCTACTGATCAGATGAATGATCGGTCAAACGTAAAATCATCAGGAAATAATAAAAACATCCCGATGGAGATTTCTATGGAGTGATTTTGCTTCAAACTGTACAGGGACGCGTGGGACAGTGACACTCTTTCTTCAGTCGGAGCTGCAGCGTAAAGTGAAAACAAACTCAGGGTAGGTCTAACCACCTCCCGAGCAGGTTAGAGCCACGGCGTATGTTGCCGCAGTAACTGACTGTCGGTTGCGCTGAACCTGCTACCTGAAACTGAAAACCCAGAGTTTCCACTAACTCAGAGCGAACAAACTCTGGGTTGCCTCAAAACCAGCTACCTGAAACAGGGCTCTGGGGCCTTTTTCAGGAAGCAGGGTTGTTAAACTCTGAGTTCAACTCTGCACTCTGAGTTTGCCAACTCTGAGATGAGCAACTCTGGGTTATCGGTTTCAGAACAGTGGATCAGCGTTGGGTCAATCAACTCTGAGCGTGTTCACTCTAGGTTGATCGCGTGCGTAAAAGCCATCATCAATGGATCGCTGATAACATGATTCACCATGGAAACAGAAGAAACAAATGCTTGATCCTCCCACTTCTCCACTCCTCCCACTAGAGTGAGAAACATTAATGAGTGAACAATAGGCTTAGTTAGGGAGAAGAATTAACAGGGACATTATGTCATTCTCTGATCTAATCACCTCGGAGAATCATTACGCTTCCATATGAGAAGCAATTGCCTATTTTAAAAAGTGACGCATATCAGCAGCATTAAGCTGGCGCCGCACAGCATTGCTGACAGTGTTTTATATCTGCTGTATAATGTGTAGGCAAGCTATAATACTGTGCAGTAAACAGACTGCCGCTTCTTTTAAATGAGGAGTGAAGGACTTTAACATCAGACAAATTAGATGACAGTTTTCATTGTAGAGCCTGTAATAAATCCATGTTCCTCAAGGGACCACAGTTTAAATTATTATATAATTTCTATATTCATATTAAGCTGCGAACACACCGCACTGGCCCCCTGCGGCGGTTGGCCGCGTGAACGCAAATTGCTCACCGCTTGATCATATTGGGCCATATATTCCTGACGCCGACGCCGTTTCTGAGATCAGACCCGTCACACTTACGGTGCAACAACAACAACAACATGGTCCAGCTGTGCCAAAACATACAGATGTAGGTACACTGTGTAACCAGCAGCAGTCATGGCACAAATAGCATTAAAACAGCATGAAGATTCAAGATTCAAGATTCAAGATGGTTTATTTTGTCATTGTACCAAAACAACGATAATCTGTTTACAGTTATACCCCACTAACAGACATTGAGTGACAAGACGCATCCCGATCGCAAATACACATTAACAGCAATTCAGCAACATACTAAATACATTAACACCAGCAGTGTGTGCTCAGCTGCAAAAATAAAGGCAGACATCAGCCTACCAGAAAGTGAAAGTGTGCCGGGTCTGGCGGAGGACAACACCGGTGCTTCGCTGTACTATATTGGAATTCCACACGGACACTGCCGTCAAGTTTGGGTTCATATTATCCTCAGGGACAGAACACAGCTGGGTGAGTTTCACTATGCTAACCGGCGCTACCTTGGCTAAAGTACAACCAACAGTTAAACAGATGCAAAATACACATATTTGCAGAATGTATTGGAAGCCCAATGTCCTCACTCCACACGCCCACCTCGTCTTGCAGACCACCGGGCAATCTCAACACTGATTGGCTATCGCGGTGCGGCGACGCCAAAAAGATAAATATTTTTATCTTCTGTGTTCGCCGCATATGTTGGCCGCGCCGCAAATGGCAGTGTCGTCGATTCACGCGCTTCGATGAGGCGCGGCCACGCGCCACGGAAACGCCCGCCGCTGGACGCCGATTCTTGGGTGGACGCGCGGCCACGCGCTAGTACATTGACTTTGTATGTAATCTCGCCGCGCGGCCAGTGCGGTGTGTTCGCAGCTTTAGGCTATTTAACAAGGCTTGTCTGTGACTTTGTCATCACACAAGTGAACAGTAACAATCGCGTGCAGCCTGACAGAAATCAGATCAGCTGCACAGATAGAAAACTCCTGTTAATAAAAAAAATACTGATATGCAACACAAATAGGTTTATTAATCTGAATGTAGAACATGTTCATGTAGAACATGTTCACGATGTGTAAGGTGGTCGCATATGAAAGACACGAGGGCTGAGAACAAGGCTACTGATCAGATAAATGATCGGTCAAACGTAAAATCATCAGGAAATGATAAAAACATCCCGATGGAGATTTCTATGGAGTGATTTTGCTTCAAACTGTTCAGGGACGCGTGTGACAGTGACACTCTTTCTTCAGTCGGAGCTGCAGCGTAAAGTGAAAACCAACTCAGGGTAGGTCTAACCACCTCCCGAGCAGGTTAGACCCACGGCGTATGTTGCCGCAGTAACTGACTCTTGGTTGCGCTGAACCTGCTTCCTGAAATGGAAAACCCAGAGTTTCCACTAACTCAGAGCGAACAAACTCTGGGTTGCCTCAAAACCAGCTACCTGAAACAGGGCCCAGGTCCTTTTGAACCTGTTTTCAACATGTCCCATCCTTGTCACAAACTTGTCCCGGGCCAACGGAAAGATAAATGTTGAGTTCTCTGATCCCAGGGAGGACGAGCAGTGCTCTGTCTCTATGGTTACTCCAATCAGCAGCCAGATGGGCTCAGCTTCCCTGATGATGTCACAGATCCTGATGTGGGACGCGTTGCTGCGGTTACATTGGAAGTGATGAGCCTGAGGATGGAACTAGAAATGCTTATTAAGGTGTGTATATTCTCTGTCTGCTTATTAGTTACTTACACTGAATAGTAGGCCTGAGTAAGTAAGTAAGGCTTTAAATAGAACACTTATATACAGTTACAAATAGGGATGGGAATCGAGAACCGGTTCTTGTTCAGACCCGGTTCCGAGTCAACCAATTCCTTGGAATCGTTAACATGCCTGCTTAAAGAGGACCTATTATACTACTTTTCTGGTCTTAATTTCTTGTTTTACACTGCTATAGAGCAACCTGACACGAATCACATCACAAAAAACTATGTAGATTTTCGGGAAGCTCTTTCTCTTATTTTGGCGATCCAGCACGTCCTGTCAACACTTGAGTGTGTGTGCTTCGGCAATCTCCGCTCCCTCCGCCTGTGCATCGGCCATCTCCGCTACCCTCCCCCCCTCCTGCAAACCCCACTCCGTTGTGATTGGTTACCTTCCTTCCGGAACACTTTCAGTGGCGGGAAGCGCGAGCATGGACCTATAAGGGCGCGAGGCAGACGCGAGGCAGACGCGAACAGGGAAGTGACAGCATTACCATACATGGAAACATCCGCGTGGTGAAGTCACAAAGTTTTATGCGACGTCACGAATTATGAAAGGGTAGACCGCTTTGAACACGTGACTTCTCGACTGGCTAGAATAGTGTTTAGTGCTCGGCACAGACACCCCAGACGGTCAGCAGGGAATACGTCGAAATGCATGTAAGTCATTATTTGATAATTTAGTATAGTTAAGCATGACTATGAATCATCATAACAACGTTTATAGGTCATAAAAGTCAAAAAGCATCATAGGTCCTCTTTAACGATGCCGCTTATCGGTTCCGCTCGTAGCAAATGCGTCATGACCTCAGACACGTGCTGCTTTGTTTTGGTTCAGAACGCAGCAAACATGACGTCGAGGCAGAAGCGCTCTAAAGTGTGGTTGTATTACACATGAAAAGGCAACAATACGGTAAAGTTTCCATTTCATCAAATGACTCGTGCACAAGCAAGCGCGCAGACTGCGATCCTGGCGGTTGAACGTTTAAACGTCCGCTGCCTTACTCGGCACCAGAATTGCCCATCACTTGGATTTGAACATACAATGTAGGCTATATGAATTAATGTGTGTGTAAGCCTAGGTGTGGGCAAGTGAAAGAGGGAGATACATAAAAAGGCAAGAGCATACAAACAGGAAAAAAGGATTTCTTATTCGCTTCCAAAGGCCCGCTGTTTACTCTCGTTCATCAGCTGTTACATGCTGCCTTGAAGCACGGCAGTGGGGACGAACGCAAAACAACACACAGCGGGACTCGGCGGTCCGGTGGTAAGGAAACTTTAACAATACGCTTTATAAAGACAGTAAGACACACTTAAAATAACGCTCTCTGCCCGATACAAAAAGCTCTGCCTTGGATTACTTGAGCGATCGATGTGTATAAAACCATCCGCTACGTGTCTGATGAAGGGATATTATATTAGCCTAATAAACAGCGCGGTGAACATAACAGCGTACATTGTAAAGCTGAGATGGAGCGGTGACTCCTTGTCGTTGGCGTGGTGAAGAATAAGCAAAGTGATACATTCTCTTAAAGCCTTTATGGCGTATTTATTCTCTTCTTGAATAGCCTACATGACTGTCTACTGTGCAGTCGTGACAGTTTGACCTGAGGCGTTAACATAGTGACATCATCACGTTGGCCTTTCAGAGTAAGGGCGCAATCATATAATAACACTTAACATACATTAAAGATCTCGTATCCTTCCTGAGAGGGCAAACATGATCATTGTTCTGCATAAAAAGAGTTGGTATTATCTTTTCAAAAGACTTATTTGTGTTTTTTCTGTCAGTTGAATTTTGTTTTAAGTGCCAATGAGCACTGTTAATATTCCAAAAGGCACAAGCTCTTCCTTGACTGTTTTAAGTATGTGTTTTTAGTTTGTAGGGCACATAAGGGCATTTGGGCTTAAAAACCAAAAAAAAAATTGTCTGGACCAATTAATGTGAAAATTGACAATTTCCTAATCCTAAAGTAGCTTGATAGTCTTTCAATGCATACACTAGACACTTCTGATCAGATATTAAAGAGAGTTAATACAAACAAACTAATTTGTACATATTCTCTCACCCAATGAGAATCGATAAGAGAATCGATAAGGAATCGTATCGATAAGTGGAACCGGAATCGGAATCGCTAAATTCTTATCAATTCCCATCCCTAGTTACAAAGTACTTTTAAAGGTGTGTTTAAAACTGGAGTCAGTGATTCCGCTTGTTGTTCAAGTCATTTTCTGTCAAAATGAGTGAATATCTCTTCACCATCCGCTACCTGTCCATACTGTGTGTGTGCTATAAAGAAATTCAGTTTAAATACATAGCCTACTAGTCTCTGTGAACGAGCATGTTGTTAGCTATGATGGGCCCCTTTGTTTACATGCCCTTTGTTTACATGCCAGTCTACAGAGGGGAAATATACACTGATTTTGACAAAAATATTTTTTCAACAAACGTTCTCCAAAATGGCTGACTCCACCCTTTAATTCAGAGGCACGGGTCTCATAAACATATATGTTTATGCATTGTGCATTGGACTTTTTGCTTGACATGAAATAAAAGGCCCTTAATGTCATGATGACTTGTGATTTGGCTTGTTTCTAGGAGGCTCATCCCAACCCTGAGTTCTATGAGAGAATCATTCCCACACTGAGACACAAGGTACACTCCATCAACCCTTATTATGTTATTAATTCAGTTCCATGTATAATTGAAAGACTGAAATGATGGGGTAAATTAATATTGAATCACGTGCACACGACCTCTGCTGCGCTGAAAGCAGGAATGTTTTCAGGGCACATTACACTCCCCATTGTGTCCTGGGATGTGTTGAGATAACGTTCTTACATTTCATGTCTAATGAAATGAAGCAGGTTGTTAAAAGACTTACATGTCATGTCATTTAGCAGACGCTTTTATCCAAAGCAACTTACAACTGGAGCACACATTCATACACCAATAGCAGCAGCAGCTACCACGCAGGGTGCAAGCTAACTATCGGGAGACATTTAGGGTTCAGTGTCTCTTTGCCAAGGGACACTTGGACATGTGGCGGGGAGACGGGGGATCCAAGCACCGACCCTGCAGTTGTGGGTCGACCACCCTACCCACTGAGCTACATACTACATACTACACAAAGAAAACAGAGGACTGGACTTGAGTCTTTGACAGGGAGTATCTGTGCGTCAAATTCCTTTCCAGCATCACGGGGCAGACCCAATAGTTTATTTAAACACACTACATCCCTGTGATTTGAATTTTGAATTATATCTGAGACTAGTCTTTTTATTATTCTCCTTTTGTTATCCTGGTACTGTTGGATGGTAAGGAGAGCTTTTTTCCGATGAAGCCATCTTACCTGGTCAAATGTTGCTATTAGTGTGCGTTTATGACCTGACAATTCTGTTACATGTTCTTTAGTTCTTTTATCCACTTTTCTTTGATCTTAGGATGTGGGTCTCAACACTGATGCTGTGGTCTACCAATCCGCCTCCATTCCATGCCATTCAGAAGCTCAGAGCAAGTCTGTAGGCTTCCCCATCCACCACCACTCCTCCAGCCATGGCCGCTCCCTGTCCTCTACCCAGCAAGGGGGACGGTCCATTCAGCTCTTTCCTGTCTCTTCAAACAAACACCCAGGTGAGCAGAGAAACAGCTATTTCACAGCATTGACTACTTGGTTTAATCGTATTTGTTGACATGCTATAACTATAAAGGTGAGACACTGACATTTTGAGATTTTTGTGTATTTTGCTTCTATAACATACTATGATACTACTTATAAATCTAGTATAAATCATTCCCTTTCCTCTCCTCTGATTGGTCCATTCCCTCTCCTCTCCTGTCCTCTGATTGGTTCATTCCCTTTCCTCTCCTGTCCTCTGATTGGTTCATTCCCTTTCCTCTCCTGTCCTCTGATTAGTCCTTGAATTTAAATTATTAATACTCAAATTCTATTTGCTCTACCTTATTTGAATTGATCACCTTGAATTTGAATTATTGATACTTGAATTTAAATTTGATGTCTTTCCATATAAATCACGATGACGTGTGCCATAAGCATCTCCTGTGATGAACCTTAAAGCAGAGTGAAAAACAGAGTCCAGGAGTTTAAGACATGAATGTGATGCATGCAGGTAAACCACATCACCGTAATCAATGTTTTGAAATCTGCCTCAATAATCATTTTCCTACTAAATAAAGGGAAGGTGGTTTTGTTCCTATAAAAATAGACAATTTTTTGTCGCAGACAATATACAAGATTTTTTATATGAAAATGAAAAGTGAGTGTATCATCTATCCAGATGCAGAGATATTTATATTCAGTGACTCTTTAAAATAAAAATACTTTTTTTGTAAAAATATTGAAATCATTCAAATGTGTAGTTCTTGCTCTGGAGAAACACATATATTTTGTATTGTCTGTATTAAGAACAAGCCTGAGGTCCACTGGACAGTCCTGCATGGTGTTAAAAGTGGTTTTGTATAGATTGGTGCACCGCATCAGAAATTATCAGGATAACATTCTTCAATTTGCCAGGGAACATATAGACTGGACTCTGGAGCATTGGAAAAAGGTTGTGTGGTCTGATGAGACCAGATTGACCCTGTTCCAGAGTGATGGGTGCATCAGGGTAAGAAGAGAGGATGAAGTGATGCTCCCATCATGCCTAGTGCCTACTGTACAAGCCTGTGTGGCAGTGTACAGTAGGATCTGGGGTTGCTTCAGTTGGTCAGGTCTAGGTTCTAAGCAGCATTATGTGTCAAACAAAGCTTATAAAAATTACAGCGAATATGTGCCGTAATCAAAGCTAAAGATGATCCAACAAGATATTTGAGTGTGTGACTTTGTTGTTACGGGGCAGTGTTTATATACGGCTCACCAAAAAATGAAGAGACCAGTCTGGATTGTTCTTAAATCTTCATCTCTACATTACTTAATGGAAATGCTCTTAATGATAATATTTTGGGGGGAATTTGGTAGAAATGTTGTCAGTAGTTTATAGAATAAAACCAAAATGTTCATTCTACTCAAACATATGCCTATAAAGAGTAAAATGAGAGACACGGAATATTTGGAGTGGTCTCTTAATTATTTCCAGAGCTGTATATATATATAAATTAGTGCTGTCAGTTTAACGCGTTATTAACGGCGTTAACGCAAACCCATTTTAACGGCGTCAATTTTTTTATCGCGCGATTAACGCTCGTCGTGGTCTAGGAAACGTTGTGGTTTTTTCACAAGCTGTTGAATCAACTAGTAATGCTAGAACTGAAACACCACAAACTATACATATGGCTCACATTTAAGGTAATGTCAATTCAAACGGGACATGTCCTACAGCGTAATTTCACATTAAAATCATTTAACAGGCACTTCCTAGCTCAGCTGCGCGACCTTCACTAGTCTTCCGTTTGTGACTCTGAGACCCATGCTCTGAGTCTACGCGGAAAAGAACAGAAAAGAAAGCTTGTCATTTGCAGAAGTCTTACTTATAACCCTGCGCTTACACCAAAACTTCCATGAATGTTAGTGGCAGCCGCCAGTCATTCATTTTCACTTTAATTTTCGCTACGAAGGGAAACTGAAGCCTCGGCTGCAGCAGCACCATGGCAACCACCTGCACGCAGGCATAATGTGTCCACTCCACACACAGTCTGCACCAAGCCGTGGATGAAAGACTCCCAAAACATTTAGGCCTACAACAACCACTTTAATTTAGCCTTAATACTCATTTGTTTTATATACCCTATGTTGTTTTATGGTTTGGTTTTTAAATAAAAAAAAAAAGTTCCAATATGCTTGTGAATGCTGTTCTAGGGGTGGGGTGCAGGGGGAGGGGGGGAGGGGGGAGGGTCTATATTGTTATTTGCACTGAATTGCAAATTATGATATTTTAGAAAAAATACACTGAATTACTATGGTGTAGACATCATTGTAATTCAGTGTATTTCTTAAATATCATAATTAGAATGGGTGTGATAAGAGCATTAAAATGAGAAAAAATAATGGGACAAAAAGAAGTCAAGGGACATTCAGGCTAGAATAAATAAAAATGCGATTAATTGCTATTAATCGTGAGTTAACTATGACATTAATGCGATTAAATATTTGAATCGTTTGACAGCACTAATATGATTACTTTGATATAACATCTTGAGAAAGTAAGTTTATTAAAGGTGACTTCATTGGCCATTCAATCGTCTTAGGAAAAAACAATGGTTATCCATCCCTTCAATCGCTCATTCATGATCCTATCGCCAATCGGAAAAAAAGCCTAGTCCGTTCCCACTCCACTCCTCTCATTGGTCTGTTTCCCTCTCCTATTCTCTGATTGGTCCGTTCTGTTTCCTCTCTTCTCTTTGGTCCGTTCCGTTTCCTCTCTTCTGATTGGTGCGTTCCTTCTCCTATACCCTCATTGGTCTGTTTACTCTTGTGTTCTCTGATGGGTCCTTTCCCCTTTCCTGTCCTCTGAATGGTCCGTTACAATCTCCTCTGATTGGCCCGTTCCCACTCCTCTCCACTCCTGTCCTCTGATTGCTCAGTTCCCTCCCCTCTCCTATCCTCCGATTGTTTAGCATTGGAACGTTTCATGTCTTTATTCTGAAGTAATCATAATTATATACTCATCTCACCACTTTGTTTCAGAGAACTGCGCAATCTGTCAAATCTTCCGTATCTCTGCCCACTGCCTGAGCTGTCTGCAGGGGCTGTGTTCAGAATGTGACAGACTGTACCACTCCCACCCAGAGAGGGCCAGCCACAGGCGGACAGCTGTCACTGCACCCTCATCATCTTCATCATCCCAACACAGGAACAGTCACAGGTCAGGATCCTTTTTACACATGGTATGAAAAGGAAACTACAAGTCTGTCAATTTCAAGTAACATTTAATTCCAGACTTCATTGAATTTTCAAACATTACCTTGTGAGGTTAAAGGTCTCAGCACAGTTTGCATCTGCACATTAGCCCTGCATTCCAAATCACATACTTTTTCTAAATTACAGAAGAGTTTAAGGGCCACAGGAGAGAGAAAAAAATCAGATAAGGAAGATTTTTTTCATTATGTCGAGAAATGTCAAGAATAAAGATGAATACTCCAAAATGCTATTGGAGTTAGTGGGGCATTTAGGTATTTTCAGCATACTACAATTGACCTGCATGTATTGGGACATCCTAAATCCTTTTCTGGCATCTATCTATAAAGCAAGAAACGTCTGTATGTCAGTGTGTCTGTCTGTGCTCGCATACCTCTCGGACTGTTAGTCAGATCGGCTTTAGTGTTAAAGATCGCACGTTACGCTATTTTCACTGTTATAGAGTTAATGTATAGTTAAACACTTCCGCGACAGTGATGCTAATTTCAGTTAGCATGTCAATAGCGGTTTCCATTTAAACTAGCACGGTCTTGGATAGCTCTGCTACCGGTGAATGTAAACATGATCGCTTACACAGAATGTTTTAAATTCGTTAGAACCTAAACGAGCTAAAGACTATGTAAGATGCAAACATGCCCTTCATTTTGTTTGCAAAGATAAGTGCTGCTGCCTTCAAGCTGCAATTACCATAAAAAAACATTTTCACCTGCTTTGTCCATAAAGAATAGAGGATTATATGGCGCAACAATTATTAAAGAAAGAACACTAGTCACATTGACGAGCGATGTGACAGCCATTTCAATGACTGTGTGACACTGCCTATGTGAAGGCTACATCTGTTTATGTGTCCCACTTTGATAGACGGGTTATGTTTAAGCATGCATAAGTTACTGCTTCCTACAGGCACTGCACTAGTACTAAATAGTAGGGAAGTATGGGGATTGGAACGCAGGGAAGGAGTCACTTTCTTGCCCACTTGTGGTTGGGTACAGATCAGTTGTCAGGGTTTCCCAGTAGATTAAACTGGAGGATTCAACGATGGCATCAATTCAGTGGTGAAAAGATGAATATGAAATGCAATGACTTGTTTGAACAGTGGCTGGCTATTAGCGCTAGCAGGACTGTATTTATTCTCATAGTATGTAGTATTTGCCATAAACAAGCTAAAGTTATGACATAGACGAAGTTGCTAGAATGACTATGACAATAATCAGTACAAAGTCAAAATGTATTAATGCATTCTTTCTATACAATGTAATTGATGCCACAGTATAATGGTCCCTCTTCTCCTCTTTCAGTTCTTCCACCTGGCGTTGCCTTCACTGTTCTAAGGTCAACTGGCTTCAGGATGTGCTGTGTGAGGAGTGTGAGCGCCCTCACATGGAAGCCATCAGCTGTAAAGCAGATGAATCCCAGCCCGCCACCATCGCTGGTCTGTGTTGTGTCGTGGAAACGAAATATCAACCTCTAGAAAGATGAGAATTTATACTAGATGACACAATGTTTAAATACAAAATAAACAGATCTTTATTGTTTGCAAACTTGAGTCAAGACAACAATACAGCAATGGGATTGTAATGAAGTGACTGGAGAATGCAGTCATTCTCCAGAAGTTAAAGCAAAATCTATTAGCGCACGAACATCAGCCTACGTAATAGATGTTCAGGGTTGGAATACTGAGACATAACAACATACGTTGGTGCGATCTAGTCTCCAGTACATACTATCTTAGTTATAACAACCTGACTTTATCTTACACAAGACTAAGGTCAGAAATGTTTGGTCTATTGTATGAAGATTCACAATTTAGGACAATACAATATAGTATAAATATATTTCATATATTCACACAATAATAGTTTCCATAACAGTTGTCATCCCAAGGCTCCTCAGGGGCGGATCTACCGGGGTGGCATGGGGTGGCAACTGCCACCCTAAAAAAAAGCCTTGCCACCCCAGCTGCCACCCCAGTTGGCAGCGCCCAATTAAACATTTATTTCTGGCTGTTAAGAGACATTTACGAGCGCGAGTTTCAAATGTCCGACTGCAAGTGAATGCAGCCAGGTAATATTGCCCAAACCCGATCCCCCCCGACCCACTCCCGAGACTCCTAACCGCTCCCAACGGCACTGATTTTGAATACAAGGCGCGCGAGAGACGGATCCAAACCTCTAGACTAACGAAGCAAGCAGCACAGGAGAGACTACACTCTCCAGGTATTACTGATCAACTGTCTATCTATGAAGAAATGACAATAATGAGAAAAGAGCAGGGCTAATGTAGTGGTAGTTTTCCTATAAAGTTATTATGCTGCTGTGTTGTGACAAGTGTTAGGAACTCGTGAATGCTTCGGAAAAACTACAATAACGTTCACATGAGCGACGATTGTGCACTGCTGTAGGCTACTGATCCAAATTCCAACTCATTACTTGTGTTACAGTTTAGTACAATATTTATTCATTTATATTTGGTTGCTCCACCTTAAGTCAGCCCAGACAGGACAGGATAGTTAAGTTTCGTTTTTCATCTCCGTGTTGGACAGTTGTTCGCTCAGCTGAAGGGCTCGAGCCTCACGGAGCAGACAGCGGGAGTCAGTCTAAAGTCAACGAGGATCACTCTCAAATCAAAAAGCTAAATTATAAAATAAAGCAATCTCTTCCTCCCTTTGTCCACTGCACACTTAGTCACTAGTAGCTTAAAGGAAGTACATGAGGATTAAAACCTCATTTTGCACTTTGTTATTTTTGAATATTTGAAGATTGCAGGCTATAGTAAAATACCACCCAGCCACTACATTCTCAATGATAGACGTGAATAATCACTTCTTATTGTTTTACTATCTAAACCAATTTTTTTTTAACAATAGAGGAGAATCAATATTTGAAAGCAATACAGAATGCATGATATTACTGCATTTTATTTTATTCTATTCTAAATGTTGTCAATTACTTTACATAAACTTGATGCAAACAAATTCACCAGAATGCAGGAAATGAAGTGATGAATGCTCAAAAATTTCTGGGGGGTCACCCCCAGATCCCCCATTTAAAAAGTATCCTAAACCAAGGTTTAATCATAACCTACACCCTTGAAATTCATCAATTATTTTGTTTAATTGTATCTATAGGCCTTTGTATAAGGATACTTCCTAATTCTTATCACACTATTTTAAATTAAAGTCTTAGGTCATGCTTATCAATTGCTCATAATAACCAGTAGGCCTATTTCTGTGTTGGACATTACTGAACCTCTTCCCATTTACAGTGTGTTTAACAGGTCACTGTTTGTGACCAAACATAGGAACATGCCACACAATATTTATATGAATGATTTTATCTGTATTGTATGTAAATTACTACAGTATTTGAATAACTTGATATTTAAACTCAAGTTCGACTGATGATTGACATCTGATGGGAGTATCTCATATTAACACAGACAAATACCAAAGACTCACTGTTAACTAAGTACTTATTGCAGCCCTATTTGCATAGATTTTGAGCCCCATGCTGGTGTATTAGTGCAGGTGTTTGTTGTGAGGCAGGTAATGCAGTAATTATTCAGTAATAATAATCTTTTTTTTTTTTAAGATATTTTTTGGGCATTTTTATGCTTTATTGATAGTGCAGAGAGACAGAGATGAAATGGGGCAGAGAGGGGAGTGACATGCAGAGAACGACCGCGGGTGGGAATCGAACCCGGGTCTGCTGCTGGGCCCAGCCCGGGAGGGGGACGCCTTACCAACTGAGCTAAAGGCGCCCCCAGTAATAATAATCTTTAACATTTTGTCTGACACCTTTTATGTTTAAATGTAAGGCTTCACTCGTGCTACAATACATTAAGTATTATGTTATTTAGTCAACATATCTAAATGTGGGGGCTTTCCCAAGTAAATATTTATTTATATGGCTTTAATTAAATCGACATACTGTATACATCCGCCACAGGTTGCCACCCCTTAAAATCTCCTGCCACCCTCTTGCCACCCCATGAATATTTTTCTAGATCCGCCCCTGAGGCTCCTCCTTATAGTATTGTCCACCCTCACATAGATGATAGTAAATCAGTGTACTCTACAGCATTTCAATCTAAGGCATGTACCCTTGACTTACTGCTGCTGCTACACTAAAGAAAGTTGTTGGGTTTGTTGAATTAATCATGTATTAATTGAAGTATTCACTCTATCATTATAATATTTAAAGGGGAGCTATTATGCTATTTTACAGTCTAACTTTGGTACTGCAGTTTAGCCTCTCAGCAAAAACGCTCTGTCCCTCTGCACTCTGTTTGAACCTGGCCAATCAGAGAAGGCATAGCAACAGGCACGCCCCCTAGTTTCACGTTACACTGAGCGGACTGCAGTGTGAGCAGGCCCGGATTAAGAGGAAAGATTACACTAGGCATACTGCATTTTTTCGGGCCCCCTCCAAACGGATACTTCACGATTTAGTGACAAAACTACATACATTTGAACTGCCACAAGAGTATTATGCTCATTCATTTGTTTAAGAGTTGCGCGTTTGTAAACGGGAGTAAAGAGAAACGTAACCGTGTGCGACTTCACGTCTGTTTGTGAGCGCACTGCAGGAGCACTTCTGTAAAGAGCGTGCAGAGTCCAGTGTGCAAGGACAGATTAACATGACCACGGGCCCTGGACACAAACCAGCCATGGACCCCTACCAACACGCAAATACACGGACTAGCACACCGTGCAATCCACAATCACACACATTATAATGCAGCGCACAGCCTAGAGAGAGAAAGAGAGAGATAGAGCGAAATACAATTCTATAAAGTCTCTCTGGTGCTGCGCAAGAGAAAGAGAGTCTTTGCGCCGGAGTCTACTAGACTAGATTAGGGCAGAGACACCGACGATGCGAGCGCGCTCTAAGCGTGCGAACAGATTGTTTTTGCCTTTGCAAGATCTCTGCGCCTGCTTTTTCGCCCCCCCCCCTCGGAGCCTAAAATCAATGTCTGAGCGAAGCAGCGCGTCACCCCGTGAAACGCTGTGTTGGTGTCTTCACAGTGAGACAGACACACTCTGTGGTTTAAAACTAAATGATCACAGGGGATTCCTGCACGTTAACGGGTGTCGAGGGGACAGGCTCCGCGATCTGATTGCATGTCCCGGGCCTGGATACCCCAATCCCCAATCTCACTGCCGACTAACTGTAAAGTGAAACAACCGCCTCGCTCGTTACACTGGTACTGGTGCGTAAAGGGGACGCACAGTTAGCACACTTTCCTCACTACAACTGCCACAGCAGAAAAGCCACGGTAGGTCGATCGCTTTGTCGATTCGTGCCTCTGACACGTTGACTCGCAACATAATGAGTCGCGCACACACGCTTGTCCCGGCCGAATATAAGACCCCGAACATAAAACAACCCGACTTTTTACGACCCAGGGGGGAAACCCCCGTCAAATTTTTTTAATTAAAAAAAAAATTCAAGGGCCCCCCTATTGGCCAGGGCCCTGGACATGTGCCCACTTTGCCCATGCGGTAAGGAGCAATTTTTCAAACTGGATGAAAAACAGTGCAGTGCAATGCTTTATTCAGCATAAAGTTAAAACACTCGTGCAAGCCAGATTTAAACACAAAAGCCTTGCGTGAGCGAAGCAGCGATTCACCTGGTGAAAACTGGCGTGGAACTCTGTGGTGGGTAACGGCGAAATTCACACTGATGAGACATCGCCGGTGTGAGCCGCCGCACAGAAAAACTCTGGTTTGACGGCTAAAATAATAACCGGGAGCAGAGCCGGCCCAAGCCTTCATAAGGCCCTAAGCCGAATTTGATTTGGGCCCCCCTCTCCAATGTTATCGTGGCCAAATGATTGACTATTGTTAAATGTCATTCACACACCCAGTTCATTGCTAGTGCCTCCAATGTCCAGCTTAGTGAAAATAGTGGCTAGCCGAGATCCTGACTCTCCTAGGGGGGTCCGGGGGTATGCCCCCCCGGGAGATTTTTTTTTACCTTTTTAAATTGAAATGCATGAATCTGGTGCACTTTGAGAGGGAAATTAAGAGGCTAAATCTGAGGATTTTTTTGTGAACAAATAATTTGGAGATACTGGCTCAAATGAAGTAGAATTAAAAGCTATTGAAGAAAGACATATGGATTTTCCATAAAAATATTAATATAGAAAAAATATAATTCAGTGTCCTCTGGGATGGGCTTGGTGCTTTTTTTTCTTTTATGGGACATATTTCTCTGTAATTTAATGAATGCATTTAAATGCAGTGAGAGGAACGTAGCAGAAGAACTCTGTTGTCCAGCTATCTTTTTTTTCCACAGATGAGGCTGAAATAGGCTATAGGCTAAATAGACTATACACAGTGCATGGGCAACTGAGGGCAGCCCCATTTCCAATTTTTTTAAATAAACTCAATACCGAGTGATAAGTTAACCTCGGATGAACTGATTCAATTATTAGGCTATTAACTATCCAGACCAAAACATTGTATTCATTTTTTTGTATGATAACTTACATTTGCATAATATGATGTTAATATCAAACACACGTACTAAAAAAAAAAAAAAAAAAAACATTTTTTTTTTTTTTTTTTTATCCTTCTCACTGGGCCCCCTAGTGGAAATGGGCCCTAGGCACGTGCCTAGAATGCCTATGCCTAGATCCGGCCCTGAGTGTGAGCACAGGCAGATTTGAACAGGCGGGGAGGGGGGGACAGGGACATGTCTGAGGGTGTAGCAGCATGACCATACATGGAAAATCCGCTTTATCTACGTAGATAAAACCCGGAAACTAGACACTAGGAATTTGTCTAAAATGCATGTATGTCATTATCTGACTCTTTGGTATCATTTAGCATAACTGTATAACATTATAACAACATTTATAGGTCATTTATAGGTCAGAAAAGAAGAAAAAGCATAAAAGGTCCTCTTTAATGTTTTTTGTAATTTAAATTGTGAAAGAAATACTCAACTATAATATGTAATTTGTAATGTACCGGTAACTATTTTAATTTAGGACAGGGCAAGTAGGTTTTTTTTTTCCAGCCAGTAGGCCAGAACATAATCAAAGGCTGATTCAAGGAATACGACACACGTGTGATAATGCAGGGAATGAATGCATTTAAAATAACTCAATATTAAATGTGTGATTGTGTCATTTTAATATTTAGAAAAGTACACGCTGGTTTGTTATGCAAAACAACAGCACACCTACCCTCTGAATTAGGCTATTTAATGCATCCTGCTCACCTGCTACACAAGTGTGTTTTTGTTAGCTAATTATAAATATTTAAATGGAAAGTGAGAAAAAAAATATTTTTGTGTAACTGTATCCAGTAAGTTAAATGATCATTTAATTATTATTGTTTTTTAATTTAACCTTTATTTAACCAGGAAAAAACCTATTGAGATTAAGGGTGTATTCACACATGCCGTGTTTAGTTCGGTTGAAACAAACTCAGATGCACTTCTGCCTTCGGTGCGCATCTTTCAGACAGGTGTGAATACAGCAATCGCACTCGGGGGCGGACCAAACAAACGCTCCGAGACCCAGCTGAAGAGGTAGTCTCGGTGCGTTTCCAAACGCACTCTGCTGCAGTTCGTTTGTGGTGTGAATTTGTCCGGACTCGATCCGACCCAAATGCAGGAGGCACTGTGCCTTTTCTTTCTTTTCTTTTTTAATAAATAGCCGTCAGTTTCACATTATGGGAAAGTGTTGTTGTCGCCATTATTAGGACGATAAGTTGTGGTTTGACCGGGAGCCCAGAACAATATATTACATTTGATCGAGAGGACGCATAAACATGCTGAATGTGTTCAGCGATCAGATGAAGGAGAGGGGAGCGTCTCTCGCACAGTGCCAACAGGTTCACGCTGCGCAAGAAATGTGTGTTTTTATTTTGCTTCCCATGTACGGACCGTCAATACCCCATGTCAGTTTGGAGCTGAACTGCGCCGACCCAGCTGATACACAGCTTAATCAGCTGAGTGTCATCTTGAGCCTATTCTTCTCGCGTGATGCGCGTCCAGCACCAAAACTACAGTAAAAATTATGTTTCACATTGTAGACTACACGCCAACCCCATATTATATCAATGATATATATTTCGCAGTTTTAACTTCGTGCTTCCTGTTTCTCTCCACCCCAGAATGTCTGTCCAATGAATGAATAACCTCAGATCACGTGTGGTTTTGCTTCGTAATGCTGGTTCACTTGCAAAAGGGGCAATATGAAAGTGGACCACACCAAACAAAAAAATCAAAACTCTATTTGGTCTGGACCAAAGCAAGTGAACTAGCGGACTTTCCCAGTGTGAATACACCCTAAAAATCTCTTTTTCAAAGGTGACCTGGCCAAGACAAGCAGCAGCACGATGAACCACAGTTACAGACAAACAGTTACAGACAAACACACAGGGACCAAATTAAAATAGCTGGACAACAGAAAACACTGTCGCTTTAAAAAAGTCTGAAGAGGAAGGTTGACAGCGACAATAGGGCATCCAATGAAGAATAAAAAGACAAATACGTTTTCATCCTACCTGTTGTCATGAATGCAAAGCCATTGTATCTGCCGAGGAGTTGAAGCTCTTTTCAAAGAGTACAGTATCAGACAGAACCACAATCATGCTTACTTTAAGGTGGCATACAGCCGCGGAAAAAATTAAGAGACCAGTCTGGATTTTTCTTCTTGTTGCTTCAATCTTCATCTCTACATTACTTATTGAAAATGCTCTAAATGACAATATTTTTCTTGTGAATTTGGTAGAAATGTTGTCAGTAGTTTATAAAATAAAACCAAAATGTTCATTCTACTCAAACATATGCCTATAAAAAGTAAAATGAGAGACACTGAATATTTGGAGTAGTCTTTTTGCATGGGCTTATTGTTACTGTAAGTGTAGTGGCAATTGGTCCTCAATGAAACAATAACTTGAAAATAAAGAAATTGAAATAAACAACGTAGCCTCATCAAACAAACAAAACACAAGCATAAACAAACTCAAATAAACTTGAACTTATAATACAAACGAGGAAATAAACATAAAATAATCTAATTTAATTTATATTAAACAAACAAACTAAATAAATGTTTTATCATTAAATCTTGCACCTGAAAAGCTCCAAAACTAAAAATTCCAGTACGGGCCCCCCGGCGCCGACCGCCAGCCCTGCATCGGCGGCGCCCCACCCGTTGGCCCGGATCAAACGCTTCTACGAACCGCCGCTGCTCGCTTTTCCGCTGTTTTTCAGGTTATGCAAATTAGGGGGGGGGAAAAATCATGGCTGACCCCTATGGTCCAAGAGGCTTTATTGTAGAGCACCATGAGTTGTACATGTGTAAGAGATGTCAAGTCAATCAGAGTGAGGGGGAAAGGGGCGTGGCCTGTCAAACATTGCATTTTTGAATTATGGTTTTCGCATTTGTGGCGCCCCCTATGGGTTAATCTTGACAAGCTTCGAGGGACATGTTACCACATGTCTTCTGCACATATCCAGCAAGTCTTATGATGATAGGACCAATGGCCAATTTGTTATTAAGCCCCGCCCCTGCTTAAACATTTTAGTCAATGGCGGCCATGTTTTTCAAGCTATTCTACTAATATTTTACTGGAATGTGCATCGTAGTCCCCCGAGGCTTTGTGAGAAATTTGGTGTTCATAGAGTGAAATTTGAGAAAGTTGTGGTTAAAACCCTGTTTTTCAGTTTATGCTAATTAGCGGAAAATATCACCCTATCGTACACCTGTGGGAGAAATTTCAAGTGAATCGGACTTACGGTTTGCGGGGCGTGGCCTCTCAAACTTTTTTCAGTCGGGGCTTCATAACAGCGCCCCCTAGTGGAAATTCAAAAAACTGAATAATAGCACACCCAGTGGAGTGGGGACGGACATTCAGTGAAATGTTTGCGTTTCTAAGTGCAACGGTGTGGGAGGAGATAGAGCTAGAAAATGTGGCGGAAGAAATAAGCGGAAGTAAGAAGAAGTAAGAAGTAAGAAGAAGTAAGAAGTAAGAAGAAGTATGGTGGATAACAATAAGTTCTATTAAAGTCTTGGTAACACTTTATAATAACTATCCGTTGTAACTTGTTAATAGATCATTAGTAAACTCTTAATTAATGATTATTAATGATTTGTTAAGTGTTTGTTAGCAGTTTGTTAAGGATTTATAACAATGGTAGATAGTTAATAGCTTAATAATTGAATCAGTTCATCTGGGAGGTAATCCGAGATACCGACGAGGCTGAAATAGGCTATAGACTATACACAGTGCATGGGCAACTGAGGGCAGCCCCATTTTCAAATATTTTTAAATAAACTCAATACACACTGTGCATGCCATGGACTTGAACGTGACGTGATCAGTTAATCTCGGATTACCTCCCAGATGAACTGATTCAATTATTAAGCTATTAACTATCTACCATTGTTATAAATCCTTAACAAACTGCTAACAAACACTTAACAAATCATTAATAATCATTAATTAAGAGTTTACTAATGATCTATTAACGAGTTACAACGGATAGTTATTATAAAGTGTTACCAAAGTCTTTTTATGGAAAGCAAGACCACTGCTTTTTTAACATTGGCACTTTTCTACAGAATTGAGGAGATGATTTGTTACAATGAATATAGTGAACTGTTTGTGTGTGTGTGTGTGTGTGTGTGTGTGTGTGTGTGTGTGTGTGTGTGTGTGTGTGTGTCTCTGCGTAGGGGGTGAAACTAGACGCATGATTTGACAAAGAGGCGAGTTCCAATGTCAGAAGTTGCATGAATTTTCTGTGTGTGTGTGTGTGTGTGTGTGTGTGTGTGTGTGTGTGTGTGTGTTCTCAGAGTGGCAGTGTAAGAGCTGTACCATGGTGAATGCAGCCAGCAGTATCCTGTGTGAGGTGTGTGAACGACCTCGTTTGGCCACACGTCCTCCAGTGACCCCCTCACACCCACCCATCACCCCCCCTAGACCACCTGCACCAGTACTGGGCATGCCCGGGGACCCTGACAGCCAAGTAAGTTCTTTCATCTATGTGTATGTGTGTATGTTTGTGTGTGTGTGTGGAGCATGGCTACAGGAATGTGTGTTGACCACTTTGATCTAGGGGGAAATGGAATGCTCGTAAGTAGGCATGGGCCCATCTCCAGTTTCAATATTGATAGCAAAGACTCAGGATGTGGATACAACACAAATCAATACAATGCATTATAGGTCAGGTACACTTAGAATGGAATAAAACTATTTTTTGATAAAGAACCTCAGGACACAGTTTGAGGTCATTCCCTCTTGATGTGTTCAATGAAAGGTGATATCCCAGAATTGGCGGATCCTCTAATATCGATGAGCCACAACATGTCTATTTACGGGTGTTTTTGTAACCTCACACTAGCCGAAATGCTTACCAATACAAACGTTAAACATTCATAGCCCCGACCACACCAGTCTCAAGCTGTTTTGTGGCCTTGGTATCTTTGGTTTAAACTGGCCTTTAAACACAGATGACCTGCATGAGCTGCAGAAAGACAAATGACATAACTCATCACATTAAGAAAGTGCTGCAAAAAGCTCCAAAGCCAAACTTCCAGACATTAAAAGTGAGCAGATACCCTTGTTGCTTTCAGTTTTTATCATTACATTTTTGTTAAAAACACAATCAGAGAGAGCATAAGAAGCTGACAGATAAGTGAAGCTTCAATCTTCAAAAACATTTCCAATACCTTTTTAATTTGCAAAGGAGCAGATGCCTTCTCGCAGCCGTGTAGAGGTGTGAGATTAGATTATTGGTCCAATCACAACCATGGTTTGTATGATTGACATGAGTTGAGATAATTTTTTGACCCTTGTATACCCTCTGTCTCTCTCTCTCTCTCTCTCTCTCTCTCTCTCTCTCTCTCTCTCTCTCTCTCAAATTCAAATTCAAATTCAAATTTGCTTTATTGGCATGAAAGTTTAAAATAGAAAAACAATGTTGCCAAAACAAAGTATCAGTAAGATACAATAAGTCCAATAAATCAGACAAAACACATATGACCATTATATACATTATGACAATTATATACATTATATTACGTGTGTGTGCCTCAATCATTCACTGTCCCTCAGGTTGTGGCATGTTAATATATACTGGGCAGCAAGATGTGCCCGGTCTCCTTCTATTTTTAATTTTTATTTAAATTTAAATTTTCTCTCTCTCTCTCTCTCTCTCTCTCTAGTGGGTGTGTCAGTTCTGCACCTATCTGAACTACTCTCCTGCTACGGTGTGTGAGATGTGTGACCTGGCGCGTCCGGAGCCTGCACCGCTGCCTCTCAAGCTCCGCCCCCCCTCTCCCGTCAGAAGGGTCCCCGCCCTGTCAATCAAACCCAAAGTGCCCGCCTCCGAAAACCTGGACACCTGTAGACAGAGCCTCATGAAGGAGGAGGGCCTCAAGCTCATTCAACTGATCAGAGCAAGTTCTCTCCATCACCTGGCATTGTCCTTGGCTATAGACATGTATGTAGTGCATGTATTCTAGCGTGTGTGTCCTTGCTGTGTGTGTGTGTGTGTGTGTGTGTGTGTGTGTGTGTGTGTGTCAGGATGGGGAGAAGAAAGGTGTGAGCCCAGAGGAGGTGTACACCAGCATCAAGGTGTCAGGGGACAGCAGCATCCTGCCAGGCAAGTGGTTAAAGACAGAGCTCCCTCTGCTCCTGGACCACATCGGGACGTTGGTGGCTACATCTTCTCTCTCAGAGCACACAGTCAGTATCCCAGGAGTCATTCAAGTCTGACCAATCAAAGCTGTGTGTTTGTCTGACTGTCACATTGACCAGCTGTTTCCTCCTACCACAGGGCAGACCATGTGAAGCTGCAGAGCATGCTGGGAGCCAGGAGCAGCGTGCTGGGCTCCATCTGTCCAGGGCTGAGGCCAAGCAGGCCTGGCTGACAGCAGGGGGCAGCACTGAGGGAGCTGCCACACAGGCTCTGAGAGACAGACTGGCCAAGGTGACTCACATGTCTGAAGACAAGCTTACAGATGTACAGTAGAGATAGACTGGTCGGTTCGGTCCATTAATCTGCATTTTTGGCATTTTGACATAATCAATATAGGCGAACATCTACGCTCAAGATGCAGATTAAAAATATACACAAATAATGTGTGAAGATTAGGGCTGTCAAGCCATTAAAAAAATGTATCTAATTAATTACAGGCTCTGTGATTAATTAATCTAAATTAATCGCATACTTTTATGACACTTTTATACCTGTTTATAAACAGCTGTATAGCCTGCTACAGTTTGTTTCTCTCTCTCTCTCTCTCGCTCTCCGTCTCTCGTAACTTCTGTCTCCACAACAGACAGTGCTGCACTTCCACAGATGCCTATGCCGATTCATTCACCATCGTCGTACTCATAGGCAAAAATATTGACACACACACACACACACAAATAGGGTGTCCGTTTACGCGGGAGACGAGACAGCTAGCAAACAAAATTGAGACACACGGAGGAAGATTGAGAGATACTTTTGAACCTACATTGTTGCACCCACTAAATCAATAATGCACAGACACTGCGGAGAATAAAGTACGATGTCTTCCTACCTTCATGCTTATTTGCCCAAAGCATCCCTTAAACCGTCCATAGAGCCCTCGGCCTCGTCCTTTCCTCTGCTTCTTTCTTTACTTTTCTCCCTTTCACCTGTGCGTGCTGTGTATGCAAGCCATGATGCAAGCTACAGGTGCAGCTCGGTGCAGCTGCACACCACTTTTGCACCGGGTGAAAGGGCACTATAGAAGTGCGATTAATCTATGTTCATTTTTTTAATCGCGTTAATTTTTCTGTGATTAATTAATCGAAATGAACGTGTTAATTTGACAGCCCTAGTGAAGACACTGTGGGCATCCTCATGCCTGCTGTGGAGCAATGTTAACGTTTCTTTTCATTTTAAACTCAAATATTGACCTTGTATTCTATCCTTATTTAATAAAAGTTAATTTATGTAAAAAAATAAAATAAAAATTTAAATAACAAAATTTTTGTTATTTTAAGATTGTGGTATTTTATCAAATGCAAAAAATAAAATTAATAAAATTGTGATATTGGCATTATATATTGGCTATCAGCCGACCTAAATATCGGTATGGGCATCAGCCATTGAAAAACCCATATTGGTCGACCACTAGTAATATTCATCTACTCTTCCCTGTGCTCTCAGGTAAAGGAGCTGTGTGCCCTGGGCTTCAGCGATGAGGCATGCTGTCATGAGGTGTTGAGGCTGAGTGCGGGGGACCTAAGAGGGGCTCTGGCCCTGCTGCAGAGACCCCTGCTGGAAGCCTTCCATAAGCGCATCTGGAGTGACAAGCTGGAGCCTCCTGTAGACATACATCAGCCTGATAAACAGGTGAGAGCAGGCAGATACTAGCCTGGCTCCGCCAGCCTACCTACTTCCGCTCAATTTTCATTTCACTTCAGTAGTCAGTCTGGGGCTGCGGTGTATTTATGGATTCCTGCTCGAACAGATTTTCTTGCAGTCCAATCAGCGAACAGAGCGAGTGGCTGAGAACGATGACGTCGATGTCGCGTGGCAGTTTCAGTTGAAGTCAGAAGCCGGTCCATGACATACGTCACGACCAAACATTATGCGATTGGTTGGCAGATCCAGAGTGGCACTGGGCAGATCCAATAGTTTTAAACTTAACAGACACCCGCCTCCAAGTGAGTTAACATTTTGTTAATTGAGCGATTCCAGACCTTCTGTACAAATGAAATGAAGTACGATGGTCTGGTAGGACTGTACACTCACCAACACTTCACAACTCCCAGCCAGAAGTTTTTTGTTTCCAGCTGAACTGGTGGCCAAAATAAATTGAACGGCATTGAACTGAAAGAATGCTGCTTTATTTTTATGTTTTAAATTGAGAAAAACATATTCTAAAACAACCAATAACCTCTGTATAGAAATCAAGCAAGTAGGCAAATAAAAACCATTACAGTTTTTGCCTAATGCTTAAACACTAATAGTGGTTGCTATGCCCAAAGCATCATAACCTCTAACTTTTGTGACCATGCCCTAAACACAAGCACCAACCCTACAAACACAAAATAGGCTTTGCACTGTGTTTGAAATTCTCCAAAACACTTCTTGCAACACACTTCACACTGTTTTTTACACAAGACACATAGTTCAAAAATGAAATCTCCTGCTATCATTGTGAAAACACATCTATTTAAAATACAAAACACAACTAAAATTGGAAAAGCACACAGACTCACACACATTAAAAATAAAAAAATAAAGCTAATTGAATACCAATCAGTGTGAGCCTTAGCATTACAAATAGACCTCAGGTGAGCTCAGCTTCTTTGTGAGACAGTAAGAGTCAGGGAGGACGATGACAAAGACAACAGACGACAGGGACAACAGGGACACTATAGTGGACCATGTTATAGATCATGGCCTAACAATATAGGAGCCTGGACAGAGAGTCCAGCCCAACGACACAGTAGCTCCATAATTAGGACATCTATACTGGATATCAGGAATATTTTCGCTCTTGGTTCTCAAAGGATGACATTGCATGTGATGTCGATGAGGCAATGTGGCCAGACGCAAACGGGAGGCCGCATCCAAAAGATTCATATTCCACCCGCCCCATTCCTTACAACACTGTTTTTATTTTATTTTACTGTAATTATTTCAGAGTTTATATTGACAAACTGAATTGCTTCTTGAACTGCAATACCTATTCGTTTTTTTGTTGGCCAAAACAATGACATTGCAAAATACACTTTTTTCATAAGCTTTTTCATTTTTATTTTCATGTGTCTAGAATAGATGAGCTGTAGTGAATCAATCTTTCACAAAAAAAATCTGTATGAGACTTTTAAAGTCAAAAACCATCCAAAGTACTGAATACAGCTGTGTTTTGCATAAAGCACATCTGTGTGTTGTTGCTGCTAGGAAAGAGTCATTCAAAGGTACATGTGTGTATTGTTTTGATGCTAAAAACTGTTTTGAAATGGGATTGTTAGGTTTTGTTTCAAGAGTTTCATTTTGCCGTATAAGTTAGAAGTTTATCTCCATGTGCTTTGTCCTATTAGGCCTGTGTGTTAAGTTTTGACACAGTGGGCCAAAGTCTGCAACATGTGTGTAAGCATTCGGCAAAAACTGTAATGAATTCTGGGCTATCGCATCACAGTCGGCCTATTGTCCCCCCCCACTCCCCCAAAAAATAAACATTTAAAAACCACCTTAAATAACACATTTTCTGGGGTAAACACTGTGTATATTATGTTACTCAGTAGTAAGAAAAAACACAATGTGGGAAACAGATGATTTGAGGGGCACAACCTTAATGAAAATATCCAGTGGCAAGGAGCAAAATGGAAGTAAAAAGGTCACACAGTCAACAGTGATGAGTGTGAGGGCTCAGCTTCCATAAGCATTGCAAACTACTTTCCAATCATGTTGCCTAGGGACACAATGAGGCAGCACTGTGTCCCTTTCTCATCCACGGAAGATTGGGTTCCAGCTGAGGACCAGTCAAGCTATTAGCTTTTTGCTGTTTTTAATTAATAGTTTAGGGGTTTGTGGCCCGCACACAGGCTGCTTATTTAGTGAAAACCATCTGTACACACTACTACCTGCACATAGTAAATAGCACACAAACAGTTAGAGACTAGCTTGTGGGCACAGTTGAGCATTAAGCAGATAAAGAGCCAAAAGTTTTCCAAATGTCTGATACCGATACTGTCCAATATCATAATGATTCTACCTGAAGTCTTAAGCAACACAGCAATTCTAATTTAAAAGAGCAACAAATATACACAAATGCATATATGTTTATCTGAACAGCGTTGCACTGTTTGAATGCAGAAGAACATCAGAACTCAAATTTTGAGTTGCTAATTCTAATACTAATGTGTGCTTTATCACACAGCTATGGTCTTAAAATGTACATTGCTTTCATAGAGTCATTTAGATTTCTAAAAATCTGAGTTGTCAGTCCGATATCCAATATGTAGATTGCAGCCAAAACGGACCGATACCAATATTGGATCAGATTGGTCCAATCCCTACTTTGTTATTGACATTATGCAATTTACAAAACAAGGAAGGGGAACATTACAAACATACAGATCATTATCAGTGTCGAAAAATGTTGAAAAAAAAACACAAACTAATTTGGTAAACGTCAAAAGAGCACTAAAGGGCAAGAGACAGTAAAAGAGCAAGGATTTGGACATGTTTTAGAAAAAAGATTCTTGAACCTTTTACACGCTTCCTTTCTTTTCTTCCAGCGCATATGTCGGCGGTTGCTTGCGGTGTACGACCTTCCCAGTTGGGGCCGTTGTGAGCTGGCGCTGTCGCTGCTCCTGGAGCACAGCGCCACCTACTCACTGGAGGACGTAGTGCAGGCCGTACGAGAGTCCCACGACAGGGAGTTCATCAAGAGAGTGCTGGCTAAAGAGTGTCCCATCTGCCTGTCTGTCTTCCCCCACAGCAAGGTACTACTGAGTGAGCCAGCGTTTCACAGGAGTGTGCAGTGTTGAAGCAAATCTCAATATTATTCCCTTAAGTTCATTTATATATATATATATACACTCACAGGCCACTTTATTAGGTACAGCGGTTCATTTTCTTGTTAACACATATAACTAATCAGCCAATCACATGGCAGAAACTCAATGCATTTAGGCATGTAGACCTCGACGGGACAACTTATTGAGGTTGAAACCGAGCAACAGAATGGGGAAGAAAGGGGTTTTAAGTGACTTTGAACATGGCAATGTTGATGGTGCCGGAAGGGCTGGTATGAGTATTTCAGAAACTGCTGATCTACTGGGATTTTCACTCTAAACCATCTCTAGGGTTTACAGAGAATGGTCCGAAAAAGAAAAAATATCCAGTGAGCGGCATTTGTGCAGACGTAAAAGGCCTTGTTGAAGTCAGATGTCAGTGGAGGATGGGGATACTAGTTTGAGATGATAGAAAGGCAACAGTAACTCAAATAACCACTCTTTACAACCAGGGTATGCAGAATACCATCTCTGAACGCAAAACACAACCAACTTTGAAGCAGATGGGCTACAGCAGCAGAAGACCCCACCGGGTGCTACTCCTGTCAGCTAAAAACAGGAAACTGAGGCTACAATTCTCACAGGATCACCAATATTGGACAATAGAAGATTGAAGAATCATGCCTGGTCTGATGACTCTCGATTTCAGTTGTGACATTCAGATGGCAGGTTCAGAATTTGGCGTAAACAACATGAAAGTATGGATCCATCCTGCCGTGCACCATCAACCATGCCATGTTCAAAGTCACCTAAACCCCCTTTCTTCCCCATTCTGATGCTCGCTTTGACTTCAGTACATTGTCTTGACCACGTCTACATGCTTAAAATTTCTGCCATGTGATTGGCTGATTGTTTTTTTGTTTTTATAAGCCATTGAACAGGTGTAAAGTGGCCGGTGAGTGTTTTTTTTGTGTGTTTTTCTTCTTTTCTATACATTTTCTCTAGCCCCATTATTACTATTATCATTATTGTCTCTTGTGTAAACATGTATTTGTACCGATGTATTTATGTGTATGTAGGCCTATGCGTATATATCTGAATGTACTCATGGAAATATACTGTAGGTATATTACTTTTTTTCCTCTTTTAATTTTTTTAATGATTTTCCTTTCTATTGTATGATGCTGTAAACTTTGAACAATAAGAGTAAGATGATGAACCTATTTCTGCTTCTACAATAGAGTATAAAACCCCCACCTCTGTCCTCCAGATGCAGTCTCTGACCTCGTGCCAGTGTTCCGTGTGCTGTGGTTGTTTCCAGCAGCACTTCACCATCGCGGTGAGGGACAAACACATCAGAGACATGGTGTGTCCCGTGTGCTGGGAGCCCGACATCAACGACCCAGAGCACCTCAACAGCTACTTCTCCACCCTGGACATCCAGGTGAGGGAATGAGTGAGGGAGCAGGAGGACTCCAACAGTCACCACGCTTTACCACGCCAACAGTTACATGCACCCCAATACTGCCAGATTAACTTAAAGGTGAAGTAAGCGGTTTATTTATATTAATATAAGTGTTAAATCGCTCGTTATTCATACAGTAATCACTTACATGATGTGCTTGTTTATAAAGCCAATCTCTTAGTCAGCTGCTCTGCATGTAATAAGCAATTAAACTTTATGTAGTATCCCGAAATATTAACCCAAGAGAGAACGCTACAAACCAACACCCGTCCGCACCCGTCTCACTCATGGTCTCACTGCCGGTGCACGCCAGAGCGACACATGGGTGAATGTTTATGCGCCTACAATGGCGGAGCAGGTAAAAATCCTTCATAATGTCTGTTTTGATGGTTTTAATCATGTTTTATCACACTTATGGATCTGAGATGATGCTAGATAACTTGCTGCTTGGAGACCGCAGTGCATTAGTATGGTGACGTAGGGACGAGCGAGGGGACTGCTAACTGACAGGAAGTTAGCTAAAAAAAACATTCCGCTTACAGCATCTTTAAAGGTTCAGTAAGCGGAATGGTCAGTTTGTAGATTGTAATTTTAGGCGCATACACATTCACCCATCTGTCGCTCTGCACGTGCACCGGCAGTGAGACGGTCGCCGGTTTGTAGCGTTCTCTCTTCTGATTGGTTATTAGTAGTGGGTTCCCTGAAAAGTTCATTTGACGATTACATACAGAGCGAGTGACTGAGAGATCGGCTTTATGAAACGTGCACACTATATAAGTGATCACTGTATGGATAAAGAGTGATTTAACACTTATATTAACATAAATAAATTGCTGACTTCACCTTTAAGATCATATTCTGACTAAGACGCGGAGTGAACAGCAGTTTGTGCTCACCTTAAACAGAATAAGGTCATAGTAGGAGTAAGCCATAGTCAGATTGAGACATGTGGAGTCTTCTGATCTTAGTCTCATTATTGATGTGATGTGGTTAGCAAGCTAATTAGTTGTCAGATGGTTGTTGGCATTGATGCTAGCAAAAAATATAAGTTGGGTTTGGTCGTCACATTTTTGGGGGGGTTGGTTGTCACAAGTTATCCAAAGGCTACAGCCAGAAAAGGAACCCAATAACGAAATAAATTGTCAAGCTGTACCCTCACTGACACCCCAGAAAAGGAAATAATAGAGCAAGAAAAGGCAGCTAGCATGCAAAGGAAAAAAGGGCAACAAAATCAAAACAACCCAGTGCATCCCAAACTAGACAAGCTGCCAAGGCTACAGTAAGTTATATAGGCCTATTTGTCAACTTGACAATCCAATTGCATTTTCAAATTTAGTTCTACTTTCTTTCCTTCTTTTCAAGATTATTCCCATTAAGATAACATTGTGACAAACAACCCCATAGTGTATGACAACCGACCCCTTGATGGGGTTGATTGTCACAATGTGTTAGGGTGTCTTTGATGATTAATTTCTTCTTTATTACAATAAGATAGAAAAAGTGAGGGGTACACATTTCAAGCCAACACTTTAAGCTTCAATGTAATGTAGGAATGACCATCGAAAGATGTTTAGGTGATGAGCAATTCTCAGTAGAGTAAAAAGTGTGCCTACTTACCCCGTTCTCCCCTACTTTGGATGGTTTTTGACTTTAAAAGTCTCATACAGATTTTTTTTGTGAAAGATTGATTCACTACAGTTGATCTAGACATATGGAAATAAGAATAAAAAAGCTTCTGAAAAAAAGTGCATTTTGCAATGTCATGGTTTTGGCAAACAAAAAAAACAATAGGTAGGATGCAGTTCAAGAAGCAATTCAGTGTGTCACTACACTGTAAACTCTGAAATAATTACGAGCAAAAAAAAAAACAGTGTTGTAAAGCGGGTGGATTATGAATCCTTTGGATACCGTTTCCCGTTTGCGTCTGGCCACATCGCCTCATCGACATCACATGCAATGTCATCCTTTGAGAAGCAACAGCTAAAATATTCCTGATATCCAGTCTAAATGTCCTAATTATGCAGCTATTGTGTAGTTGGGCTGGACTTTCTGCCCAGGCTCCTATATTGTTAGGCCATGATCTATAACATGGTCCACTATACTGACCCTGCCTCCGTCTGTTGTCTCCTTTGTCATCGTCCTCCTGTCGCTCTCTCTCCTCCTCTTCCCTGATGTCTGTTTGTAATGCTAAGGCTCACACTGATTGGTATTCAATTAGTTTTATTTTGTATATTTCATGTGTGTGAGTCTGTGTGATTTTCCAATTTTAGTTGTGTTTTGTATTTTAAATAGATGTGTTTTCCCAATGATTGCAGGAGATTTCATTTTTGAACAATGTGTCTTATGTGAAAAACAGTGTGTAGTGTTTTGCAAGAAGTGTGTTGGAGAATTTCAAACACAGTGCAAAGCATATTTTGTGTTTGTGGGGTTGGTGCTTGTGTTTAGGGCATGGTCACCAAAGTTAGAGGTTGTGATGCTTTGGGCCTAGCAACCACTATCAGCGGTTTGATTATGTTAATATAAGTGTTAAATCACTCTTTATTCATACAGTGATCACTTACATAATGTGCGCGTTTCATAAAGCCCATCTCTCAGTCAGCTGCTTTGCATGTAATCGTCAAATAAACGTATTGTAGTTTCCCGAAATTTTTATCCAATCAGAGGAGAGAAAGCTACAAACCGACACTCGTCTCACTCATATATAGTATATACACTCCATGGTCTCACTGCCGGTGCACGCCAGAGCAACAGATGGGTGAATGTTTATGCGCCTACAATGGCGGAGCAGTTAAAAATCCTTCCCAATGTCTGTTTTGATGGTTTTTATCGTGTTTTATCACACTTATGGATCTTAGATGATTCTAGATAACTCGCTGCATGAAGACCGCAGTGCATTAAAGGTCACATATTATGCTAAATGCACTTTTTAAATGTGTTCTAACATATCCATGGGTCCACGGTGTGCCTAGAGACTGCCAAAATATCAAAAAAAATAACAATCTCTCCTTTTCTCACTCTCCCCCTTTCTGAAACCCCCACCCCTCCCCCCCAATATACTCCAGTCAGAATTCTCGCCGACTATTACGTAATAGTCGGCACAGCCACATCCCCATATTTTCTTTATATGTCCATGCTTCCCCCCCAGAAACGTCCACCGTGCACTAGTCTATGATAACCCCACCCCCCCCATTTCTTATTGGTCCACGGCCCCGAGATCCGATGGAAAATTTTCCGAGCGACAGCCATGTTGTTTTCCCCGCTAAGCGACAAGATGCCCTTAGTACAGCCTGAATGTTACATACACCAACACAGAACGCTTTTGCTCATACTCCACTAATTTATCTTAACCACAGCAGTCTATTAATGCCTCGTTTTTAATAACACAACGGATAGGAAGCTACCTGTGCTTTTTTTTTAAACGGTGAAACTAAAATAATAGTTTGTATTGGTAGTTTTGCCTGACTGGTGTATAGCTATTAGCTTTGGGACAAGCAACCAGCTATGGCTTAGCTCCGGGTAAACACTGTGTTCGCAGTCACGCAGTGTCTCTCTAGTATCGCGAGAACACGGCAGAGACGGTGGGAGAGCCCCATGGACATATAAAGAAAACCCGGCAGAGAGGTGGGAGGGGCCAGCCAGATCGCACAAATATAGGTCATCCTGAGACCAGAGGACAATCAGGTAGAGGCTTGCTACAATAAATGATCTGAACGGGTTTTTCAGCAAACATCTGAAAAAATAAGTTTTAGGGACTACTTAGACCATATAAAATTGACAGCAAAGTGCATAATATGTGAGCTTTAATGTGGTGACGTAGGGACGAGCGAGGGGACTGCTAACTGCAGTAACTGACAGGAAGTTAGCTAAAAGAACCATTCCGCTTACAGCACCTTTAATGCGGTTAAGGCTCTGAATATAATAATATATAATTATTCTGATTAAAGTGAGCACAAACTGCATGCCAATGTCTTATTCAGAACATGATGTTTAGCGAGTTCTTATCATAATCTTACTGAGCATGTAAACGTTGTCAGTGAGGCATGTTACGCCCTAATTGCACTGAACATTCCACCGCAATGGAAATATTTAGTGCAATATTTTTAAAATTCCAATTTTCGACAATTGCTGCAGTTTGCGACCCTGATTTACGGTTAGCAAACTAGCATGTGTAAACCACAGTGTAAACCTCCTCTAAATAAGACCTGCCATTGTTTGGCTCTTCCTTATTCACATTATTGCCTTAATCAGAATATGGACCTTTATCAGAATATACTGTGCATATACACTTGGTAATTGCCAGGAGGAAATATTGGTGATATCTGTGTGTGTGTGCGTTGGTGCGTGCGTGCGACTAGATCATATTTGTGTTTTTACATGTGTCAGGCTCAGCTCATCTACTGAAAACAGCTGTATACTTGTCCCCTGACTGGGTATCTGCTCTAGCTTTCAGCCATGTGTTCTTGTACTGTGTGTCTCAGCTGCGTGACTGTCTGGAGTCAGAGGTCTACGAGCTGTTCCATAAGAAGCTGACAGAGCAGGCTCTCATCAAAGACCCAAAGTTCCTCTGGTGCTGCCATGTGAGTACAAAGAAATGACATATGTAATCCAGTACATTGTGTGCATACATACTGTGTATTAATGTTTGTATTTTCTTATATACTTTATTGGAGCAACTTTAACAAAGTGAATTTCCCGCCGCAGTGTTCTATCAATTGTGTTGTGGCCAGCCACTTTAAACCTTAGGAAAAGCTGTGGCCATCTGACGTCAGCAGAACAGATATGTTATATGATAAATAAGTATACTTTTTTATAAATATGTTGATAGATGCAGATATGATTCAATGTTAGATAATGATGCTGATGTCTCTCCTCAGTGTTCCTATGGCTTCATCTACGATGGAGACCAGCTCAAGGTCACCTGCTTCCAGTGCTGCAACAGTTTCTGTGCTCAGTGTAAAAAGCCTGTGAGTATCCAGTCTCTCTGTGCTGGCATTATATATGAATGTAGAAATAATATAATAATTTAAACTGTGATCACTTGAGGACAAGGGATCTGGTAATAAATCAATCAGGCTCTACAAACTGGAAACTAGTCTGTTTACTGCACAGTCTTATAGCTTGCCTACATAATACAGCGAATATAAAACACTGTCAGCAATGCTGTGCAGCGCCAGCTTAATACCTTTGCTGCTGCTGATATGCGAAACTTAATTCTCAAAATAGATTGCTTCTTATACGGAAGAGTTTCTTGACAGAAAATGTTGCCCCGTTTTTTTCTGAATTTGCCGAGGTGATTAGATCAGAGTTATGAGATAATATCCCTTTTAATTCTTCTCCATAAACTCATTGTGATCAAATGATCAATTGAATGTAAAATCATCAGGAAATGATAAAAACATCCCGATGGAGATTTCTATGGAGTGATTTTGCTTCAAACTGTACAGGGACGCGTGTGACAGTGACGCTCTTTCTTCAGTCGGAGCTGCAGCGTAAAGTGAAAACAAACTCAGGGTAGGTCTAACCACCTACCGAGCAGGTTAGACCCACGGCGTATGTTGCCGCAGTAACTGACTCTTGGTTGCGCTGAACCTGCTTCCTGAAACGGAAAACCCAGAGTTTCCACTAACTCAGAGCGATCAAACTCTGGGTTGCCTCAAAACCAGCTACCTGAAACAGGCCCCTGGTCTGCAGCATAGGGTGATATTTGCACCAGGATCTGCACCAATTTCCACCCAAGTTTGATAAATGAGGCCCACTGTGTGCAGAAAGACCTTTTCATCAATTTTGAAAATGTTGGACCTTGGACCATGTTTTATAGAAACCATAGACTGTATATACATGATACAAACTAAATAAAAAAAGTAACAGATGTACTGGGATGTGTTAGGGCCGACCATAGCAGGCTCGTTAATCTGCCAGTAACCATTAATGAAACCAGACCAAATCAAGGATACCGCTTAAACAATGATATAATGTTTATTAAATCAATCCCTAAAACGTCCGTCCTTGGAGGGCTGTGAAAGCTAAAGCTAACGTGGAGGAAGCCTGGAGCAGCCACAGTTGGACCACATGGGCCCAGGACTCCTCCCCTCAACCTACGCCCCGACCCCTCTAACTGTAACGAAAGTAAAGAAAACACTAAACTACAGCCCCTCCATTTACTAAATCATAGAACACAAAATAACAGCAGGAGAAACGCAGGTCAGCAGCCGAGAGCAGTCCGCCGTGAGTGAGTGCGAGAGACCGGCACAGGCCACGCCTTTAGGCTCTGCAGGAGCACCTGCCCCCAATCAGGACACCTGGGAGAGGGAGAGTGAAGGAGGGAACAGGAGGAAAGAAAACAAGGCGGGAGCCGTAACAGAATGCACACAGGTCTTTCATCATATGCTCAATCACCATTGTTTTAACTCACTAGTTGATAGATTCAGAACTTAACAGACAATAAAATAGCTGTAACTGTTACGGAGAAAAACTTTAACTGAAAAAGAAAAGCTCAAATTTAGCTCCCTTTAATTCCTGTTTGGCCTGTTTTAAGCATTGGTTTGATGAGGGATGGGACATGTAACTATTCCATTGAGGCTTACATGTGTGGGTGTTGTGTGTGCAGTGGGAGTGTCAGCATGCAGGACTGTCCTGTGAACAATACCAGTCCTGGAAGAGAGAGAATGACCCAGAGTATCAGAGGCAAGGCCTGGCTGGCTACCTCAGAGACAACGGCATAAGTAAACACACACACACACACACACACACACACACACACACACACACACACAAACACACACACACACACACATCAAATCAAATCACTTTTATTTGTATAGCCCAATATCACAAATCTATTTGCTTCAGTGGGCTTCACATTGCATACAATATAACAGACAGTATAAACACACACACACACCATTCTATAGGATTCATTTCTAGCAGAAGTTATCATATTGATATTGTACTCATGCAGTACTTGTTCTACTAGGCTTTGCTCTAAGGCAGGGCTGTGCTTCACTTTGTGTGTACGGAATCTAGAATATATAAAAGTGTCACTTTTCAAATTAAATGAAGGAAAAAACTGCCAATATGCAGAAGGTAAAGGTGGGAGTATTGAGTGTGTGTTAAGACATTGAAAGCAGGATCAAACAGGGTAAATAAGAAAAGATGTTTCAGATAAAGGCCAACACATTCACTCTGTGAATAATCAATGCACACTAGGTGTGATTAATTGCTTATAATGTACTTGTACTGTCTCTTTCTCCTCTCTCTCCTCAGCCTGTCCTAACTGTCGCTTCCAGTACGCTCTGTCTAAAGGAGGCTGCATGCACTTCTGCTGCTCCCAGTGTCGCTACCAGTTTTGCAGCGGTTGCAACAACCCTTTCCACACTGTAAGTCTAGAATCACTTTTTCATTCTATTTTGGTTTCATCAAAATGTATAATGGAGAACTAAACCACATACCCAGTAGCGGCTGGTGGTGATATTGGGTGGGGGGGGCTAACAAATACATTAGGCCTAGGGCCTATACCCATCAATAGTTCACGCTGCAGCAACAACAAAATCACATCCGAGGTACAGTCCAGAAATACAGCACCAAGATACAGCAAGTAATAATGCTGTAATAATGCTCCACAAAAAAAAGTAGAGAAGTAGGCTACAAACATGTTCTGATGCCAAAAGTTTCTCTCTCACACACGCACGCTCGCTCACACACACACACACACACACACACACACACACACACACACACACACACACACACACAGTTGGCCTGCACAGCAACAAATGGTGCCTATGATACTTCATTAGCCAGTTTCTGTTCATACACAGCTAACAATCAAGCACCTCGTTTTGGCTAGTCTTTGCAACCTGTGCGTTTGACAGGTGATCGGCTAACTGGCTATTGCTATCTTAACAAGAGAACTGCTCAACGAAACACCACCCCGCTGGAGTGAAGTTGCAGATTCATCAGAGCCCCTCAGAGCCAGCTTGTGTGCCCCACATAACTTAATACAGTCCACAATCCTTGACAGCCAATGTCTGTTTTTCTTTACCTGCTCGTTGTGTCTCTGTATGATCAGCTTTACAGTTTCCAATGTGACTTGCACTGTATTCATGTTTTCTTGATTTTACATGACACATCTTTGCATGACACATGTTTTAAATCCATAACCCCTTGTTGGGTTCAAGCCGTGTCTCCTCCAAACAGCAAGCACGGGAAACAGAGACGTGCGCTTTTAGCTACGCTAGCCGTTAGCCAGTCCTTCCTTTCAAACCAAGACCAGTGGCGGAGCCAGGAAATTTTCATTGGGGTGGCCAGGATGGGGCCAGTGATAATTTTTGGGTGGCAAGCACAAGGGCTTCGGTTTTGCTTCAACATAAGTGGAGGTCTGGGGGTACTCCCCCAGAAAAAAATGTACTTCAAACATACCATTTTGTGCATTCTGGTGAATTTTAATGTACTTATTTATGCCTTCTGTAGCCTATTTAATTATTATGGTGGACATGTCTACATTTCTGTTAAGGAAAAGACAACAGGCTCCCAGTGACGTAAATATAATGTTATAAAAAGCAGTAAGGCTCTCAGGCATCTGTATTACTTTCAAATATTTACTCTACTGTATTGTTCAAAACATTTTTTTTAGGACACTACTCATGACACAGCAGCAGTGTGAACTATTATGACACTTGAAATTTTGAAATCATAGGGAATATGTATTAACAATTAGGAGATATATCAATGTTTCAACATCCTAAACTGTTATTTTGACCTCTTTTGGGGGAATAGGGTTGTCTTTCTTACTTTTTGAGGGGGAAAAATGTATCTCTTCTGATTATTGGGATGGGGGGGGGCATCCCCTGTGCCCCCTCCCCCCGCCCCACCTCCCCAAATCTACGCCTATGGGCAAGCATGTGTCTGTAAGTTGCTGAAAAACACTGCACCACAGCTGCCACCGAAATGTTCAGACTTCAGAATTTGCATCAAAGCCCTAATGATCATAAAAACAAGATGCTTTATTTAAACTATGTCCATGTTTAGGTGGTGATTGTATTTTTTCGGCTGTAGGCCTACTGAAACTAACGGAGGGAGTCAGGCGGCTCACTCTGTAGGCATTTCCTCTTGTTGCGCTGTCAGTTCGCAATGCCTACATGGCTGTGTTTTCATGCTCGTGAAATGCAATCCGATCGCGGAAGCCTCCCCTGAACAACGTTAGCGAACATGATATCCCCGGCGGCCGGTTATCATTTCAGCCGTTAAGCCACAGAGCTTTTCTCACCGGCAAGGTGATGACACCGTTACCCACAGTCACAGTCTCACCCCATGTTTCACTGGGTGAATCACTGCTTTGCTCGCGCAAGGCTTTTGTGTTTCGGTTTAACATCAGTCTTGGGCGAGCGAGTGTTTTAACTTTATGCTGAATAACCATTGCACTGCAATCGCTGAAAGCGAAATAGTTCAGGCGGGGCAGAGCGGAGCGCACTAGTAGAGATGGAAGGGTTCGCTTACTTGCCAGTCGAAGCGTCAGGTCTGTAGTAACCTCTTTATGGTTCACTACCACTACTTCATGGTTACTACCATGGTAGTAACACCATGGTAGTAACCATGGTAGTAACAGGCATTCAGGCTTGAGCTGTTACATGATGTGTGCGTGCGGCTAAAAGGTCCGACAGTGTACTAGCGGTGTAAGAAAGGTTCCGCATTTTTCCACAGCCGCCAAAACTATTGACGGCTGTGATATGGCGCTTGGGGTGGCCAATGGGGTGGCCGAGATTCTGCGGGGGGGTGGCTGTGGCCACCCCCGGCCCCCCCCTGGCTCCGCCACTGACCAAGACACGAAAAATTTACAGTTTTGTCGCGTGTCCTTTTGTTTTATTTGGACATTGTTTGGGCGATGTGGCCCCAGTCTCTTTATTTATTTATCTTCTTCCAAAGACATAAACGAAAACGGGTGAGTCAGTAGATAGTCCACCGTTAGCACCGGTTAGCACTCACCATTGTTGATCAACACTCTATCTCCCGCCTCCAACAGTGACAGTCACCAGTGACAGTCACTAGCTGGATCCCAATCCAGAGAAGGACGCGGTCTACGCGGTCTATGAAGGCTATAGCCTGTGAAGGCCGATTCGAAGGCCGATCGAGCGTTGTTAAACGAGATGTCTCCGCAGGTCTCGATTACGAGCATTTCCGGTTTGCGTGACGACTCGCCGCTCCTGTGCTGCCTAGCAACCCTGATTGCTGCCAACGGAGACAGCCTTGTCAACGGAGGAAAAAAGAAAAAGAAGTTGCCTACCAGACAAAAAGAAAAAAAAGTACAAGAAAAAAAGAAAGGAAGATAAAAGTTAAGAAGATGGAGCAACACGTTGCTGTTTTGTTATTTTTTATTTTATTGTATGCCATCTCTGAAAAAAACACAATGAATCTTGGGATATGTTGGGCTGCGAAGGATACATCTGTTGTAGCCTTCAAAACCGTGAAACGAAGGCTGCATTTCTCGGCCGCATATGAAGGAGCCTTGCTAATGGAACAAGCCTTTGCGCGCCGCTATGACGCAATCGGTCTTCAAATGCAGCCTTCGTAGACCGCTGATTTTGCTAAGTGTGGGCTTAGAAAAGTCAGTCCAGACAGATATATGTATCCTGCGTTATATATATATTACTGGCCCCTGATCTTCGTGGAGGGGGGGCGTACGGAGATCAGGGGCCTATCGAAGACTTCAAAGAGGGAAGGAGCTTCAGGATAACGGATAATTTAAAAAAATCCGAAGCTGACTGTTTTTTTTTTCAAACATGTAAATTTTTTGTTTCTGCTTTTTGGTAATTCTGTGTCTCCAAATTATTCTAGAAAATGTTACGAAATAGCCCACATTGACACAGGTGATTTAGCCTTAGCTTTGTTCTCAAAGTGCACCAGATTGATGAATTTTACTTTAAAAGGTTAAAATTTTTCTTCTGGGGGGAGCATTCCACCGGACCCCCTAGAAGGTCCAGGGTCCCAAACACAGTCTCCCAAATTCATTCCTGTGAGACACTGTATGTGTGGCTGGGTATTAAAAGTCATTAGGCCAGGGGGGGTTTGTACAAGTAACCTTAAAATGTTTTGCTCATTCATCGATAGAATATATTGTGCCCTTTTTTTGCACTGAGCACCTGCCCCCCAAAATGTCTGTGCACGCCACTGCAGGTAGGGTTTGGCCACATGACGGTAAATACTGTGCAACGATAGAAATGTACAGCATATATACCGCTAGCTATTTGGTAATATCAATTATACAGCGGAATATTTTAATGTCAAACTATAAATTATAAAACATATTAAAACTAGAGTTCCATGGTTATCAAACATTTGGGCACTAGTTTACTTAAACAGCTTTTTGAAAATGAAACATGATCAAATGAAATAAAAGATTATATTATCAAATGCGATTGAAGTACTCTAAGTACACTTACTTTTAGCCATTAATTCATACAATTTACGGAATAATACTATATCGTGATTTCTACTGTTACGTGCTACAAAATGACTTGCCTGACAGACCATCACTTCATTTCATTTGTACAGAAGGTCTGAAATCGCTCAATTGACAAATGTTAACTCACTTGATTGGATCTGTACAGTGCCACTCTGGATCTGCCAAACCAATCACATAATACAGTCACGACCAAACATTATGTGATTGGTTGGCAGATCCAGAGTGGCACTGTGCAGATCCAATAGTTTTAAACTTCAACAGACACCCGCCTTCAAGTGAGTTAACGTTATGGTTGCGTTCCGAATCGCATACTTTCTACTATATAGTATGTAGAAAAAAGATTTAGGATGTCCCGATTCTTGTGGCCAGATTTAGGATGGTTAGAAGTACCCGGATGTCCTACTTCATGCGGCCAAGATTGTTAGTGTTGAAAAGTGCATCCTATTTGGGCGATTCTGACCCACAATCCAGTGCGCACGTGAAGTGACGTAACATTGACGAAGCCTCCATATGAAAACAAACGGGGATGCGACGGATATAAAAGCAAGAGGCAAGATCAAGGCGCAATGTTATGATGAAATAAGAGAGAAAAGTATGCCCCAATAGTATGCCTACTGCATCCTAACTAGATTCTTTTTATCATCGGCTGTAGTATGTAGAATAGAAAAAAGAAAGAGTATGCGATTTGGAACGCAACCTCTATGTCATGCGCCGATTTCTGAGCCACTCCCTCTGTTTGCTGATTGGACCGCCAAAAATCTGGCGGAGAAAACCCACTAATATACTGCAGCCCCAGACTGACTACTGAAGGGAACTGAAAATTGAGCGGTTGTAGGTAGGCGGGCGATGCCAGGCTAGATTTTGCCCATACTGCCCAACCATAGTTCCTCTCCCCATGTCTTCCTATCAGACCTGTGCAGTGGACGAGTGCAGTGTGTCGGGGTTACACGCCCATCATCCGAGGGACTGCCTCTTCTATCTGAGGGACTGGGAACCTTCCAGACTGCAGGCATTACTGCAGGTACACACACACACACACACACACACACACACACACACACACACACACATACACACACCAACTGACATGCGAAGATTGCATCAAGATTTCTGACTTTGAAAATGATCTTGATGACTTGTTGACCTTCCCAGAAACTATCTACTTAAAAAAGCAGTTGAACTGAATTGTTTTGCTCTTTCCGATCACAAACAAGTACTGCTGTGTTTTTCTAAAATTATATTCTGATAATTGTTTGTAAGGTTTTCAAAAGCTCAAGGACAGAATTTGTTCAAATAAATAGAGAAAGTGGAAGAGAACAGTAAACTTTCTTTTTTGATGTTGGAGTCATATGGAGCAGCTAGACATTATTGACCACACAGAAAATAGAGCTTGGGGAAACATGCCCTGCATTCCATTTCTTTTTTTCTATTCTACATACAAAATCTGACCATGAAAATAATCTAGTTATGATGCAGTAGGCATAGAAATGGGACACACTTTTAATTATTTATATTTTTGGGAAAATGACATGCTCATAACAGCACCATGAGGTCCTCTCCTTCATGGCCAAGGGGAAATGGGAGGGTCTTGAAAACATAATGCTCACATGACCAAACATGTGTTACATTGCCTAGATACAGGGGGTGTCTCACATTACCTCGTTCTCCCCTATTAAAGCTGGGGTGGAGGATTTGGGGAGAAAATAGCAGTTGGAATAGAGATTAGAACCCACATACCTCAACCGCTCCACTTGTTCTCTTTGGTCCCTCCCCTATGGTCCCTCCCTAACACGCTCCACACCAACAAAGTCGTGCCAAAGTGAATGGACAGTCCCAACAGCCAATAAGAACAGAGAGTCGGAGCCTCGCTCTGATTGGTCAAAGTGTACAGCTCAAGTTAACTTTGACCAATCAGAAATCACATACCCCAGCTTTAACATACCCGCATTTTTAGAATGAAAAACAACAGCGTGTTGTACACTGTAAAGCAGCCGCGGCGCTACCAATGGGCCCGGGTGGGCCCAGGCCCACCCATTTTAGGCTGGGCCCACCCATCCTAGCTGTTCATCCAATAAGCATCCCGAGGAAAGCTTTGAATGAAAGCTTCTCAGCCAATCAGCGGCTTCTACCCTACGTGTGGCGCCTGCCGCCAGGCTGAGTCCCGGACTCCCGCCTCAGAGCCGCCTCTGACCAATCATGAGTTAGCAACGGTAACTAAGAGGGAGACGCCGGACAAGCAGAGCGATTTGGCAAGCTTTACGATGCTTTATGACAAAATCTATGACAATGGCCAAGCAAAGCAGTTTATTTTCTTTTAAATTTACTAAGAAACACTCCGAGGAGCAAGAGGAGGAAACTCCTGCCTCTTCAAATGAGTTACCATCCAGTTGGGCAGCTCTCCCCCCATCACCTCCCGTAGTCACCCCCTCACACCGGCAGCAAGGCAAGTAGCCTAACAGTCTAACTTAACGTGAATGCAATCTGATCTCACAGACATCAGTGGGATTTCTGATATCAGGTTGCATTAACGTTAGTGTCTGGCTGTCTGTATGTACATTTTCTGGAGGGAAAAATAATATTGGCAGTAAGTTAACTTATGATAGCGCTTTATGTGTTATAGGAGACAGGGTTCAGCAGCATAGAACAAACGCCGTTCCCCAGCAACCTCCGCTAGACCTGTCATCAATAGATGAGCCCGCAAGCCAGCACAAACTCCGTACCTTCCCAGCCACACACATATCAGGGAAAGCTAGGAGTTTTTCTGGCAGGTGGTACTCCAAATTCCCGTCTGGAGAAATACGCTACAGCAAAATTCATTTGGGACCGTTTCCCTGCTGTTTTTGAGTTTTTTCCATGTTATTTCATATGTGTTTCTGATCTGAATAAGAATAGAATGAATTAAGAATAAATGGAGAGAGAAACAGACCCTCACCCTCCAAAGATATAATTCCGTTACAGTCTTTTTGTGCATTGAACGTTCAAGAGAGATATGAAGTTAGTTGAGCTGAGGACAGCGACGGAAGAGCCACATAGGTATTAGTCGCTGTCCTCAGCGCCGCAGAAAAGTGCTGAAACGGAGATGACGATGATGACGCTGTGTTTTTTTTTTTTTTTTTTTTTTTGTCTTATTTTAACTGGCCCATCCAGTTTTCTGAAGGCCCACCCATAATCAAAATCCTGGCGCCGCTACTGCTGTAAAGACGGCATAACCGTGCGCTACCTTACACAGGAATTTTTCTGGGCAATAAAACATACAAAAGACGACTGGAAAATGAATAAAAACATGGTGAACATATAAATACATATTAAACAAAATCAGCTCAACTTCATTTAACGGAATTTAACATGAACTTTATTTAACTTATGTTACATATGTACTTGATTGTTTGACGCTTTGGCATCGTTTAACATGACTATCCCACATTTATAGGTCAGAAAGAACGGATAAGCAAAATAGGTTGTCTTCAAGAAAATAAATTATTGAGTGCTCTGTTTTGTATCTGCATCCAACAATGGAGGAGTCTTCTGAAATAGGGATGTCACCATACCAGATATGGAATAGTCAATACCAATACCAGTGAAATTCAACGATTCTCTGTTCCCAATTCGATACCACGATAAAAAAGGAAAAGCAGAACAACGAATCCCATGCACTTCAACGTACTCTACTTTACAGTTCAACATTATAAAAAACTGTGGCATGTAGCGTTCCAGTGATAAAGAAAAAAAGATTACCTAAGACATACTGTGAGCAGCCAATGAGAGCTAGTCTGTCATCCAAGATGCAGTGTTAAGGTGGAGACACAGTTTCCAGAAGCTTTTCCCCTAAAGGGCCTGGCTGCTGGGTGTTGAAAGCACTGGCTCAGTCAGAGAACATGGCTCTCACAGTCTCACTTCTATAGGTGTGTCATTATGATGATAGCAATGTTGTGTTCTGCTCCAAAGCAAACTATGCAGAAAGGACTTCATCTGAGTGGTGTTCTTCTCTTTATTACTCAGAACAATGGAGTGGCCTTTAACACTGAACCCCCTCCTGGAACACAGACAGGTAATACATGCATACATGTATGATTCTAAACATGTCAACACTTTGAGTTTGAAATTGTATTTATTTATTATTATTATTATTACTATCTAAAGCTAATAACATTCCCATCAACCTCAGCAAATGAGCAAATAGCAAAAACACTGAACTAAGATGATGCTCATGATGAACATTACACTTGCTAAGCATTAGCATGCTAATATTGACATGTTGAGCAAGTGAACATGTTGATACAATGTGTAAATAACCTCACATATAGCTTAATGATTTAAATCCTATCAATACAAACAAGTGTCTTTTCATTTCAAAAAGACGAGTTACATTATTATATCCTTAATGAATCACTCTGCGTTAGCTCGTTCATTTTGACAGCCCTCATTTCTATGTTATATTAGATTGTTTGAATGTCATTGCTGTGACCCCTGCTGTATTGTGCACATGACAAATACAGCATCTTTAATCTTGATCTTGAGTCTTGCTCTGTGTTTGTCTCTCTCTCTCTCTTCTCAGATCTGTGTGGAGTGATAGAGCAGAAGGATGAGGGAGGCCAGCAGCCTGACTCAGCCTGTGGGACTCAGACCCAGCCTGGACATGCTGGCCTCTGCGAGTATGATGGCTTTATTTACCTCTGTTTGCACTTACTCCACCAATACAGCATGTTAGATGTGCTGCAGTATGAGGCACAAGGACTCCCCAGGTTAAATCAATGGAACCCTCTGTAATGCTTCTTCTTGGCGGCACCAACGCACGCATTTCAAAAACCACTGCACGTGATTGGAATAGCACTAAGACCAATCAGAGCACTGAACAAGGTGATGTATTAAGCTCTGTTCGTTTAGCGAACAACGGGGTTAACTGGTAAATTAAACTTTTGCAGTGGTCGGTCGGCAAAACTGAAAATTCATCTTTCTTGCTAATGAAAGATTTGAGTGCCGTCTTCCAAATCGTTAAGTGTCGAGGCGAAAGCTGTTTGAAACTCAAACAACATATCCACCACCATCTAAATTGTTTACTATCACAGCTTCGACGGCGCATGCACAGCACTACCGTCATCTGGTTACGTCCGCCCCAGAGCACCATACATAGGGATCTGGCCTGCCCATATCAGATAGTAAGATTTGATCCGGTAGGTTCGAATTTTCCATCATAGTTAATGAGCTTCATCGTTTCGTGTCCAGACCAACAAATTTAAATTTGTCAGCTGCTGGTCTGGATTTCCACGCTAATCTTTATTTGGAGTCACATCTATATGCAGTTTACAAGCATCATTGTTGCAATCTATATGGTGCTCCATCCTTTTTTTCCAAACAATCAAAAGAACAGAACAAGGGGTGTTTTCTGTTTCAAAATAAAAATGACAGCAGGGATAACTCACAAAGCACCTGTGGAGAACACCATTGAAAGTGTCCTTCATAATTGGAGTCAGCAGGTCCTTCATTTCATTATACCACTCAGAGGGGCCTGCTGCCTTGTTAGGCTTTACCTTGTAAATTGCCTTTTTCTATTTCCTTATCTGTGATTTAAACTTATTAATTGGTCATTTTGTTCATCTCTCACTTAAGGTAGTTTTATCAAATCGAAAAAAATATTTATGTCTTCCTTCATGCCGTTGAGTTGCTGGTTGGAGTCTTTCCTGAAGTCTGGCAGTTATTTCTGTTGCTAATAGCTAGCGACAGTTGGTCGTCCTCTTCGTTGATTTTTTCTTTTCTTTTCTATAAACTTGCAGTGTTCAGGTTTTTTTTTGCTATGGTGGCATATTTGACCAGATTCAGTTTGATGCAGGATCTCACAGTAATGATTCCATCAGTACTGCTCTGCCATCATGGTGACTTTGTGTCTGTGTATCCAGGAAGCACTATCGGGAGTACCTGGTGAGCCTGATCAACAGCCACTCCATAGACCCTGCCCCTCTGTACGGCTCCAATGAGCTGCTGCTGGCAGCCAGGAGGTACAAGGTGGATGAGAGCCGTAGAGACAAGGAGGACACATTCACCTTCTACAGCCGACTGCTCCAGGTCAGTCTTCACCATTCAAGATCCATTCTCCATTCATTACCATTCCTCATTTCAAACCCAAACCTCATTCAGTTCAAAAAAGATTAAAATATTTAAAAGATTAATTCAGGCAATTTTATGCTTTATTAGACAGTTTTGGAGAGACAGAGATGAAATGGAGTAGATAGGGGCTAGGGGCTCTGGATGCAAATTCTAACCCGGGTCTACTGTGAAGAGGACTAGACATCATTTACATCTGTAGTCCCTGGGAGGAAATATGTATTTCATTCCCTCACAACATGAATAAAAGTAGCCTATCAGGGGCTAGCTTATTTCTATTTGGGACTGTCAGTTCGATATTGGTATTATTCTTTTAATCAGAATAATATGGCAGGCCAATTATGGCGGCAGCAAAATACATATTGAAAAAATATGTTGGTAAATCACTGTCCTGAGCCCCCCTTGGAAAGCTCTATGTGTTTTAATGGACTTGTACCTGTACTGCTATCTGCCAGGACACTCAGTCTATCATTGAATTCATTTTGACACTTACATCCCTCTGTGCTCTCTGCAGAAGCTGATGGATGAAGTACCACTTGGCGACAAGGTTCCACGCAAGAAATAAGCCTTTTGAAACGCACGGCTCATTTCCTGCAGTGGTGATCTGTTGGAAACTTTCCACTGTTGGGAGAGTAAATGGAAACGCTTTCATTTTAAGCTCTGTAAATGTTCACTTCTTATCCTGTGATTGTATGAATCATCTGTCAAGCTCTGTCTAGGGCTGTTCATTAGTTTTTATATTATCATTGATATATTTCACAGAGTCACTGTTCTGAAGTAGATTTCTGCTGACTGGAACATATGTCCGCAGCTCTGACAAAATGTTTAATAGCACTACAGTTAAACTAAAAAAAAAGAATAGTCATATATTAGGTAAATCAGGCTTTGCTGCTACAGCTAATTATTTAGAATGCTACTTTAGAATATGAGGTTTCCTATCAAATTAGCCTGCTTTATTTGAAGCTGATTTAATTACTAGACTTCTGTTTCAATTATAAACCTGCTCATACATTTGCCCTTATGTGGATAAATAAAGTTGTATTGAATTTAAGTACACAAGTTGCTAATCTACAGTAACCACAGCCTTTTTGCTCTGGACAGTGATTGTGTTTGATATGATCTTAAAGTTAAGTACTGTAAACTGAGAGGTTTACATTCATTGTTATAAATGTGACAGGAACAGTGTTCTTCTTAATCTGGGGCCTCTATCAACATATGCTGGCTCTCTTTACCTGATTCACTGATGTAACTCAGTGAACCTGTGTTCACTGAGTTACATCAGTGATCCTTACAACTGCTTTCATGGAGCTGGTTATCCATTGGCCCAGTACACTCTAGATCCACCTCCAGCTATGAGCCCATTCTTAGTTTAGTTCAAAATAAAAAAGGAGAAAGAAATGAAAAAAGTAAATAAAACTGACAAAGTTAATGAATTACTGTGATGTCATACTGTTCTGTGTCTGAATGTTCAATGTCAATGGGTGGTGGGGCTCAGACAGTTTATAAAACGTTTGTGGGAGAGAAACGGATTAAATCAATTTGATGTTCTGAAGGGACATTAATTGATGGGGGAAAAAAAGTCAGACGTAAGCCCCGCCGACTTTTCATTTCCGAATACAGTTACAGATACAGATAATTTTGTTGGTTGAACAGATACAGATAATGACGTCTCCGTACACCCCTACTGTGTAGTTTGTAGAATTGGTCGGGGTTTGATCGGATCCTCTCCACTTAACCCAGTAAGCCAATGTAACACACATGTAGGTTGTGGATAGTTATAGTTCTAAATAGTTTCAAAGTGAGCCAGTTTCATGATACTAGAAAACCTGAGGAAAGCCCTCAAATAGCTGGCTAGCCCTCTACTCCCACTCTGAGATAAGGTTGACATAATTGAATAAATTGTTGTATAGCTTGACATCCTGTGATTATTCCACATTGGTCATTTTACTTTTTATATATTGCCTGTAAAATCAAAAATGATAAGTGTGCATGTTTAAGCCTGACATGTGAGTATTACATCAGGATCAGTCTACAGATATAAAGAGTATTTACAGATGATTTTGTATTGTCATTCATTGTTGTCAGTGGGGAGTTTACTATTGGTCCCCGGTCCGCCTTTAAATGCAGAGTTGCTCAAATAAACACATTTGATTTGGTGCTGTGAACGTGTGATAATAATACAGTGTAGTGCCAAACCTGACAAATGTCAATTTAACGGGTGTGCAACTCGCTCATGATGTAAAAAATAATGCTTTAAAAACTGCCTTGTTTCTTGAAAGTGTTATTCTACTGAATATATGTAAACCCCGGAGTGTACAGTATGTTGGCTTATGTCAAAATGAATGTTAATAGACTGATGGTGCTTATTTCGGAATGTGTCACTTGAGATGTGTGCTGGTGTTTTATATGACCAAGTTAAAGGTCATTTGTCAACAAAACAATCACCAGAATGACCCATGCCTTTAACATGACCTTAAGGGTGTGGTCCTACTGAACACCTGTTACCAACTGGGCTGTTTAAGTTTGAAGCAGCAAGAAAAGGAAGACAAAAGAAGATGGCTTGGCAGACCTAGGAACAGTTGAGTGATTTTAAATGCTCAAATAATGACACAAATCTTTCAGCTAAAGGCATCAAGTCCGAAGTGGATGAGAAATGACCTGGAATGCTGCAGATATGCGGTAGAGCCGGGCAGCAGTGTGTATGGAGTGGGCCTAGCAGTCATATCATCATGGTACGTGGCGCTGAGCATTCACCAAGTAAAAAAAGTTTCACAGCTAATTTAGCCGTTAGCACACTCAGGATCTCGTAATTCTTATCTCGTAATTACGAGATAAGAATCACCCTCTCATTCAACAATAACGATGCCTTTCCGGACTACAATGAGCCCCATAATCTCTACCCCCCTACTTACTTCCGCTCAAATTTCATTTTCCCTTCAGTAGTCAGTCTGGGGCTGCAGTGAATTTCTCAGCTCTAGCTCAGGAAAATTTCTGACCGTCCAATCAGCGAACAGAGCGAGTGGCTAAGAACGATGACGTGGAAGTCGCACTCCAGTTTCAGTTGAATGCTGCGTTCCTTTATACTCGGAAATCGGAGATTTCCGACTTGGTAGTTCCGAGTACCTGTCTGTGTTCCAGTGCATCTGCTCGCGAAAGTATGGACGCCTACAACCTTTCTCGTCCAAATAACTAAACGTTAGGCTCTAACAAGTTACTGTTGCCAGGTACCGGTAGATCCATAGACAACAATATGTAGTGAAGTCGGAAATTTCCGATTCCCTGTCCAACTGGAACACACCGTCAGAAGCCGGCTCATGACATACGTGACGACCAAACGTGATGCGATGGGTTGGCTAATCCAGAGTGGCACTGGGCAGATCCAATAGTTTTAAACTTCAACCTAACCAACTTAAACCCGCCTCTAAGTGAGTGAACGTTTGCCAAATAGAGCAGTTCCAGACCTTCTGTACAAATGAAATGAAGTACGATGGTCTGGTTGGACCAGGCTACACAATTAGCACACCAAACACCCAATTACCAAAACACCTCAGACCCTTTGCGAAATGAAACACTCTTTTCAAAACTATACATTTATTTTATAAAAACCATATTTTGTCACCATATGAAACACACACTTTTCATATGACTTCATTCTGTCTGAACCAGTTACACACTGCTGTTGCTAACCTTAAACACTTTTAGTAATTCTACTTCTCAGTGATTTGAGTAATGTATAAAGTACACAGAGAAAGTGCAAATATACAATATGTTCACCAAACACTTGACAAGACCAATGCTGCAGACTGAGGAAAATATAATTTATTTCTCTCCATACACCCAAATCAGTCAACATGGAAAATCACAACAAAACATGTCTGCAGAAGTCTGCATAACACTGTTATCCCAGCAAACAACAACACACATACAATACTGTATCCAGTACAGGTTACAAATTACAGATAATACTGTAAATAAATTTAAAAAAATCTGATAAAGGAAACACAGTATAGAAAATACTAGACATTATCTCTTCGCCTAGCTGGATCTGTCCAGAGAATTTCTTTCACATCCTTCCACCGCCATGCAGTGAAAAACTGGATAAGGAGAGTATGGTGGAAGGTATAGGACTGTGAACTGTGGATGGTGTTGAAACCAGTTCTGTCCCAGAGCAGCATGATGGAATGACATTGTCCCAGATGACAATGTATTGCGTCTGGTGCATTTGTTTATCTGCTGTGACTATGTTGAGCAATCAGTCTAAAAATGTGAGTATGTGAGGTGTGTTGTAAGGGCTAATATTGGCATGACGGAGGAGAACCCCATATATGTGGATTCCCCCTCTCACTATCACTGGTATTCTGACTCCTTCCATGTTGGTTACTGTAAAGGCAGGTGAACTTACCTGCTGCATTTTGTATAGTGCTTGAACCTGATTGGAGTGTCTAGATAGAATAAAGCAATCATGTGTTTGAGCACCTGATGGCTGTGTTTACTGACTGGCTCATGTGTTTGGTAGTTTGGCAGTCAGTGTTTTGGAATTGCAATGAGGTGACATCATGATAAACTTCTGTGTCTAATGTGTTTAAGTGTGTTTAGTGTTTTGCAAATCACTGTGTATTGTTTTGCAAAAAGTGTGAGGCTGACTTTGTGCTTATAGTGGTGCACATATGGGCCAGTGGTTTGCTTCTTGAGTTTAAGGTTTTGATGATTGTGTAATACTTTTGATTTTAGTGTTCACGCGATCGTAAAAAACTGTAAAGCAGACTGTTTGGGCTGCTGCGTCATAGAGAGCAGAGCTAATGGAGGTCCACTTCTGCTCCTAAGTGTCTGACCTTACTGACAACTCCATCTCCTCCATCAACTGAGCTACGGAAATCTTTTCTGACATGATCTACATGCATCCAAGAGGTTTTGTATTTGTTCTTCTGTTGGAAAAGTGTATTGGTTATTGTTACGCTGTGCTCAGAGCACAGAGTGAGTAGTCTCATGCCATTTGTTTTAATCTGACCAATACCATGTTTGCCAAGCCATCGATCCCATAATCAATCAATCAATCAATCAATCTCCTTTATTTAACCAGGTAAAATTCATTGAGATTAAAATCTATTTTTCAAGAATGACCTTTAGCCAAGAAGGCAGCACCATGATACAATAAGAACAAGCAACCACAATTCTCATACACCACATTCAACGTCAGGTAAAGTACAATACAAGATCAGGGACAAGACTGTATGAAGATTTAAATGAGAACAGTTAAAAATTAAATAAATAAACTGGTGACAGATGAATGAATAAACCCGGCCGTTAGCAGAAAATAGCTTTACAAACAATTGCATTGACCAAGAGAACTATCTTCTCTGTCCTTCAGGATTCCTTTGATGTCAGAGTGACTGATTCCAGAGAGTGTGCGGTTGGTAAAGAACTGCAGATTGGAGGTCACACAAAGCACACCTGTGTACTATCAGCATGCAATTAACCCCACACCACATATGTAAACCACACCCACAAGCTTCACTGATCACTGCACACACACACACGCACGCGCGCACACACACGCACGCACACACACACTATATGAAACCCACCACTCAAAACCAGATGGATACAGATCTACCCTGTTACACATGTGTGTTTCACATGGTAAGAAAATATGTTTTTTTTATTAGTGTATAGCTTTTGCAAAAGTGTTTATTTTTGCAAAGGGTCTGAGCTGTTCTGCTAATTGGGTGTGTGGTTTTGCTAATTGTGTCTAGTGTTTTGAAAAAGCGGTCCCCGTTATCAAAATAGTGCTTAATCCATGTCAGGAGGAATATTTTCTCCTTCACTCTTCTCCCTCTACACCCTCTATTATTGTAAAATAAAAAATAAATACTAATTATTATTGTTGTTGTGGTGGACATTTTTATTTAAGGTGAGAATCAATAAAGGGGATCCAACATGAATATGTCTTTGTTTATCTAATAAAGATTTGTTACAGAGCAAATACAGAGTCACGCTTAGAGCTGAGTCCCAGCTACCACCAGCTGAAAGGCTGTGTGTGTGTGTGTGTGTGTGTGTGTGTGTGTGTGTGTGTGTGTGTGTGTGTGTGTGAGTGAGAGTGCGTGTTTCTTTTAAGTTAACATGGGAAAAGTGCAGAGAGCAATAATGAACAGACTACATCAAATACATTCTCATCACACAAACTCAGTCTAATGTCATTGTTGTTATGACAATGATAATGATTATTATTATCACCTGGGTAAGAACAGTGTTGCACAATCTCTTGACACATTGTATTGATTGATTGTCTTGATCATTTCCTCATGAGAGAGCAAAGGGCACAGAGGTCACTGTGAAGCATTCTGTAATCTTAGTTCATCAGATGTAATATAATACCTTCTGTTCGAATAGTTTAAAGTTAGTTTAGTTATAAAAACATTCAAAAGAAAGATGATAGAAATCCCAGTGGGTACAGGTGGTTGTGATATTGATATGAAAAGCTGCTCTAAGATTGAAGGGCTAGCATTGTGGCTAAAGAGCATGTTAAAAAGCCTGCTGGCTGGAAGCTAGGGACTTTAAAAGCTTTTGCTGTTCTCTTCTCAGGAGATAGGGAGTTTAAAGTGGAGTCAGGCCAGGTATGTAAACGTTATCAATGAAATCTGGATGCTGAAGCAACTGGAAGCCAATGTAGGCTGATTGATCCAGGACTGCTGTGTTTTTATATTTTATGCAACTCTGTGGGAACAACCGTTTGTGGGAGGTTTTGAGTGAGAGACCGTTAATAGCTTTAAGACTGTGAAGTAGAAGTGTGTACGTTGCCTGCTGAGTAACTGTCCATGGTGCTGAAAAGAGTCTGCGGGACTTCAGGCTTTATATCCGGATTCACATGCCGACAGCTAAACTGACAGGCGGATTTGTCTTACCTCAATAGGGATTTTAACTTGACTTGCCCATTTTATGTGATATAAAGGAGATCAAATAGTATGCAAACGGCCGAGAGACAGAGAGACGTGCAGCGAGAGCGAGAGAAGGAGAGAGAGCGAGCGAGAGCGTATAGGATGATGTCATAGTTTTTAGTCTGTGCCATGGAAGAAGAAGAAGCAGATGGCTGCAGCCTTCCTCCTTCTCCTTCATCTATCCATCATCAAAACCTGAAGCAGCTTCACCACTAATGGGAGGAAAAGAGTAAGAAACCCGCTTCTAACAAAACCGCTTCAGGTAGGCTAGCAAACAAAGCGGAATAGCCTTCTTGTCGGCTGAAGATGTTCCATTCAGCCGACAGGAGAAGTCTAAGAAAACCCTGATATGGACCCGCATATCGGAGCAGGCACGGGGCTATACGTCCAGTCTCCTTTCTGGTCTTGATGGTGTATTATGAGCAGGCGGCGGTGTAGAGGAGCCAGTCTATCCCTGAACAGAGGAAGAGGAGGAGAGGCGAGCACAAGGGTGTCGACGGAGAGGGGCAGGGCCGAAGAGAACAGAGCAGGCTAATATTACACGCTTCTGATAATGGCGGCCAAGTCGGACGGGGTTCTGAAGATGAAGAAGAGCGACGTGGCCTTCACTCCGCTGCAGAACTCAGAGCACTCAGGCTCGGTACAGGGGCTCCACCCGGGCGCCGGGCCCGACGCTTCGGGCGCCGGGGACGCGGACTTCGCCAACGGAGAGTCGCGGTGCTGCGGTGCGGGAGGCTCCAACTCGACGTGCCTGGGCAGGGAGCAGCAGCAGAGATACACGCTGTGGGACTGCCTATGGATCGTAGCCGCAGTGGCCGTGTATGTGGCCGATGTGGGCACCGATGTGTGGCTGTCGGTGGACTACTTCCTCCGAAAGGAGTACTGGTGGTTCGGCCTGACGCTGTTCTTCGTGGTGCTCGGCTCCTTCTCGGTGCAGCTCTTCAGCTTCAGATGGTTTGTCCACGACTTCAGCACCGAGGACGCGACGGAGTCCAGCGGGGATTGCTCGCACATGGACGGGAATAAGCTGCTGAGCGGCTCCGCCTCACACGGAGATGTAACCTCTCCACACCACCACCCCGCCACGCCACAGAGACAGGCATCCACCGCCAGCAAGAACACTACGACCAACAGCACCGCCAGCACCGCGCCGGGCGGCAGGAGCAGCAAGCGGTCCCCCTACTACTCATTCTGCATGTGGTTCAGTCAGTCCGTCATCCACATCCTGCAGCTGGGCCAGATATGGAGGTAGGATGATGGAGGCCTCGGGATGGGTATAACAGTGTGTGTGTGTGTGTGTATGTGTGTGTGTGTGTGTGTGTGTGTGTGTGTGTGTGTGTGTGTGTGTGTGTGTGTGTGTGATTGTGTGTGTGTGTGTGTGTGTGTGTGTGTGTGTGGGTGTAATAACAAATACATGAATGGGCAGAGGGTTTTCTCTGACAGTAGTTGGCACTCTGTACTGATGCCAACTCGTACAGCATGGCTACCAGCTGCCATCTTTAGCATGCTCCCTCAGCAGGGCCACCGGTAGACTGAGAGGGCCTACACATGATAGTGTGTGGGGCTTTCAGGTAACTCTTACTATCCTCCTTATCATGACGTCATAAGCTCAATAGGAATGCTGCTTCCTCTCTTGTATAAGCAGTGGTCCGTGGCCTATCAGTCTCACTCAGTGTCAGTCAGTTGATATGTGTCCATGGCTGGTCAAACAGTGTCTGGGTGGAGTCAGGATCTTTCCTTAAAGAAACACATTGTGGTCTATGATAGAAAAGAGCCAGCGCACATTGATTCAGTCAAACAGCAGACAATGTGTTGAGAAATCTCCACCGAAGCATTAGCTACTGACTAATCCTGTGGTGCACATACTGGACCAGGGTTGGAAGAAATGTTCAGATTCCTCAGTAAAAGTCCAATTAAAGCCACAAGAAAAGAACAGTCATGTATTAAGGCTCCTTTGACTTGAGAGTAGTTATACTATAACCTATTGTCTTTATTGTCACGTGTTAAGATTTGGCTGGTTGAGAGGGATAACATACTGTTAAATAAGTGTATTCTTAGGGTGCACTAACAGTCCCTCAAAATGTCTACATGGAATGGTACGCGGAATGGTCAGTTTAGCTAACTTCCTGTCAGTGACTGCAGTTAGCAGTCCCCTCCCTCGTCCCCTCGTCGCCACATTAATGCATTGCGGTCTTCAAGCAGCGAGTTATCTAGCATCATCTCAGATCCATAAGTGTGATAAAACATGATAAAAACCATCAAAACAGACATTGGGAAGGATTTTTACCTGCTCCACCATTTTAGGCGCATACACATTCACCCATCTGTCGCTCTGCACCCGCAGTGAGACAGGTGCCGGTTTCTAGCGCTCTCTTCTGATTGGTTATCAGTAGTGGGATCCCCGAAAAGTTTATTTGACAAGTACATGCAGAGCGAGTGACTGAGAGATCGGCTTTATGAAACGCACACACTATAAGTAATCACTGTATGAATAAAGAGCGATTTAACACTTATATTGACATAAATAAAGCACTTACTTCACCTTTAAACAAAGTATGTTATTTCAGCCTTGACAATATTTCCCTCAGATTATTTTCTTGTTAGTCATTTGGCCCACAAATGTGAGAAATCAGTAGAGCATACCAATCAAATATGAAAAGCAGTACAAGTTGGGATGGGAGTTTTTTCGCGCCTTGTTTGGTTAACATGACTAACCAGTAGCCCTGTGCTTTTACTATGTGATTAAAAAATATATACACACATACAACAAATTGTATTTTTCTTATGTAATATTTCCATAAAATGCAAGCACAGATAGGCACACTTAAACAAAGCTGTTGGTGACATGTTATATATATTATTACTCACATTATAAATGTTCACTGGTGAAACAGTCTCAACACAAGCTTGGTTTGCCCAGAGGCGTGGAGTTCATGCATGTTGCTTTTTATGCTGAACTGAAGGAAACGCTGATGGACAAAGGGAGTTTGATCAAGAGAGATAACACAGCTGTTGATCAAATCAGCTGAGAATGATTGTGTGATGTACTAGCGCTCCGGAAGAGCTAATAATGGATCTGATGGAGAGATAAGGACATAAGGAGCCACTGCTTATTCTATTGATTATTAAATATATTATAGTGACAGCTTTTCCCAAAAACACAGAAAAAAGAGAGGGTGTCATTATTAAATATTGCCTGAGGTGCTGTAAGTATAGATCCTATTTAAGTCATATCAAAGATAGGGAGTGCTGTTGTGGTGTACAGAATATATTCGAGGCTGTGATTGGGTCTAGGGGGCAAAGTGATTTTATGGGCTTGGCATGTTGTAAAAGGCATGTTGTAGAAGGTTGTTCACCAGAACTGATATCTAGGACCTTCAAGGACCACAACCTGGTTGGACAACCTGGTCAACTACATGCTGGAAAGCTACAGGGGGCCGACATAGAAAATCAGAACCATGGTTTAATGAGAGGGTAAAATTGAACATTTTAACTTGAAGATATCATCATGAAACTTTGCCAGTTGATTATAGACATTAAAATATGATTTTTTGTATTGAAGTTTTTTTCAAAAAAATTATTCATTTGTCATATTCCACTAATCATGCGTACATTTGGATATCTTTAAAAACCCAAAATCTAGATGAAGCCAGAGATAAAATCTTTAATGCATTTTGACAACATATAAGTGTATTAAGTTTCTACATAACAAACTTCCTCTGTGAGAAATTGTGTGATCATTTTGGTTTGATAGTGGTTTTCAATACTGTGAACCAAGAATCGCAACTTCTAAAGCCCTTACATGAACTAAACTTTCAATAATCATTCTTAGCACTATTCTGAAGGTTCAGAAGGACTTGTTCATTTGTTGTTTATTGTCTGATTTATGAGACATGTTGAAATTGCATTTTTAAGAAATACAGTACTAGTCCATGAGCCAGGGGGGTTGATCGGTATCATCTGGGGGGCAAATGCTATCATTGTTTTTTGGCAAGGTATAAACCCCTAGTACTAGAAAAATCACGATAACAGTGACGGGTTGGTAGCAAAATCTCTTTTTTCAGCTCATGAAGTTACTAACCCCCCTAAGATAAATTGCGTTTTTTTGGATCCGGTGTTTATCTGGTTTAGGCTCATGGTAGGGATATTGTACATATTCTGTAATATGATGCTTGGTATCACTGGAAAGGGGACCTTTGAGGCTTTCATTTAAGCACAATACTGAATCTGTCTGACAAACACAGAGGTCACAAGACTTCTTTAAACCAGAAATATAACACATTTTCTCACAAGTTCCGCCGAAACAGTATGCTTTCTTTAATTCCTGTTGAATGAAAGAACACCAGGGACACAAAACTCAACAACTTCAGTACTCAAGGCACTCTGATGATTCGGAAAATGTATAATATACCCATACTATTTATTTATGAGAGGTGATTATGAGCCTTAAATTAGACTTGTGCAACCAGCACAAGTCTTCAAAATAGAATGGAGTGGATAGAATGGACAAATAGGGAGCCCTATTAGTCCAGCAGATATCTGAATGCATTTTGCTTTTTTTGATACAAACATGAGCTCTGGCACACTGTTAGAGCATGCCCTAAGGAAGATTTTTGGCTATAGGGCCATCACCAATTTCTCCTATGGTTGCTATGGCAATCATTTTAAAAAATGGCCGCCATTTGCTGTCCTGTTGTCAGTAGCTTGGGTTGTAGAGCACCTAGGATCTTGATTATGGTGTCTAATCCTACATTTTCAAGGATGAAAAAGGCAGTGGTGCTATTTCAAACATGCTAGAAAGTACCCAACTTCATATATCTGGCATTCAGGGAACAAAATTATGGTGGTTGTGTGCTGACCTTACAGCTCCGGATAAAATTGAGAGACCACTCCAAAAGTTCTGTGTCTCTTGTTTTACTCTTTAAAGGCATATGTTTGAGTAAAGTGAACATTTTGATTTTATAATATAAAGTACCGGTACTGACAACCTTTCTACCAAATTCAAATAAAAATATTGTCATTTAGAGCATTTACAATAAGTGATATAGAGATAAAGATTTAAGAAAAATCCAGACTGGTCTCTTAATTTTTTCCACGACTGTATATACTTACAAGTAAATATCTATTTCAAAGCCTGACCAATACATCAGTTTAGCCTGTTTGAGTGGTGTAATTGCTATTTTATCCATGTAACCTACTCTGAGTAATTCAACATTGCTCTAGGTTCCGAATGAGAAAAAAAATAATTAATTAATAAAAAATTACCACAATGAAAGTACCAGGCAAGGTAAGTTGCAAGCAGTAACTTTTACTCATAAATTTGTAGGTAACACCCAAAACACATATGCATATTCATCATTTGAGCATACAAAATTGGCCTAATTCTACCTGTACAACTATGAGGAATGCTAAACTACATACGAACATATCTGGCATTCAGGGAATTAAATCACAATAAAACCATCATCACATTTATAATTGTTTCTGAAAACACAGTCCACCAGAGTGGCAAAGGGAACTATACTGAAGTGCTGCCTTGACACATTAGCAATGTCCACTGCACCACTTTTTACATCCACAGCAGAGGAGTTCGCGACAGGCCTGGGTCCCTTCTGGAAGTGTTGTCCAACCATCATCTGTCCTTAACAGTGACCAGCTTGATAGGCAGCTGTCTTGTGTACTGAATCAGTGCTGCTAGTGTTGGGGGGAGTCCCTCAATTGATGTACCTTTCTGGGTGAAGAGCTGCTTCGTGCCTGATTGACAGATCCCTGGCTGCTGCTGCGGTCATATAGCAATACAACAAATCGCTCCAGAGGCTCCATCCAGTTTTCTATGGAGTCAGGTGTGGCAGCAAAGGCACAGAAAGTTATAGTGACATCTTCAAAGCTCCTCCATGTATCATATGCAGTTTTCTTACCCCTGCCACCAAAAGATGACTCTGTGTCACATCCAGTAAAGGCATGGAACCCCGGCAAGGCGATACATCGTTCTGGACCTAGTGCCGTTGCCATCTTGTGTGCTGCTACATGCCGAAAACTCTTTCCAGCTCCAAAGGCAACCCACAGCTCATTGATGTTGAGAGAGTGGGCTGTAGTCACTGCCAGCACTAACACATCTGTGTCAACTGTGCATATTGATACACTGATTGACACATTATACCCTTCCTTCACAGCATCTCCAAGGTGCAGTAGTATGCGGGTATCAGCCTCCTCGTGTGTGAATGGTGCAAGACCTTCTACATCTTGAGGCTGAGTGCAGTGGACTTCAGCACGATGGGCGCTAATCCAACCCATTATCACGGTAAGGCGTGTAATAGACACGCCGGTCCACGCGTGTCCCTCACAATGCCTTGCCAGAGCAGGGCGTGTGAGTTACACGCGGCCGGTAAGGCGTGTAATAGACGCGCCGGTCGACCTCCCGTAGTCAAGATGGCCGCCGCGGTGTTCCGTCAATGTTCCATCTGTATTCTAACCTCTCCCTGTCCCCTTGCCCTAACCCTAACCACCCACGCCAGGGTGTTTGTCTCCGGGATAGTATTGAAATGCTGGGAGAACATCTCGGCCCCTGGTTGTGCTATTCCTCCGTTCATTTAGACGGGCGGGGGGCGGCGTTGTGAGGGACACGCGTGGACCGGCGTGTCTATTTCAAGCCCCGGCGTGATACCAGGTTGGCTAATCACTTGTTTTTCAGTGTTTACGTCTGGCAGGGTAGCAAGGAAGGAGAACAGTTCAGCCTTGTTGTCATCAATGCGAAAAAACTCTGGCCAGTTTCCAGGAATGGCACTTGACGGCTCAACTCGTCTACAAACTCCCCTTCCTCTCTTGCTGCGTGTTTTAGGCCTGTAGACTGTCAGGGAACTATTGATCCCACACAACATCCACTCTGTTGACATGCTCCAGCTTAGACAGGATGTATGGTGAGAACACCTTCTGTGCATATTCAGAAAAGGTCTTAGCAGCACCAGGTCGTAGCATGTTCACGAGAGCAGCCCCATCAAGTATGTTGACCTGTACTATGGGGTTGGATTTGTTCTGTTGTGATGGAATCAGGTTCTCCAAACAGCCCACTAAGTCTTGGTTCCAGTTCTAAGCTTGCCCATTTGTTACGATGCCGGCGGACACGCAAAAAAAACTCAACCAGACTTCAACCAGACTTCCATCACACATCTGGGATACAATATAAAGCTGAGAGAACTGGGAGCAGTCACTCTTCAGGGATGAGAGCTGTTGGGTCCTGGACTTCTCTCGGACTGGAGGCCGGCTGAATAAAGGGAGGCTGTTCCTTTTGATGGGATCTTTGACTGCTAAAGTAAATAACCAAGGCACGATCTTGGTCAGGGCATCTATATAGAGCTGGAAGTTGGCCTCTCTTATTGATCAAACATATATATCATTAACTCTATTTCCAGCTGCAGGACAATGGACCAGAAGTGGAATGGGGGACATGACAAAGCTCTTTCACTGCACCAATCTTCCAAGGACATAGGATTATTTTCCTCCTCCTGGTCATTTATGTAATCAGTGCAAGCCCTCTGCAGGAGAAGATATAGGCTGCTGGCTGTGACCTGATGAGCAAGGCGGGTGGGTGTCACGTGACAGGCTTTCAGAAAGGAATCAGCTGTCCCTGTTGTAGCAACTCCAGCTTGCACAAGTGCTCTTGTCCACCCGCTACCCTCCAAGATGTGTCATCTTTATGTGGAACCCACCAAACATGAAAATAAAGTTATCTTCACCATGAGTTGCTGGTCAAGTCCACTGGATTTGTTTTGCCACTGCGTACAGAGGTTGATCCAGAGTGATGATTGTTACCTGACCAGGACTAAGAATCTCCACTGCCTTCTTCACCACATTCAAAAATGGCGAATCATGGCGACAAGATTTGGCTTGGTCATAGAAAAGGGGAAGTAGAGAAGTGAATGTGACACTGCTCTTTGGTATTGCATTTGGTAGTTGAAGGCATGCGTGGTATGCAGCCCATGAGATGGGTTCATCCCCTTGGAGGGTGTCAGTGGCCAGCACAGTTTTCATCTGCTCGAGCCACCTGTGAAATAAACAAGTGCAGTGGGTGATGCTGTATTTATTCATTAGAGCTGAAGTAGTTTCATTAGTGTAGTCCTTGTGTTTAACGGGCACTGGCATACTAGTAAAATGTAACATACCTGTATTCTTTCTGCATGGCTTGAGGCATCAGCTGACAGACAGTCTGCTTTGTTGGGACCCTCAACCTTTGGTATAGGAGGATCCTTTCTGAGCAGAGCAACAGGGGGCACATTGGTGTAAGTGTCTGGCAGTTGAGATGCCTTTCTCTTGGGACCTCTCTGAGTGTTGTCTGGATTGGCAGCAATATTCCGCTGAATCCCAGTGAAAGTGTTGCTTGGATCTTGGAAGAGGGAAATCCCAGTTCCATGGAACGAGTCGTGTGCACTATAAGAACTGCGATTGTGCTCAATATTGTCCACTGCAGCAGTTGAAAACAAGCCACCCTTAAGTTGAGGACAACAGACAGCTTTTTCCACCTCATAATGATTACAGATCATGTTTCCAAGTTCTGTGGAGATGTCAACATGGTTGTTGTGCTTTAGTATGATTGTTGTATAACATAGAACTACCATGTAGAACACAATTTTAAACCCCTGTTTGCAAAACCATTCAGCTAATATAGACAGTGTGAGATCAACTGTGAAGATTCCTCTCCATTGATGGCGAGCGCCCCAGTGTGATCCTTCCAGGACGAGGAACCGACCCATGAAATACTCCACATGTGGTAGGGCCGTACCAGTCGCCAGGATACACACATCCATTTGACTACTTCACACATCCTTTCCAATAACTGTCACAGGACCAGTTACAGACATTTTAACGGAGAACCACTGATTGATTAACCGGAAGTGATCACAAAACAGACCGACTAAAAGGACTATTGACAACACTCATTTATTTTGAATTGCCCATATTTTTATGTTCAAATGATGACTGTGCATATGTGTTTTGGGTGTTACCTACAACTTTATGAGTAAAAGTCACTGCTTGCAACTCACCTTGTCTGGTACTTTCATTGTGGTAATTGTTTATATCACTTAGCTCCTTCGGAACCTAGAGCAATGTTGACTTACTCAGAGTGGGTTACACGGATAAAATAGCAATTACACATCTCAAACAGGCTAAACCGATGTATTGGTCAGGCTTTGAAATAAATATTTACTTGTAAGCATATAAGGTCAGCACACAACTCATGAACTGATTCGGAATTTCATGAAAATACGCATAAGTCCGCTACTATCTGAAGGTTTTACCATAATTTTGTTCCCTGAATGCCAGATATATGAAGTTGGGTACTTTCTAGCATGTTTGAAATAGCACCACTGCCTTTTTCATCCTTGGAAATGTAGGATTAGACACCATAATCAAGATCCTAGGTGCTCTACAACCCAAGCTACTGATACTATAACAGCAAATGGCGGCCATTTTTTTAAATGATTGCCATAGCAACCATAGGAGAAATTGGCGATGGCCCTATAGCCAAAAATCTTCCTTAGGGCATGCTCTAACAGTGTGCCAGAGCTCATGTTTGTATCAAAAAAGCAAAATGCATTCAGATATCTGCTGGACTATTTTGAAGACTTGTGCTGGTTGCACAAGTCTAATTTAAGGCTCATAATCACCTCTCATAAATAAATAGTATGGGTATATTATAAATTTTCCGAATCATCAGAGTGCCTTGAGTACTGAAGTTGTTGAGTTTTGTGTCCCTGGTGTTCTTTCATTCAACAGGAATGAAAGAAAGCATACTGTTTCGGCGGAACTTGTGAGAAAATGTGTTATATTTCTGGTTTAAAGAAGTCTTGTGACCTCTGTGTTTGTCAGACAGATTCAGTATTATGCTTAAATGAAAGCCTCAAAGGTCCCCTTTCCAGTGATACCAAGCATCATATTACAGAATATGTACAATATCCCTACCATGAGCCTAAACCAGATAAACACCGGATCCAAAAAAACGCAATTTATCTGAGGGGGGTTAGTAACTTCAAGAGCTGAAAAAAGAGATTTTGCTACCAACCCGTCACTGTTATCGTGATTTTTCTAGTACTAGGGGTTTATACCTTGCCAAAAAACAATGATAGCATTTGACCCCCAGATGATACCGATCAACCCCCCTAGCTCATGGACTATACCTATATTTTTTATATATAAAATTAAAAAAGGCTGTATCCCAAATCTGTTCTGTTTGGACACTAATTTGTTGTAAAAATGCAATAAAGATTTTAACTCTGGCTTTATCCAACATCTAGAATTTTGGTTTTTAGAGATGTGAAATTTGTGAATAATAAGTATATATATATATAAATAAAAAAAACTTCAATACGAAAAATCATTGTTATAATGTCAGTTATCAACTGACAAAGTTTCATGATGATACATATAAGTTAAACATTTTAAATTTGACCTTATTATTATTCCTTTTTTTAATTTCCGCCCCCTGTAGCAGGAGGTAGTTGAGCTGGTTAACAATCAATACTGCTTGAAAATACGTGAACCTCTTGAGGCTTTTGGAATTTTGTTTAGTTTAACCATTATTAATTAATTTTTATCAATACCAGTATATTTTATATTAAATAACAGATGTGTTCCACATTTTCTTTTCTGGAAATCAATTGTTAAAACTAAACTAAACAAATTATTTGCCAACTTTTGTATGTGCAAAAGTTTGTGAACCCTGAGCTGCATTGCTTAAATCGAGCAGGTAAACACAATCAGGTGGGCCAAAAAATTAATGAAAAAATAAATGAATTTAAAAAAAGTTTGAGCTCCATCGGTCCACCGTGAGGCAAATCATCTACAAATGGAGAGCTTTAAGAGTGACTGAACATCTGCCTAGAAGTGGACTTCCTTCAAATATATCCACAAGCGCCACAAGAAAAGTGATTTTTCAGGTAAAAGCCAACCCAAACATTACATGGGTTCACTTCTATTGAGCCTAAACTGATCTCTCATTACATTGGTAAATTTCATCACTCAATTTGTCCCACCTGATTGTGTTTACCTGCTCGATTTAAGAAATGCAGCTCAGGGTTCACAAACTTTTGCATACTAAAGTCTTTGTTTTTATTTTTAACCTTTATTTTCCAGATAAACAATTAAGAACAGTTTCTTATTTACAATATTGATCTGGTCCAAGAGGCCCCACTAGGAATAAAGGCACAACTAACAAATACACAAGCATGACTCACATGTCACATTAGACAAATATATAACGGATATACAAATGTACAGAAAAAAATAAAAAATAGAATAGAATAGAAAAAAATTGAAAACACAAATGCACTAAAACTAGTCAGGGGACGGGTGTAAAGGTCTGGTCAGGGTGTAATAAATAAGAGACAACATAAAAATGAAAGGGATGTATGCATATGTGTGTGTACGTGCATGTGCGTGTGTAAGCGAGCAGATGCGTGTGTCTGGGTGGAAAAATCAAGATGTGTCAAAGATATATTGTGTATGAAGGGTGTATGCAAGTCAGAAATGGTGGAATCAACAGGAGCAGGGGGGGTCTACTAAAACAGTGTGAAGTTTCTGCTTGAAGGCAGACTATGACGTAAACGCTGTAAGTTTGAGGGTGTCTTGAATGTGGTTCCAGTCAAAAGCTGCTGCAAAATGAAAGGAGTTTCTGCCGAAGGTAGTCCTGGTGAATGGGTTAGTGAGTTTGATAAGCTCAGATGATCTTGTGCGGTAAGAACTTCTGGAGTGATGGAGAAGGGAGGAAAGGTAAGACGGGGTCTTGCCCAGGAGTGTCTTATAAATAAACTGGAGCCAATGTCGGAGTCGGCGGGTTTGGAGGGAGGGCGACTCCACCAGTTTGAATAGTTCACAGTGGTGTGTATGTAAGGGAGCATTGGTGGCAAAGCAGATAGCTGAATGGTGAAGAACGTCCAGTTTGTGTAGCGCTGTTTTTGAAGCCATTTTATAGATTGTATCACCATAGTCAAGGATGGGCAGGATGGTCATTTTTACAAGTGTTAGTTCAGCAGAGCGTGTGAAGGATGCTTTGTTACGGAAGAGAAAGGCCAATCTGGCTTTCACTTTAGTCTGAATATTATTAATATGGACAGAGAATGAAAGGGAAGAGTCCAGCCAAAGCCCTAGGTATTTATAGGACTTGACAAACTCCAGTTCGGAGTTGTCAGCGCAAAGGATCTTGGGCGGGGTTGGAAGTGTTGTTTTTCAGATCAAAAAGTATGCATTTTGTCTTATTAGAGTTGAGCCGTAGGTGGAGGTTTTGGAAAGAGTGCTCAATAGAAGTGAGACTGTCCTGAAGAGTGGTGGCTGCGGAGCAGAGAGAAGGGCCAGAGGCGTACAGGTGGATCCGGGAGCTGCCTGCAGCCTTGGCCGCATCGTTAATATAGATGGAAAAGAGCATAGGCCCCAAGATTGATCCCTGAGGCACCCCTTTAGTAATAGCTAGTGGCTCCGACAGGGGATAAACCAATGCTCGAGAGCCTATCCAAAAGGGTCATGTGATCAACTGAATCAAATGCCTTGGCTAGGTCTATAAAGCTGGCAATACAGACCTGCTTGTTGTCCAAGTCAGTAATGATGTCGTCAAGGATCAGACAGAATGAGATTTGTGGTAAGAAAAAAATACAGTTGTTTGAGGACCAGCTTCTCTAGGACTTTAGCCAAGCATGGCAAGATGGAAATAGGCCGGTAGCAATTGGGGTCGGAGCTAGATCCACCCTTAAAGAGGGGAAATATCAAAGCTGATTTCCAATCAGAAGGGAATGTGGAGAGATGAATGGACAGGTTGAATAACCTTGAGATTGGGTCAGCAATAAAATTAGCAGCTGCTTTGAGAAACTTTGGGTCCAACCCATCAAAGCCAGCAGACTTATTTGGGTCCAATCAGGAAAGTTCATCCCAAACTTCAGAAAATGAGAATGGTTTAAAGGAAAAGCTATCGGTGATGGAGGGGGAGGGCAAAGTGAGTAGTGGGGCGCTATTAAGGTCAGCAAAAGTGAAAGCTCGAGTGGAGTTTACAAAGTATTGATTAAAGAGAGAAACCATGCGACACTTGTCGGTAATGACAACCTTATCAAAAACCATGGATGCAGGTAAGCTTGGAGAAGAGAGTTTGTTTTCCATGGACTTAACTGTGGTCCAAAACTTCCTCGCATCAGTACCACACGTTGTCAGCTTCTCCTTGAAGTAAGAGATTTTGGTTGACCTGATGGCCTGGGTCGATTTGTTCCTGCATTGCCTGAAGGCAAGCCAATCAGCTGGAGACTTAGAGGTTCGAGCTTTTCGCCAAAGATAATTTTTTCGACGAACAAGTTCTAACAAGTCATGAGAAAACCAAGGGCTAAGGCGATTCTTAATCCGGTGTCTTTTCAGTGGGGGTGTTTATTAATAATAAGGCTGAAAGTGTTCTTAAAGTAAGACCAAGCGTCCTCAATAGAGGTGAATAAGTTGAGTCTCTCCCAGTCTGCGGCAGCAGTGTCATTGAGAAAGGCCTGCATGTCAAGCTTCTTCACACAGCGCTTGGATACGATTACAGGGGGCAGTTTGACTGAAAAACCAGAGCGAACGCAAGCAATGGCACAATGGTCGGCCAAGCTATCGCTGAAAACCCCAGAACGGTAGCTAAGAGGATTATTTGTAAGAATAAAGTCGATCAGTGTAGAGGATGAGGGAGATCTAGGGTTGTGTCGAGTGATTTCAGTTATGAGTTGAGTGAGGTTTAAAGCATCAAATTGTTGAGTAACAGTAGCAGGGGGGTTTAGCATATTCCAGTTCAAATCACCCATAAGGATGAATTCAGATGAGATAAATGGGACCAGAAGCTGACTGAGAGTTGTTAGTGTGTCAGCTGGGGCAGCAGGTTTTCTGTAGCAGACAGCAACAGAGAGGGAGAAGCGAAAAGACACTTGTAGCTTGAGCACCAATAATTCAAATTGCTTGGGAACAGACTTGGATAGACCTACAGTGCAGTTAATATGATCTTTAACATACATGGCTACACCACCTGCTCTAGAGGATCCTGACGAAAAACATTGTAGCCTGGAATTGAGATTTCCATGTCGGTGGTACTTTTTTTCAACCAGGATTCAGAGATTGCTAGGATATATGTGTTAACAGTATGTACCTAGGTTTTCAGAACATCAAAATGTCTAAGTAGACTACGAATGTTAACATGTAGGAAACCTTAGGATGTACTTTCACGGAAGTTTTCAAAAGTCAAGTTAGATGCAGTGGGCATAACAGGAGGTTCAGAAATTGGCAGGTTAAGAACAGTAGGATTATCTATAACTACAGAAGGTCCTGGATTAGGATGTACATTGCCAGAGATGAAAAGCACGAGAATGATTAACATGCGCTTGAGAATAGTACCAGAGCAGTGATGTTGTTTACTTGTGCCAGATATATTATTCATAATCAATGGGAGAGGGAAAACAACTGATTAAGAAACATGAGTGAGTAAAGTGGAGTAAGATGAGTATAGTAGGAAGTCCAACAAATTTAGTGATCCAGTGAGAAGGGACATCTCTGTGCAACAGGTGAAAGTCCTGTGTGCAGCTACCCTGGGGCAGAATAGCAGGCTTGACTGAGTGCACATTGGTAGGCCCAGTAGAATGAGCCTGAGCTTGCAGCAGGATGATGAAAAGCAATGTCCAGAGGGCAAATTACTTGAGAAGGCGCATGATTACGCCAGAAGACAGGGCTGGTGGAGGTCAGCAGGCCGGAGGAAGCTAGTAGCCTGCTGGTAACAAGCTACTGTAAATGCCAGGCAGGTGCCTGGAGGCTGGATGTTAGCATGCCAGGCAGGTGGATGGAGGCCGGATGCTAGTAGGCCAGGCTGGTGGCTGGAGGCTGAATGATAGTAGGCCAGGCAGGTGGCTGGAGGCTGGATGCTAGTAGGCCAGGCAGGTGGCTGGAGGCTGGATGTTAGCAGGCCAGGCAGGTGGCTGGAGGCTGGATGTTAGCAGGCCAGGCTGGTGGCTGGAGGCTGGATGCTAGTAGGCCAGGCAGGTGGCTGGAGGCTGGATGTTAGCAGGCCAGGCAGGTGGCTGGAGGCTGAATGTTAGCAGGCCAGGCAGATGGCAGGAGGCTGGATGTTAGCAGGCCAGGCAGGTGGCTGGAGGCTGGATGTTAGCAGGCCAGGCAGGTGGATGGAGGCTGGATGCTAGTAGGCCAGGCTGGAGGCTTGATGCTAGTAGGCCATGCAGGTGGCTGGAGGCTTGATGCTAGCAGATCAGGCAGGTGGATGGAGGCTGGATGCTAGCAGGTCAGGCAGGTGGCTGGAGGCTGGATGCTAGTAGGCCAGGCAGGTGGCTGGAGGCTGGATGCTAGTTGGCCAGGCTGGAGGCTGGATGCTAGTAGGCCAGGCAGGTGGCTGGAGGCTGGATGCTAGCTGCTACTGCTCCGGCATGGGCTACTCCTGCGTCCAGCTGGGCTGCTGGGGCTTGGGGAAGATAGCAGAGCCTGGAGAAGCTAACAGAGCCTGTGCAAAATGTTTGTTAGCCTTGAGATGCTAGCAGAGCCTGGGTAAATCAGACATAAAAGCAAAAAAAAACTGAGACAGACAGAGAGACAAACACACATGCAACCTAGCGTGCTGCCATCTTGGAAGGGGAGGATTGTATGGACATTTGTTTTAGTCTTTTGACTACACAATTAATTTTATGGGAAAACAAATATTGAATTGATAAACACACACCTGTTATTTAATATAAAATATACTGGTATGGATAAAAATTAATTAATAATGGTTAAACTAAATAAATTCCAAAAGGCTCAAGAGGTTCACATACTTTCAAGCAGCACTGTATATCAGCAATCATGGAATGCCTCTCGTCCAATCAAATGACTCGGTCAGAACTAACTGTTGAATGACTATATACTGTACTAATTTATAAAAGTCAATTTAGTTGCTTATAATTATTATGCTTTGTAAAATATTTCCACAGCTGATTTCCAAAGAAAAATGTAAAGTTAAACAAAGTGGAGAGCACATGATTTCAGGGTCCTAGTTGCCAAAGTATTCCTCTCTGCTTGACCTGTCAGACATGTTCTGTCTTTGGCGTTCTTTGGTCTGTGCCCCTAAGGTTCTAGTTCTATGGGTTCTAAATTCCCTTTCAGAGACAGTACGTCTATGGCTGTGTCATACTAAAGCACAGTGGTAAATAAGGTGCTCTCTCTGGATAGTTGTGCATTGCCAATCTCTCAGGCCACTAGGTTCTGACTATCAATCATTGGCCTCCATCCTGATAGGTTCATATTTCCACCATTTGGGAGGTGATATGACTTATTAAAATAATTCATATAAATATGAGTTGAAATACTTCATTATTTTTCAGTTACAGTAACTACCTTTTTTTAAAAAGCTATGTAAGTTAGCTCAGCTAGCAGTAGGGATGGTAGAGAAGTAGAGTTTGTAGAGTGTAGAGAAAGATTTTGCCAGGCAAATGCTACAATGACGTCTAATGCCACACATTCACCATCTCCTCCTCACTTTGTTCCTGGATGGGATTTAATAGTAGCACAACCCAGCTTGTGTGATCGTCAATGAGTGCATCCAACCATGAACAAATCATGGTGGGCCGGCTGAAAGAAACACTGTTGGAGGCCATTCCTAAGGCTGAAACGTTACATGGAAAATATAAATTCCTGCGATATGATTGGCTGTTTGTCTTTTTTTGTTTGTTCAATATCGGGCGGCAATAAGTGATTAAGGGTGTATTCACACATGCCGTGTTTAGTTCGGTTGAAACAAACTCAGATGCACTTCCGCCTTTGGTGCGCATCTTTCAGACAGGTGTGAATACAGCAATCACACTCGGGGGCGGACCAAACAAACGCTCCGAGACCCAGCTGAAGAGGTGGTCTCGATGCGCTTCCATACGCACTCTACTGCAGTTCGTTTGTGGTGTGAATTTGTCCGGACTCGATCCGTGTACATGTAGGCTATACATTTTACAGATTGTGCTCAATAGGGCATAGGCTATGGGTCAGTGTATGCTATGATCCTATTATAAAGGCTACTTTTACGCTGGAAATACAGAAGCAGCAAGCTCTCAGTGGCACAGCCAATGAGGCTCGTTTATTTGTTTTCATGAATTGGGACTAAGCTCTTAATACAAAGTAACAAAACCCTCCGTTCACCCATTTCCTTGTTCTGTCATATTTGTTTTTCGTTTTGTACCAATAAACAAGAAAGGAAAATTCGGATGGAATTTTCGTTTCTGCATTCCAGCTGGAAAACGGTAAAACGAAATTACGAGTGGTATATTCCTTTATGTTACTTTGGACTCGGCCCTTAATTCAAAATAATATTTCATACACAGACCTGAAACCAACAGAAGTTTTCTGTTTTTTCAATTTTGATATCAATGAAAAAAGTAATTATACTATAGTACCCAGACCACAGCCCTTTACTGTAGAAGAAGTGTGGTCTCTGGTGGGTACAGCCAAAGGATACTAACCCTCCATTCCAAATCCCATACTCTATCTTTTTACTACATACCACTACAGCTGACCATAAAAAGTGAGTAAATAAAAAAGTATGCATACAATTGGGGCACTCATTTTTTTTATTTTTACAGAAAGTTGCCCAGGTTCTGTGGCCATTGGAAAGTCTGTTTAAGAACGGTGAGTCTTGGCCAACCCTAGGTGTTCAATTCATGTTGGCTGTTGTAGTTCCTGCAGAAAAACAAGGATTTGGTTTAAAAGTCCAGTAGCACAATACCCTCCTGCAGCTCAACGTAGTTATGCTAGTTAGTTAAGATAGTTATGCTTTTCAGACTGATCTTCTATCTTTTCTTTTTACTTGCGTTGCGTATTTCACTAACAGAAACTCAGCGCTACTGTTTCACTGTGATAGCCTGGCACCGCCCGCCTACCTGCTTCAGCTCAATTTTCATTTCCCTTCAGTAGTCAGCCCATGTCTTTTGCTTTACTTGCAGCTTTATTTGAGAGGTAAAATCATGTTAATGCAACACTTTTCTCACTATATGAGCTATTATTACATTATGAAGTTATTACATTATGAACTGTTATTACATTATGAGCGCTGTCAATAAGCCTCTTAATGTAATAAGCTATTACATTATTAAATGTGCAAAGCCTTTATTATGTTAGGCGGCCATGATTTTATTACATTATAAGCCGATTATTACATTATGCACTTTTATTACATTGACATTATTACATTAGTAGTTGCTACACAGCTCAATGCGTGCAGCTGATGTCTTGGTCCTAGGGACACAGACAGAACTGTCAGACAAACTTATAAGTAATAATGACTTGACTATATTAAATGAGCTCAGGTATAGAGAGAGGTAGAGTTGGAGTGGGACAGCCATGAGCTGCACTGTATTCTGCTCATTCCAGGAGGGATGAAGTTAAACTATTGTTCATTAATTCATCTAGATAGCAAAAATTCTACATGAGAGATTTGTAAGCACCAAACAATTTGATAAATTCCCTGATTTTTTTTCCACATTCGGTTTTAAATCAGTTTTCTGTGATTCCTCCAACTTGAAATAGGAATGATAGGGTTATGTCAAATGAGGTTGTGTTGAGTTAAGTTAAAGGTCATGTTAACCATAGTGGAGCATCTTGTCACCATGCAGTTGTTAAAGCCCTCATGATGTTAGTTACAGTTATGAGAACTGTCTTTAAGTTTGTAAATATCAACAGTGAGTTGGAAGCAACATTGTGGAATTCCCAGCAGCACTTAATTGTATAAAAAGCATAGGTCTATTTTAATTAAAGAGCAACTATTATGCTTTTTCGTCTTTTCGGACCTATAAATGTTGTTATAATGGTTTATGCCTCGTTTCCACCAAGCGGGTCGGGTCGGAGAAAAGCGCTATATAAATAACATTTATTATTATTATTATTATATTTATTCCCCCCGTGTTGTGAGCGTATTACTCCAGTAAATGCACAGACACCGCTTGGTGCAAGCCGACAGGGACAGTGAGCGAACAGCGCTGGCTGCTACGTAGGCTAACTATGGTGACATTGTAGCAGCGGGACAAAGTGTAGCCCACTGATAAATGTAATGACGAGAGAAAAAACACACAATAAACAGAGTGCTACAGCGGCATTTTTCACTAAACACAAGACTCTCTTCACTCTTGCTGAGGTGAATAAAACCGGCGATTTAATGCAGAAATGATTCTTCCAATCAACGGACGGCAGTGTGTAGCTCCACCTTTTCGGCAACCTTTCAGGCGGCTGGTACCTGGGTGGCTGTGCACAACGCTCAAAACTAGGGGGCACCCTAGTGCCTAATTTCCTAGATTGCTTGATGTGGACACCGCGGATTTTCCATGTATGGTCATGCTGCTACACGCTCAGGCCCGTCCCTGCCCCGCCCTCCCCTGTCTGCTCAAATCTGCTCACTTCACAGTGTAGCGGTGAAGCTAGGGGCCGACCGGTCTGCTCTGATTGGCCAGGTTCCAGGCAGAGGGTAGACGGGGCAGAGAGCAAACGTGGGGGTCCTAAAGACAGTTGTGTTTTGGCTCTAAACAGAAAGTCTTCGCAGAGAGGCTACGAAATACAGCAATGCAGCTGTGAGAAATAAAAAGAGATTTTTGGACACTACACCATGAAAAGTAGTAGAGTCATAAAATTTAAATCTGAACCCGAAAAATAGCATAATATACTGTAGGATCTTTAAGTAAGTAAGTAACATGTAACATCTTTAACATGCATTCTTTGTCTGTTTTCTGCTGATGAGGTTTGTGCTTTTTTATGATCAAATCTACCTCTGCCTCAAAGTGGTTGTATATTCAAAAGATGTTACATGCTGTATATAGGCTTGTAATCCCTGTCTGTCTTAGTTTGGGCGAAGGTCACAATGTTGCACTTCACTCTGACACAAAATTCTTTCTCTAGTGGCTGAAAGGTATTTGGAACAGTTGATAGGTGTATTTTATGATTGATGATTTTGGTGCAGGTGGCTTGAAGCCTGTTGAGACCAGCCTGATCTCCAGACCTTCACATTCTTAATCTCCTGCAGATCAGTCTGGAATTTCTCTAATCTTCGTGGGAAGGAGCCCGTCAAAAAATGATCTGGCAAATCAGGGCCTGCATTTATACCAAGTATGAGTTCCTTATAGTGGAAGGCAGCTTCTGACTGGTTCATATATCATGAATCTGTTATCTGTCAATCTAGCTTCGTCAGACCAGCCATACTGTATATCTCACAAGCTTATGCATTGATCCATGTTGACTTCAACGACTAAATGAACCAATCAGGGGCTGCCTTCCACTAACAGACAGAGCCGGGCTCCTCTCCATGGAGATTGTAGAAAGTCCAGACTGATCTGTGGGAGAGAATTGAATGTGAATCAGGCTGCTCTCACCAGGCTGGATGTTTTGGACATTCCTAGAAATATTGTGCGTTTAAAAGCAGGATTGGCAGTACAAGGTGTGAGAAAGTGTGAGAAGAGTTGAGCATATTGATTATCTCTCCTTGTTGATGTATACTGTTTTTACATGTAAGGTGTTAACATGTCTGCTGTAAAAATGCTATGTCCCCCTCTCTCCTCCAGGTACCTTCACACCATCTACCTGGGCGTGCGCAGTGGTCAGAGTGCAGAGACGGAGCGCTGGCGCTACCACTGGAGGATGGTGTATGAGTTTGCAGATGTGAGCATGCTGCACCTGCTGGCCACCTTCCTGGAGAGTGCCCCACAGCTGGTGCTGCAGCTGTGCATCATCATACAGACACACAAGCTCCAGGCTGTGCAAGGTAACACACACACACACCCACATATACACACAAACGTCACTCTGTCCTCAGATAAAATCCTGTTATTATTTCCAAACTGCGGCGGTTTGAAGTGTATCATCCCTGCTCACTCATCATAACCACAGCTAGCTAGTTGTGTTGTCCACATTCAGTTCACTTAATACTGCTCACTCAAACCACCAGATAATGTTCTGATATTTTAACAAAACATCTAGTGGAGGATTTCACTGTTGACTGTCAACATTTGCACTTGAATGTCCTCATCCCTTTCCATAGCAGAGTGAGAGATGACTGTTCCATCCACTTGATAATGTTACATGACCTTTTAATAAAGGACGGCGTGCTGCTTGTATGTTCACTTAACCAAGCTGTTTTATTGCATCTTCTGGTCTTACTCTCAGTAGATTGAGTCCATTAATCAGTTTTTTCCTTGTGTTCTGATATAGCCTAATCTATGAGTTATGTTAAACATCTCTGATTTAAACTGCTATATTTGATTTACTATTACACATAATAAGTAAGTAAGGTGTGGATGTGAAGATATGGTCAACTATAAAGCCTCCTTAACAGGCCTTCTTCACCGCAGCCATATTGGACACTGATATTGAAACAGCTCTAAGGAATTCTACCATCATTCCTTCTATTGTCCTTTTCAATTTTTCCCTTTTTAAAATCCCTCTGGTAAAAGTGGCCAGTGAACAACACTAAGATTTTCTTTCCCTATCTGATGCAAGGTACATCAAAATTTGTTCTTCGCATATAAGGTCCCACACTCCAGAGGGGGTCCTCCACACAGCGCCCCTGGAGCAGTGTGGGGTTAAGTGTCTTGCTCAAGGAAACAATGGTAGAGATGGTGGGCACTGTAGATGTTACAGCAGCCACAACCAGAGGCCTCATGGTTACTGGGAGGAACCAGAGACCTTATGGTTACTGGGAGGAGGAACCAGAGACCTCATGGTTAGTGGGAGGAACCAGAGACCTCATGGTTACTGGGAGGAGGAACCAGAGACCTCATGGTTACTGGGAGGAACCAGAGACCTCATGGTTACTGGGAGAGGAACCGGAGACCTCATGGTTACTGGGAGGACACTCTTTCCGCTAGGCCATCCTGCTACATACAAAGCATGTCTTATGTGTCGTGGCCTGTGTCATATTTTCTCGCGTTACATGCTTCTGTACGCCTTGGTCAAAGTGTTCAAAGAGGGCCGCACATTCTCCCGTCAAGTTTGGTTTTTATATATCCCAATGTTTGCGTAGAAATTGGCGCGCGTTCTCTTCTAAGCCTACGCCACGTTTATAAACTAGGCCCCTGGGCACTTGTGGTGTAGTGTCCACCCCCCACCATGAGGCTCAGTCCTCTTCACAGCAGACCCGGGTTAGAATCCAGCCCGGGTTGTTCTCTGCATGTCATTCCTTTATCTGCCCCATTTCATCTTCGTCTCCGAAACAGTCTAAAAAAAAGCAAAAAATGCCAAACAATTATCATAAAAATAAATAGAGCATAGTACCAAAGCAGTGAATGGGCGTTGTGTATGTGTTTAGGTATGACTGCAGCAGCGTCCCTGGTGTCCCTGGCCTGGGCCCTGGCCTCCTACCAGAAAGCCCTGAGAGAGTCTCGTGAGGACAAGAAACCCATCAGCTACCTGGCCGTCACCATCCAGTTCTGCTGGCACTTCTTTAGCATCGCGGCACGGGTCATCACCTTCGCCCTGTTCGCCTCTGTGTTCCAGCTCTACTTTGGGATCTTCATCGTGCTGCACTGGTGCATCATGACCTTCTGGATCGTTCACTGTGAGACAGACTTCTGCATCAGCAAGTGGGAGGAGATCGTCTTTGACATGGTGGTGGGCATCATCTACATCTTCTCCTGGTTCAACGTTAAGGAGGGACGCACAAGGTGAGAGGAGGCTCATTTCATTTCATTACATTATTTGTGATAGGGACCACTCATTCAGTGGGTTAGGGTTAGGGTAAGGTTTAGGGTTAGGGTAAGGGTAAGGGTTAGGGTTAGAACCCTAACGCGCCAGAGTTAGCTGTGTGTGCTAATTCTCATCTGTTGTCCCCAGCCAGTTCTAAAAAAGACAACCTGGAATAAAATAACATTAAAAATAGTAAAGACAAAATGAACTAGGTACATACAGTATATCCATGGATAGCAAATGCAAGCTGGATCCCAGACCAGCACAGTGCAGAGCCATAAAACCGACAGCACAAAACAGCTATAGCTACACATCACCAACAAAAATAAAAGAGCACATACAGTGCACAATGCTTGACTCCATTCGCTTTTATATTAAATAAATACGTTAATTTCAGTACTTATTTTGGAGCCGGCTTGCTGGATAAAGTCTAAGCTAACTGTTGCAGTTTTTCTGAACTGCCTTCAGAATTGAGGTTTTCCTCAACATTTGACAGATAGGACTAAAGTGAAAGTCTGTGGCCAACATGAGACCTTTGATCTGCAGAATGCTCTCACCTTCACATCACATTTGACACATGCACTTGCAACAAAATCAATGATTTCCTTTAAACAATACGACATGTCAGATCAATATATATATCCTTCAATCGGTCCACACAACACAACACATTAATAAATACAGCCAAACTTTGGATTCTTTTCTCCAAAGACGGTGATTTACTAAAGACAACAAACCATACAGCACTCTGCACCTGCACTCTATTACAGTTTTTCACAATTGCTTAAACACATTTCCTGATAGACTACCTCACTTTTTCAAAACCCTAAACACAAAACTCAAACACAAAATGCAAAGAAATTCACTTCTCTTGCAAAAGCACTTTACCCTCAAAACAGTGTTAACTCTTCACTAAATGGTGTTTTCTTTTCAAATGACAAACACATACATCATATGACTAGACATTTCTAGCACTCATTGAACACTGGTGTGCAGAATGGAAAACACTATAGTATAAATGCAAACCACTATATGAATGCTTTATCAGTAGAATTATGCCTTTGCATGTTCATACACTTTCACCTACAGTCACAACAAATACTTTACAGTTTTTGCCAAATGCTAACACACATGTTGCAGAATAGTTTATTTTGCCATTTCAAACAAACACAATGAATAAGTAGGACTGCAGTTCAAGCAATTCAGTGTGTCAGTATAAACTAAGAAACAATTACAGTAATGGTAACAATGGTAAAAAAAACTGCGTTATAAGGAATTGGGTGGTTGGATTATGAATCATTTTATAGATACCGCCTCCTGTTTGTGTCTGGCCACATCGCCTCATCAACATCACACTCAATGTCATCCTTTGAGAAGCAACAGGGAAATTATCACCTGATATCCAGTCTAAATCTCCTAATTATGGAGCGACTCAGGTTGGGCTGCACTCTCTGTCCAGGCTCCCTCATTGATAGGCCATGATCTATAACATGGTCCACTATAGTGTCCCTGTTGTATGTGTATATACGTCTTTTGCTTTCTTTGCCCTCGTCCTCCTGTCGCTCTCTCTCCTCCTCTTCCCCTGACTCTTACTGTCTCAGAAAGGAGCTGAGCTCACCTGGGCTCTATGTGTAGTGCTAAGGTTTAGACTGATTGGTATTCAATTAGTTTACAGTTTGTACCTAATGCTTAAACACTAATAGTGGTTACTAGGCCCAAAGCATCACAACCTCTAACTTTGGTGACCATGCCCTAAACACAAGCACCAACCCCACAAACACAAAATATGCTTTGCACTGTGTTTGAAATTATCCAACACACTTCTTGCAAAACACTACACACTGTTTTTCGCATAAGACACATTGTTCAAAAATGAAATCTCCTGCAATCATTGGGAAAACACATCTATTTAAAATACAAAACACAACTAAAATTGGAAAGGCACACAGACTCACACACATGAAATATACAAAATAAAGCTAAAATAATACCAATCAGTGTGAGCCTTAGCACTACAAATAGACTTCAGGTGAGCTCAGAGATTCCAGCCCAACAACACAATAGCTGCATAATTAGGTCATTTAGACTGGATATCAGGAATATTTTCGCTGTTGCTTCTCAAAGGATGACATTGCATGTAATGTCGATGAGGCGATGTAGCCAGACACAAACGGGAGGCGGTATCCAAAGGATTCATAATCCACTCGCCCCATTCCTTACAACACTGTTTCATGGTGAATAACAAGTGGTGTTCAGGCGTGGAGGTACTTTCATCGGACTGTTCTCCCAACTTAGAGCACCTCATGATCGGATGCCGACCTTATTATTTGCCCAGGGAGTTTACATCGGTTGTGCTCACAGCGGTGTATATACCACCGGACGCTGATACCAACCAAGCGCTGCACGAGCTATGAAGTTATCGACAGGACGGAGACCTCACGGCCCGAGGCTGCTTTCATTGTGGCTGGGGATTTTAATAAAGCCAACTTGAGGAAAGTCCTGCCGAGATACCGCCAGCACATCAGCTTTCCTACGCGAGGCGAAAACACGCTCGACCATGTTTACTCTCCCTTCCGCGACGGATATAAGGCCCTCCTACGACCCCCATTCGGCAAATCAGACCACAGCTCAGTACTGCTTCTGCCTTCCTATAGGCAGAGACTGAAACGTGACAGGCCGGTGACACGGACCATTCAACATTGGTCTGACCAATCAGACTCTGCATTACGGGACTGTTTCAGCACTACAGAGTGGGACGTGTTTGGTTTAAAGACGACAATTTAAACACACACACAGACGCGGTTATTTGCTACATTGGCAAATGCATTGATGACGTCGTGCTGCGTATTACTGTAAGGACATTTCCCAATCAGAAGCCCTGGGTTAATGGAGAAGTCAGAGCCAAACTTAAGGCACGGACTGCCGCCCACAACTCAGGTGATTTGGAGGAGTACAGCAATTCCAGGTATGCACTCATTTTGAGCCCCATGCTGGTGTATTAGTGCAGGTGTTTGTTGTGAGGCAGGTAATGTAGTAATTATTCAGTAATAATAATCTTTAAAATTTTGTCTGACACCTTTTATGATTAAATGTAAGGCTTCACTCGTGCTACAATACATTAAAGGCCTACTTCACCGGTTTGAATATGAAGGTGTATTGAATTCTGAGATCCTATGTAGTATAAATGTGCGAAAAAAATTGAAATCGGTTCATCCTAGCCTGAGAAAAGGCAGAAAGAGTGTTTTTTTAACCCTATATTTCTCTTTCTCATGACATCACAGAAAGAGAAATATAGGGTTAAAAAAAACTTACTTTGTAAATATTACTGTGATGTCACAGTAAAAGACATCACAGTAATATTTACAAAGTACGTTTTTTTTTACCCTAAATTTCTCTTTCTGTGATGTCACGAGAAAGAGAAATATAGGGTTAAAAAAACACTCTTTCTGCCTTTTCTCAGGCTAGGATGAACCGATTTTAATTTTTTTTGCACATTTATACTACATAGGATCTCAGAATTCAATACACCTTCATATTCAAACCGGTGAAGTAGGCCTTTAAGTATTATGTTATTTAGTCAACATATCTAAATGTGGGGGCTTTCCCAAGTACATATTTATTTATATAGCTTTACAGTTTTTGCCTAATGCTTACACACTAATAGTGGTTGCTAGGCCCAAAGCATGACAACCTCTAACTTTGGTGACCGTACCCTAAACACAAGCACCAACCCTACAAACACAATAAGTGCTTTGCACTGTGTTTGAAATTATCCAACACACTTTTTGCAAAACACTACACACAGTGTTTTACATAAGACACATTGGTCAAAAAGAAAATCACCTGCAATCCTTTGGAAAACACATCTATTTAAAATACAAAACACAACTAAAATTGGAAAAGCACACAGATTCACACACATGAAAAATTAAAAATAAAGCTAATATAATACCAATCAGTGTGAGCCTTAGCATTACACATAGACCTCAGGTGAGCTCAGCTCCTTTGTGAGACAGTAAGAGTCAGGGGAAGAGGAGAAGAGAGAGCGGTGGGAGGACGATGAAAAAGGAGACAACAGACGGAGACAGGGTCACTATAGTGGACCATGTTATAGATCATGGCCTAACAATATAGGAGGCTGGTCTGAGATTCCAGCCCAACAACACAATAGCTCCATAATTAGGACATTTAGACTGGATATCAGGAATATTTTTGCTGTTGCTTCTCAAAGGATGACATTGCATGTAATGTCGATGAGGCGATGTAGCCAGACGCAAACGGGAGGCGGTATCCAAAGGATTCATAATCCACCTATCCCATTTTTTACAACACTTATTTTTTTTTACTGTAATTGTTTCAGAGTTCATAGTGACACACTGAATTGCTTGTTGAACTGCGATCCTACCTATTTGTTGTGTTTTTTTCTTTTGTTGGCCAAAACCATGAAATTGCAATATAAACTTTTTTTCTTTTCTAATTGAAAATATAGTGGATCAATTTTTCCAAAAAATTCTGCAAAAGGTTGGATACGGCACGCAAGGCGATATTTCCCCCGTTGCTTGGCAAGGGAGGACATTGCCTGTGACTTGGATGAGGTGATGTGGCCAGATGCCAACAGGAGACAGGATCCATAGCCTAAATGTATTCCAATCATTCCCCTAGAACACTATGTTTTGTAGAACATTTGAGGCGACTGTGGCTCAGTTGGTAGAGCGGGTCGGCCGATGATCAAAGGGTTGGAGGTTCGATCCCCGTCCTCTGCCACCTGTGTCATGGTTGTTGTGTCCTTGGGCAAGACACTTCACCCACCTTGCCTCGTGTGAATGTCGATAGTTAGCCTGCTGCTATCGGTGTATGAATGTGTGTGTGAATGGTAACGTGGGAAAGGGAAACAGGTCTCCCTTGCAGAAGAGTCTTCGGTCTCAATGGGATTTACCTGTATAAATAAAGGTTTAAAAAAAAACATTCTAGTTGTACCATTTCTTTTTTTACTTTTGCAAAAACCTGAAATGGCAAAATAAAATATAAAATCTGAAGCGTTTACATTTTGTTTTCATGTGTCTAGATCAACTGTAGTGGATCAATCTTTCACAAAAAAAAATCTGTATGAGACTTTTACAGTAAAAAACCATCCAAAGTACTGAATACAGCTGTGTTTTGCATAAAGCACATCTGTGTATTGTTGCTGCTAGGAAAGAGTCATTCAAAAGTGCATGTGTGTATTGTTTTGATGCTAAAAACAGTTTTGAAATGGGATTGTTAGGTTTTGTTTCAAGAGTTTCATTTTGCCGTATAAGTTAGACATTTATCTCCATGTGCTTTGTCCTATTCGGCCTGTGTGTTAAGTTTTGACACAGTGGGCCAAAGTCTGCAACATGTGTGTAAGCATTCGGCAAAAACTGTAATTAAATGGGCACACTGTATATACATCCGCCACTGGTTGTGTCTACAGTATTCTTCAAAAACTGTATTTGTACTAAAATGTGCAGTCTACTGTAAATCACAGCAAACAGGAGCTCATCCCTGACCCTTCTATAGCTAACTGCACAAAAGCCTTTTGAGTTTAGAAATGTGATTGGCAGTGTGAATACCATGAGAGAGAATTCAGGAAGAGTGTGCAAGATATAGAGAATTGTGTGTAGTGTTGTGAAAAATGTGTGTTTTGGGATGAGAATATGAGTCTAAGGCAGGAAATGTGTTTGGAGTTCAGCAGAATTGGTTAAGCAGTTGGTAAATTAGTTTCAGATTGTGCACATTGTGTCTGATGTTCCAAAAAATGTGTTTAAACAATTGTGAAAAACTGTAACATTTTCCAACAATAATTTCATGCAATAAATACATTGTTGTGTGCATGTTTTCAAATCAGGATATTCATTCTAGCACAGCGTTTTTTCCTGCATATCTAACGTAAGAGGGGGGGGGGGCGGTAGTGTAGAGGCACTGTCAATAAAGCCTTGAAAATGCAAAAAAGTTATCTTACAGTAACTCTCATGCTTGTAAAAAGCAGCACAGAAGTGTCATCTTTTATAGGTGGAGAAGAACTGATAGCTAATTGAACATTAGATAGATAGATAGATAGATAGATAGATAGATAGATAGATAGATAGATAGATAGATAGATAGATAGATAGATAGATAGATAGATAGATAGATAGATAGATAGATAGATAGATAGATAGATAGATAGATAGATAGATAGATAGATAGAAAGCTGATTGAACATAGAAAGCTGATTGAACATTGAGATTGATGATGCAGCAAATCATTTCTATCAGCTGTAAAAAGATGCTTTATTTAGTTTAACACACTATCAAACCAGTGTGATGTCTTTCAATAGGATCTGTGTTCCCTGTTTAGACAAAGAGTGAAGCCAATGAGACTGTGGCAACACAGTCAATCTGTAAAGGAAGTAAAGTATTTATTCTTGTTGTTCTGGCTGTATCTGTGTTGGAGGGATGGACTGAATGACTGTAGATATCCTTGTGCCAACTGTCAAAATACAGTCCAAGCACTTCCAAACACTCAATGACCTGCCCTGCTAACTAGCCCTGTAAGAGCAACATGTCACCCTAACTGATAATGACACAAAATGCTGAGCCCAAAGCGTCAAAACTTTTTGTCCAGAATGTAACAACTTATTACATGTTGGGTCTAGTTGCTTCAATGTAGAGTGCAAGATAAAATAATCTTCATTCAAGCAATTACCGCTTTAATTCAAAAGTGATTGACTCACTCTATTATGTAATACAATTATAAAAACTATTAGGAGACACATATTTAGCTTTCTCCATAATGGAATAACTGACCCAAAATGGAATAAGTAGTAACATTATGGGCAGACGTTATTATGTTTTGGGCTCAGCATTTTGTTACATTATCGACCATACATATTTGAGGTCTTTGTTTGATTTGGGGCTCGTTTCCACCAAGCAGAGCGGTTCAGGTCAATGCGGGACAGCTCGCTTACGCTAGATCTGGTGAGCGTTTCCACCGCCGACTCTATCCTTTATGTAGGCGGGATTTATGACCCTACCCTTTAGGTAGGAGGGGTTTATAACCCTTTCATTTAGGTAGGAGGGGTTTATGACCCTATCCTTTAGGTAGGCGGGTTTATGACCCTACCCTTTAGGTAGGCGGGGTTTATGACCCTACCCTTTAGGTAGGTGGGGTTTATGACCCTATCCTTTAGGTAGGTTTATGACACTACCCTTTAGGTGGGCGGGTTTATGACCCTACCCTTTAGGTAGGAGGGGTTTATGACCCTACCCTTTAGGTAGGAGGGGTTTATAACCCTTTCATTTAGGCAGGAGGGGTTTATGACCCTACCCTTTAGGTAGGCGGGGTTTATGACCCTATCCTTTAGGCCCTGTTCTCACTGTGAAAACATGACAGTTTTCCCGTTTTTGTTTTTTTTTAAAACCCTGTTCAGACACAATTTATCTGACATCTTCACCCGTACACATGTTTTCAGAGGAAACGGGACGAACTCGATGTAGTAAGCATGCCAGGCCAGCAGTTGGCGGTACAAGGTAGTAGTAGATAGCATTGCCGGTGCATCCGGTGTCGGCTGTAAGAATTGAATAAAAAGGCGTGTCTGCGCAAGAACGATTCTTTTTCTCAGCTCTGTGAAAAACAACAACAAACATGGCGATTGTAGGAGCGATTGTCGTTGTAGGCACGATAACAAACTCATCAGCAACAGCACAGCTAATACAGCTCGGTGATCCGCCATTGTTGTTGTTTTCCAACTGGCGCACATGGACCTACAAAGATGGCGCATGCCCATTTATCTCCAAACGCAATGCGCATGTGTGAGGGTGGAGCTGTGGCATCAGCGTTACCAGGGGAAATGGTTTCGGTGTTTACAAGAAACCAAAACTGTTGTGTTTTCCAAAAAATCCTCCCTGGGAGGTGATCTCAAAAACTTGCGGTTTCATGCCTGCGTTTGCTGTTTTCATGTACATGATATAGTGCAACTGCGGGAATTTTTCCGCGTTTGCACCGTTTCGTGTTGCCGTGAGAACAGGGCCTTAGGTAGGCGGGGTTTATGACCCTATCCTTTAGGTAGGAGGGGTTTATGACCCTACCCTTTAGGTAGGAGGGGTTTATGACCCTATCCTTTAGGTAGGAGGGGTTTATGACCCTACCCTTTAGGTAGGAGGGGTTTATGACCCTATCCTTTAGGTAGGAGGGGTTTATGACCCTACCCTTCAGGTAGGCGGGGTTTATGACCCTACCCTTTAGGTAGGAGGGGTTTATGACCCTTTCCTTTAGGTAGGCGGGGTTTAGGCTGGACGCTGACAGCTGTTGCCAGAATATGGGTCAAAGTATCGGGCCGTGGAACGACTGCGGTCAAGCCTCCTACATTCGCATATTTACGCCGGTAAATACACAGAGACGGCTCAGTGCAAGTGAGCGAACAGCGCTGGCCGTGGCAGCTACGTAACTATGGTTACATCGTAGCAGCGGGACACAGTGTAGCCCATTGATTCATTTAATTAAGAGGAAAAACACCACACAATAAACAGACTGCTGTGCCAACATTTTACGCTAATCATAAGACTCTCTTCACTCTTGCCGAGGTGACTACACACTTCGTACTTTCAGCACCCTTTCAGACGGCTGGTACCTTAATGGAGGGGAAAAATTCCGAAAATAGGAGCGGCTCAGTTTACTTATTTTAGGACCCTACCCAACTTCTGGCAATGGAAACACCAAAATAAGCGAACCGAGCCGCTCTACTTGGTGGAAATGAGGTATTACTTGCCCACTCATTTGATTTGGCTCTGAACAGATGTGTACTTGTCTTGTGTCCAGGTGCCGGCTCTTCATCTACTACCTGCTGATCCTGGTGGAGAACGCTGCTCTGAGCGGGCTGTGGTACTTCTACCGCTCCCCTCACACCACCGACGCCCTGGCAGTGCCCGCCCTCTGTGTCATCTTCAGCAGCTTCCTGACGGGCCTGGTCTTCATGCTAATGTACTATGCCTTCTTCCATCCCAACGGGCCGCTCTTTGGCCGCTCCCCCAGCAGCCAGGGCCTAGACCTGGACCCCACGGCTCACTTCAACACCCTGCCCTCTGAAGGGGCCACCAACTCCCTGCGTTCCAACCGCGGAGCCCCCTCCACCTCCACACTGGAGCGTGACTTAGGGAAGTATTCGGAGCGTGACGGCTGCATGCCAGTGTTCCAGGTGCGGCCCACCGTGCCCTCCACGCCCTCCTCTCGAGCCCCACGCCTGGACGAGACCGTCATTAAGATCGACCTGTGCAGGAACCACTACCCGGCCTGGGAGCGCCACCTGCTGGACCGCAGCATACGCAAGGCCATCCTGGCAGTGGACTGCTCCCTCACACCTCCACGCCTCCAGTACAAAGATGACACTCTGGTGCAGGAGAGGCTGGAGTATGAGACCACCTTATAGTTCCACCTTAAGCTCTAACAACCAGTGCCAATCGCAGTAGTATACTGCTATCACAAATACAGCAACATGGACTGTGGCAACAAGAATTTACTATCAACAATTTCACTTTTCATTCCCCCTTTCTTCATCTGTTCTCTGACACAAAGGAATTTGGAAGAAGTACAGTTAATGTTGTGGGGAATGTTCCACTCCTTTGTAGGGTTGTTGCTCTTTTTTTATTTGCGCTCCTGTCTGCTATAGGAACTGATTGCAAATCAACAGAGTGCTTTGACCCTCTACAAAGAGGATACACTGTTTGGTTAAGGTTGGGATTATCATTATAACACCATTATAAATCCATGTAACTTTGAAGTGGACGCCTGAACTCCACTGGAGTTCCTCTATTGTGCTGAGGAAAGGAAGAGATCCCTTCACACTTCAAACTATCTGTCTTAATATGTTTGAAACGTGTGTACATTGTTTGGAAGTTGATGATGCTTCCATCAACACTAAACACTTTGTTGTTCTCTTATTGCCAAAAAGGTTCCTTGGAAATGTCCTACAGCTCGTAAGTGGTTGGGACGCCTTCTCGTTCTTCTCTAGCAGAGGCATTTGATGTCCTCTTGGATAACTCTACTCTGTGCTGGACAAAGGGCCAGACAGAAAGTGAAGAACAAAGAGGACAGTGGTCACAGTAGCATCTACACTCAGTCATGGAGTCTGTTTGGATCTAATCAACCAAACCTGGCTGGAAGCCATTGTCCCCACGAGGAAATCACTCATATCAGGCCAAGAAAACATCTTCCTGGCAGCTCAACTGTCCCATGTCCAGCCCAGCCTCATAGCGCTGGCTGTTTGTTCTGTTCTAATGCTTTAGTGAGGATTAACCAGGAAAGGAAAAGGAGTTGAGCCAAACAAAACAAACCACCAGGGTGTACAGTAATAAAACGTGGCAAAACTGTTTAATTGAGAAACAATGAAGAGGGCACTAAAGTCGTTATTGTAATTCAGTTTGTTGGTTAGGAGTGTATGTATTGGCAGATGAAACAAACAGAAAGTGTGTGTGTGTGTGTGTGTGTGTGGCCGCAGAACAAGTAGTTCTATCTAGAAGTAGTATCTATAGACTGTATAAAATATATCTAGCCACACACACACACACACACACACACACACACACACAACAGACACACACATGCACACATATACGCACAGGCCGTCATGACAGTATGGTGACGGTCAACAATTGACGTCCACATCCACATTTTTCTAAAACGGTAAAATTGCCATCGCTTAAGATTTATGTTAACGTTCACACAACTAAAACTCACATCACGTAGGCAACATATCTTTAATATGTGTGTTGTGATCTAGCCATTTCCCTGCCAACCCTCCACATGCAAATGTTTCATGAAAACAAGTTCCCTAGCTAAGCTGTGATCTACTTAAATCAGGGGTGTCCAAACTACGGCCCGCGGCCCGCTTTTAATTGGCCCGCGGCCGATTTTAAACATTTTTTTACTTTTTTTTTTTTTACTTTTTTTCTTAGTTAACCCACTAGTGCAGAGGTGTCAAAACTGATTGATTGGCCCGCTGCACATTTTAAAAATATAATGTAATATGTCCCTTTTAGTTTTTAAATAATTTAAATGCATTCATTATATTACAAACAATATGTCCCATAAAAGAAAAAGAGCATCAAGGCCATCCCAGAGGACCCTGCATAATATTTTATTTTAAATTAATATTATTATGGGAAATCCATGTGTCCTTCTTCAATAGCTTTTTCTTCATCTGACACAGTGTCTCCAACAAATTTTTTCACACAAAATTCTTCAGATTTAGCCTCTTAATTGTCCTCTCAAAGTGCACCAGATTCATGCATTTCACTTTAAAAAGTAAAAAAAAATCTCCCGGGGGAGCATACCCCTGGACCACCCTAGGAGGGTCGGGAACTCGGGTGGCTACTATTTTCACCCAGCTGGACATTGGAGGCAATAGCTTAGGGCCCCTTTGAGGCTTCGCCCGGCTCTGAGTGGAAGTGTGTCTGTTTAATTTGCAAGGAAAGTGTTGCCGTGAAGAAGGATTACAATTTACGAAGACACTATTAAACTAAACATCAGAGCAACTACATTTCCTGATAAATGTGTTATTTTTGCAAAGTGGCCCGGCCCTTCGTAGATTTTTCTGTATGTGGCCCTCAGTGAAAAAAGTTTGGACACCCCTGACATAAATGATCATTAACCTGGCTCTTATTCACAGCGCTGCAGTAGAGGGTTACTGGCCATTCTCAGACAGTTTTCTCCCAGTTCCACACATGATCACTGTCCCACTCAATCCTAAACAACATGTTGACAAATGATCCTGTGAACTACGGGCCCCAACTGAGACAACTGGCTCCAACCTGGTCTCATCAGAGTAGACATACAGTCTGTCTATGTGAGTGACTTCACAGGGCAATCTCTCTTTTTTAATAAGATGGGAAAGAGGAAAAAGCACAAAGGTATTAGGAGGGATAATCATGACATGAGACTGAAAACCTTGTTAGCAAACAGCTTCATGCTGACTTAGCTCTTCTGACCACTGCTGTCCCTATTATAATTATAATACATCTTATTATAGAAATCCCATGTATTATTATTATTATTATTATTATTATTATTATTATTATTATTATTATTATTATTATTATTATTATTATTATTATTATTATTCTGTGTAAGAATGTGTGAATTGTGTTGCAGGTGCTTACAGTTAATGTCCAAAAGTAAAGTCAATTGATAATTGTATTACTTTACTACAAATCTAAAGCTGTGAACAGTTGATTAGTGTGTAGCACAATAAATACAGGAGACAAGCAGGAGGGTTTGTTTCCATGGGACACTCTCCTGGACAAATACAGCCATTAATAACCATTATTTGTATTTTTTCATATGAGATATAAGATCAAATGGGTTATGTTAGTTTTTTTTATCTTCATTTTGTTTTGTTGGTGGAGCCAAGTCAAACTGTAATGCTGGTGTATGTGGAATCATTCAGACATTAGTGTGCTTATGAACAGATTGGTTCTGTCGGAGAGACACTTTAAAGATCTATACCAATTGTTTTGGCGCGTTTCACCCATACATCATTTACTTTGCTAATCATTTTGCAGACCAGGCTGTTTTTTTTTTTTATTATTAACTGAAAATGTACTTTTTCTACTTCCAGGCCATATGGTATGAAATGCTTCCTTGTAATCAGTTGATCAGCTTTATTGCATATTTTATATTCTTATATTAGTTTAAAGTCAGCTGCTTTTATCCTTATTGCAAGTGTCTTATTCTTTCCGTTTAGACGGTGGCACAGTTATGAAATGTTTTGTATATTAAATCATAATCCGCATAACCATTATTTGCCCTTTGAGCACCACGTAACTGTGTGTGTTAGTGTGTGTGTGTGTTGCTTAATGGCTGCTTCAGTATTCCGGCCGTATCTCTTAGAATATTGTTTTGCCTTTAGTTTAGTTAAGAGCTTTTGGTTTAGTCTTAACTGTCACAGGCCATAGTCTGTCCACAGGACTAAGGGAATACTAGTGAATATGTGTTTTGTGACTCCAGGTGTCTCTTTGTGAGCTAAGCACACCTCTGTATCCAGTTCCTCTTCACTGCTTTGAGCTCCAGGCTACATTAGCCGCTGCTAGCATAACAACCCTGCATTGCTTGCGGTGGTCAAGTTGCATTGTTGATTATAATGACATAAAGACACCTATGAAAAGCACAGGTTTCAGATGAGAATGGCACAATACCTTTTATCTGAAAAGATAAAGATAAAATACTTTTCTTGTGGCGCTTGTGGATATATTTGAAGGAAGTCTACTTCTAGGCAGATGTTCAGTCACTCTTAAAGCTCTCCATTTGTAGATGATTTGCCTCACGGTGGACTGAAACTTTTTTTTAAATTAATTTATAGCTGTCCCCAGACAAATGTGCAACATCACAGCTCTATTCCTGAAATCCTGAGATTTTCTTTCCTCTTGGCATGTCTGACCTGTATGGGTGACTTTGGTGAGCCTAAACTGACGTGTTTTGATCTCTGTTTCATCTAGTGCCGCCCAATTTCTTCCCTAAAGATCTCATTATATTGGTTCAATATGCTCGATTTAAGCAATGCAGCTCACGGTTGACACACTTTTGCACATACAGAAGTTGGTAAATCATTTGTTTTATTTGTTTTAACAACTGATATCCGGAAAAGAAACATGTTGAATTGATAAACAGACATCTGTTATTTCATATAAAAATACTGGTATTGATCAAAATTTGATATATATATATATATATATATATATATATATATGATATATGATTCTGTATATATATATATATATATATATATATATATATATATGATCATCCGTTCACCACAACACAAAGCCACTCACTAGACCTGTGTTTGTCAGACAGTTGTTGCTTGACAGAATCATCCCAGACTTTGAGGAAACAGTCTGAATGAAGGTGAAGAAGCAGAGCTCTGTCTGTGGAACTGTAGCATTATATTATTAGATTGATTTTCAGTAGAGGATGTCAAAGCCTTGTATGTACATTTATTTGCAGGGTCTCCCAAATCCAGTGTAGCCTTTGTTTCCTGATCACCATCTCATACATACTGATTCATATGATGTATACTGAACATAACGCTACCTCAGTTTGTTTCATGGAAAGAGAACCTAGTCATGGCAATACATACTGTATGCTTATTTCACAAGGCCAACACTCCCGCTTTATGTCAGGAACTCTTAAGCGTTAACAAATGAGTCTTAGTTTACTCTAAAGCATAACACTGACGTAGTGACATGTTCCTGTAAATATTTGCTGACAATGTGCCAAACTGAAATTGCCAAGGTTTTTTATCTGAATTGAATTTATTGCTTTCAGGCCATTTCTATTTAATGGAGAAAAAAACGTTTTTAATAATGAATCAGTGGATAACCAGTATAGTTTTAGCTGTCATTTTCTAAACCTATTCATTAAAACTGAATTTTCTTTAAAAAGCCTCTGAGCCCGGCCTTGTTCATATATGAAAAGCGCATGCACAGTATGTTTGATTATTAATATCTTTTGATGGGAGAATAGCATCATCTTTTACCGTCTACGGCTCTACAAAGTGAACAATAATTTGTTTCATCTCACTGTTTAAAAACAGGAGGTGGGTCATTCATAGTATTTCCACAAAGCTCCTCCCTCACTCTGGTCAGAACTTTTTAAAGCTGCTTGTTTTCTTTGCCTTAACGAGAATATATTTACCAATCATGTCTTTATTTCAACCTCATAACCCAGGACATTCTGTGCGTTTTGTGTGTGTGTGTGTGTGTGTGCTTGCGCGTGAGCTATTCAATAGCATAATGTGTCAGTTACCGTGCTTCAACTATAGGACTGGGTCACTGTACAGAAGAGGTTGTATATATATATAGCAGTCCTCCTTTGTCCCGGCCTGTACATCACAACATGTTGCTGTCTGCTAGTTGTGGTTGTCAGCAGATCAAAACATAAGCTCTGCTTTGACTTAACTTCACTAAGTTATTTGATTTCATTCCCTGGGTGATTGTACTTCAAATCAGTGATTGTTACTTACAATAGTAATGTGCTGCATCACCTGGGGTATAATAATACATGTCTAATAAATGATTCTAACAACACAGGTGGCTGTTGGTGAGAAGCCAGTGAGGGATCCTCATGTCAGTTGGGTTGTCTAAGGAGCAGGGAGTTTCTGAGCTCAAATATCTAGCAAAACATATCAAGAAAGCAATATGCGCTAGCATCCCATCTCCTAGCAACATTATTGTCAATAACATTGTTATATTTTTACCATTATCACAATATTGCTGCAAATTTAGCCATACAGTTTTATTTTACTTACCACAACAAGAAAAACTGTCATGAACATTGTTTGTAGCCTTAGTATGTTTCATGGTGAAGGGATGTGAACAGGCCCTGTCTTGCCTCAGGCTGTCTGCTGATCTAAGCTGAGCTCTGGCCTCTAGCTCTGGACAGGTCAGCCAAACATGAGTCCACTGTTTAACTCTTTAAAGCGATAGTTTAGTATTATTGAAGTGTGGTTGTATGAGGTTCTTCTGCATAGTTAGTGTGTTACCTTATGGAGATGGAGATCAGTGCAGTCACTATAAGGAGTTTGGAGGAGACGTCGCTGTAGCAGAAGTCAGCCTTGTACTGTTGCAGACAGGGCCAGAAGAAAAGTTTTTTCTCAACATAGGCTATATAAATGTTAACCTAAAAACAAATATCCGTTCAATTGTACGCTACTATTGAGATTTTTCCCACAGCTTTAGTTTGCCACCAGACAGCCGTTATTTGAGTTTTTCTTGAGTCTTTTGAAAAAGTAAATTTGCTTCAAACAGCTGATTGGCAGTTTCATACAAAAGAATAACGGTCTGTCTGACGGCAAACTGTGGAATAAAAATATCAGTTTAGTGTACAATTGAACAGATATTAATGTGTTAAGTAAGCATGTACACATGTGGAGGAAAAACGTTTTTCTTCTGTCTGTAACAATACAATGCTGACTTCTGCTACTGTGACATCTCCTCCAAACTCCTTATAGTGACTGCACTGATCTCCATCTCCATAAGGAAACATTATATATGCGTAAGTACCTCATGCAACCCCCACTTCAATAAAACTGAACTATCCCTTTAACCTGCAGCTGTCTAAGTGAAAATGAGTGTTTTTGGTTTGGATGGACAGGACAGATCTGTGAGGAACTCCAGCCTTAGTACAACCAGCAGGTGAATAGTGAAAGGATTCCAGTCCCTCTTATAGAATCATTGTGTACAGATGTCTGTGTAGAGAGTTGGCAAAAATATTCTACTCAAGTAAAAGTATGATTACTTGGATGAAATTTTACTTAAGTAAAAGTAAAAGTACTGGTCTAAAAATCTGCATTAATTAAACAAACTAGTTTTGTTTAATTAATGCAACACTTTTACAAATTAAAGTGCACAAATTAAACAAATCATGTCACCACACATGTATGGATGTATACTGTGTCATTATACTTTAGATAAGCAAATATGGAGCAAATTGTCTGTTAATGTGGGAATGGGAATTTAACCGGTCAACAGACCTAAACAGACTGCAGCTGCAGTTCTAATAATGTAATTCTGTATAATTGATCTAAACCATGGACATTGCAAGGTTAGGCTGCTCGATTTTGACAAATCATAATCATGATTGACATTGTGTAATCACAATTATTATAGACAATTATTCATTGATTTAAGAACTGCAACATGCACTTATTTAACACTTGAAACCATGACTTTAAACATAGCCTATCCTAATTGAACTGAAAACAAGGAAAATGCAAATAGCCTAAGTAAAACATATTTTTAATAATTAAATTAAATAAGTGTCAAAATCAAAATAAACCGTTGCAAATGTTGTTGATAGGGCACGTCTTTTGCTAGCAGGAACGTGAGGGCATGTTTTATTTATATCTCATGGAGCTGGCAGGATAATCAAGTTGCATTGTTGGCTACAGTGTTCTTAATTGATGACTGTTGTGGTGGCAAGAGTCAAGGAGCTTTAAACTTCCTGTGTTTTTTATTCCTTTATTGCTTGGTCATAGACCACTAGGATTCAAATTAAAGTGAGTAAACTAATTGGTCGTTATGTTATGAGGTGCAGCTGGGTCGAATATGCCTTTTTTCTCTCTCTCTCTCACGGTCGCGCATGTCATCTGACTCGCGTGTCCGCGCGTAACATATCTTGCACATTATTTTAGTCTATCAGTTTTACCTTTCTTCTCGACCAAAGGCTGCCTTTGGAAGTTCTGGAAGTTTTTCAAAGCTCCCGGCAACACGCACCGTCTCCATCCTACTCTGCACTGTTAAGCTGAAAGCTAAACTATCAGGTGAGGGAGGGGCCGATCGCACGGCTGGATGAAAGGTTTGCTGCATTTAAAAGCCTTCACGTCTTCACGTGCGGTACAATGATAGTTTAACTAGGATTATTATGTTTTCATGATAGAGGGAAGCAATGTTTGTTGTTATCATGTAGTCGCAATGTGTTAACTCCTCCTGTCGATCATCACTGTGTTAGTTTCCGGTATTGTGCCGTAAAAATAAAAGCTCCCCGCGATATTTCTTTTCTTTTCTCTCCTATCTATTTTTTTACTCAGTAACGCAGGTGATATAAAATGTAGCGAAGTACAATACTTCACAATAAACATACTCAAAGTAAAAGTAAAAGTATAGGTTTTAAAAATCACTTAAAAAATTACAAGTACACGAAAAAACTACTCAATTACAGGAACGCGAGTAAATGTAATTCGCTACTTTATACCCCTGGTTGGTAGAACATGGGAGAATCACAGATAGTCAACTGATCAACCTAAAAGCGTATCTGTATATAAATGTATGCAAAGTACACGTTAAAAAAGAACATTCCTCTCTTTTAAGTTTTGACTGTGAGGGGTGTCTACAGAGGTTTGATGCCACGGTGACGGCTGTAACTATGACAATATACTACAAGGGGAAAAATAGATTCATGTGGTGTATGTGGTGTATTTTAAAAAAAAAAGTACAAATGTTTAAGATTTTAAAAAAATGCATTGTGTGAAGTCTGAAGTGCTAAAACTGTGTTCAATGGGGAAACAACATTTTATTGTAAAAATAAATCAAGAGTGATAAACATGATCAAAATTACATTTTTGTATATAGGGGATTTTTGTAAGTTTTTATTTGAATCTAATGCAACACAAACTACCAAACTTCATGTAATAAAGTACACTGTGGTCCTTTTACTGGCCTCAAGTTGCTTCATTTCTTCTCTCATTTAACAAACATTTTTCAGCAATTATTATTCTTACCATTACAATGTGTTTATGTCATGTGTGTTTGATGCAATATACTATCAGTATTCTCACATGTATATCTGGTAAGGCATATGTAAGATATGTTTCATTGGGAATATGGACATCTTTTAATAGTAACTTTAGGGTTTGCAGTAATACTACCCTGTCTGCCCCTTTTTCTGCCAACTTTCTCCAAATATTTACAATGTATTCTTCAAATCTATTTTCCAATAGCGGGGTCAAAATACTCTGGTTCAGTTTCTGTGCCTAAACCATACATGTTAGAAACATATAACATCATGTAACGTCTTAAACCATACATGTTAGAAACATATAACATCATGTAACGTCTTAAACCATACATGTTAGAAACATATAACATCATGTAACGCCTTAAACCATACATGTTATAAACATATAACATCATATAACGCCTTAAACCATACATGTTATAAACATATAACATCATATAACGTCTTAAACCTTACATGTTATAAACATATAACATCATATAACGTCTTAAACCATACATGTTATAAACATATAACATCATATAACGTCTTAAACCTTACATGTTATAAACATATAACATCATATAACGTCTTAAACCTTACATGTTATAAACATATAACATCATATAACGTCTTAAACCTTACATGTTATAAACATATAACATCATATAACGTCTTAAACCATACATGTTAGAAACATATAACATCATATAACGTCTTAAACCTTACATGTTATAAACATATAACATCATGTAACGTCTTAAACCATACATGTTAGAAACATATAACATCATATAACGTCTTAAACCTTACATATTAGAAGACCACATTTGTGCCAAATGTTCTTTGAAACCATAAACTTTTAATTTTGAAAAATGCACACATAATTTTTAATTTTGTACTTGGTTTGCCAGCCACATGATTTCATTAGCATCCAGCAACCCAGCAGACCCGGGTTAGAATCCAGCCCGGGTCATTCTCTGCATTGCATTCCCTTCTCTGCCCTGTTTCATCTCTGTCTCTCAGCACTTTCAATAAAGCATGAAATGCTAAAAAAATATCTTAAAAATCGCCAACATCAGTACAATTGGTCTGCTCTTTATGGTTGTCATCTATGTGACTAGAATGTTTAAAATGGTCTCTAATAGGGGATGCAGTTCTCTGCTGCTACAAAATCAGCTTTACCAAAAATGATCAAAATTCCAGTTGAGTAAAGCCCTCATCACTTCACAAGTTAGGGCACACTGACACTAGGCATTCATACCATGCCTAAGCACCATTGACTGCTAAAGTCTAGTGTATGCTCCTGCTCCGTACACTTCCTTGGCCCTGGCCCGGTTGGAAGAGGTGAGCTTCAGCATGGTACAGATGCTCATGTAGGAGCAGCAGCATAGACAGTCCCGTCCTTCATTTATATGAGACTGTTTACCTTGATGGACATTTAAACCTGCAGTGTGTAGAATTTTGGGTTTTATTTCCTAGCAGATTTTGTAGAAAGTAATTATAATATCCATAAGTACATTTAATTTAGTGCATAATAGCTGAAAAAAAAATTTAGAATAATTTTTTTTCCCTTTGAAAGGGTCTCATATATGTCCATATTTCTGCATATTTTGGACCAAGGCCTAGTGCCGCCATCTTGAAAGTGTCATAGTTGGAATGTCATCAGGTGCATTGTTTAAAATTTAGAATTGTTCTTGTCCTTGAAGGCCAAAAAAAATTTCTACAAAATCTGCTAGGAAATAAAACCCAAAATTCTACACACTGCAGGTTTAAAACATGTTAATGAAGTGTTCCAGTTGGTCTGATGGTGGAATATTAGCTGCGCTAAAACTCAACCCCAAAACCGAGAAAGGTAAGTGCCCTAAGGTGAATTCACTGCATATTCAATTATGTTACTCAGTAACAATAATGATTGTTTATAATATTTTTATAGCACAATTAAAAACCTTAAAGTATTTTAAAATATATCTCATGCATTGATAAATAACTAATCGCAATTCTTCAACACCACCAGTTGTAACTGCGTACAGCATTACATTACTAAAAAAAAACTATTTTCAAAGACAACTATAAAAAAGGAAGGGTACCACAGAAACATCTTCATAAAATAGATTTATTAAAAGTCGAAGTGGATCTTAATATTTAAAAGTGCAATATCTATATTATATTGACACAATTTAAAAATCTAACATGATAAATATGGAACAAGGCAACCAGTATGCAGAAGTAAAGCGTCCAGTTAGATGTGACTCTTGGTCTTACAAGTGCGTCTTCAAAGGAAAGAAAAATAAATGTGATTTGGCAGTGATACTATGTGTGCAAAACAATGAGTTGAATAACAATATTTACATACTCATACTTACTGACAAATACACACACAAACAATATTACACTTCTTCTCCAAAACACACAATTTGTAGATGAAAAATTCTTAAGTTTACAAAACTGTTGATAAAACGGTCATGAAAAGAAGAAAAGAAAAAGACGGATCATATTACATCATTATTAATAAACTATTAGCATTCCAGTCATTTCAAAACCTTCACCAGAAGAACTGATAATAGAACAACATGTGTGTTGTTAAAATGTGCTTCAATCAGACAGATTTGTCTTCAATAACTCTGTGGTACAATTTTTAAGCGACTGAATAATACATAATAATCTTTGACTTCAAACCAATCCAAGTGTCAACGTCGAGTATGGCCTGTTTGGTGAAGACAGCTAAGGTGAAGTCATGTCTTGAGGCCATGACACCATGCCCGTTGCTTTTTCAAATCTCTTTTTCTCATTGTGCCCCATTGCTTACAATGCTTCATTCAATTTGGTTTTATTTTTAATACATTTTAAACTAACATATTTGCACTTTATTGTTTTGTGCGTCTAAGTGTCCCTCTTCCTATTGTCATTCTAGTGTGGACCCAATAGTCTGCTTCTTTGGTGCACACCAGTTGAGAGCGGATGCATTGTTTTGGTTTTTAAAGGCCTACTTCACCGGTTGGAATATGAAGGTGTATTGAACTCGGAGATCCTAGTATAAATGTGCAACAAAAACTGTCTAACCCTACATTCTAACCCTACATTTCTCTTTCTGTGATGTCACAGAAATAGAAATGTAGGGTTAGACAGTGTGACCATAAAACACTCTTTCTGCCTTTTCTCAGGCTAGGATGATCCGATTTCAATTTTTTTTGCACATTTATACTTCATAGGATCTCCGAGTTCAATACACCTTCATATTCCAACCGGTGAAGTAGGCCTTTAACATTAGCACGGAAATGCTGTCAGACAGTTAGGTGAGTAAAAATGCAAATCGTTGGCAATTTCTACCATGGCCTACATCACAGAGCATCAGTCGGTTATTTTCATGCTTAATGTGGAGTACATAGTATAATATTACAGCTAGAATCTATTAAATGTAATGCTACTTTCCTCTGTTACAATAGCAGCAGACTGTAGCGGGTGGAGCCTATGGGCCTATGCTCTGACAACATGTGCTAAATACACATGCATTTAATGAAAGACATTATGCAAAAGACAGTGGAATGATGCATTAATACTCCGCTTCCTGTGATTAGTGTGGATAGGGTTCACACCAGAGATGATCCGCTCCAGAGTTCACTTGCAAACAGCCCAGACCACCTCTTCAAGCAGAGCAGAGTCTGGTTGTTTAGTACCAGAGTCTGAGACTGTGTTCACACCAACCCAAATGAACCACACCAAGGGCTTAAACGCTCCACGGTTCCTTTTAACAGAACGTAACAAAGCTGGTGTGAACACGCCCTTTGATCTATTGATAAATGCATCTAGTGCATCAACAGTCTACTGCTGTTTGTAGCACTACAACTAAGCATCATTTTATGTCAATTCATTGATTGTTTAATGTGAATATTGTAAAATGCTTTTCAAGTGCCTGAGGATCAAGTTAATGTCTGCACATTAACAGTCTATTATTGCATTTTCAGAACGGAGTGTGGATTCACCACAGACAATAAGAATGGAGCCATGTGCTTCATTTTCAACCTCCTTCATATTGATTGATATTCAATCATCAACAGATATTTCTGCAAATCACTGGCAAAATAATAGTTCAAAATATAATGCCATTTTATAGAACAACATAAGCTACAGCGTCACAGATCACCAAGTAATGAATCAACCCTCTGTCACAGTCTGGAGTGCCCAGGGTTGTAAGAAGATTTCCTATATTAGATTGAATCTCATGGTCAGGTGTTCATTTTGTCTACATTAACATACAGGATTAACATACAGGTAAGTAGATTGGAAAAGCTTCTGCAAAAAGTCTCAACAACTGTATGGACATTAGATGTGAGTGCCACTGGCAGTGCACTAAGGATGAATCAGTTACAATGGTGTGAGAAGAACTAAAGAAGAACTGGACAGATCATTTTTTTAACATTTTACAGTTAATAAGATGAATAGGTCATTATGTCATATGTACCTGATCAAATATTAATGGTCTACGGAAAAGGCCAAAGTGGTTCAGTTGGTAACTCACTTCTTATCTGAGCGGTTGGGTTAATGATGTAGTGGTAACATGGTTAACTGGAAGAACATCCAAGAAGCTCTAACCCTGTCTGAGATATTTCTCCTAAGAATAAACTATCACAGAAATGAAAAGAATACAGTGTTACCACGAACTGCATGCTGATACTAACCACACATCTCTCTATGATAAAGAATGCTCTTTATGTGGGACTATATACAAGTTGCTTATTATCTACACACCATGGTGTCAAACTCCTGTAACCTGAGAAGTGTTCTAACAGCAGGTTACAAGTCCACACTGTAATTAATCCAGATCATTTGAATAGATCAGCACACATAAGCTCATGTTTAAGGATGGATAGGGCAAAGGGAGTCTTTCATTGATGGCTTTTTTGAGGTATCATTATTTTCAAGTCCAGTAAGGAAGCATTCAGGAAGTTGTATTTTGAAACCAATTCATCCTGGGAAAGGAGCAGATGAAAGAGGAAGTCAAATGTGCAAGAATCCATATGGCGTGTGTCAGGTGACGGTGCAGCTCCTGTCTGTTAATGTGGATGCTCTGTGTGTCTGCTGTGGAACCTCTCCAACAAGGCTCGCAGGACGTTCCCAGGGATCTGCTGGTGCTGCGAGATCAGAGACTGGACAGCCTGCTGCACCTGAGCCAACACACACAGTGTCAGCAACAAACACTGTGTCAGCACACATCACTCACTGGGTTTCCATCACCTTGCTGCTGTTTCCATCTCCCTGCGTTCAGAATCGCATACTTTCTACTATTTAGTATGGTAGAAAAAAGATTTAGTATGTCCTGATTCTTGTGGTCAGATTTAGGATGGTTAGAAAGGCCCCGGATGTCTACTTCATGCGGCCAAGATTTTTAGTGTTGAAAACTGCATCCTATTTGGGCGATTCTGACCCACAATCCAGTGAGAACCTGAAGTGACGTCACATCTACGGAACCTCCAAATGAAAACAAACGGGGATGAGACGGATATAAAAGCAAGAGGCAAGATCAAGGAGCCATGTTATGATGAAATAAATAAGTAAAAGTATGTCCCAATAGTATGCCTACTGCATCCTAACTAGATTATTTTTATCGTCGGATGTAGTGTGTAGAATAGAAAAAAGAAAGAGTATGCGATTCGGAACGCAGGGTCTGTTTCCTATCAGGAAACGCTGATGAAAAAGCAAACATTAAAAAAAGAAAAAATAGGTTTTTAATGGTGACTTGAGGTGGTTTTCCACTCATGCAGGAAAGAGTAAAGTGTGAGATAGAAAGACATATTTGGAATAACAAGATTCCTTTAGAGACGATGATTCTATCACGTGCTGCTCCGTGGTTTAACAGTGACCTCATTTAAATAAAAAGGGATTTCCTGATCTAGTATACTAACAGTATTCTATTTTATATAATTTATTCATTTTTTTTCTCCCCCATCTAATTTTGATGATTTTTAGAAAAATGTGTTGGTTTGTAAGCGCTAAGGGAGCATGTTTAAATAAAACCTGTGAACCTTAACTTTTAAATGTATTTTATTTCATATTTCTATGTGCTACACAGGCTTAGATATTAAGGTTTTGGTAGACTTTACAATTCATACTATTTTTTCAGAAAACTCTCAGGCATTAAGGACATGCATCCTAGATTGCCATAGTCATCAATGGGTTAAAGTGGCTACGAGGAACTTTGATTTTCTGTCCATTCTATCAGCACCATTATATAGAAGCGGCGCATGCATTTCTTTAGGAAGAGAGTGAACACATACATAGAGACAGACAGCAGATGTGTTGCAACGAGGTAATGTATTTAAGAAATACAGGTCTTGAGGCAATGCTGATGTATTGTACTGATGACAGTCACGCAACACATTCATTGTGTTTGGTAACAATATTTATATTGATATACAGGTGCATTTCATATTATTAGAATATCATGGAAAAGCTCATTCTTTTCTGTAAATTAATTAAAAAAATTAAAGTTCCATATATTCTAGATTAATTATTCATAAAGTGATATACAGTCCCCTCCATAAGTATTGGAACAGTGAGGCCAATTCCTTTATTTTTGCTGTAGACTGGAAACATTTGAGTTTGACACCAAAATATGAATATGAGACAATAGATCAACATTTCAGCTTTCATTTCCAGGTATTCACATCTGGATCTGATACACAACTTAGAAGATAGCATTATTTGTAAAGGAACACCAAATTTTAGGTGAGCAAAAGTATTGGAACAGGTAGTCGTATTCACTAATAAATGTAAGTGAATACGACCTAATATTTTGTTGCAAATCCTTCACTTGCAATAACTGCATCAAGCCTGTGACCCATTGACATCACAAAACTTTTGCATTCTTCTTTTGTGAAGCATTTCCAGGCTTTCACCGCAGCCTCTTTCAGTTGCTGTTTGTTCACTCTCTTCAGTCTCCTCTTTAGCAGGTAAAATGCTTGCTCTATAGTGTTTAAGTCTGGAGATTGACCTGGCCAGTCTAAAACTTTCCATTTCTTGACCCTGATTAACTCTTTTTTTGTTATTGCAGTGTGTTTTGGGTCATTACCTTGCTGCATTATGAAGGATCTTCCAATCAGTTTGGTTGCATCTTTCTTTAAATTGGCAGAAAAACTTGTGTAAACTTATGAGTTCATTTAGTGTTGCCATCATGTGTTACATCATCAATGAAGATTAATGAGCCCATTCGAGAAGAAGCCATGCAAGCCCAAGCCATGACATTGCCTCCACCGTGTTTCACAGATGAGCTTGTATGCTTGGGGTCATGAGCAGATCCTTTCTTTCTCCAAACTTTAGCCTTTCCATCACTTTGTCAAAGGTTCATCTTGACAACAACACAGTAACACATGATGGCAGCAGCAAAATGAACTCAGAAGTCTACAGAAACATTATGTCTGCCAATTTAAAGAAAGATGCAACCAAACTGATTGGAAGATCCTTCATCATGCAGCAAGATATTGATCCAAATAAACTGCAAAAACAACAAAGGAGTTAATCAGGGGCAAGAAGTGGAAGGTTTCAGACTGGCCAAGTCAATCTCCAAACTTAAACACTATAGAGCATGCATGTTACCTGCTAAAGAGGAGACCGAAGGGTGTAACCCCCAAAACAAACAGCAACTGAAAGAGGCTGTGGTGAAAGCCTGGAAAAGCATCACAAAAGAAGAATGCAAAAGTTTTGTTATGTCAATGGGTCACAGGCTTGATGCAGTTATTGCAAGCGAAGGATTTGCAACAAAATATTAAGTCTTATTCACTTTAATTTATTTTAAGTCTATCTGTTCCAATACTTTTGCTCACCTAAAAATTTGGTGTTCCTTTACAAATAATGCTATCTTCTAAGTTGTGTATCAGATCCAGATGTAAATACCTGGAAATGAAAGCTTAAATGTTGATCTATTGTCTCAAATTCATATTTTGGTGTCAAACCCAAATGTTTCCAGTCTACAGCAAAAATAAAGGAATTGGCCTCACTGTTCCGATACTTATGGAGGGGACTGTATTTCAGGATTTTTCTTTGTAGTGTTGCAGATTACTATGGAGACCTTCTGGTGACATTTGGGGGGGGGGGGAATAAATCACATAGCCACAATTTTATAATGCGTGGGAACGACATAGTTATGTCGTGGCCACGCAATAATCAAGAAGTGTGTGGTTGAGATGTGTCTCTGTGTTTCTAACCAGATTCACAGCCTCTGATTGGGCGTTAAGGGAAACTCAACTTACACGAGCGGAGCGACAGATTCCATTACTATCATTCAGAACAACGTTTTCATACATCTGAAACTGTGTTTAAAAGAATGTTTATACTCTCTGAGGTAATCTAGAACAAATGAAGAGGCTCAGTGTGAGGCCCTGTGTGTGAGGCCTTGTGCTCATTGACGTGCATGGGCATTAATCACTGACACACGCACACAGCTTTACTAGTTCTACGCAGGTAATACATTTATAACAAGTAGACTAATACAGCAGCATCATAGTCTTAGCTATGACTATGCTATTATACTATTCCAAAGGAAAAACAATCAACTGTAAAACTATGTCACTGTCTTTTCATATGTTAAAGTCTTTTATATACAGTCTGAAGTGTGACGGTATCGTGGCGTTACTACAGCCAGGTTGTAAATCATCCTGGTAGCGCTGTATTGTCCATCACAGACGTGGTGGCCCCTGGGTCACTCTCCTAACCAGACAGGAGGGGAGATGTTCCTCCCTTCCCCTACTCCCTGCTGTTGGTCCAATGTGTTTTATCAAATCCAAAGTCAACACAGCCGTCTACCAGGAGACTTCAGAGCTCTGCATGCTACTGTCTGTTGACAAGCTTTATGGAGATGACACTTTCCTTTACCAGCAAACTTGGCACCTGCCCACAGTGCCAGAAACCACTAGTAACTGGTTAGCTGACCATGGCATTACTGAGCTTGATTGGCCAGACAACTCTCCTGACCTGAACCTATAGAGAATCTATGGGTTAATGTCAAGAGGAAGATGAGACACACCAGACCCAACAATACAGACGAGCTGAAGGCCACTATCAAAGCAACCTGGGCTTCATAACACCTCAGCAGTGCCACAGGCTGGTAGCCTCCATGCCATGCAGCAATAATGCAAATATTAATGCAAAATAAGATCCCAGACCAGGAATTGAGTGGATGAGTGAACAACATACTTTTCAGAAGGTCAAAATATTTTGAGATGCTGGATATTGGTTTTTTAATGAGCGCTAAGCTTTAATCTGCAAAATGACACTAAAAAGGGCCTAAAATATATCACTTTATGTCTATTGAATCTAGAATACATATGGAACTTTTGCGTTTTGAAGAAAATTACAGAAAAAAAATAAGCTTTTCCATGATATTCTACGAATACAGTGGCTTGAAAAAGTATTCATACCCCTTGAACTTTTCCACATTTTGTCACGTTAAAACCACACACGTACATTTATTTTATTGGGATTTCATGTGATAGACCAACACAGTGGAGCATCATTGTGAAGTGGAATGAAAATGAAATATGATTTTTTTCTATAAATAAAAAACTGAAAACTGTGGCGTGCAAAAGTATTCAGCCCCCCTGAGTCAATACGTTGTAGAACCACCTATCACTGCAATTTCAGCTCCAAGTCTATTGGGGTCTGTCTCTACCAGCTTTGTACATCTACAGACTGACATCTTTTTTTTTTTTTTACTTTTATTTGTGGTTTTACAGTTTTTTTTTTACATACGGACAAACAAAAAAAAAACAGAATAAGTAAACACATACAATACATACACAATTATTGCGACGTGACCATGATTCCAAATCTTCGGTCTTAGCCAACAGCTGTGTATTTTCAGACTGCAAACTGCAAACATGTCTGCTCGAGGGCGGTGATCCGGTCGCTGTGGTCAGACAGTGCTGTCTCCATGGCGGTCAACTTCAGGTTGAGCGAGTCAGTGGTCGACTTGACGGCATCTAAGGCAGCAGAGATGGGCTTCAAGGCTTCACTCACTACCATTTTCATGGTTGTAGTAAGGGTTGTTGTTAGGTCGGATAGCAGCACAGCGCGGAGCTTGTCGAGGTCTGGCGGCAGGGAGTCGACTCCGCCATGACAGTCCGACATCGTGGCTGCCTCTTTCTCCGGCGAATTCTGCCCTTTCTCCTTCTCCCTTCTGCGCCCATCATCACCAAACAGTCAGTGGTCGCAATAACCAAGCAAAAACACGGCTTTCAGGTAGTGTGTGGTGCTATGATATATAAAAAAGCATGAACGCTTGGGAGCCCCGGCGCAACACGTCCTTCTTCTTCACATGAACCGGAAGTTTTTAGCCTGAATGCAAAACGCAATGTGTGGTCGAAAACAAACACTGCACATCACCCTGAACACACCATCACTACCGTGAAACATGATGGTGGCAGCATCATGCTATGGGGATGCTTTTCTTCAGCAGGGACAGGGAAGGTGGTTAGAGTTGATGGGAAGATGGATGGAGCCAAATACAGGGCATAAAACCTGTTAGAGTCAGCAAAAGACTTGAGACTGAGTGTAGGTTCACCTTCCAGAAGGACAACTACCCTAAACATACAGCCAGATCTACAATGGAATGGTTTAGAACAAAGCATAGTCATGTGTTAGAATGGCCCAGTCAAAGTCCAGACCTAAATACAACTGAGAATATCTGGAAAGACTTGAACATTGGTGCTCACAGACGCTTTCCATCCAATCTGACTCTAAATCTGAAGCTTGAGCTATTTTTCAAAAAATAATGGGCAAAAATGTCAGTCTGTAGATGTGCAAAGTTGGTAGAGACTTACCCCAATAGACTTGGAGCTGTAATGGCAGTGATAGGTGGTTCTACAACGTATTGACTCAGGGGGATGAATACTTTTGCACGCCACATTTTTCAGTTTTTTATTTATAAAAAAAAATGTAAAACCATGTTTCATTTTCATTCCACTTCACAATGATGCTCCACTGTGTGTTGGTCTCTCACTGTGTGTTGGTCTCTCACTGTGTGTTGGTCTCTCACTGTGTGTTGGTCTCTCACTGTGTGTTGGTCTATCACTGTGTGTTGGTCTCTCACTGTGTGTTGGTCTCTCACTGTGTGTTGGTCTCTCACTGTGTGTTGGTGTATCACTGTGTGTTGGTGTATCACTGTGTGTTGGTCTATCACTGTGTGTTGGTGTATCACATGAAATCCCAGTAAAATAAATGTTCATGTGTGGTTGTAATGTGACAAAATGTGGTAAAGGGGTATGAATACTTTTTCAAGGCACTGTATATGATGCACCTGTACACAGCTGCTCCACCTTGAGGTCAACTTAGTTAGGTTTAGATGCCGTCAGCTGCAGACATTAATCAGAGCTTCTGTTGGTGAGACATGCCAGTAAAAAACAAAACTGTAAAATAAAGTTCTCTCTCTCTCTTCACTGCAAACACACTGGGACAATGTCAGCTGTAAAAAGAACTACAGATGATTGTCCCTTCAAACACTGATAGACATGGTCTCATTGGCTTTTGCTAAGTGAGGGACATACAGATAGACATACAGTCTTCTCAAACACCTAAACAATTCAAATGATATGGTAGACCACGATATATAAGGCACCACCCTAATGGGGGATTAACATTCAAAGGGGGAGGAGGAGGGAAGGATTCAGGCTTTGATGCAGTTTGGTTTTGGAAAGATTTTCATGGCTCTGGATTTTTTTTTGTCCTTTGAAGAAGACATTGCCCAGCTGCACCCTCCCTCCCTCTGTACCTTCTCAGCCAGCTGTGCAGCATTGATGTTGGGGTCGTAGGGGATGGGATCACCCAGGAAGGTCCGGAACTTGACCGGGAATCCACCATACACAGGGACCGCAGGGAACCGCAAGCTCTCGTACACCCAGCGGAAAAACCCTACACACACACACACACACACACACAGAGCACGGTACAGGGACCAGCTGATCTCCACATTGTTAGGAACAAACTGGATGACTTTTAAGACCTCTAAAAGGAAATAATAATACCAATACTGCTGCAACAGAAATCTACAAGTTTGAATCACACATGTTCAATGCACTTTAGGAGAGGAGGACGTAAAACATCTGTTCAATAAAACATTTCAAAATGTAACAATTAAACTGTCCATACAGCTGCATCACAATACTATGACTTCCTGTGTCAACTTCCTGTGCAGACTCACTGAGTGTTCCCAGAGACCTGAAGCCTTCCCGGAGATTCTGAGTGAACATTGGAATGATTGGCTGGAAGACAGAGAGAGAAGAGGAGGGCTGAATAACATTCAAACATGGAGATTAATAGCTGGAAAAATAAGATGCATTGTTTGTTTAACTGTGGGAGTGGAATAAGAGGAATACATTTAGTTGACTATAATACAAACCAAGACCTGTGTCAGAAATGCAATGTTACAAATGGTGAGAACGTGATATTTATTGGCCTCTGTGACCACGTTTCTTTTAGGTTGGTACTTGTATTCTGGTATGTATGTGCTGTATTGTATGTTTTATGTTGTATACAGACCATGGTGGCACACAAGTTTCCCTCTTGGCGATGAATAAAGTTAATCCTATCCTATGTCTGCATGCACGGCACTCTGAGCTTCAGCTAACTAGCAAAAAATAAAAAATGACCGCGACCGGTTCTGTTATTTTAGTGTTCCTGATGGTATTTCTGATGAAATGAGCCTTCTACTCATTTTCTTTGTACCAGACTGAACTCTCTACCCAAAAGTGTGTATCGTCACACACCGGTGCTGGTCAGCTGCATGACATGGTGGTGCCAGGACCATAGAAGTGTACCGTGCTTGAGCATGATACGGAGCATTCACACTGGACAAGCCAACTAGACTTCAGCCGTCAATCGTGCTTGGGGCCCAGTACAATTGCCTAGTGTGAGTGTGCCCTAACACATGTATTCATTCTGTTTGTACTCGCATTGAGTATCAGTTATACCAGAACAATCAAATCTTGATCAAAGTTAACAAACAATTTATATTATTTATTCAATGTTATTTCATACTGACAACTTTCCCTTTTAACCCATTGATGACGGCTGCTGCGCGATGCCACATTGTATCTCCTGCCGGCTGAAAAAAAAATACGCCGGCTGTGTCCGCGATAATGTATTACAGAACAATTAGTGGCGTTTGGTGCGCAGAATCTAGGTCTACTATAGACTACTGATGAAAATCACACAACACATTGCATCTATTTATTAACAATATTTATGAATTTAGGCTATATTTTGCTGCTCCAACTCAAATTCAGCCCAGCCAGGTGATAGTTAAGTTTCAGTTTCGTTTTCATCTCCGTGGTATACAGCCGTTTGGACCAGCTGATCGGCTCCCGACAGCAGGAGTCAGTCTGCGTTCCAGTTGTACTGGGAAGTCGGATTTATGGTGCCAGTGATAACTGAACTAAATAATAAAATAAAGCTATCTTCTCCTTCCTATATCTGTCTATCTTTATCCCTCCACTGCACACTCAGTCACTACTATCCATGCTAAAAGGAAGCAGGATTATAACCTCGTTTAGCACATTATTTTTAAATATTTTATATTATTTTTAAATTTTTTTTTCTCCCCCATCTAATTTTGACGATTTTTAGAAAAATGTGTTGGTTTGTAAGCGCTAAGGGAGCATGTTTAAATAAAACCTGTGAACCTTAACTTTTAAATGTATTTTATTTCATGTTTCTATGTGCTACACAGGCTTAGATATTAAGGTTTTGGTAGACGTTGACAACTTGTACTATTTTTTCAGAAAAAACCCTCAGGCATTAAGGACATGCATCCTAGATTGCCATAGTCATCAATGGGTTAATGAAATAAAACACTTGTATCTAGTTAATGTGCCAAAATGTAAAAGTGTTACACGTTACACATGTAGGGCATGTCCTCTACTGGAAAGCTTACAAACATCAAGTACATCAATTTAATAAAGGATAATACATAAGTACAGAGGGGGATGGACTGGCCGTGTTACAGCAGACTGTTAATGACTTAGACATTTGAAACATATATTCACCGTTAGTATACTGGGAAACACTGTAGGATAATGTAACATGAAGTGAAAATAAAGAGTTTGAATGTAATGCACTCCAGACTGAAGCTTCTAAGCAGATTCATTCAAAACAGTGACGGCAGAACTAGAACGCACCACCTGTGAGTCGATGGCCACCTGTGCGAAGCCTTTGCGCTGGCCCCAGATCAGCGGGTAGGTCTCATCACTGAACAGAGCCTCTCTCACTCCACCTGGAGCGATACCCAGCAGGTGTCCACTCCTCAGCGCGTGCACACACTCCTCCTGAGGCCCGTGGATCACACTGAACACCTCACACAGTAACTTAAAGCCTGCAGGGAGGACACAGGGAGAAGCACAGCAATGGTGCACTTGCCATCAGGTTTATTTTCAGATGTGCAGGGAAGTCAGATTTTACCTTTGGGACAGTGAGAGGCCAAATCCAAGATGGATTACAATGGGCTGGGTACAATGTTTAAACTCATCATTTAAGAACCATGCGATGTAATTAAACATTTAAGGTTTCATTTTCAACTAAAGTGGATATGCCCAATCATTTAGTGACACCTTTGAGATCACCGGTGTTCAAGGAAATGCATTAAGCAAAATCTAGACAAGGATGTACGTATATGTGAAGTCTTATCTTGTGGTGGCGCTACAGCAAACCTCATGGGTTATCAAAATCAGCATGGCTTTGTGTAAACTACTATACAGAACAAGTTGAAAGTTGCTTTTTACAGTGCTGAGTCTGGAATGGGCATAGATCTGCCAATCTGCTTGCTGCTCCCTGCCAGGGTCACCCTGTCACTCCACTAAATACTGACTGTTTGTTGTCTTGGCTCCCAGTGTTAGGAAAGTTCACTTTCTACATGAACTAGTTCAAAGTTCAGTTCACACACTGTAAATGAACTAGTTCAGTTCATAGTTCATAATTCAAAATGTTGAACTAAGTTCACAGTTCAAAAATGAACTAATTCATACCGTATTTTTCGCACTATAAGGCGCACTTAAAAGCCTTTAATTTTCTCAAAAAACGACAGTGCGCCTTATAATCCGGAGCGCCTTATATATGGATCAATTGGTTAATTGGTTGATCCACACTGGTTGTGCACGGCGCTCAAGGCGCTCTGTCAAAATGTTTCAGTATGAAAAACCAATAAAAACTATTTAATAATAAAATGTTTCAGTACGACTGGTAAACTACAAAGCCACACCGCCTGCAGACTTACGGCTACCGTAGTCAGTAAACTTTTATTTTGAAGCAGAAACACTAAGCGCTTCCTAGTTCATAGCCCCGCTGCGCTTCCATCACACTATTTCCGCCGACCGCACCAGGCTTTTCTCGCTTGTGTGATAATCAAAGTTAATTTCGGTCACTGAAACCCATCGGTAACAGACCTGTTGGTGTTTGCACCATGGGCAGAGGATCATATATCCCCGCTGACAGAGCAGTCGAGCCGGCGTTACCCAGGCAGCGCTTGACAGGCTCACGGGGTTAGCAACCGAGCTAGCGGAGCAGTTCGGCTGCTATCCCCTCGGGCTGTTTTGTTGACATACCCTTTAGCATAGCTCCATCTAGTGGATGCATAACGCAACCCCAGTCAAACGTTTGACTGCAGTATCTTCTATTCTATACGCCTTATAATCCGGTGCGCCTTATAGTGCGGAAAATACGGGTAGTTCTTTTTTTTTTTACAGTATTTTGCTGCAAGATATTCTTTTTCAAAATGATTGCCACGGCCCATATAGAACCACAGACAGCAATTATTGTATCAGTTTTAACACTTAAACTGTGTGTCAGATTTCATCTTCGTATACGATTTTGAATCCTTATCCAACCAGGGTTTACATAAGCATTGAGGGAACAGCCCTCAGAATACTGGCATTTCCCCATTGTTGATTTAAACACACACACACACACACTCACACTCAAACCAGGGCTGTACAGTGCGACAGTTTTGATCGCATTTGCTACTGAAATTGATCACGTGCGATGATGAATACAAGTCCACTCGCACTAGTGCAAGAGCTTGCTGATGAGCAGATGTTGTCTGTTTGAGACACAGAGGAGAGATGCACAACACTGCTTAGATTGCTCTACATTAACACTCTCCAATTGCGGGTGAATGTAGTCTAGGTGAGTAAGTTATTGAGTCCACCCTCCACTTTGGCTGGTGAAAGACATGTGCTCTGGATCTGTGGTTGTGCGGCGATTCTAGCGTCTAATAAACTTCACCAACGGTAATAACCGGAAGGAGACGGTTCTTAACATTAACGCGGTTAAGTTAGCGCGTGTGCAAACAGAACATTTCCTGTGCGCCTTCACGTTAAAAGCCTGTTACTAGCCAAACGTGAGTTGACTTTTATTTTGAAGCCGGTAAGAACAGGAAGTTAGCGCTTCACAGCCCTGCAGTGCGCTAGCTTGAAAGGCAACTCATTCAGCTGCAGAGAAAAGTCAAATAGTCTATTTAAACAAAGTTTGAAATAAGCCACTGAAGAACTACTTCCAATACATTCACAACAACCTATTTAATTTATCCTAAATTGTACCAATATGTATACTTATTTATTTAATAGGCTATGTTTAATGTTTTAAAGTTTGGTTTTAATTAACAGAAGGACATTTTCTAAAAAAAAAGATTATTATTAATATAATAATGATATGTTTTATTTACAAAACATACATAGATATAGATATTATTTTTATAGTTTTAAGGGGAGAAATTATTCTGAATCAGCAAAAAATTGCAATTGGCAGGTTAGATTATTTTGTCTAAATTGCAATCAGTGCACCCCTATTCATTTTTCTATAATTATTACTGCACACACTAGGATATAATATTAATTGAGAATCTCAAATGAGACCAAGATGACATGCTCAAAGGTAATTACAGTGAAATGCAAGGGTTAAGGTTATGCAAGTTTTCGATCATACTTTGTGTGCTACCAAATTTATTTTTGTGCTACTGAATTTTTTTTATTGCTAGCACTAGTGCTACCACCTAAAAAAAATAAGCGTACAGCCCTGCACACTCACACTCACACAGATGCACAACCAGGAGCCAGTGTAGAGTTTCAGGTTTTAGCCAAGCCCTTACTGGTGTGAAAAAAGTATAAAACAAAAAGTAACCCTAAAATCATTCTCTGCAAATGGAAGCAGCAGCAGCACTTTTCTAGATCTCCAGTGTAACACGCAGTAGTCCAGTACCTGGGATCTTGAAGAGGAAGTGGTCAGCGACAGAGTGGCAGGTGCGTCCCTTCTGGAGGATAACACTAGCCAGGAAGTAATAGTAGTCAATGGGAATGGCTCCATGATAGTAGACTATCAGTGCTGGTCCTTTGTCAGGTATCTTCTCCATGCCATGGATCTCATAGCCTGGTAAACAGGAACATCAGGCATTACATCTACATCCATTACAAGCTGGCCTTTCACACCAAAAAGAACCATGAGCCAGTTCTGGGGCCTCATTTATAAACGTTGCGTACGCCCAGAAGAGGGCGCACGCCAATTTCTAAGCAAATATTGGGATTTATAAAAACCAAACTTGACGGGAGATGTGCGGTCCTCCACGCAAACTCTGACCCATGCGTACGCACAGAAAGTGGAGAAAGGAGAAACGGCGACTCCGTCGGCACATGTATGAAGTGCGAGAACGAATGTGTTTGTGTAAAATGAATCCAGATAGGCCTATTATAAGCCATGTAGGTCTATCATATATTGGGAGTTCCTTTGCAAAACGGATGAAGCCATTCTTACAACTAATGAACAAATGCCTCCACGGATTATTCCATGGAGTGATACCAACAAAAACAAAACGAATTAGGATCTTAAATAGCCTACAAACGGAGATATATGAGTGCAAATAAAAACAAAATAGCAACGTTCGAATAAGCTCTGCAGTTATTAAAGAATAACCTATCTGCATGTTGTGGAATTTATTCTGATAATATTGAGGTGGAATACAGCCTATTACGTTTACACTGACGCTGTTCTCGATGCCTCAGTCAGGTAGACAGGAGTGCACCTTTTCATACACTAATGATAAGCCTACTGTACATCACATAGGCTACTGTGATTGTTTTCACGGCTTTTAGTCCGTTTTATCTATGTGTTTTTCTTTGAGTTTAAGCACGTCGCAATTGTGTTTTGAAAGGGACAGTGAAGTTTATTATTAACCCTCCGCCGCCCGCCACTGCCCCGGGATGAATTCTCCGAATCTGTATCTCATGGGGGGTCTCAGTGTCCCCCGCTCGTGGCACAAACACTGCTGTGTGAGGATATGCACTTGTTTGCGTCCACTTTTATGTCGGATCACTTCTTTTTATTTCGGCCACAGCGTTCACAGAGATCGCCACAGGCTGCACTCTGACGCCTTTACGCTCACACTGCCACCAAACTATATTTTCCCTGTTCGCCACTTCTCCATCGGGTACTTCGGGGTGACCGCAGTGATTCACACCGTGTGGAGTCTATTTTTCCATTTCCCTTTCAGTCGGCGATTGCCACTACCGCCTTCATGCACTCAGTAAATGATATTAATTTGGGCGTGTCGATGACTATGTATGGGTAAATATGGGCGTTACGTGAAGCCCGCAAAGGCTGCGCCACATTTAGAGTTGATTGTGATTTATAAAGGGAAACAGGCGTAGGACGTGAGTGCGCACTGTTTTATAAATCCGAATATTTTTGTTCGCACGTACATCCTACATTTCTTCCGTACGCCAGCTTCCACGTGAATCCTACGCAAAGCTTTATAAATGAGGCCCCTGGGCTGGTGCTGGGGCCAGTTCAAAACTGGTTACAGACTTATCCCAGTTAAGAACCGGTTGGTTTCACACCGACCAGAGCCAGCCATGGAGCCGGTGTTCTGACATTTTCTGCTCCCTCGTCAGATTTTGCGACCTATCAGAAAATGCTACCTTCATTACTACGTCATTGGTAGCATATTTGATCTGTAGACCCATAACTATATCAAACGATGCTCCCAGTACGAATCACGTTATTTTACACCACTACTCATCCAACGTACACTGTAGGAATATTGGGAGCATATTTTGATGCTGCTTTATAACGTGTTTATTGAATATTTCAGGGGTACAGTAGGCTTTGTGAGACCCATTGTCTTGATCAAATAATGCTCCCACTACAGAATCACGTTACTTACACCACAACTCACCCCTTGTAACCTACACTGAAAGCTTGGGGAGCATATTTTGATGCTCCTTCATAACGTTATTATAGATTTAGTAGGGTATAATGTGAGATCAATTGTCTCTATCAAATAATGCTCCCACTACAGAATCACGTTATTTTACACCACTACCCATGTACACCCCCCTCCCACCACCGGCGAAAACTTTCTCCACTCTGAGTCCAGTAAAGTTAACACTATAGCCTAGCCTATCATTTTATTTCTATATTCAGCAGCAAAGCTAGTATCTACATGCACATTTGTACATGCTCACAGGTCAAAAGGCGCAATTTAAACATATGTGTAGCATAATTGCGCAGTTAAATTATTTTTTTAAAGAAAATACCATCAGCCAAAAAGGTAGCAGAATCTGCCAAGAGTACCTATTTGCCTCTCGAATCTGATGGCTGCTCACGCAGGATTATTATTTTAAGAATGCGCATGCGCAAAACCACTAGGTAGCAAAATCTGATAGGTAGCAGAAAATGACAAGTCACCGGCAAGAGAGCAACGTCATGACGTCACTGTAAACGTGCGTGTACGCCGCCCGACACTGCTGCTCTTGTGGCTAACGCTAAAGCTACCGCTAGCTTTAAGCACAACAACAGCGGCGAATACGTCTTATTTTCACACGTGTTGGCTCTCACTTTGCAAACGTATTTTCGCCGGTCAGTTTGATCGCTACGTTCGGTAATTATGTTATGTTAACGTCTCGTAGTAGCGGTGTTTTTAAATATGGCGGGCATGAGGTTTGAGTTGGTCTGGTTGGTCAGGATAATCCCTCCCCCGGCCGCTGGTGCAGGCAGTTCTTACCTCAAGCCTAGCTCAATCCTGGGGTTGGAGTTGAACCGGTTTTTACAGGCCAGAGCCGGTTCTCTGGCGTTGTGAAACCAAAACACTGGCTCTAGCTCCGAACTAGCTTTAACTTTTTAACACAATCTGACGGTTCATGCCATTTTCAGACCTTTTGGAATTTCTGACATTGGTGTATGTAAGGGCTTTCAACTACAAGCACCCTCCATTCAGCACACTGTATTGACTATTTCAACTGTTTGTGCGAGTGCATGCATATACACTCAACAAAAATATAAACGCAACACTTTCGTTTTTGCTCCCATTTTTCATGAGATGGACTTAAAGATCTAAAATTCATTCCAGATACACAATTGTACCATTTCTCTCAAACACTGTTCACAAATCTGTCTAAATGTGTGATAGTGAGCACTTCTGCTTTGCTGAGATAATCCATCCCACCTCACAGGTGTGCCACATCAAGATGCTGATCTGACATCATGATTAGTGCACAGGTGTGCCTTAGACTGTCCACAATAAAAGGCCACCCTGAAATGTGTAGTTTTGTCTCACAGCAAAATGCCACAGATGCCACAAGCATTGAGGGAGCGTGCAATTGGCATGCTGACAGCAGGAATGTCAACCAGATCTGTTGCTCGTGCATTGAATGTTCATTTCTCCACCATAAGCCGTCCTCCAGCAACTTCGCACAGCCATTGAAGAGGAGTGGACCAACATTCCACAGGCCACAATTGACAATCTGATAAACTCTATGCGAAGAAGATATGTTGCACTGCATGAGGCAAATGGTGGTCACACCAGATACTGACTGGTTCTGAGTCCCCAGACCCCCAATAAAGCAAAAAAATGCACATTTCAGAGTGGCCTTTTATTGTGGACAGTCTAAGGCACACCTGTGCACTAATCATGATGTCAGATCAGCATCTTGATGTGGCACACCTGTGAGGTGGGATGGATTATCTCAGCAAAGCAGAAGTGCTCACTATCACACATTTAGACAGATTTGTGAACAATGTTTGAGAGAAATGGTACAATTGTGTATCTGGAATGAATTTTAGATCTTTAAGTCCATCTCATGAAAAATGGGAGCAAAAACAAAAGTGTTGCGTTTATATTTTTGTTGATACAGTGGCTTGCAAAAGTATTCATACCCCTTGAAATGTTCCACATTTTGTCACGTGACAACCACATACGTACATTTATTTTATTGGGATTTTATGTGATACACCAACACAAAGTAGTGCAACATTGTGAAGTGGAATGAAAATGAAACGTGGTTTTAATTTTTTTTATAAATAAAAAACTGAAAAGTGTGGCGTGCATAAGTATTCAGCCCCCTGAGTCAATGCTTTGTAGAACCACCTATCGCTGCCATTACAGTTGCAAATATATTGGAGTATTTCTCTACCAGCTTTGCACATCTACAGACTGATATATTTTGTCCATTCTTCTTTGGAAAATAGCTCAAGGTTCAGATTCAGCATCAGATTGGATGGAGAGCGTCTGTCAACAGCAATTTTCAAGTCTTTCTCAATATTCTCAATTGTTTTTAGGTCTGGACTTTGACTGGACCATTCTAACACATGACTATGCTTCGATTTAAACCATCTCATAGTAGATATGGCAGTATGTTTAGGGTAGTTGTCCTTCTGGAAGGTGAACCGACACTCAGTCTCAAGTCTTTTGCAGACTTTAACAGGTTTTCTGCCCTGTATTTGGCTCCATCTATCTTCCCATCAACTCTAACCAGCTTCCCTGTACCTGCTGAAGAAAAGGACCCTCACAGCATGATACTGCCACCACCATGTTTCGCTATGGTGATGGTGTGTATAGGGTGGTTTGTAGTGTTAGTTTCCGCCACACATTGCATTTTGCATTCAGGCCAAAAACTTCACGTTTGGTCTCATCTGACTATGCATGGCTTTTGGCAAGGGTTGGTGCTCTGTTCAGATGAGATCAACATTGAAGTTTTTGGCCTTAATGCAAAATGCAATGTGTGGTGGAAAACTAACACGGTACATCACCCTGAACACACCATCCCTACCGTGAAACATGGTGGTGGCAGCATCATGCTATGGGGATGCTTTTCTTCAGCAGGTACAGGGAAGCTGGTTAGAGTTGATGGGAAGATGGATGGAGCCAAATACCTGTTAGAGTCTGCAAAAGACCTGAGACTGAGTGTAGGTTCACCTTCCAGAAGGACAGCTACCCTAAACATACAGCCAGATCTACTATGAGATGGTTTAAATCAAAGCATAGTCAAATGTTAGAATGGTCCAGACAAAGTCAAGACCTAAAAATAATTGAGAATATTTAGAAAGATTTGAAAATTGCTGTTCACAGACACTCTCCATCCAATCTGACGCTGAATCTGTAGTTCAAGCTATTTTGCAAAAAAGAATGGGCAATATATATCAGTCAGTAGATGTGCAAAGCTGGTAGATTTGCAGCTGTAATGGCAGCAATAGGTGGTTCTACAAAGCATTTTTATTATTATTTTTTTTTTAAACCACGTTTCATTTTCATTCCACTTGACAATGTTGCGCCACTTTGTGTTGGTGTATCACATACAATCCCAATAAAATAAATGTACGTATGTGGTTGTAACGTGACAAAATGTGGAACATTTCAAGGGGTATGAATACTTTTGCAAGCCACTGTATATATATATATATATATATATATATATATATATATATACACACACACACACACACACACACACATATATACACTGTATGGCTACATACTCAATGGCCACTTTATTAGGTACACCTTGCTAGTACTAGTGGAGCAGATAAGTGCTACAATTTTTCAATTTGTGATACAAGCGTGAAACATTGGCATGAGCAGTCACTTGACAAGAAAACTGTCAGAGACAATGACGAAAAAAAAAATTTTTGATGAAAAAACCCCATGAGAAATTTTCAAATTCACAATTTCAAATGTCTCGGACAACTTTCTTGTGAAGTGACCCATTGGGAAACTGCTCATGCCAATGTTCATGCTTGTATCATCAGACAACTGCCGCTCACTTGATTTTTGTTTTGTTTTTCGGACCATTCTCTGTAAACCCTTGAGATGGTTGTGCGTGAACATACCAGTAGATCAGCAGTTTCTGAAATACTCGGAACAGCCTGTCTGGCACCCTCAACCATGCCACATTCAAAGTCACTTAAACCCTTTCTTCACCATTCGGAGTTGCTGCCATGAGATTGTCTGATTAGTTATATGTGTTAACAAGAAATTAAACCTGTTTACCTTATAAAGTGGCCAGTGAGTGTATGTGTGTAATACCTATGGATTCAGAAATGTGTAGGCCCAGTCCCTTTGTCCATAGTTTCGCAGACATGGATTAAGCCTAGTTCTGGACTAAATTGTACTTTCAATGGACAATCTCCATTCAAAATTCCATTTAGTCCAGGACTAGGCTAAATCCATGTCTGTGAAACTGGCCCATAGTGTATCTACAGTAATATAAGGGCTTAGGTATAAGGCAAAGACACTCTTCAAATACACATGTACACTGTATTCTGCAAAGCGGTGTGGCATTTTTTCACATGTAGCTTCCAAAATGCTCTAAGCTAGCAGTAAGCTTTCTGTTCTGGTGCTAGCAGTTGTACATGGCCAGCATCTTAAAGGAGGGATCTTCACTAGTGTCTCACCGTGCCATATGGCTCCATGTCCGTCCCACAGAGTAGCCAGGGTCTTCCTGGCTCCAGCCCACACGTTGGTACAGTAAGCTTCTCTCAGCTGGTTCTTCCTCTGACAGAGGGAAACATGTCTGCTGTCACTCAACACATCACAATAGCATCCCATTATGAAGAACAATACCTCCTGTACCTAATAACCTGCTGTTAGAGCCTGATGTCCTCCACTGGGATGAGTCAAACAGATCTGCTCAGACTTGAAAGAGTTCATTGTTATTTGATTCTGATTTCTTACTTTAAAATACAATTATTAACTGTAAGATTAGACTGAAATAGTTCAGATTAATTTATTGGCATATATTCAAGCAAACTATCTGTAGAGAACACTTGACATACAGTATGTATCTGATATTTATCATCTTATTTCTAAAAGGACTAGGGTTGTGATGCGCACAAGAGGTGAAGGCAAAGCCAACATTTCAGTGGGAACTTTTATTTTTTTATTTTTTTGCTAATTATGTTATGGTATAAAATAGCAAACAGTTCATGTTAAAGCCAGGACACACCGGCCCGATAATCGGCCATCGGACATGGTCGGGGAGTCTGGAGGGGGTGGGGACACCAATCTGTTTGGTGTGTTCGGTGACGTCGGCCGTCATAGATGTCATCGGGCTTCTTTTCAGCCGATTCAACATGTTCAATCGTCGTCGGGCAGTCTTCCAGTCGGAGCAATTTGATTGGTGGAGGGCCAGCGAATCAGTGAAGCCCGGAAGTGAGGCGGGTAGCACAAACAGCTTACAACAGTATCGCATCGCTAGCCATTGTTTTAATTTGTTTGTTTGTTTCGTTCAGCGAGTACTCACATGCATCAACCCTTGTTGACTGCTCAACACTCTCTGCTAAAAATGGTGCTCTTTATGGTCCATAAATATAAATACGTATTTCTATCTATGTTTATGGTCTAGAGAGCTGTCCCATCATTTCCAGCTTCCGTATTTTTTTGGGCCACAATACAGATTAGCGCCGCCTGCTGTTATGGAGACATTACGTCCCGCGCAAGCGCAGAGCGTACGGAAAGTCAGCAGTCGGCTCGGTGTGTTCTTGGCACTTTTTTGGACGCGACGGGCAGACTGGAGCTGCCTGAATCGGCAGACTCCATTTTCGGGCAACGGTCGGTAGTCGGACCGATGTGTCCTGGCCTTGAAGAGGACCTATTATACTACTTTTCTGGTCTTAATTTCTTGTTTTACACTGCTATAGAGCAACCTGACACGAATCACATCACAAAAAACTATGTAGATTTTCGGGAAGCTCTTTCTCTTATTTTGGCGATCCAGCACATCCTGTCAACACTTGAGTGTGTGTGCTTCGGCCATCTCCGCTCCCTCCGCCTGTGCTTCGGCCATCTCCGCTCCCCTCCCCCTCCCTCCTGCAAACCCCACTCCGTTGTGATTGGTTACCTTCCTTCCGGAACACTTTCAGTGGCGGGAAGCGCGAGCATGGACCTATAAGGGCGCGAGGCAGACGCGAACAGGGAAGTGACAGCATTACCATACATGGAAACATCCGCGTGGTGACGTCACAAAGTTTTATGCGACGTCACGAATTATGAAAGGGTAGACCGCTTTGAAGACGTGACTTCTCGACTGGCTAGAATAGTGTTTAGTGCTCGGCACAGACACCCCAGACGGTCAGCAGGGAATATGTCGAAATGCATGTAAGTCATTATTTGATAATTTAGTATGGTTAAGCATGACTATGAATCATCATAACAACGTTTATAGGTCATAAAAGTCAAAAAGCATCATAGGTCCTCTTTAAGTGTCCTGTACAAGCACCAGCAATAATTATTTATGATTAAATATAAAATAATATGGATGGCATTTTTGAATGATTTGTGAGTGCTTGTAAAGTGCTGTAGGTGTGTGTTGCGTCTGGATGCAGTGTGTGTGTACCTTATAGACATGGAGGAAGAGGATAGAGAGGTAGAGGAGGATGACGATGAGGAAGGGCAGGATGAAGACGATGGCCAGAGGAGTGAAGACCCACAGCAGGTACTGGAACACACTCAGGTAGTCCTCCAGCTGACCCAGGCCAGCCCAGGCCTCACATGCATGCAACACACACACCTGGACACACACACACGCACACACACTCAATGTTCTAATCCACTGCTGAAGCAGAATCAACCACTACTGCGTATAGGCGACTGGCACATTATGTAAAACAAAAGGTTAAAGCTGGGGTGGAGGATTTGGGGAGAAAATGGCAGTTGGGATAGAGATTCAAATCCAAATACCTCAACCGCTCCACTTGTTCTCTTTGGTCCCTCCCCTATGGTCCCTCCCTGACACGCTCTACACCAACAAAGTCGTGCCAAAGTGAATAGACAGTCCCAACAGCCAATAAGAACAGAGAATCGGAGCCTCGCTCTGATTGGTCAAAGTGTACAGCTCATGTTAACTTTGACCAATCAGAAATCATATACCCCAGCTTTAATCTGAATGACTGGATGCACTGAGTATTCATATAGCCCTGGTGCTGGCAGCTTGGTATGTTTAGGTCAGAGCTGCCCACATATCAGATCATTTGAACCAGCAGATGTTGAGAGGAGACTTAAGAATCTGCCATTGACTGCTGTTGTAACTGTTTTAGGAATATGACAAATACACATGCTGAATGTTGAATGACCTCAGAGAGACACACACACACACAGGGAGCAGTTTGCTCCAGTGTCTAGCTCAGACGCTTTAACGTGTAGACCATAGATAGTATGGTGTAGACACACCAACAACCCTGCTGGCCGACACACCCTATCAAGTGAGCTACAAATGCCCCATTAATCAACTACAGTCACACTTCTCATATGATCACATCAACATTCATAATAATAAAGCTTTGTTTTATATAGCGCCTTTCAAAAAAACATTAAAGTGAATGAAAGCAAAGCACTGCATGATCCTACCAGGAAGGAGACGGTGTCCTCTGCTCCACTCAGACATGACTGCTCCCCACTGTCTGCCATGCTGCTCTGCTGACTGCATGCAGCTCCCTACTGCTACACACAGGGAACTACCGGACAGACAGACAGACACACAGCACTCACTTAGTTCAATAAGATAAGATAATACTACTTAATACACAGACATTTTACTTAACACAACATTAAAAACATAAACAACAATGAATAATACATATGATGGGGTTAGGGTCCAGCCCTGCAAAAGTGGTCATAAATAATATGGGGTTAAAAGTCACTTATTTGCCTTCCAATAACTACATTCAAGTATGAACATAAATGTGTTTAATACTGCATTTCATTTACTATTAAGGTACAGATTTAGTGTGTTAGCGGAACACAGGTACATCTCAAGACTTTTGATTATTTTGTCAATAACAACATTTTATAGAATAACTTGAAGTAAACAGGAAGTAAGGTTTACATGGAAGAATCAGTAGTTGAATGGCACTACAGTATAGTCACGAGCCAGCCAGTCCTATGCACTGAATCAACTGACAGCGATGTGCATAATATGATTGATAGGAGCTAGCTGCAGTGTTATTTATAGATTAATATTACACTGTAAATATGCGCACAGCAGAGACAATAAGTACAGGAGACAGGAGCTGCTAACACTGTCAAACAAATAACGTTCATTTAGCAACACGGAGTGCGCCTCCAGTGTTATAATTAACTGCCAGTCACCTCTACTAAACACGAGAGTGAATATAGGACGTTACCTTAGACTGTTACCATGCGAACAGCGCCATTAAAACACGCCACTAAATAATGTTTTACAAACACAACAACACACTGGTCTGTAAGCTTACAGCTGTCCTCTTCCTAACTCCGGAACACTTTGAGTGTGACACACAATCAGGTGTTCAGTGTCCCCGGGAAACTAGAACCCAAACAGACGAGTTCCACTCTTCTTCTTCTCCTCTGACTTTCGGCAGTTCACGTCCTTTGCATTACAGCCTCCTTCAGTATTGATACTGACATTACGTTACATCTTCCACAATTCTTTTAAAATCCCAGTATTTTAATAATCAGAATCAGAAAAGATGTATTGCCAAGAAGGGTTTTACACCAACAAGGACTTTGTGGTGAATAAGGGGCATACATTGAGACATAAACAAACAAACAGTGACTGTCATATACCAGTGACAAAAGGCTGGGACAAAATGTAACTGCTGTTATCTTTAAAAATAAAAATATTTAAAATTGTAGATTGTAGATGTTATCAGGGATCAAGAATAGAATGTCTGGAGCACAATTATCCTCTTAAATTTAATTTAATTATTATTATGTCAAATTTATGACACTTGTTATCTTCTCATGACGTCAAAAACAGTGTGTCCTCAGAGAAGGTTTTAATCTTATATGCAATAAAACCTATTAAAAATGTACTTTAATGATTAAAAAGAGCTTCTTATTCTTATTCTGCTTATGATCACTCATAGGAGTTCCCCTCAGCAGACCGGGTCAAAGAGGTTTCACAGGCTGTTTTTATTGACACAAAGCAATTTACAAAACAAGAATAGGCGTATAGATCCTCCAATGTGCTGAAATGCTATAGGCTAGGACCTAGGCTACAGAAAAAAGTAACCATTTGGTAAACCGTATAAAGAGCACTACAGGGCCAGGCAAGACACATTAAATGAGCAAGGATTTTGACATATTAGGAAACGGTTTCTATAGGCCTACTTAGTAGCATAGAGTCTAGACTTTGGGCTAGGCCTAAAGCCAAAAGCTTTGAAGTTACAAATCCGGAAAATAAGATTTCCTAACACATAGCCTTCAAAATAAAAATCATGTGCTAAATACAAGGCCTGTAGGATTGTTCAACCACCTGAACACAACATTAAGAACAAATAACAATCATTTGTACATTTGCTCCCTGGGCATCAGAGCGGCCAGTGTAGCAGCTAACGCCTCCAGTAGATGGCACTAATAAACACCAACCCTACAAGCTGCCGGGAAACCGCAATCCAGAAGAAGAGGAAGAAGTCAGCGTTGTCTACTCGTGTGTTCCGTGGTGTGTTCACTGTGTGATCGTGCGTGTGATGTTAGATTGATCCCCTTCTGCTCGGGAGACAGACCTGAGTGTGTGTGTATGTGTGTGTGTGTGTGTGTTTCAAGTGTGTTTCAAGTGTGTTTCAAGTGTGTGTGTATAGGCTCCAGTATGTGTGCGTTGCCATGATGCTGGACAGGAGCCGTGTGGAGGTGGAGCTGGTGGCTGAGATCTTGTTCAGTCGTAAACAGTCTTCTAGTGAGGAGGAGAGGGTCCTCTGCCGATGCTCCAGGGCCTTTGTACTGTGAGAACCTCTTCTATCTTCTGTAGCCTAGCTCTCCCTGTCAGGGGTGTGTGTGTGCGTTGTCTAGGGTGAATAATGTAACTAGGCCTATGTAATGTCCTCGGAAGTGATGAAAACACAACGTGTGTGTGTGTGTGTGTGTGTGTGTGTGTGTGTGTGTGTGTGTGTGTGTGTGTGTGTGTGTGTGTGTGTGTGTGTGTGTGTGTGTGTGTGCGTGCGCGTGCGCGTGTGCGTGTGTAGGGATCGGGAGCTGTATCGGTCTGACAACAGGCAGTTCTCCTTTGACCCGCCACACGCTGCACTCACAGGTATGTTACATTATATTCCACATTAAACGTGTAAAACAATGACTGAATAACATGCCCAACACACAGAGATCATGAAAGCAGTAGGCTAGTTGTACACTTATTTCATTTGATGTCCATTTCCCCTGGTTCATAGACGATGATGATGAAGAAGATGATGAAGAAGAGGAGGTGTTGGATGAAGAGGGTCAGATGATGGTCAGCATGGGTCTGCCTGTGGCGTTTGGCAGCTCCTCTGACCACAAGAGAGTGTCTGTAAGTCAGCTGACCTGTATCATGTCTTATATACTATCTCTGGTGTGAAGCAGTAGTATAAAGTATAGTAGGGCTGTGCAGTCCATCAGCTATTGAACTCGCCAGCAGATTTAATTACATTTTTTGGCCGATGCAATCTTTTTTTCTTTTATTTTTGTCGGAGTGACTGAGTGTGCAGTGTTGTTGAGAGACACAGACAGACAGAGAGCTTTATGTTATCGGCATGGGCCATCACATAGGAAGATGTGTCTCTATGGGCAACATCGCCCCAACAAGCCTCATAGAAATATATAATATAATATAATATAATATAATATAATATAATATAATATAATATAATATAATATAATATAATATAATATAAAGCTGCTGCTGATTGGCCTGTGCTTGGTCATGTGACAGGGGAGGCGGTCCAACAGGAAGCCTGACACACAGTCAGATGAAGAGGAGCTAGATGGACATGTTGACAGTAAAGGTAATTCAATGAATGAATGATTCTAATGTAGTCTTAGTATTGAGACAACACTTTGAGCCTCCCCTGCTTTACCAATGCTAACTAGTAGCATCTGACTCTAAGGAGATGAATTCTCATTTGTATTTAAGAATTTAATTCCATTTACATAGTGTAATCCTTCTAATTGTTATGTCATGAGCTGTGTGATGTCATTTGACTGTGTGTTGTGATTGGTTGATCTAGTTGATGAGCAGGAAGCTTGTCATGAGGAGGGAACAGAAGCCGTCTCAGCTGCTGCATGGGAAGCCTACTGGGGTAAGATTACAGTCAGCAACAACAAATGATAGTATGATTGTAAAATAAATGGTGTGTAGGTGTTACAATATCAATCTAAACGCCATGTGTAGTGTGTGTGTGGGATTAAAAGGAGTCTGAATTATTATCCACTGTCTCTTACTGTTTCCTGTCTGTCTGTCTGTCTGTCTGTCTGTCTGTCTGTCTGTCTGTCTGTCTGTCTGTCTGTCTGTAGCTCAGCAGGGTGAAGGTCTGTTGTGGAGCAGTTGGCTGGACAAACACCCAGAGACGGTGGCTGCTCCCTGGGATGAAGCAGACACTCAGGAGGAGTGGAGGCAACACACTGCAGAGACATACTACAGCTACTGGGAACAATACTGCTACTGGAGCACACAGGGCTGGAGCAATGACATCACACAGGGCTCCACCAATGAGACGCCGGCTGTCTGTCAGGAGGACACAGCAGACACACAGTCTGTCCCTCACACAGCAGACTCACAGTCTGTCCCTCACACAGCAGACTCACAGACAGAGGAAGACACTGGAGCACTGAGCCAACAGAGAGAAGGTGATGTAGACGTGGAGGTTCTGAATGATCTGATGGGACAGCAGTGCACCCTGGGAGGAGCAGGGATGAGCGCTGGGTGTGTAACCCAGGAACCTCCTTCTGATGGAGGGAACGACCGCAAGAGAGCTGCTGCCTCCTCCACACAGCACCACACAGCAGGTCAACACGCAGGTAGTGTGTGTGTGTGTGTGTGTGTGTGTGTGTGTGTGTGTGTGTGTGTCTGTGTGTGTCTGTGTCTGTGTGTGTCTGTGTGTTTGCATTGCTACTTTATCATGCTGACTGCTTTGGTATTTTCTATTCTAACACCAAATATCAGATTCCCAGCATGCACCTGGCAGCTCTGACATACAGTGTGGCTCCAGGGATAAGTCAAGGTCAAGTGGAGAAGATGATGATGACGACAAGCCCCCCAGAGCAGGACAGGCTAAGGTCAAACGCAGGTGTGTGTGTGTGTGTGTGTGTGTGTGTGTGTGTGTGTGTGTGTGTGTGTGTGTGTGTGTGTGCTCCCCTCTGCTCACATACCGTTATATAAAGTTTTTTTTGTGCATTCACGCTCCGCATGTCAATATATTTGGTGGTAAAGCACATGGAGGTGAAAATATAGCAATGTGAGGTGTTGGGTAGGGGAGATTGGGGTAAGTGGTCACACTTTTTACTCTAGTGAGAATTGCTCATCACCTAAACATCTTTCAATTGTCATTCCTACATTAAATTGAAGCTTAAGGTGTTGGCTTGAAATGTGAACCCCTCACTTTTTCTAACTTAATGTAATGAAGAGGAAATTTACCGTCAAAGACACTCTAACACATTGTGACAACCAACCCCATCAAGGGGTCGGTTGTCACACACTATGGGGTTGTTTGTCACAATGTTATCTTAATCGGAAATATCTTAAAAAGAAGGCAAGAAAGCAGAACTACATTTGAAAGTTTAATTTCATTGTCAAGTTGAAACATAGGCCTACATAACTTTATGCATCTTAACACTAAAGGAGCAAGGAATAAACAAACAGGAAATCCATATTAAGACCAACCTACTGTATAACAACATAAAGAACAAAACAGATAGGTCTAACAATAATAGCCTACTCAACTAGGATACACACATTCACTATTTGAGTTACAGTGATGGCAAATGTAGGGTCTGCTCGCTCTAACTAAGCAGAGATTGTGTGACCACTGGTTGCACATACAACACTTCTCCCTTACCTCCCCTGAATGGGTGCTGGAGAACGTTTCCATACAAACCAAACACAAACTATCCTCTTCATCTGATGAAGATTTCTCCTCCTGTCTCTTTCTCTTCTGTTTCTTCTTCCCCAGCTGTGGTGGAGTGCACTGGGGTGCAGTAGCCTTGGCAACTGGTCTAGTTTGGGATGCACTGGGTCATTTTGATTTTGTTGCCCTTTTTCTCTTTTGCATGCTAGCTGCCTTTCCTGCTCTATTCTCTCCTTCTCTGGGGTGTCAGTGAGGATACAGCTTGACATTTTCTTTTGTTAGTGGGTTCCTTTCCTGGCTGCACCCTTTGGATAACATGTGACAACCAACCCACCCAAAAAATGTGACGACCAACCCCAACTGGAATTTATTGCTAGCATCAAGGCCAACAACCATCTGACAACTAATTAGCTTGCTAAAAACAATCTAAACTACAGCTTACCCTTCACACTTTTTTAGGGTAACAAGTGTTTTGTTATAACCCCATTGTGTAAAAGCCTAGAAGAAAAATGCTGAGGAGCTAAATATTTTAAATTTGACATTAAAAACACTAACAGTCCTCACCTCAAATGCAGCAGTCTAACTCGAAGGAAGACTGTAGGTGACCTCTGATCCCAGTTGTGGATATTTACATACCAAAATTTAACAGACAGCGCCTTCTGGTTCCGAGATATAACGATTGTGACAACCTACCCGTGTGACAAATTACCCCATTCTCCCCTATTATGTGCACCCAACTCAACAACTGGCTCAGCCTAAACTGACCTGGGGCCTATTGCATAAAAGTGGAATAAAGATATCCAGGATGATTGATAAAGCCAGCCTTGACAAAGCCTAGCCTGGGCACTTTGGATTAGTCAGTTGCATAAACGCCAATCCAGGATGTAAAGGGGCTGCTTTGTCAAGCCAGGTGTAAGTCATTCTGTTAAGTGCCAGCCCACAGCTTTCAGAAGTAGACCCAGAGATCGAACACAGATTTACTGATGGAAAAATGGAAAAGACGGCCCATTTTCCCACAATGCCTTGCTAGTTTAAACCGTAAATCAGGGGGCAGTTAATTTCATAGAGCAGATGTATTCTCTCCTAAATGATCTTGATGTCCCTGCATTGTTTTATGATAAAATAGTTGACAGTGAGCAGTCTGAAGGTGCATCTAAAAAATTTAATATCATGGAAAGTCCATTCAAAAAGTGAAACTTTCATAGATTCATTATACAAAGTCAAATATGTCAGGCCTTATTTTTGGATGATTGATTGATCATGGAATATAAAATCCAGTATCTCAAAATATTAGAATATTACATACAACCAATCAAAAAAAGGATTTATAATACGGAAATGTCGACCTTCTGAAAAGTATGTTTATTCTAGATTCATTTCACTTCATGTGAAATGAATCTAGAATATATTTAAGTTTCACTTTTTGAATTAAATTACAGAAAAAAGGAAATTTTCATTGATATTGAATTTTGTTTTAGATGCACCTCGAGATAGTTATAAGTGCAAAGTGAATTTATTTGACCCACATATGCAACGTCATCTGCCACAGATATTCAATTGTATAAATATAGCCTGCAATATGAACAGACTATCACATAAATTATTATAATTTATATCATTTCAACTTAATTTAATTATAATTAAGTTAATTATAAATGGTTCAAGTTAAATAAATAAAAAATAAGAACTATTTCACTAAATGACAATGTAGTCTTTTATGTGGTACTTTAAAAACATGCTAATGAAAATAAAGCAGTACACAGAAGATCAAGGAATAACTGTTAAACACCTTGATTTCAGATCGGAGTGACAGCTAACTGAGCCAATCAGGCAACAGAATAAGTTTATCCTTTACGTTTAAAGGATAAACTGTTGCATAAAACTAAGATAAGAGATTAACCTAGGATATTTTGGTTATCCTGGCTTGCGTTAGCCTCGATCCGGTTGCATAAAAGTGGAGGGACATAAGTTACCAAGGAGATTTATACTTAACGTAAAGGATAAACTTATTCTGTTGCCTGATTGGCTCAGTCAGCTGTCACTCCTGTCTGAAATCAAGGTGTTAAACAATTATTCCATGATCTTCTGTGTATTGCTTTATTTTCATTAGCATGTTTTAAAGTACCACATAAAAGACTGCATTGTCATTTAGTGAAATAGTTCTTATTTTTTATTTATTTAACCTGAACCATTAACTTAATTATAATTAAAGTAAGATAAAAATTATATAAATTATAATAATGTATTTGATAGTCTGCTCATATTGCAGGCTATATTTATACAATTGATTATCGATGGCAGATGACGTTGCAAATGTGGGTCAAATAAATTCACTTTGTACTTATAACCATACACAGGTGCGTCTAAAACAAAATTGAATATCACTGAAAAGTTCCTTTTTTCTTTAATTTAATTCAAAAAGTGAAACTTAAATATATTCTAGATTCATTACTAGGGATGGGCATTTTAAGAAATTTCATTGATCAATCATCGGGAAAATTAACGATCAATTACCGATTAATCGTTATCTTTTTACATATTAAAAAAATGCCAACAGAACATCCAAAATACAGCGTTTTACCATAGACTGTATACAAGAGGTTTTTACTCAATTGCATCTTTATTCCAAGATCTTCTAGGCAAACAACAATCTATTAGGACAAGGCAACTTTTTAAAATAATAATAAAATGCGGCGCTGGTGATAGCCCGAGGCAATGAGCCAACAAGGAGCCAATGCTACGATACCTTGAAACACATATGTGCCTCCTAAGATGCTGGCAAAGACTGCATAAGGGCACGGCACGTTTCTCTGAGTGTTAAAGGACCTAACGCTACTTCATCTAATAAACAAAATGTGCAAATTAGTTCCCTGATGAAGGCGAAGTAGGAAAGCATAGACGCTAAAGTTAACAGCTAATGCTAGCGGCGCTAACGTAACACGTTAAACAGGGTCGGATGTAGGCTTCAATGTACAAGTGGTACATAATTCAGTTTGTTTAAGTGTTTTACTTATACAAGGTTTCACAATGCTTAATGAACTTAGTTATTTTCGGCTCTAAAGCTGTCCCATGGACCTGTCAGATGCCAAACTTCCCCTTGACTTCTTCCTGTTTACGTTTTGACATTACGGCAGCTCGCAGGCTGCTGCCTGAGCCTGTTCTGTTGTCTCCTACTACTAGTTAAGTATCTCCCCCTGCTGGTAGGATGTTTAATTGCTGCCCATACAGTCTTTGGTGCTGCCACATAGTGAAACTCATTGCTTTGCTGCCGGACTCACACTGCGCAACACAACGGCTATATGATCGATAACAATTTCACGTGATCGACAATATTCTTAACGAGCAATGATCGAGCAATCGATTAATTATGCCCATCCCTATTCATTACACATGAAGTGAAATGAATCTAGAATAAACATACTTTTCAGAAGGTTGACATTTCTGTATTATAAATCCTTTTTTTGGTTGGTTTTATGTAATATTCTAATATTTTGAGATACTGGATTTTATATTCCATGATCAATCATCCAAACAAATAAAGGCCTGACATATTTCACTTTGTGTAATGAATCTATGAAAGTTTTTTGAATGGACTTTCCATGATATTCTATTTTTTAGATGCACCTGCAGACTGCTCACTGTCAACTATTTTATAATTATTCAAAACAGGGGCATGAAGATCATTGGGCAGAGAATAAAGGTGCTCTATTAAATGAACAGCCCCCTCACTTATGGTTTAAACTAGCAAGGCATTGTGGGAAAATGGGCCGTCTTTTCCATTTTTCCATCAGTAAATCTGTGTTCGATCTCTGGGTCTACTTCTGAAAGCTGTGGGCTGGCACTTAACAGAATTACTTACACCTGACTTGACAAAGCGTCCCCTTTTCATCCTGGATTGGCATTTATGCAATTGACTAATCCAAATTGCCCAGGCTAGACTTTGTCAAGGCTGGATTTATCAATCATCCTGGATATCTTAATTCTAATTTTATGCAACCTGGCCTAGGGGTAATAATAATATGCATAGGCTACTTACTGTCTGGGGTCTATGTTGGCAGTCAACTTAAAGCACAAAGACATTAACACTGTATATGTATTTTTTTTTAAATAATTATCACAAGTGATATCGTCATCTCAATATTCATATGGTGCAGCATTGCCAACATGAAAAAGTTGAAATGTGAAAAGACAGTGGAAGACTGCTTGTTGTTGATGTGAGGAGCTGTGGTTGATCAGATGGTTAGCTGGACACTTTCCTTATGGGGAAATGAAGTTTCAAACAAAGCAAATGTTTTTGATTTATGACCAAATAAATTTCCTTTATCAAAGGTTTATGTTTTGGGCCTAAAGAGCTACAACAGAACGCTGTAGTTGTCAACATATTAACACTAATCATGTTTTAATCTTTGTGTGTGCAGTCATGAGCTGGATGTGGAGGAAAGCCCAAACCTAAGCATTGAGGATGTGTGGAGTAAACTGGGCCTCAAACACAACTCAGAGCCTCTGTAAGTCCATTATGTTGGATCAGGCTGCCTCTGAAAGTCCTTTATGTAAGCCCCATCAGGCTGCAGTAGTCCATTCTATGCTTTCTACAAGGGACTAATGTATGTTAGATGTCAAACACCCTTCACCGGTCTCTTGTTCAGCACACATGTTTTCAGATTGTTTCCCTGTCTTTTACAGCACATTGAAAAGCTGTCTGCTGCTCAGTCAGATGTCTTAACACATGAGGCTGACATACTGTCTGGATTTATCTGATAGTAGCAGAACAATAGTCTTTCTCACTATTTACTGACAGACAGGAAAAAATAGTGATGTCGTAAAACAACGTCGGTAATGAGTATTTTATTTTATTTTTTAAGTAATTTTATATACTTTCTATGGTATTATTAACTGAATGTTGATGTTGAGAAATTGCTCTTTTTTGAAACTGGCCCCCCAGTGCAACTGCAATTTTTTGTCACTTCTGCATTGGATGCTGGTAGAAGTTGCTGTGGTTGGGGCTTGTTCTGGAGCAGTTTCTCCATAGTGAATGTCTGTGTGGATGTCTTTGTGTCTTAGGTTCGACAGTGTGGTGAGCTTTAAAGGCAGCGCTGGTCAGAAGGGTGACAGGCAGCGCTGGACTAAGAGAGCAGTATGCAGCATGAGCAAATACAGCACACAGCCACACAGCAGCAGCGCCCTCTACAAGGTACTCATTCACTCTGACACACACACACACACACACACACACACACACACACACACACACACACACACACAGACAGAGGGGGTTTGGTGAAGTGGGGGGGGGGGGTGTTTTGATTGTTTGGAATGTTGATGAAGTAAATGAATGCAGAGAGTGATGGCCCAGTGGTGACACATTGCTACTGTGTTTGCAGAAATGCATTCAATTATTTTCAAGGGGAAAAACACATTTTATTTATCATTTAAACTGTTAAGGTATTTTGAAAACAGCATGCTAGTGTAGGCCTACACGCTTGATTTTTTTTACATTTTCAATGCTGCTTTATTTTTATGTTTTAAGTTGAGAAATAAATATGCCAAACCTATCCATACCTCTCTATTTAAAAAAAATACCAAGCAAGTAGACTTTTAATAACCATTTAAATATTATATTGCATCCCAAGATTGTAAACAATAATCACATTCATAAATCAATTGATTTTGAACCTTTTGATTGTCCTACAATAAGTTCAGAGTTCTGCTAATCTCATCACTGGCTAGATATGGCTTTACAAATGGCAATGTTGTTTTGGTAAAAAAAAGAGAAATGATACTGACATATCCTCAGCACCATCTATCTGTGTAAAAAAAAATGTCAGCTTCATCAACAATCGCATTAACTGCATTCATTCTGCCTATTACTTTTGGTTATGTTGAAAATGACAGTGTAACCTGTGCTTTTTACATATCTCATCGTGGCAGTTTCATAGCCTGAAATGAATAAGATGTAGCAATAGTTTATTTTCTCCAACCCATTTGCCCAGAAACATGCACAGGAATTTAGCTGCATAGAGTGTCATATACAGTTAACCAGGATCAGTCTGGAGACAGTGCAGTCCTGTAGTGATAGCTCTGTTTTGAGGATATTGTCCATGAATGTTAGCGAAGGCCTTCCCTCTGTGCCTTCCTAAATGCAGTAGCCCTACATGCGAAGGTTATTACAGTGCAAGCTGCCTTCTACATGTGTTGCTTTAGCTTGGAGCAGTCTCTGTTGTTTCAGGCTATAAAACAGACCCTGCATTCTAATTCACATACTCTTTCTTTTCACTACACTACATACTAAAGTACAGAAGAGTTTTAGGGCCACAGGAGAGAAAACAATCAGATAAGAAAGTTTTTTTTTCATTGTGTTGAGAAAAGTCAAGAATAAAGACAAATACTCCAAAATGCTAATGGAGTTAGTGGGGCATTTATGTACACTCAACAAAAATATAAACACAACACTTTTGTTTTTGCTCCCATTTTTCATGAGATGGACTTAAAGATCTAAAATTCATTCCAGATACACAATATTACCATTTCTCTCAAACATTGTTCACAAATCTGTCTAAATGTGTGATAGTGAGCACTTCTGCTTTGCTGAGATAATCCATCCCACCTCACAGGTGTGCCACATCAAGATGCTGATCTGACATCATGATTAGTGCACAGGTGTGCCTTAGACTGTCCACAATAAAAGGCCACTCTGAAATGTGCATTTTTTTGCTTTATTGGGGGTCTGGGGACTCAGAACCAGTTAGTATCTGGTGTGACCACCATTTGCCTCATGCAGTGCAAAACATCTTCTTCGCATAGTTTATCAGATTGTCAATTGTGGCCTGTGGAATGTTGGTCCACTCCTCTTCAATGGCTGTGCGAAGTTGCTGGAGACGGCTTATGGTGGAGAAATGAACATTCAATGCACGAGCAACAGATCTGGTTGACATTCCTGCTGTCAGCATGCCAATTGCACGCTCCCTCAATGCTTGTGGCATCTGTGGCATTTTGCTGTGAGACAAAACTGCACATTTCAGGGTGGCCTTTTATTGTGGACAGTCTAAGGCACACCTGTGCACTAATCATGATGTCAGATCAGCATCTTGATGTGGCACACCTGTGAGGTGGGATGGATTATCTCAGCAAAGCAGAAGTGCTCACTATCACACATTTAGACAGATTTGTGAACAATGTTTGAGAGAAATGGTACAATTGTGTATCTGGAATGAATTTTAGATCTTTAAGTCCAACTCATGAAAAATGGGAGCAAAAACAAAAGTGTTGCGTTTATATTTTTGTTGAGTGTATTTTCAGCATACTACAATTGACATGAATGTATTGGGACATCCTAAATCTTTTTGTTGGCATACTAAATAGTAGGAAAGTATGGGAATTGGAACGCAGGGAGAGTGTCTTTCTAGCTCTGTGTTTGCCGTCCGTCTTTCCTCATCATTGTAGTTGAGTGAAGTATCTTGTAAAATAAATGGTGTTTTGGAGGGTTTTTTAAACCAACTGGCTGGGAGAGATCTATGTTGTGAAACGCTCAGCGTAAGTCTGTCCGGGTAAAACCAATTTCTACTTCAACTGTTGCCTGTTGGTTTTAGTTTCTGGATTTAACACTGCATTTTACAATCACTATGAAGTTACCTTTTAATTATAAATACAACGTACTGAAAACGCTTGAAAAAACATCACAATTAGTCTAGGTCCTGGGTAAGATTTGTATGCGTTTCATTTAGCGGAGAATATCTCAACTGTTATACACTAATATGACCCCAGTGAACAACATGGGATGTATGACACAATCTCTATCCGGGAAGAAAGTCCTGAAAATGACCACAATAGGTTACACTAGTATCACACTACATAAATTAATAACAGTTGAGATATTCTCCGCTAAATGAAACGCATACAAATCTTACTATGGACTTCCACTAAATGTAATTCCATACAACTTACGTTCCATACAAACGAAACCAACAAAATCGCTGCATGTAATTTCCTTGTTAACGGCCTCCACACACATCCTGTGTCTACCTCTGGAGCGCGTCACCTTCCGTTACTGCTGCCTCTCTCGCACTTTTCTCAGACACAAATAGAACGTCTCAGCAGCTGCAGCGCTGCTTCTAAAAGCACTGTCTTTCTCTGCTCCATTTCAACTCTGTCTCTACACTATCAATAAAGCATAAAAATGCAAAGACAGTAAAATACGGCCCTCTTTGTGCAAGCCCCAGCACTTCTGCTCTCAATTCACCGGCCAGTGTTGTTGTTGTAAAGCAGCTGACCGGCGCAGCGCTAAATGTTTACGCCACACCTGACCCGAGGTAAAGTGGAGCGTCGCTGCGGATGTGCCTCAGACGGCCGTCTGCAGCGCGGCCCAGATTGGATGTGTGGCCGCTCTAGGTTGTTTACACGGTCGGTGAAAAAAAGTCAGACGCAGACGCGCAGTAGAGGTAGGATGTGTGTGGAGGCCGTAAGTATTTGAAGCTGCATTCTTCTTTTGAAGAGGCTTTACACAATGAAGCAGCTCTGTCATTTGTTTGGGGACCCACTGTTTTGCGTCAGCCATCTTTTCTTTCTAATGATACTTTCTGAGAAGAGGCCAGGGGCCTGATTTATAAACATGGCGTACGCCCAAAAGAGGGCGCACGCTACTTTGACGGGAAGATGTGCGGTCCTCCACGCAAGCTCTGACCCATGCGTACGCACAGAAAGTGGAGAAAGGTCAAACGGCGACTCCGTCGGCACATGTATGAAGTGCGAGAACGAATGTGTTTGTGTAAAATTAATCCAGATAGGCCTATTATAAGCCATGTAGGTCTATCATATAGGGAGTTCCTTTGCAAAACGGATGAAGCAATTTTTACAACTAACAAACTCCACGGAATTTTCCATGGAGTGATACCAACAAAAAAAACAAATTAGGATCTTAAATAGCCTACAAACGGAGATATGAGTGCAAAAAAAAACTACGTTCGAATATGCTCTGCAGTTATTAAAGAATAACCTATCTGCATGTTATTGAATTCATTCTGATAATATTGAGGTGGAATACAGCCTATTAGTTTAACACTGACGCTGTTCTCGATGCCTCAGTCAGGCAGACTGGAGTGCACAGTTTCATACATTAATCATTAGCCTACTGTACATCACATATTGTACTCATTTTTCATGGCATTTCTCTATGTGTTTCTTTATGCATGTCATAACTGTGTTTTGAAAGGGGCTGTGAAGTGTATTTTTAACCTTCCGCCGCCTGTCACTGCCCCGGGAGATATTCTCCGAATCAGTGTCCCCCGCTCGAGGCACAAACACTGCTGTGTGAGGATATGTACTTTTTTGCGTCCACTTTTATGTCGGATCACTTCTTTTTATTTCGGCCACAGCGTTCACAGAGATCGCCACAGGCTGCACTCTAACGCCTTTACCCTCACACTGTGCCACCAAACTAAATTTTCCCTGGTCGCCACTTCTCCAACGGGTACTTCGGTGTGACCGCAGTGATCCACACCTTGTGGAGTCTATTTTTCCATTTCCCTTTCAGTCAGAGATTGCCACTACCGCCTTCATGCACTCAGTAAATGATATTAATTTGGGCGTGTCAATGACTATGTATGGTTAAATATGGGCGTTACGTGAAGCCCGCAAAGGCTGCGCCACATTTAGAGTTGATTCTGATTTATAAAGGGAAACAGGCGTAGAACGTGAGTGCGCACTGTTTTATAAATCAAAATATTTTTGTTCGCACGTACATCCTACATTTCTTCCGTATGCTAGCTTTCACGTGAATCCCATGCAAAGCTTTATAAATGAGGCCCCAGGTCAGGTGACGCATAGCAAGTATGAGTGCTCCGTCTAAATAGCTTAGTCCTTTTTTTTTTTTAAGATATTATTTTGGCATGTAGAGACAGAGTTGAAATGGGGCAGAGAGGGGAGTGACATGTAAAGAACGTCCACGGGCTGGAATCGAACCCGGGTCCGCTGCTGGCCGAGGTCCATGGGGGGGACGCCCTACCAACTGAGCCGAGGGCGCCCCAGCTTAAATACATACACAAAATTATATTTTATATTATATATTAGGTCCATATACAAAGGAAACAATATTATCGTATTATCACCCAACCATAGGATCAAATGGAAGTAGCAGAATCCACTTCTGTTCACATGAATCTCCTATAGAAGTCTAATAAAGTGGGGCGCTCCGGTGGCGTAGTGGATAGAGCGTGTACCGTATCGGCTCCGGCCTTCGTTGCAGTGGTCGCGGGTTCAAATCCGACCCGTGGACCTTTACTGCAGGTCATTCCCCCTCTCTCTCTCCGTCTCCCCATTTCAACTCTGTACTATCTAACAAAATCTTGAAAATACCTGAAAAAAAAAATCTTGAAAAAAAATAAGTCTAATAAAGTGTTTATCACAGGTCAAGAACTTTCTTCAAATGACTGGCTGTGAAGCTGAGGACACGCCTCCACTACTGGGAGAAGAGACAGAAGAGAAGAAGAAGAGTGCTGATGAAGAAGAGCCTTCTATCTCTCTATGCAGTCTGGATGACCAGAGGACCACTGTGTTCCCATCCCTCCTAACTCCTGACTCCGTCCACACTGACGCACCTGAAGGCAACAGTGGTAAGAAGTCAAGCATAGCATATGTCTTCCATGTTTGTTAGCAGGAAAATGAGACGATACTGGTGAGAATGGGTGTGGTTTGATAATGAAGAATGGTTTGGTTTGTGTGTAGAGTTGAGTATGAACGATTTGGAGAAGCCAAAGAAGAAGAAGAAAAAGAAGAAGAAGAGGAGGAATAAGCGCTGTAGGCTGCAGGTCCCAGCAGAAATGTCCTGTGAAGCGGAGCTGGCTAAATACTGGAGTAGACAGCAGGTCCCAGCAGACATGTCCTGTGAACCGGAGCTGGCTAAATACTGGGCTCAGCGCTACAGGCTCTTCTCTCGCTTTGATGAAGGGATCACGTTGGACCGAGGTCAGTGTGCACTCTACACGCATGTCTACATACCAACAAGTCTAACACATTAGAACACAGTTCCACCTCCATTAATAACTAGGTGTAAAGCTAGCTGTGTAAGGGTAAGCAGCACAGTTGGGTTCTGCACAGTTGGCCTTTGATCTGGCTTGCCTTTCCCCCACCGACAGTACCCTTACTTGATAGGCGGGGTTTATGGCGGACAGTCTATGTGACTATGGTGACATCATATGTAACTATGGTGACATCATTGCAGCTATGTAACTGAAGTTGTGTTTCCACCAAAACTACCAGGAACTAAGAGCTCCAAGAACTCCTCAACCACCTCTAGTTCCTGGGCCGTGTGGCAGTGTGTGTTTCCACCGGGGTCTGAAGTCCAGGGGAGGTTGTGCATATCAGGCTGATGACGAATGGAGAAGCAGTAAATGTATCTGCACTGCACGTAATTTTATAATAGGCTACATTCAATAAATGTTGAGTTTCTACAGAATCAGTGAATCAGAATCAACAGATTATTTCTCTCTATTTTAGCAGACACGCGATCGTCTGAAGGTAAAAAATAAGAAAAATAAAAGGTGAGACTACTGAGCTGAAGTGTTGCATCGCTGACGAGCGCTGTGCGTCTGCTCAATAGACTGTACAAACAGCTGCTATAATCTTAACACGTTCACAGAGAATAAAAGGCAAAGCACAGCAGATGCATGATGTGTGTCCCGGGCGATAGTATGGAGCACGCTCGTGTTGTGCTGTTGCTGTTCGCTTTTTATTACATCTCAAACGATCGCAAATGGATTCAATTCAAACCAGGAAATGAGACGCTCGCTAAATGGAGATTTAAACCATGGACCTATAACATGGCCGATGAAAAGCTGCAAGCAGGCAACTCCACCAATCAGACATCTTCAGCACTGCAGCCCCGCCCCAAAGGTTCCTCAACCTTTGTAAAGTCCTACCCCCCCCGAGCAGGATATTTTTCTGGGGTAAGAAAGGTTCCAGGAACTAGCGTTTAGACCCTAGCCCTGTGGTGGGAACACGCGTAGTTCCTGCAAATGTTTCTAGTTCTGGAAACTAGTTCCTGTGGTGGAAGCGCGGCCTATGGTGACATCATACGTAACATATGGCGCTTTTCCTCTGCACACGTAGCTCTACTCGACTCAACTCGACTCAGCTCAACTCGAAAATGCAGTATGGACACTTCATTAAGTTTTTTCGGATCTGTGATGCAAATCAAATGAAAGAGAGCCAGAAAAGACTGCACGCGGCGAAACAAAATACACTTGAAAAGTCCCGGAGAGTTTGGGAGTATATACAGTTGTGGTCAAAGGTTTACATACACTAATAATAAATAATAATAAATTTTATTTATAATGCACTTTATATTCAAGAATCTCAAAGTGCTTAAAAAGGGGGAACCTCAAAGAAAGTTTAGCTAAATGCTCTTTTAAAGAGATGTGTTTTGAGGTTCCGTTTAAAAAGAGCTGTAGTCTGTGGGGCCCTCAGGTGGTCAGGGAGGGCGTTCCATAGTCTAGGGGCAGCAGCAGAAAAGGCCCGATCACCCATGGTGCACAGCTTTGTATGTCGGGTTTGGAGGGTGTGAGTGGATCCTGAACACTAGTGAAGATCATGTATGCCATGGCAATATAGGGTTTTCAATAAACTCTACAACTCTTATTTTTCTGTGATGGAATGATAAGGAGCACATATTTCTTTGTCACAAAAAACATTCATGAAAATGTTTTCTTTTATGAATTTATTATGGGTCTTTTGAAAATGTGACAAAATCTGCTGGGTCAAAAATATACATACAGCAATGTTAATATTTGGTTAAATGTCCCTTGGCCATTTTCACCTCAATTAGGCGCTTTCGGTAGACATCCACAAGCTTCTGGCAAGCTTCTGGTTGAATCTTTGACCACTCCTCCTGACAGAATCGGTGCAGTTCAACTAAATTTGTTGGTTTTCTGAGTCGGACTTGTCTCTTCAGCACAGTCCACATATTCTCTATGGGGTTTATGTCAGGACTTTGGGAAGGCCACTCTAAGACCTTAATTCTAGCTTTATTTAGCCATTCCTTCACCACTTTTGATGTATGTTTGGGGTCATTGTCCTGTTGGAACACCCAACTACGTCCAAGACCCAACTTTCTGGCTGATGATTTTAGGTTTTCCTGCAGAATTTGGAGGTAGTCTTCCTTCTTCATTATTCCATTTACTTTCTGTAAAGCACCAGTTCCACTGCCAGCAAAACAGGCCCACAGCATAATACTACCACCACCATGTTTGACGGTAGGTATGGTGTTCTTGGGGTGAAAGGCATCACCTTTTCTCCTCCAAACATATTTCTGGTCATTGTGGCCAAAAAGCTCAATTTTTGTTTCGTCTGACCACAGAACTTTCCTCCAGAAGGCCTTGTCTTTGTCCATGTGATCAGCAGCAAACTTCAGTCGAGCCGTAAGGTGCTACTTCTGGAGTAATGGCTTTCTTCTTGCACGGCAGCCTCTCAGCCCATGGCGATGTAGAACACGCTTGACTGTGGACACTGACACATGTGTTCCAGCAGCCTCCAACTCATTGCAGACTTGCTTTTTGGTGGTTCTTGGTTGACTCTTGACCAACCTGACCAATTTTCTCTCAGCAGCAAGTGATAGCTTGCGTTTTCTTCCTGATCGTGGCAATGATACAACTGTGCCATGCACTTTATACTTACAAACAATTGTTTGCACAGTTGATCTTGGGACTTGCAACTGCTTTGAAATGGCTCCAAAGGACTTTCCTGACTTGTTCAAGTCAATGATGCGCTTTTTCAGATCCGTGTTGAGCTCCTTAGACTTTCCCATTGTAGTATTTCTGGCTGAGTCTAGTGAATGTGTCAAACAAGCCCTATTTACATGGACTGAAAGAAGTCACCAGCTGGAGTCAATCATAATCACTCGTAAGAAGTTAGGAGGCCATGCCAAAAAGCAAATTGGATTGAAACAACTTTTTCTACATCACCAAATTGGTAATTCAAGGTGCTGTATGTATATTTTTGACCCAGAAGATTTTGACACATTTTCAAAAGACCCATAATAAATTCGTAAAAGGACCATTTTTCATGAATGTTTTCTGTGACAAAGAAATATGTGCTCCTTATCATTCCATCACAGAAAAATAAGAGTTGTAGAGTTTATTGAAAACCCTATATTGCCATGGCATACATGATCTTCACTAGTGTATGTAAACTTTTGACCACAACTGTACATGGACCTATAACTGAATGTAGTCGGTAGTCTCTGGCCAATCAGTGGCCGGCAGTCTGCTGACGTCACCTTTTAGCATCGGCTCAGCTTGCTTGGAACCTCGAGCGAGGCGATACCAAAAAAGCAGCCGCTACCAGGTACCATGTTTTTGCGGTGGAAATGCCACAAATGCGAGTCGAGTCGAGTTAAGCTGATGCCACGCAATGGAAAAGCGCCAATAGCAGCTAAGTAACTATGGTGACATCGTAACAGCTATGTAACTATAGCTGCTGTTCATAGTATCCATACTGAATGGCTCTGACAAATGAATTGTGCCCACAAATGTGCAGTGAGCTTGGAATAACTATATTGTATTTAGGGGGCATTATTGAATGTTTTAACACAATCCTAGCTCTCTCTGGGGGACTGAAATAACCCATCATAGCAACAAAACACATTCACGTTTTAGCCCACTTCACAATGCAGGAGCTTGAGCGCCCAGCCAACCAGAGGGCTGCTTCTCTGTCACTCCAGAGCAGTAAGAGTGACTGACTGTCTGTCTGTCTGACTGTCTGTCTGACTGACTGTCTGTCTGACTGACTGTCTGTCTGACTATCTGACTGTCTGACTGTCTGTCTCTGTTGTGTTTCAGAGGGCTGGTTCTCCGTCACTCCAGAGCGTATAGCGGAGCACATTGCACTCAGAGTGGAGCAAAGCTTCCCTGACTCCGAGCTCATCATAGACGCATTCTGTGGTGTGGGAGGGAACGCTATCCAGTTCGCCCTCACTGGAAGGAGAGGTAAGGGGAGGATGAACCCTTATTCATTCTGTCTGGTTTTGTGTTAGTCAGAATGCTGAAGTTTTGAAAAACTAATGATTCTTTCAAAGGTTTTTTTATTAAATGTTAGTTACAAAGAAATTACAGCACAATGAGTACAAATTTTTTCCCCCGAACATACCCCACCCACATCCCACCCTCACACCCAACCACACGAAATACACACTACAAGAAACAAAAATAAACAATCAATATGAAAAAAAACAAAAAAAAACACATAAAGAAATAAAATTAAATCAAATAAAAGAGGGGAGGTGGTAGCTACTCTTCTATTGTTGTCGTTGTTTTTTTGAAATAATTTAAGAAGGGGCGCCAAATTCTGTCAAATTTATTCTCAGATCCCTGGGTAGTATAACGTATTTTCTCTAAATTCATGCATGACATAATGTCTCTAATCCAATGTGAGTGGGAAGGAGGAGCAGGATCTTTCCACTTGAGTAAGATAACCCTAGTAATGAAGTAAAGGCCAGTACCTTCAGCTTCACTTTAGGCAAGCCCGGGTCTGAAGCAATGCCAAAAATTGCAGTGAAAGGGTTCGGCTCAATTTGATGCTGAATTACTTCAGAAATTGTTTGAAAAACTGATGTCCAGAACTCAGTCAAGGTGGGACACAACCAGTTCATGTGAAAGAGTGATGCCGGTGCACTCTTACAGCTATCACAGGTCGGGTCTACATCGGGGAACATACGAGCTAATTTAGTTTTAGATATGTGGATACGATGTACTACTTTAAATTGCACAAGAGCATGTCGGGCGCACATGGAGGTAGAGTGTATCCGATCCAGGACTGAATCCCACATGTGATCTGTGAAGGCAGAACCTAGGTTCTACTCCCACAGGGTTCTTATAGCTGCTAATGAGGGGCTATGCAATTTCGAAATAAGGTTGAAAAACACAGAAATTGAGCCTTTTAATGTGGGGTTAACAGAAAGAAACAAATCGACATGATTGGCTGGCGGTTTATAAGGGAATTGGGGAATTAACTTCTGCGTAAAATGCCTGATTTGCAGAAATCGGACAAAAATTAGTCTTTTCGATACCAAAATGTTTTGTCAATTGAGAAAAACTAGTAGATCATTAATAAATTAATCACCGATGCATTTTAAGCCTTTTTCATGCCAGATCTTGAATGCACCATCCACCGTCGAGGGAGTAAACAAATGATTAGCTGCAATTGGGCTGAAAAGTGAAAAATTCTGCATTCCAAAATTCTTCCTAAATTGGGTCCAGATTCGAAGGGAGTGCTTAATCACGGAACTACTGTTGGGAATAGCCGAAGAGAGTGGAAGTGCGGCGCTTAAGAGGGCAGATAGAGACAATGGGCTAATAGCGCTGAACTCCATTGTTACCCAGACTGGGACTGAGTCGTCAAGGTGAAAATGCACCCAATACACTAAAGAACGGATATTAGCAGCCCAGTAATAGTACTGGAAATTAGGGAGGGCCATTCCACCTGTTTGTTTGGGTCTTTGAAGAAAAGCTTTCCGTAACCGAGGGTGTTTACCATTCCAAATATAATTTATCATTAAAGAGTCAAGGGCCTGAAAAAAGAATTTGGGGAGAAAGATGGGGAGACATTGGAATAGATATAGGAACTTTGGGAGTAATGTCATTTCAATTGAATTTATTCTACCTATAAGAGAGAAAGCCAGAGGAGACCACTTCGATAATATTTGCTTCGCCTGATCCAATAATTTGAGGAAGTTCGATTTAAATAGGTTTTTAAAATTTCTGGTAAAACATACCCCAAGGTAACTCAGATAATCTGTCACCACTTTGAGTGGGAGAGCTGTATAATCAAGTTTAAGAGCTTCTTTATTAATCGGAAAGAGTTCGCTCTTACTCAAGTTAAGTTTATAGCCAGAAAACTGACTAAAGACCTCCAACACAGAAAGTGCCTCCGGTAAAGAGGTGGCTGGCTTGGCGACAAACAAAAGTAAGTCATCGGCGTATAATGATACCTTATGTTCAATTCCTCCTCTCCATATCCCCTGAATCTGTTTGTTACCTCTGATGGCAATCGCAAGTGGTTCAATTGCAATAGCAAAAAGGAGCGGGCTCATAGGACAACCCTGCCGGGTCCCACGGTGCAGATCAAAACTACTTGAGTAACGACTGTTTGTTAATACTGAGGCAGAAGGGCATGCATATAATAATTTAACCCAAGAAGTGAAAACAGGACCCAAACAAAATTTTTCAAGGGTGAAAAAAAAAAATTCCACTCTACCCTATCAAATGCTTTTTCAGCATCCATAGAAGCGAGGCATTCTGATTCAATATTTCTGGGGGAATATAAAATTTTCATTAGCCGGCGGATATTATAAAATGATTGGTGTCCCTTTATAAACCCAGTTTGATCGGGGGATATGATATAGGGGAGAACAGCCTCCAATCTGTGGGCGAGAATTTTAGCAAGTATCTTCACATCCGTATTTAATAGTGAATTTGGTCGGTATGATGCACAATCTAGAGGATATTTTTCCTTTTTTAACAACAGGGAAATACAGGCCTGATAGAACGAAGGCGGGAGTTTACCTGAGTCAAATGAGTCTGAGAATACTGAACATAAAAAGGCGACAATTCGGCTGAGAATTTCTTGAAAAAGTCAGATGGAAGTCTGTCTGGACCAGGAGATTTGCCTGATTGCATAGATGTTATTGCTGCAATAATTTCCTTCTGAGTAATAGGTGCCTCAAGGCTATGTCTCAGGTCTTGAGAAAGGGAAGGCATGTTTAGGTTACTGAAAAAGGTTTCCATCACCGTTACGTCTATTGTACAATCAGAACTATACAAATTTGAATAGAATGTTTTGAACTTTTCGTTTATCAATTTCTGATCTGATGTTGTACACCCACTGTCTGTCCGTATTCCAGGGATGAGTTGCTTCGCTCTAAATCCGCGCAGTTGATTGGCCAGGAGTTTACCAATCTTGTCACCATGCTCGTAAAAAGTACTTCTGCTCCTAAGCAACTGCTCAGCAGCTTGACGAGAGGAAAGAAGGTTGAATTCTGTCTGAAGTTTTAAACGTTCTTTGTAAAGTTCAGATGAAGGTGAATTAGCATATTGTCTGTCTATGTTCAGAATCTGATCAGCAATTTCAGTTTGTTTCTGTTTTGTACACTTATTTTTGTATGCTGCAAATGATATAATTTCACCTCTCAAATAGGCTTTCAGGGCTTCCCAAATTGTTGCATTGGACACATCTGGTGTTTTATTTATACTCAAAAAAGTTTTAATATGTGTAGAGATGTGTGAAAGAAAACTCTCATCTGTGAGCAACAATGGATCCAGTCTCCACTGCCTTCTTGTATACTCAACGTCAGAGAAAGTCAGTTGAGGAGCATGATCTGAGATCACAATACTTTCATAACTGCATGACTTTAGGTCTGACATCAATGAATTATCAACAAATAAATAATCAATTCGGGTGTAAGTGTGGTGGACATGTGAAAAGAATGAATATTCTCTTCCTGTGGGGTATAAAAACCTGTATGGATCAGAGAGGCTATAATCAGCAAGACATGATTTGATATAACCTGCAGATCTGATAAGAGTGGCAGGTTTGGGGGAAGAGCGATCTAAGACTGGATCTAGATAACAATTAAAATCCCCACCAAGAATAAGAGAATGGGAGTTGAGATCAGGGAGTTGAGAAAAAAATCTCTTAAAGCGGCTACGAGTAACATTTAAATATCTTTTAAACAGCCTCATGTTTCCTCTGATAATCATAAATTACCTTTAACAGCAAACGAGACCATCAGTGCAAAGAAAGACGTTTTTAAATAGTTTTTATTACTGCTTTTGGTCTGGTCACACACCCAGTCCGATTTTCGGTTCGCTCGTGCAGGCTCTATGGTCACATATCCGTATTGGTCGCAGATTTCAGTGTGGCGCAGCACCGTGAATTGAGAAGCCTATCCCTCCAGGTGAGGGAAGGTGAGCGGGAGCCTTGTTTGAGACAGTTATTTGTCGTCATAATGACTGATAATGGGGCTGAACCATCAAAGAAAAAATGCAATGAAGAAAAGCTAAAAGGGAGAGTGATATAGGCTACGGGCGGGACCAGGGCGTTGCCAAGCAACGTGTATGCAATTTCACAAGAGCGAAACTAGACTGCAGTGTTTACTCCTAAATGAATGAGCGGTTGGTACTAACACAAAGTTTGCTTTGCTTCACCATCATCAGATAACCATTATCTGAAATAGTCATTATTTACAACAACATAAACACATTACCTCATCGTGATCCATACTAACTGCCGTCTCTCGTTCATTCGCTTTCTGTGAGGAGTCGGACACGTAATCTTTCAGCTCTGTGAGAGAGAGAGTAGTTAGGTGACACTGCTGCATCAACTCATTGCAATCAGGTGTGTGTGGCAGTGACTGGCATTAGTTGATGCAGTGTCAAAACCACTCTCACGGAGCCGAAAAGAGTCCTCACACTTTCAACACACGGACATGCACTATATTGCTCCCTTCTCAGTTCACACTCGCGAGCCTCGCACGAGCTAGAAAACAGCTTTGCGACAAAAGGGGACTCCAACGTGCCATGTTACTCGTAGTGGCTTTAAAGAATTCTACATCATCAACGTTAGGCGCGTAGACGTTGGCCAAGATGACTGACTTATTGTAAAGTTTGCCTGAAACAATAATAAAACGTCCATTTTTATCTGATATAATGTTTGAGGACTCAAAAGGAATATTACTATCAATAAGGATAGCTCTGCCCCTGGCCTTAGCCCTGAAATTAGAATGAAAAAATTGTCCACGCCAGCATTTACTTAATCGCCCATGGTCAGTGGGTTTCTTGAAGGAAAACTATTCCAGCCCTGAGCCGTTTTAGGTGGGTTAAGACCTTACCCCTTTTCACTTGGTGATTCAGCCCCTTGACATTCCAGCTAATTAAATTAAGATTGCCCTTCATCTAGCTCAGTTATAGTGAGAATAAAAAGAGTTGCTCCGATAAGAAAAAGAGTAGCAAAATACAGAGGAAAAGAAAAACACAAAAAAAAGAGGAAAACATAAATAACTGAAAGGTGATGACTTATCAGCTAAACCCCCAGTTAACACCACCCCGTCCCACCCAGAACCCACCCCATATATTGCTCTAAACAGCAAACCCCAAAAGACCCTTACTAGTCTCACAACAAACATTCCAAGCTTTAACTTCCTGACCTATGCTAGCTCCCACATAGGTCTTGTACAGTTCACCCCATAACAGCCTAGTAACACTATGAACAATCCAGCAAACTGTCAAAATGACGACGCACTAAACAAAAATACCATGCTCACCCCACAGATTCAAAATACAAAAAAAAAAGAAAAAGGCGTGAGTTTAGACAAGCTGTCCAAATGGCAAAAAAACAAAAAACAGACACGCTTATCCAGCCATTTTAAAATAGATACAAATAAAAAAAGCGAGTGAGTTTGACAAGCAACGAAAATGTCACGCTCACCCAGCTGATTTACTCATTTTTAAAAAAGGGAGACAAAATGCGTGTAGTACCATCAGTCTGAGAGATTGGCTGGGGATATGAAAAGATCATTTGTCCACATTGTATACTCACAGCAGGCAATCTTATTTACTACGGACTCACACCCAATGTAGAGATGTAGTTAGATGCTTCAGAGACGGACCGCAACCACCTTCTCTCGCCGCTTTGGAGAGTAATGCGCAACTTCGCAGGGAAAAAGAGAGAGGGGCGGAGACCGCGCTGATAAAGCACAGCCATGGCCCCCTTGTATTCAGCCCGCTGCTTCAAGACCTCCTCGCTGTAATCCTCGTAGAACCGGAGCTTGTAGCCGTGGTATTCCAGCTCGCCTTGTTTACGTGCCTCTCTCATGATCAAGTCTTTAATCTGGTATCGGTGGAAGCGGATAATGACGGGCCGGGATCTCTCACCCGGGCCAGGTTTGGGTGCCAAAGTGTGGTGAACTCTGTCCAGTTCCGGGGAGGAAGGGAGAGCTTGTTTACCAAAAACCTCGACGAGAAGCTCGGAGAAAAAGGCGGTGGGGCGTGAGCCCTCAAGTGACTCTGGTAAGCCCACAATACGAACGTTCTGTCTCCTACTTCTCCCTTCCAAATCCGATAGTTTAGATTTCAGCGACTTGTTGTCTTCCTGCAGTGAGGAGCACATAGCCTCAAGTTGCTCCAGGCGTCCGCAAACGGTTTCTGCATTCTCCTCGAGATCAGTTATACGTTTCCCCTGGCCTGAGACCACGGCCTGGATGTTGTGTAGCTTAGTGTCCATTCTGGCAAACGATGACTTGAACTCAGCGGCTATGGCTGCTCTATGCCGCTCAAGCAAATCCAGTATGGAAGCCATTGAGCTAGCATTAACATCAATGCTAACCATGCTGTCCGAGGACATATCTGACTCTGCCGAATTTCTTTTTGTGTTTTTCTTTCCTCTAGGCATTTTTCCAAATCAGTGTTAGTGTTACCGGCAATACAAGCCAGGCCCGGTTCTATAAAGTCAGACTTGGGTGGGCCTGTAGAAATTTTAGGTGGGCACACTTTTCAGGGAGGCCGAAGATGCGAGCGCGCGTAGAGCGCGCGAGCCGAATTTTTTTGCCCTTGTAAGATCTCTGCGTCTGCTTTTTGGCACATTTACTGTGAATTGTGTAGAACACAATATACAAATAAACTTTGACTGTTGCTGTGTGGGAGATTTGATTCTTGCATGTTTTTTTTCCAAAATGTTTATGAATAACATATAATATAAATTATATTTTTCTTAATCGCAGTATTAACTGTAGGCAGCCTGAGCTGATTGCAGAGAAAGCTTTGGGACTGGGCAACCTGGATGGTGGTAGTCCAGAGCTATATACTATACACACTACTTTCCACTATTGCCTCTGATGTCCAGCTGGGTAAAAATAGTAGCCAGCCGAGGTCAAGACCCTGCTAGAGAGGTCCGGGGGTATGCCCCCCCGGGAGATTTTTTTTTACCTTTTTAAAGTGTAATGCATGAATCTGGTGCACTTTGAGAGGAATATTAAGAGGCTAAATCTGAGGAATTTTGTGTGAACAAATAATTTGGAGACACTGGGTCGGATGAATTAGAAGCTATTGAAGAAAGACACATGGATTTTCCATAGAAATATACATTTGAAATAAAATACTATGCAGGGTCCTCTGGGATGGGCTTGGTGCTCTTTTCTTTTACGGGACATATTTTACTGTAATATAATGAATTAATTTAAATGCAGTGAGAGGAACGAAGCAGAATAACTCTGTTGTCCAGTTATCTTTTTTTCCACAGACGAGGCTGAAATAGGCTATAGACTACAGTATACACAGTGCATGAGCAACTGAGGGCAGCCCCATTTTCAAATATTTTTGAATAAACTCAATACACACTGTGCATGCCATGGACTTGAACGTGACGTGATCAGTTAACCTCGGATTACCTCCCAGATGAACTGATTCAATTGTATTCCTTTTATTGTAGAATAAATTACATTTACATAATATGATGTTGATATCAAACACACAAACTAAAAAAAAAATTGGGGGGGCCCCCCTGGCAGTCGGGACCCTAAGCAACCGCTCATTTCGCTTATGTCTCGGGCCGGCTCTGCTGACCAGTGACCACTATAAGCGGGTGGGTAACTTGGAGGCAGGCTGTCCTGCCCACCCAATAATACAATTAGAAGAATGGTATATTCTTTAGTATTAATTAATTGTCTGAATTTTATTTGACATTTTTTTGGACAGCGAACGAACAAGTCCGTCTGATAGTGGGTCTGGACTTCCACCTAAAAAAAAAAAAGAAAAAAAAAATTTATTTATTTATTTTTTGGTTGGGTGGGCATAGCCCACATTTGGGTGGGCACGGCCCCCCCTGGCTACCGCCGGCCCTGATACAAGCACAAAAAAAATCGTTTAATCAGTTAAGTCTGAAATAGTTAGTGGGAGCTAGAAAGCGAACGCTCCTACTCCAGCTCTGTAACCCGGAAGTCGAAAAACTAATGATTCTAACAATTTTGGTGTCCACTAAAATATCATTTCAATAATAACGAGTGACTTGTTGTAAAATATGTAACAGTAGAAATGGTACAACTTTAGTAGTGTTCCTAAGGACCTTGTTTAAATGAAGCAAATGTAGAAGTCTGTCTTTATTTGACTTGATGAGGAGTAAACATGCATATATAAAAGGAGCACAGGGCCCGGGATACTGCCATGAGGAATCTTATCTATAATGTCAAGTGTGATACAACAGTATATAATGTTCCTGTTTTAACCCTGTGATTGACCGCCCAGTGCTTCCTAAAGTCACTTTTTAAAAAGTTACAATATACACTCACCGGCCACTTTATTAGGTACAGCGGTACATTTTCTTGTTAACACATATAACTTATCAGCCAATCACATGGCAGCAACGCAATGCATTCAGGCATGTAGACCTGGACAGGACAACTTATTGAAGTTAAAACCGAGCATGTTATAAAATCCCCTTTCTTCTTCTTGTTGTCTTAACCCATCTACATGCCTACCGTACTTTTCGGACTATAAGCCGCAACTTGTTCCCCATGTTTCGACCCTGTTATTACACAGCACAGTAATCGAGTACTCGAGTACTCCTCTTTTCAAATGAACTCGATTGGTGGATGAGGAAAATCGTTTTTTTTTTTTAGTGTTTGTAGCCTTTAGGCGGGCCGCCCCTATTGTAAAATGTTATATACGTGTACAAAACGGCACAAAACAGATAAAATAAAGTTGAACAAAATTTAATATTTTGATGCAAGTGCAATAAACTGAGCGTTGTGTCAAACATCAACTGCAAATAACTGCCACCTCCGGCACCGCAGCGCAGCCTGTGTTCTCCACAGCACCGCGGAGCTGAACACGGTCTCTCCTTTCTTCTCCAGAACATTTTCAGGAATATAACTGTCCAAATATTTCAAAGCAGATGATAAAGTTACGTTTATAAAAAGGGGAGATGACACCTGTTACTCTCAGTTAGTAATGAGTAGACTCCAGGTGAGCATGCAAGGTGCTCTCCGCTTGGAAAGAAAAGAAGAAGCAAGGCTTACTTCAGACACATTCGCTCCGAGCCAACAACAGTTAAGAAGCCTTCAATAGGGAATATGGGGATAAGATTCAAAAACCGACGGGTGTAACGTTCCGTTAAAGAGGACCTATTATGCTACTTTTCTGGTCTTAATTTCTTGTTTTACACTGCTATAGAGCAACCTGACACGAATCACATCACAAAAAACTATGTAGATTTTCGGGAAGCTCTTTCTCTTATTTTGGCGATCCAGCACATCCTGTCAACACTTGAGTGTGTGTGCTTCGGCTCCCTCCGCCTGTGCTTCGGCCATCTCCGCTACCCTCCCCCCCCTCCTGCAAACCCCACTCCGTTGTGATTGGTTACCTTCCTTCCGGAACACTTTCAGTGGCGGGAAGCGCGAGCATGGACCTATAAGGGCGCGAGGCAGACGCGAACAGGGAAGTGACAGCATTACCATACATGGAAACATTCGCGTGGTGACGTCACAAATTTTTATGCAACGTCACAAATTATGAAAGGCTAGACCGCTTTGAACACGTAACTTCTCCACTGTGTTTAGTGGTCTGCGCAGACACCCCAGACGTTCAGCAGGGAATACGTCGAAATGCATGTAAGTCATTATTTGATAATTTAGTATGGTTAAGCATGACTATGAATCATCATAACAACGTTTATAGGTCATAAAAGTCAAAAAGCATCATAGGTCCTCTTTAATGAGGAATTAGTCGCGGTAATTAATCACGGACACGGAGTGAGCATTACGAGGTTGGATATAGGCCTACAACTATCTGCTTTGGTGAGTTATTTATATGTATTTAAATTGTATGACAATCATTTTATATTATCTGCTGCCCTTCTTATTTTAGCCGCCCATGCTTTTTTTCTCTTTTTCTCTCCCCATCGCAGACCTACTCAATCGGTTTAAATTGTGGCCCGTCTATTTAATTACTTTCAGTGAAGAAAATGTGTTTTAAACTTGTGGAAAAAAATCCTTAATATCATATGGCAACTGTGACTGTTTGACATAAGCATTGAGCGCTTTATTGCGGTCAACCGTTGTTCTGTAGACGTTCTAAAATAGAAAAAAGTTTAACGAGGAATCGATTGATCCTCGAGGAATGCAAGTGATCACATGAGTAGCGAAAACACTCGTGTCCATCTCTAGTAGCTACTATTGCACTAAATGGTAACACTTATGTACGTTATGCAAATATGGCACAGAGCGGCCAAGTCTCACGCTTTGGCCGTGAGACACACGCATATCAACCAGTTCACACGCTCACACGCCACACCTCCAATTTCTCACGCAGAGAAATGAATCCACGTAATATATATATATTTTTTTTGGTACTTTTACTTTGAAAGTCTTATTTTGAAAAGCTAAACGGACTGAGTTCCGTGACATCCTCTTTTTGCCATGCTTTCTGCACGCGCGGTTTCTTTATAGGTCCATGGCATGGACAATATCCATGGCCGTGTGCAGCCCGTAGCCGCAGCAGCCACTTGGCAAACCACCATGGCTACGCCCCCCTGCTTTACACTACAAAACTAATAAAAGACCGCCGCCTCCCAGTCCCGCCCTTTGTTCAAATTATATGGAAAATTAATGACAACAAGGACGCCGGTATTAAATGAACAAAGTGGTAAGAACACTTTAATTCAAATCAGTCACTTCACTTGATATATTCAAGCTTGTTTTGCATTATGTTATTGGGCTGGTTGACACACCAACACATTTTTGTTCTAAAATGTTGTCAACATTAATTGAATGAATGTATTGAGTAACTAAGCTTAGAGGTTACTGTGGGAAAAATATGTTCTGAGAAGACTTCAAGTGTCATAGATTTAATATAATAATGGTGAATTGAAATTGGATAATTGGATAACCCATACAATGTTGAATACATATAGAATAATTACCTTTATTACAGTTTAACCAAATGTTTTAACAATAGGCTACAGGAGATATTTGAAAGCACTACACATGCATTGTAGGCTATTCAATTAAATTTGTGTCAGCGAAACCGTGAATGTTCTCTTTTACTTTACATAAAAATGAATGCAGAAAAGGCACACATTGCTTCATAAGAATTCACCAGAATGCAGGAAATGAAGTGTTTAATGCTCAAAATTTTCTGGGGGGAAACCCAGACCCCCACTTACAATATGTCCACACCCAATGTTTAATTAAAACCTCTCCTACGACTTTGCAATTCATGAATTTGTTTATTTTAATACGATTTTTGATGTTTTACCTTTTATTTCTGATTTATTATGAACAATATGTAAACTTGCAGGACACTAGCAAAAATGATTGGGTGGGAAAGAGGACACGGTTTTGGGTCCCTCGGCCAAAAAATCTCACTCCAAACTTTTGGTGAAACTTGGCAGCCCTGATAGGGGTGTAACGATCCATCGATGTAGATCGATCCATCGATTGATTTGCGAACGATCCAACTGAATCGATACAACGTACAAACATCGATACAAATCGATGTTGTATATGCCTTTATTTTGACAATGTCCTTGCCCGGATGTTTGTGACACCATTTCCGCCCGACCGCAGCAGGCTTTTCACGCTTGTTATGATTATCAAAGTTCATTTCGGACACTGAAACCATCGGTAACAGACCTGTCGGTGTTTGCACCATGGGCAGAGGATCATATATCCCCGTTGACAGAGCAGTCGAGCCGGCGCTTACCGGGGCAGCGCGCCGCTCGACAGGCTCGCGGGGTTAGCAGCTGAGCTAGCGGGGCATTCGGCTGTTATCCCCGCTGGCTGTCCAGCACAGCGCTGCCCGGCTGGCAGTGTAAAGTTCCAAGAATGCGCGGCTCGGCTGCTCTCTCAGCGGTGAGAAGCTCCTGCGCTCCCCTGGGCGGTCACCCTCTCCCCTGGGTGAATTTACAAGCCACCGCAGCCTCAGCTAAAGAGGATAGCTCTATTAGGCTAATGAGCTAAGCTAGCGAGGAATCCACCAATTCAGTCCTGTGCCCTGAAACCCTACACGGCCCAAAGCTACTCAAATGTCACTCCAAGCATTGTTTACTGCCACTACACCTGATATGAATAATAGATTGAAATATATTAATCTTATGAAAGATATTAATCTTTCAATCAAATAATTCAAGCTAATATTTTTTAGCTGTATTTTACATAGATAGAGGTATTTTATAAGGAAGTCCCCTTGACATTAAATAAAATGTCATCAAAAAGAGGGAAATGGCCGAGGTAGTATGGCAGCTTTTATTGGACAATATTATTTGCAAGGCACAAGAGACCGTTCACAAGTGTGTACCATGATGCACAAGTGTGTTCCATGATGCACAAGTGTGTATCATGCTTCACATGTAAATCACCATCCACAAACTTGTATTTTTTGGACTTGTAAAACACAGTCATATTTGCGCACTTGCAGATCTAGTTCTACACACGGAATTGTGTTTGTGCTTTGTGCACCGCTCCCTGTGAGTTTGTGAATAAGGAAAACATCTGTGACATGTGTTTTTTTTTTTTGCATAATTTTGTCCAATTTCTACCACCGCAAAGCTGTAAAATGAATGTTGCAAATGTGGGATGCAATAATTTGTGCGTGTGTATTTGGGTTTTGTAAATACATATCCACAAAAATAAAAAAATGATTCGCAATATTTTAACCACGAAAAATACACTTTAACTCTTATTTTTTGCATTTACAGATCCATTTTACACACAAAACTTTGTTTGTGCATTGTACCTCGCTCTTTGTGAGTTTGTGAGCAAGAAAATGATTTGTGACTTCTTTCTCATTTATTTGCATAATATTGTCCAATTTCTACCACCGTAGATCTGTAGAAAAAAAATCACAAAAGTGAGGTGCTATAATTTGTGTGTATAAACATGTAAAACTTAGGTTATACATGTGCTTTTTAATTCCACATTAAAACTTTTTTTTTGGCAAATATAATTCTTTTCAACATAAAAAATACACTTCAACTCTAATTTTCACATTTACAGATCCAATTCTACACACAAAACTCAGTCTGCACTGTGACTCTCTCTCTGTGACTTGTGGCTTGCTTCCTTGTGGGTTGTTCCCTGTGGAACTCTCCCTGTGCATTCGTGCATTGTAATTTTGTCCAGTGGGCGGGGTCAAACGTTTGTGCAGTTTGAACAGTCCACCAGCAGATGGCGCTCGCTCACTGGGTGAGCGAGTTGTTGATACTGACAGGAGAAGTCAAGATGGATGAGAGCTCTGTTTTGACTAAAGAAATGCCAGTAGTATATGCCTTTGTGCTTCAAACATGGTTTTAAACTGCATTTTACAGACTCATATACAACATAGAACTATGCATTTTGAATTGGTGGATTAAAACAACATGTGTTATACACACAGACATCACCGCCACCACGAAGCCTCGAAGAGGCAGTTTCCCCTTAACTGCTGAAGAGTCGGACTTAAGGGATAATTTACGTGCAGCACTCATCCTTTTAATCGCTGTATAGCCGGCTAGATAATATCTAAGAGTCTATTTATTATTAAAAACACCGTTGTAGATTACTCCAACATGCGACAAGGGGAGATTTCGATTGTTTTTACTACATGAAGAGACCCTTCAAACCTGTTGTGATAATTTCTCGGTTGCTATGGATACGGACCAGATACGAAGGAGATCGCACTAACACTGTCCAACTAGCAACGGACTAAAATGCAAAATGTTTGAGTGAATGGACATTTTAGGACACGTTCAGAAAAAAAAAGGTTTTGCATAATTTTAAACTATAATACATTTCTTCACCCACCATAAGATAACATTGTGAACAGCTTGAGATCTCTGCTCCACTATAGAGCAGTACAAAGAGATGAGCATTGAACGCAGGATGGATGATTCTTCTTCAAACACACAGCAGTGACCCACACTAATCTGCCCAAAGATGTTCCTATATTCAGTACTTACCGCTTTTTATCAGCTTGATTGAACTTGGCACCAAAATCCAAAATTCACACAGGTTTTAGATGGTATATTATTGAGAGTAAAGCTACGCACTCTATCAATCCAAATCATTTACCCTCATATTTCAATTCCCTGACGAGGTATTTTTCCGTCTTCACAACTCACAGCAATGAAGGTGAATTAGAAATATGAGTAATGTCTTAGGAATTTGACCCCATTAGATCTATGAATATTTACTAAATAATTGCTTATAAACTATCTAAATAAAGATTCAGTCGCTGTGTTACAAAGCAGTGTAATATATTCTAAAATGGCAAGCTTGATGACAATATAACAAGGTTATTCCACATCTAGCAGAAAAAATACACAAATGTGTCCCATCAAATCTTTATTAAAGACAAACAGACAAACACACATCTTGGGTTGGGCTGGGCTGCCCCTGTAACAAGCTAAAGGTTTATGGTCCACCGTGCAGCATGGACTCAACACACTCCACAGTTTCCATGTAAATATCAGCACCGTAGCATTCTGATTCCTTTTGGGGATCTATAGCCGCCCTGAGATGTCCCATTTGTTCAGCAGTAAGGGGGGTGTCAAGTTCAGGAAGAACAACTCCAAAATCTGGCTGGAGTGGGAGGCCACTGTCCTCCCAGTCAATGTCCTCCATGTACATGTCCTGTAAATAAAAGCACATGCCCAAAGCGATCAGCGAAGATTCTGAAAGCTTGAGTGACAGTGACTGACAGCTTACTGACAGCTGTCAGACAGCAATACATACCGGTAATTGTCCAAGCAGGGTTATTGTCCAAGCAGGGTTGCCGTACGTGAGTAGCACGTACGTCACCAAGAAAATTGTATACATCATCTGTACGTCACTAAGATGGCGGCCGCACACTGCGCATGTGCGTGCGGATTCGGTCGCTGGGATCATGGCTGGGATGGATTCGGTAGTGACTGCGCACGTCAGGCTCTTGCGTTGGACGCTACAGTGTTTGTACGCTGGGAGGCAAAAAAAAACAAACCGCAAGGGCGAAAACGGACGGACGCAGACGGACAAACAGAGAAGCATATATCGGCCTATATGCTTCTCTAGCTGAAATTCCCTAACACATTAGTTTAATGAGTTCCAAACAATATTTTCCTAACAAATGTGATGTTAAATGCCATTAACCTTGCTCCTTATTTTCATTCTTTTTTCCCTAAAGATGAAAATGTAATGCTGACCGACTGAAGATGTTGACCGACTCCTGAAATAAAAATTCCTTTAATCTTCTCTCGTCTTCTGGCTCTGGTTTTATTTTGGTGATGATCACACTGCCTCTTCAACCATGAAACTCTCCCTGGTTCCAAGGTCTTTCCATTATGAAACTCGGATTACATTTGTTTCATTCTGTGTCAGAAAAACTAATGATCATTTTGGAATACATTCATACAGCATTGTATTAAATTTGTTTAGTGCAAACAATAATGGTATGGAAATGGTTTAGTCTCTGACTCTTGTGTTATGTTCTCTGGAGGAACATAAAGTTACAACCTTGGTTGCCTTTTTACATTGACTCGTCTGAAAATATAATTTAACAGAAGCCATTCATTATTTTTATTTAACCTTTTATTTATTTTAGCTCGAGGGACATTGAGGTTCCCCTCATTTACAATGCAGAGGAGCGTACAACAACAGAGTGACATAGAATAAAACAGGAAAACAAAATCACAGCAAGATAAAAAGATTAAAGAAATAAAGAATTACAATAGAAGACCTTAAAAATGAATTTAGCAAAAACAATTACAGTGGTGTTGGTAAAAATCTGAGATTGTGGATTTAAAAGAACCAAAGTTAGGCATTTTCAAGTTGCTCTGTTGTGCATTCCATGAGCTGGGAGCACTATATCTAAAAGCATTTGTTCCTAATTTGCACTGAACTTTTGGAACCTTCAGAAGCAGCAGCTCACGGGACCAAGTACGGTTTTGAGGGAATCCGATCGTAATATGCAAATGTAATGTGCTTGTTCACACCTGGCCTTAACAATGCGTCTTCTGTGCGCTACCATCGGGTATGTGGATAAGTGGTCTCAAACCACCTCCGAATGTAGTCTCTTTCAATGCGGATTCAATCCGCATTGAGAGTGTTTCCACCTGTAGTTAGCGCGATCAGATTGCGATCGGATCCTCAAAACCACATCTTAATGCCAGGTGGAAACAGGCTCTAAGACTCAGCGTTCCAGCCGAGCATGGGTATAAACCAATGCTTCTCACGTCTCATTGGAAGGGATGGCCAGCCTACTTTGTCGTACAGGGAGCAGTGATGAGTATCAGAAGAATCACCTGCAATGAATCTGAGTGGTGCATTGAGTCCAGAGGTTTCAGGCCAGTAGCAGAGGCATGTCAATAAACTACATCCCCATATTCCAGCACTGACAAAAACACTGCTTCTATTACCCTTTTTCTACAAATCACTGGGAAGCTTGCTCTGTTCCAACAAATGTATCACCCAAATGATAATTTGTAAACCATTTCTCAAAAATATTTTCTTTCTTTTATAATACTTTTGTTCCCGATAAATAATTGTGAAGCGAGAAGGTGTGCTTACAGATGAGAGATCAAATTAGGTTAATGTCTTCTTCTCAAGTACTGACAATTGTTTACTTTTGCTGAATACGGATCGCAGTGGGATGTAATACGATCATAGGCTATAATATTTTGAGAGTCAAGTTCAATCAAGCTGATAAAAAGCGGAAAGTACTGAATATAGGAACATCTTTGGGCAGATTAGTGTGGGTCACTGCTGTGTGTTTGAAGAAGAATCATCCATCCTGTGTTCAATGCTCATCTCTTTGTACTGCTCTATAGTGGAGCAGAGATCTCAAGCTGTTCACAATGGGATCTTATGGTGGGTGAAGAAATGGATTGTAGTTTAAAATTATGCAAAACATTTTTTTTTTCTGAACGTGTCCTAAAATGTCCATTCACTCAAACATTTTGCATTTTAGTCTGTTGCTAGTTGGACAGTGTGTAGTGCGATCTCCTTCGTCTCTGACCCGTATCCATAGCAACCGACAAATTATCACAACAGGTTTGATGGGTCTCGTCATGTAGCCTAGTAAAAGCAATGGAAATCTCCCTTTGTCGCATGTTAGAGCAATCTACAACGGTGTTTTTAATAATAACTAGACTCTTAGATATTATCTAGTCGGCTATACAGCGATTAAAAGGTCGAAAAAACGGATTATCTGTGGATGAGTGCTGAACGTAAATTATCCCTTAAGTTTTCCCCTTAACTGCCGACTCTTCGGCAGCGAGCGCCATCTGCTGGTGGACTGTTCAAACTGCACAAACGTTTGACCCCGCCCATTGGACAAAATAAAAATGCACGAATGCACAGGGCAAGCCACAAGTCACAGAGAGAGAGTCACAGTGCAGACTGAGTTTTGTGTGTAGAATTGGATCTGTAAATGTGAAAATTAGAGTTGAAGTGTATTTTTTATGTTGAAAAGAATTATATTTGCCAAAAAAAAAGTTTTAATGTGGAATTAAAAAGCACATGTATAACCTAAGTTTTACATGTTTATACACACAAATTATAGCACCTCACTTTTGTGAGTTTTTTTCTACAGATCTACGGTGGTAGAAATTGGACAATATTATGCAAATAAATGAGAAAGAAGTCACAAATCATTTTCTTGCTCACAAACTCACAAAGAGCGAGGTACAATGCACAAACAAAGTTTTGTGTGTAAAATGGATCTGTAAATGCAAAAAATAAGAGTTAAAGTGTATTTTTCGTGGTTAAAATATTGCGAATCACTTTTTTATTTTTGTGGATATGTATTTACAAAACCCAAATACACACGCACAAATTATTGCATCCCACATTTGCAACATTCATTTTACAGCTTTGCGGTGGTATAAATTGGACAAAATTATGCAAATAAAAAAAACACATGTCACAGACGTTTTCCTTATTCACAAACTCACAGGGAGCGGTGCACAAAGCACAAACACAATTCCGTGTGTAGAACTAGATCTGCAAGTGCGCAAATATGACTCTGTGTTTTACAAGTCCAAAAAATACAAGTTTGTGGATGGTGATTTACATGTGAAGCATGATACACACTTGTGCATCATGGAACACACTTGTGCATCATGGTACACACTTGTGAACGGTCTCTTGTGCCTTGCAAATAATATTGTCCAATAAAAGCTGCCATAAGGTAGCAGCTTAAATTTGTTGTTTATCCTGTTAATTTCAAGATCTTTAGTGTTCAGAATGCATACAATGGATTAAAATTATACAAACAATTAAGAAGGCTATTCTATTATCAACATGTATTGTTAGATAATCTTGTGTTAAATGGGCATATAATATCGTCTCATATCGATCACAGGCCCCTGAATCGAATCGAAATCGTATCGCAGCAGATTTTAGATATCGGCAAATATCATATCGTTGTCTAATGAATCGATTTAATATCGTATCGTGATGAAAGCAGCGATTTACACCCCGAAGCCCTGAATATGCAACTTGTTTGTTGAAATGTTAATACATGGGAGCTTCCTCAAGCAGCCATCTCTTTCCCGACAATCCCCTCTGTGCACGAACTCTTACATATGGTATTAAACATTATAACACCTGCGGGTTATAGTCCAGTGCGGCTTATAGTGCGGAAAATACGGTAAATGCATTGAGTTGGGGGCTTGCGGCCATGTGACTGAAAGATTAGCTTTTTGTTCTTATAAGCAATTGAACAGGTGTACATAATAAAGTGGCCATTGAGTGTATATTCGACTACATCAACTACTACTGTACTATAGCGAGTGAAAGCCCTGTCTGTGTGTGCTGTGTCATGTTCCCAGTGCTGGCCATAGACATTGACCCTGTGCGCTTGGCGCTGGCGCGGCACAATGCCTCGGTGTACGGTGTGGAGGGACAGATGGACTTCCTCCAGGGAGACTTCCTCCAGCTGGCCCCTCATCTCCGTGGTGATGTGGTCTTCCTGTCTCCACCGTGGGGAGGACCAGACTACCTGACTGCACAGGTCTTTGACATCAGGACCATGATGACGCCTGATGGATATCCTTTGGTCATTTAATTTTTTCATTGAACCTTTATTTAAATCGGTGGTGACTCTCATTTACAATGATGTTGAGTCAAACAAATGCAAAGCAAAGGCAACACAAACACAATGTACAATGCAAATACAAATACACAACAAACTGATAAGGAGGTTAACAACCATTGAAACATTTAGGCATGTAGAATGGCTGCAATTAAAATGACATGGGTGAAAGTGCAATATAGCCTATTTAAAACACTTTTAGAGTTTAGCAGATCTAAGATCATTTGTCTGACTTTGTTAAAGGATATGAAGATGTAGAATCATGGTGTGAGACGCTAAAGTGAGACGCGAATAAACGCAACGTAAATGCGAATGTTTTGAAATGTGAATTTTGTCGCGTCTCACTTTAGAAGCGACGTCCCAGAAAAATCGAAATCAGTTCGAAAAAATAAAAAACGCAAATTTGCGATGCGAAATAATGGCGCTGGTGTGGAAGCTTGTATTGACTCTGTATACGTTCGTTAATTAACAGATTAATTGCACTAATAAACACGCCCGGTGTGCAAAGGCCTTTACTGGACACTTATAATAAACTGCTCCTTAAAGGTGCAGTGTGTAGAATTTATTGTAATTGTTTAGAACAGACTTGTAGAAATGGAATCTCAATATTCATAAGTATGTTTTAATTAGTTCATAATCTCTTGGAAATTAAAGTTGTTGTTTCTTTTATTGCCTTAGAATAAGTCTTGTATATCTACATAGGAGCAGGGTGTTGCTGCCGCCCTGCTGCACCGCCATGTTTTCTACAGTAGCACAGAATTTACTAACTTTACGACCATATGGGTTTTTTACAGCAAATGTCCTGGAGAAATGCACCTGTTGGAAGACCAAGAAGAAGAAGTACTATAGACTAAGTTATTAAACACATCTTCACCTCATCACTTGATATTGAAGAAGGACTTGCGGCAGTGGTGGATGATGCCATCTTTAGTAACTAGCTTCTTGTCCTTGAAGGCCATCGTAGCTTCTGTAATCATTTGAAAGGGAGTGGTTAATAAAGGAGCTTTGCCGTCTAGAACTTTCACCACTTGATCCCATTAAATATCCCAATATTACACACTGCACCTTTTAAAGGACAGTTCTTCTAAACTGCTCTTTCATTGACACTTCCAGAGGATCCTTTATCTTGGTGAAATCTTTTTAAAGTTGTATGTTTATATGAAATACTGTGTTTTATTCTTAACATTAGACACATTTGAGATTTTCCGCCTGGCCAAACTGATATCGGACAACATAGTGTACTTTCTGCCTCGCAACGCTGACATGGATCAGGTCAGTATGTTTAATATCTTTTTGAGTGGGAGTATGATTAGTGAACAGGCCATTATTTATTGCTCAAGACCGCCAACATCATTTATCCCGTAACGCTGTTTTAAGATTACAGAGCAAACAAGTTGTAGCCGCAACTCTAAAACATTTACAATGCATGAAATAGTTTGAACTATACTTGTAAGAAGTGGGTCCAAAGCATCAGATGGATCATCTCCTCACTCACTGTGTAATACACTATTCTACCAAATTTGATATTATAGTGAATTCATCTGTCAATTTGCTGACATTAATTAGTTTTTTGGGTAACGGAAGAAATTACTCAAAACTAGCTGAAGCTCAAAACTTACTAGCTAATGGAAAGCATACGTTTAAAGCAAAAAGATTTCATATTGAATGGGCATAATGTCTGGGGTCTACTGGAAAATGATTTATGAAAGAATTGTTGTGGTTCTACAGTCAAACCTTTAAAAGGTTGGACCACAGAACCAGCATCTGACTATATATTGTGTAAAATTAATAATCTGAGTAAAAAACAATTGGGTTCTCTGCTGCTGTGCTTCATTTACCATACAATATGTTAGCCTCATAGCATAATTGCTTAAATCATATTTACTCTACTCTACTTTTACTCTACATCAGGGCCGGCGGTAGCCAGGGGCCAGGGTGGGCCGTGCCCACCCAATCCCAAAAAAAAAAATTATTTTTTTTTTTAGGTGGAAGTCCAGACCCACTATCGGACGGACCTGTTCATTTGCTGTCCAAGAAAATGTCAAATAAAATTCAGACAATTAATTAATACTAAAGAATATACCATTACCATGCATTGCTTCTAATTGTATTATTGGGTGGGCAGGACAGCCTGCCTCCAAGTTAGCCACCCGCTTATAGTGGTCACTGGTCAGCAGAGCCAGCCCGAGGCATAAGCGAAATGAGCGGTTGCTTAGGGTCCCGACTGCCAGGGGGGCCCCCCCAATTTTTTTTTAGTTTCTGTGTTTGATATCAACATCATGTTATGAATATGTAAATTATCATACAATAAAAGGAATACAATGTTTTGGTAGATAGTTAATAGCTTAATAATTGAATCAGATCATTTGGGAGGTAATCCGAGATTAACTGATCACGTCACGTTCAAGTCCATGGCATGCACAGTGTGTATTGAGTTTATTTAAAAATATTTGAAAATGGGGAAGCACTCAGTTGCCCATGCACTGTGTATAGTCTATAGCCTATTTCAGCCTCGTCTGTGGAAAAAAAGATAACTAGACAACAGAGTTCTTCTGCTTCGTTCCTCTCACTGCATTTAAATGAATTCATTATATTACAGAAAAATATGTCCCGTAAAAGAAAAAGAGCACCAAGCCCATCCCAGAGGACCCTGCATAATATTTTATTTCAAATTTATATTTTTATGGAAAATCCATGTGTCTTTCTTCAATAGCTTCTAATTCATCTGACCCAGTGTCTCCAAATTATTTGTTCACACAAAATTCCTCAGATTTAGCCTCTTAATTTTCCTCTCGAAGTGCACCAGATTCATGCATTACACTTTAAAAAGGTAAAAAAAAATCTCCCGGGGGGACATACCCCCGGACCCCTTAGCAGGTTCATGACCTCGGCTGGCTACTATTTTCACCCAGCTGGACATCGGAGCCAATAGTGGAAAGACTATATATCTATATAGTGTGTATAGTATATAGCTCTGGACTACCACCATCCAGGTTGCCCAGTCCCAAAGCTTTCTCTTCAGTCAGCTCAGGCTGCCTACAGTTAATACTGCGATTAAAAAAAAAATACATTATGTTGTATATAATGTATCTTTTTTATATATAATATTGTACGTTATTCATAAACATTTTGAAACAAAAACATGCAAGAATCAAATCTCCCACACAGCAACACTCAAAGTTTATTTGCATATTGTGTTCTACATAATTCACAGTAAATGTGCCAAAAAGCAGACGCAGAGATCTTACAAGGGTAAAAAAATTTGGCTCGCGCACTCTGTGCGCGCTCGCATCTTCGGTCTCTCTGCCCAGTGTGCCCACCTAAAATTTCTACAGGCCCACCCTAATCTGACTGTCTAGAACCGGGCCTGCTCTACATCTACCGGTACTCTATTCTACATCTACTCTACTCTACATCTGCTTTACCCTACTCTATAACCCTGAAATATGACTTAGGCAATTATGTTATTAGACTAACGAAAAGTAAATGTAGAATGAGGAGATAGAGTAGAGTAAAAGTAGATTAAATATGTTAGGCAATTATTCTATGAGGCTAACGATTATTACAGTGTATCTGTGTGCAAATAGCTGCTCTAAAGGCCAGGACACACCGGCCCGATAATCGCCGTCGTAGAGTCGGGAGGGGGCGGGGACACGAATCTGTTTGGTGTGTGCCGTGAAATCGGTCGTCGTAGATGTCGTCGGGCTTCTTTTTAGCGGCGGACAGTCTTTCAGTTGGAGCAATTTGATTTGTGGAGGGCTAGCGAATCAGTGAAGCCCGGAAGTGAGGCGGGTAGCACAAACAGCTAACAACAGTTAGCCATTGTTTTAATGTGTTTGTTTGTTTCATTCAGCGAGTACTAACATGCTTCAACCCTTGTTGACTGCTCGACACCATGCTCGACACTCTCTGCTAAAAATGGTGCTCTTTATGGTCCATAAATATAAATACGTATTTCTATCTATGTTTATGGTCTAGAGCAGGGATTCCCAAAGTGTGGTGCGCGCACCCCTGGGGGTGCATGAGCTGCTGCTAGGGGGTGCGCGAGATGAAAAATGTAATGGCGGTCTGATCATTACACAATCCATATTGGTCCGAGTATAAGAGGGTTTTATTTTCGCGGAAATAGGTCGTAAAAAGTCGGGTCGTGTTTTCCAAGTTGTGTTTATTTTCTTTTTTTAATCGGGTGGAACACTGGCTGTGCTCTCGGAAGCGGCCGGGGCGTTTGTGCGCTTGGAGAGAGAACGCTTTGTGTGGAGAGAAAAAAGAGGCACGGGACATCGACGAAGCTGATTCAAAGCCTCAAATCATTATGTTGCCAGTCAACGTGTCAGAGGCAGGAATCGGCAGAGCGATCGAATGGCTTTTTAGCTGCTGCAGTTGTGCTGAGGAGAGATTGCCAACTGCGCTGTCCTTTTACGCACCAGCACTGCTGCTGTTATGTTCAGATTTCCTCATTTGCATCAAAGCTCTAATGATTTTAAGAATGAGACGCTTTATTTAAACGCTGTCCATGTGATGGTGGTGATTATCACTTTGTGAGCTGTAAACTGAAACCAACGGAGATCTCGGAGGGCTTCCCCTCGACAACGTTAAGTGCCCCGGTTATCATTTCAGCCTTAAACCACGGCGTTGATAGCTTTCGTTTCAGCACTAGGCTATGTGATTAACTATGAGCATTAAATAAATGCTGCGTCTCAGATGCCGAGGACAGCAGCGAGGATGACCCGCTATGCACCGAACCAGAGTGTAGGAGAGATGACAGCGAGAGCGATCACAGCGGGGCAGAGGAATTTGCGTGTGAAGAATAGTCTGTAGTGAACACATCAGAGTTCGGTCTATTTGCTCTATCCTACTGTTTATTTGCAATGAAGAAAAGTGTTTTTTTCAATGCGTTTTTATTTTCGTACATTATTTAAATAAATAAAATGTATTGAGTTGAGTTTTGAAAAACGGGGGGTTCGTCTTATAATCGGGGTTGTCTTATACTCGGACCAATACGGGTACAGTGCTTTTCCCCACACAATAAAGACATGTAAATAAACATTTCCTTTGTAAAATTTAGAATCAAAAATTGAATTTTAATTAATAAATAAATGGAGGCTATTCAAAATGAAGCGAAGTTATCTTCTTCTACGCATATGCGCACCTAGTTTGTGGCCTCTACATTCATTCTCGCAATTTATTTAAAATTACTGGCGTTCTAATTTTATTTCCATAACCTGTGTTATGATGACGGGGTTGTTTGCTCCACGGTCATTTAAACTTGCTGCAATTGTTGCTCAACGTGACTCAAAATATTAGGCTATAATATTTTCCCCATTTGATCTGCTTTCTGCCCCTTGTTGTGATCGTGATTATTTTATTATGTGTGTTCTGGTCATTTGAGCATGATTGAACATGCCACCTTTAATATGGCTATAAAAAAGCTTGTTGCATTTTTTTTTTAATGTGTGGGGGTGCGTCAACCCGGTTGGGACATAGAAGGGGGTGCGCGGCTAAAAAAGTTTGGGAACCGCTGGTCTAGAGAGCCGTCCCATCATTTCCGGCTTCCGTATTTTTTCGTGCCACAATACAGATTAGCGCCGCCTGCTGTTATGGAGACATTACGTCCCGCGCAAGCACAGAGCGTACGGAAAGGCAACAGTCGGTTTGGTGTGTTCTTTGCACTTTTTCGGCCGCGACGGGAAGACTGGAGCTCCCTGAATCGGCAGTCACCATTTTCGGGTAGTCGGACTGGTGTGTCCTGGCCTTAACACATTGTGTGTGTGTGTGTGTGTGTGTGTGTGTGTGTGTGTGTGTGTGTGGCTAGCTGCTCTAACACATTGTCTGTCTGTCTGCAGATAGCTGCTCTGTCTGGACCTGGGGGACAGGTGGAGGTGGAGCAGAACTTTCTCAACAACAAACTGAAGACGGTCACGGCTTACTTTGGAAGCTTGATCAAGTCAGACAGCTAGTAACATGACCAATGACCAATCCTCTCTCCACTCCATTTCTACCAGGGCCGACTCACACACCTTTGATTCACTCCATGAATCCTTTCAAGCAGTAAAGTCTCAACACTTTGATGTAGTCCTTTTACTCGTTAGAATGTTGTCCCATGCAGGTTAATGATGTGTTAAAGCTGATCATTCTTCGTGAGTTACTCGCTAACATGCAGGGAAAGACTTGGAGAATACTTTCATAGCTATTTTGTTTTAATCCTGTTTTTACATTGAGCCAATAAATGTTTTTCAGAATGTTGGTTGTCTTCATTGTTAATAAGTGGCATTACACTAGTTTCATCCACTTACCTTTACATTTTGTACACACATCATTATGAAGACTATGTCATGCAGTAGCAACATGTGAGAATAAGTGATGCACTAACGCTTTTTATACAATGATGTATATCACTGTGAATTTGAATGAGACACCTGATACTGGTGTCTATATAATGGTGTATAGTATATGAACCATGTGAAACAGTCAATACCTCCATTGTTTGACCCGGGCATGTTCATTACTACACGCATAGTGAAGGGAATATTATGGATTCATAGTATTAACTTTTCATTGCTGCTAGGTCACCATCACATCAAACTGTATGCTATAGTCCTAATGTTAAATATCATGTAACTTGAGCTTTAGTGTACCCAGGGCTGCCCAATGTGTGGGACTTCAAAAGGTCAACCGAACATCCATTCTATCGCTATGTACAGCCCTGGAAAAAATTAAGTGACCAGTCTGGATTTTTCTTAAATCTTTATCTCTACATTACTTATTAAAAATGGTCTAAATGACGATATTTTTATTGTGAAATTGGTAAAAAAAGTTGTCAGTAGTTCATATTATAAAATCAAAATGTTCATTCTATCAAACATATGCCTATAAATTGTAAAACAAGAGACACTGAACATTTGGAGTGGTCTCTTCATTTTTCCCAGAGCTGTATGTGTGTCTGCTGCCTTGCTTCAATGTGTCTTTAACCCACATCACATCAAATTGACTTAAACTTCTATACTATAAATGCAGCCAGTTGATAGCAGACAAACATTGATTCAACATTGAATCAAGGTTGATGCGTTGATCTAATTAACATTGAAACAATGTTGTGTTTCTGATGGTTTTGGTTGATTTATGACCAGGTTTGCACCCTGAAATAACGTTGTTTCAATGATGGGAAAAAACATCAAAATAGATGAATATTTGAGAATATATGAATTTTTTTGGGGGGGGTCGGTCGGTAGCCAAGGCGGGGGGCTGCCGTTGGTAAGGCGGCTGCCTTAGCCATAAAGCGCTGGGGGAAACACTGAACATGTGCTACAGTTTTTTCCGATTGCTAAAGCAGTGGGCACAACTAAAACCACATGTGCAAAACTCTTAACAGTGTGCACTACAGAAGTCCATGTGTTCCAAACTGTGTTTCATTTTTCATTCATTTCACACAAAATGCAGTAATTCAGTAACCACATTGACCAAAACTCAAGAGCTCTTCTACCATTCATAGACAACAACCTGCAGAACACTGTGTATTTCTGGCAAAATGTTCAATTGCTAAGACACTGTTTTCAAAACTCTTAGGAACTCATTCAAAACTAAATATTAGATTCTACATTTACCTTATGGAAGTTGTGAAAGGATATTACCAAGAATATGACTATGTAAAATAAATTGCTTATTGAATTTCTGCTAAAAGTGCAAAACTTGAAAATAAAATATTACAATTATTTTTTTTTATTGTTCCGCCAGGATAGAAATCGAAGGGCAAGAAACTCTCCGGTTTTTGTAGTTGTCAGGGATAATGTGGCGTTCCACTGAGGGGCACTTTACACGACAACACGAAACGGTGCAAACGCGGAAAAATTCCCGCGTTTGCACTATATCATTTACAGGAAAACAGCAAACGCAGGCATGAAACCGCAGGTTTTTGAGATCACCTCCCAGGGAGGATTTTTTGGAAAACTTAACGGTTTTGGTTTCCTGTAAACACCGAAACCATTTCCCCTGATAACGCTGACGTCACGGCTCCACCCTCACACATGCGTATTCTATAACTTGCTGTCAAAATATCCACAACACAAACGAGTTATAAAGTTAGAAGACAACATGAACGGTGTCTCCACGGCACCATCACTGTGATCAGCGGAGAGTGACGTGCAGGTCTAAAATATAGCCTAACACTCGCCAATTTAGTCTAAGCGATTAGTAAGTTATTGAGACCGCCGGCCACTTTGTCTGGGGAAAGATTTGTGCTCTGCCGGTTTTTCTAGCCAAATAAACGTGTGTAGCTTCTATGCCAGGGCAGGGACACGGCTCTCTCTACATTAAAAAACACTATCCATAGTTCAGCGCGCAGCGGTTAAGTTACTGTTCAACAAAAGGAGCATTAAGGCTACGGCTTCACAGTAAAAGCATTTCACTGGCTAAACATTAATAGCATTTCACTGGACACACGTGAGTTGACTTTTATTTTGAAGTACGCCTAACAGGAAGGTATCCGCTCACGAAGCCCCTTCACTATCAGCAAGTCTTCTGTTTTTACGAGTATAATGCGGTGAAATAAGAGGACAGAAAGCTTGTCTTTTACAATATTTGTAACCCCAACCTTACACCAACCGCTTTATGAACGTTAGTGGCATTAATTTTCGGTTACAGTAAGGTTTTATGCATCAAATTGTACCGGAAGAGCTATCTACTAGGCTGTGTCACCGCTGACTATTGGCTTGGCATGGCTGCTGCACTGCTACCACAGCGATTTCGACCCGTTTCCTCTGAAAACATGTGCACGGGTGAAGATGTCAGATAAATTTTGTCTGAACGGGGTTTTTTTTTAAACCAAAAACTGGAAAACTGTCACGTTTTCACAGTGTAAAGTGCCCCTGAATCTCAGGCCCTGTTCTCACGGTGAAAACGTGACAGTTTTCCCGTTTTTGGTTTAAAAAAAAACCCCGTTCAGACACAATTTATCTGACATCTTCACCCGTGCACATGTTTTCAGAGGAAACGGGACGAAATCGATGTAGTAAGCATGCCAGGCCAGCAGTTGGCGGTACAAGGTAGTAGTAGATAGCTTTTCCGGTACAATTTGATGCATAAAACCTTACTGAAACCGAAAATGAATGCCACTAACGTTCATAAAGCGGTTGGTGTAAGCTTGGGGTTACAAGTATTGTAAATGACAAGCTTTCTGTCCTCTTATTTCACCGCATTGAACTCGTGAAAACAGAAGACATGCTGATAGTGAAGGGGCTTTGTGAGCGGCTACTTTTCCTGTTAGGCGTACTTCAAAATAAAAGTCAACTCACGTTTGTCCGGTGAAATGCTGTTAATGTTTAGCCAGTGAAATGCTTTTACTGTGAAGCCGTAGCCTTAATGCTCCTTTTGTTGAACAGTAACTTAACCGCTGCGCGCTGAACTATGGATAGTGTTTTTAATGTAGAGAGAGCCGTGTACACAAGTTTATTTTGCTAGAAAAAGCGGCAGAGCACAAATCTTTCCCCAGACAAAGTGGCGGGTGCATGGTATCAATAACTTACTAATAGACTACAGACTAAATTGGCGAGTGTTATAGGCCTATTTAAGCCCTGCACATTATGTTGTTTTCTAACTTTATAACTCGCGTGTGGGTATTGACAGCAAATGTTATAGACTACGCATACGTGAAGTGGAGCCGTGACGTCAGCGTTACCAGGGGAAATGTTTTCGGTGTTCACATGAAACCAAAACCGTTGTGTTTTCCAAAAAATCCTCCCTGGGAGTAGATCTCAAAAACTTGCGGTTTCATGCCTGCGTTTGCTGTTTTCATGGCCATGATATAGTGCAACCGCAGGAATTTTTCCGCGTTTGCACCGTTTCGTGTTGCCGTGAGAACAGGGCCTCAGACTGGTTTGCTGCCCTAAACATACCTCCATACCCGTCGCTATGGGCGGGCCATAGGGGGCCGGGCCCGCCCCCAGAAATGCTTGTGCCCCCCCCCCCCACTTGAGGCACAGATCTCTAAAAAAAAATTACTTTAATTTTTATTTTATACTATCATAGTAGCTAATTTTGTGTTGATAAATACTAATGTTGCATTCTTTATCATCAATACATTTAAAATATAAATAAACAATGGTGTGATTTTGTTTGATTGATGGGAGTCTATCTACACTGCAACAGCCTGTCACGGCCTTACTGAAAAGAAAGTAAGGCTACGTAGGCCTAAGTAATACGTCAATGCAGCCGCTCAACAGTTACTGCGCATTTTGAAAGTGAAGCTGGATGAGTTTTCGCCAGCTTGCTATTTCATTTCTAGTTCATCATAATCGATATTCGGTAATGGTTGAAAAGCCTCCTCTGCCAAATCCGATCGTCAAACTGTTGTCACTTTTCGAGACAGACTACAATCCGAAATTATGGACTTGTTCAGCGCGGTGACACTTCTGATTGCGTAAAGCCACAGTTTTGCTCTGTGGGAACTTTGCGCTCCTCCAGCCACGGACCATCGAGGCTGTGCCGGAGACCGACCCCGGTCCAAGCAAGAGAAGACGCACAATTTACAAGAACCTCCGCGGATTTGCAGTTGAGGAAACAGTTGGTCCGTCACAAAGTGACAGACGAAAAGACTGAGTTCAAGAGTATTTTACAGTGTTATTGATGCTGTGCATGGAGAGATGGATGCGCGTTCTGGAGAGCGCAGTAGCGAGCTCATTGGCGCACTGGCTGCTTTGAACCCGGAGGCCGAAATATATGTTGATGAGGAGGTTGAGCTCGGAGAAACGCCGCCTCCCGCTGTACTGATAGAAGGGACTGGAGAGAGCACAGCCCTGCCTCCACTGAAAGTAGGCTACCGTGTGTGTGTGTGTAATGGCAATGCATATCCCTTTGTTGACTGCTTTAAAATGCAATGTTTGAGATATGCGTCTGGTGTTAGGCTACATCTAATATGTTGAATAGTCAAGTGTTTTATGGATATTCATAACATTGCTTCTATGTAATGTAGGCCTATTGCTTTAAATTATGAGGACTGATGTTATAGGCTAGGCTACCGCTGTTGGTTAGTTTAACGTGATGATTACGTGCTGCGCGAATAGAGTATAGGACTATTAAAAATATACGTACTGTAGGCTAATAATAATTGTGCCCCCCTATGCATTTCATATGCCCCCCTTAAGACTGACGTCTGGCGACGGGTCTGCATACCTCCATACAGAGAAAAAGAAAATACACGTAAGATACGATGTTTATCACTGTAAAATGTGAGGCTCAATAATCCGTGTACCTTCCGTTCAATCCATATCCGTTTGGAAATCAAAACACGAAAAACGGAAAGTGACCTGTTTTTTTAATAATCATCCTCTCATCTACATCATATATTTTACTAAAACACGTTTTTATCCATTTTTAATCACAATTCATGACCAGGATATCAAATATGAGAATAATGGCCTAAATGTTGATTTTGAAAAATACATGTTTCAATTAAGTGAAAGAAGTGCGTGCGCACGCATGTGCGTGTGTGTGTGCGCGCGCCCAGAGGCGAACTTAACCATTGCGCAAAGGTAGGCAATTGCCTTGGGTCTTTTAATCATCTGCTAAATGTTTGTTTTACTCTTCATTCATTAATCACTGATTACGTGCGGACGTCAGCATCGCACTGGGAACTGAGGGACACACCTTACATTATTGATAATGTTATTGATACTCGTGATCAGCTGAGGCATGAGCCCCAGTGCAGACAGCTGCATATGAAAGCATTTTTATTGGTTAGGTCCACGAGTGAACATTGCGTCTGAGACGATCATCCTCTGTCTCTCTTTTTTCCCTGTCTTCACTTCACTTGTCGAGTCAAAGTGGGCAATCACCCAGTTTAAGGGCGCGCGCGCGCGCGCGTCTGTGTGTGTGTGTCGAGGAAAGAAGAAACTTGTCTAGGCTATATTTTGTCCACGTTTAGGCTAGGCTGTCTGAATTGAGCTTTTTGTAAAATAAGGCTCTTGATGGCAGCCAGCCAAAATGTGTTTCCCCTCTCAATAAAGATTAAACATTTGGTGGTTTGTCTCGTTTCGATCTGGATCAACAGCTGTATGTCTGTCGCTGTTTCGATCATGCCTCGTTTCCTCTGAGCAGCACAGTTCGGTTCGGCACGGTTCGGCAGGGTTACCCTACTAGATCTGCCATGCGTTTCCACTACCAACAAGATAGCCACGGTCAGAAAACAGTCTATGGGTCAGAGCCATCACGGCGCTGCATAGCTCGTGGCATTGTGGCAGCGGGACACAGTTTAACCCGCTGATTAATATAAACTATTATTTGAAACTTCAAAAATGAAAATGCACATTTCTTACATTTTCTGTTTGTCTCCTTTCCCATTTTCGTATGTGAAGGGCGACATGGAAAATAAAAAATAAGAAATGTCAATCAATTCATGTTCAACAGGCATATTTTGAATAAAACAGTCCGTTTTTTAGTTTTTTAAATGAAACAAATAATTAAAAAATTAAATCAAACAGTTTTTTTCGTTTTTCGTGTTTTGATTTCCAAACGGATATGGATTGAACGGAAGGTACACGGATTCTCAATCATAGATAGGGCTCAATGCTGAAGATTGGGGGCCTATCCGAAAAGTCCAATCTCCTAACCTATAAGCCTCCTTTCCTATGCCTTAACCCCTAAACGTCATCGGGGTTAAGGAGAGATGAAAGGTGCTTCCTATCGAACATAGGAAAGGACAGCACTGTTTCAAATTAATTCGACTCCACCTTTCCTAACCGACGTCATTGCGCGACGGCGAGTATTGCTGACGTGAGTCGCGTGAAACTACACTATTCTCCGAAAATTGACTACAACAAGCGCTCGTTTGATCCATGCGTTCTTTTCATATTGATTTTAATCAGGTTGTCGCCAACAGAGTGAGAATCACTCCCATATATCCCAATTCACATGTGGAATAAAAAGAGGCTACACTTAGTCTATGTTAATGTTGAAATTAACTGCCCCCAGTAACTTCATTAAATGTGAAGTTGGTATTTTATTTTCTAATGGTGTAAATGATGTGCTACGAAAATAACTAAATTATGATGTTGGTCTTTTATGAGTTCTTTATTATCTTAATGGGGGGGGGTATTTTGTTTTAGCTGAGTTAAATCTTCCTCTCTTCTCCTCTCCTCTCTTCTGTTTTGCCTCTCGTTTGTATTCGTGTAGAGTCGGTAAACTCCGGCGTTGGCTTGTTGCTTTAAATCTTGCCGCCGTAAAGGATTATGGGATACCACTATCTTCTTTCCTTTAGCATAGGTTGGTCAGGAGTAACCTATGCTAAAGGAGGGTTAAAGGATGAATCGAGGCTCCTTTCCTATGCCTTTCCTAAGCATTTTGGGAATTCGGATCACCTATCCGCCGAGTACTTCCGGTTCATCTCGATAGGAAAGGAAATTTCCTATGCAAAAAAAAGTTTTCGGATAGGCGGGATAGGCCCAGGGAGAATCCGTGTAGCCTACCTTCCGTTCAATCCATATCCGTTTGGAAATCAAAACACGAAAAACGAAAAAAACTGTTTGATTTCATTTTTTAATTATTTGTTTCATTTAAAAAAACTAAAAAACGGACTGTTTTATTCAAAATATGCCTGTAAAACATGAATTGATTGCCATTTCTTATTGTTTATTTTCCATGTCGCCCTTTACATACGAAAATGGGAAAGGAGACAAACAGAAAATGTAAAAAATTTGCATTTTAATTTTTGAAGTTCCAAATAATAATTTATATTAGTCAGCGGTTTAAACTGTGTCCCGCTGCCACAATGCCACGAGCTATGCGCGGCCAGAGCCATGATGGCTCGGACCCATAGACTGTTTTCTGACCGTGGCTATCTCCGTCTTTTAAGTAGGCTAAAGCCTTTTGTCGGTAGTGGAAACGCATGGCAGATCTAGTAGGATAACCCATGCCGAACCGTGCCGAACCGAACTGTGCTGCTCAGAGGAAACGAGGCATGATCTAAACAGCGACAGACATACAGCTATTGATCCAGATCAAAACGGGACAAACCACCAAATGTTTAATCTTTATTGAGAGGGGAAACATATTTTGGCTGGCTGCCAAAGGCTGCTATGTCATTGTCTCATAGGCTACCATCAAGAGCCTTATTTTACAAAAAGCTCAATTCAGATAGCCTATAGCCTAAACGTGTACAAAATATAGCCTCGACAAGTTTCTTCTTTCCTCGACACACACACACACACACACACACACACACACACACACTTTGACTCGGCAAGTGAAGTGAAGACAGGGAAAAAAGAGAGACAGAGACGACGATCGTCTCAGACGCAATTTTCTCTCGTGGACCTAACCAATAAAAATGCTTTCATATGCAGCTGTCTGCACTGGGGCTCATGCCTCAGCTGATCACGAGTATCAATAACATTATCAATAATGTAGGGTGTGTCCCTCAGTTCCCAGTGCGATGCTGACGTATCCGCACGTAATCGGTGATTAGGCCTAATGAATGAAGAGTAAAACAAACATTTATTAGATGATTAGGCTATGAGACCCAAGGCAATTACCTACCTTTGCGCAATGGTTAAGTTCGCCTCTAAGCGCTTCTTTCACTAAATTGAAACATGTATTTTTCAAAATCAACATTTAGGCCATTATTCTCATATTTGATATCCTGGTCATGAATTGTAATTAAAAATTGATAAAAACGTGTTTTAGTAAAATATATGATGTAGATGAGAGGATGATTATTAAAAAAACCATGGACATATAAAGAAATGGACACCGTATTGAAACATGGCGCCCATTCATTCCTATGAAAGCTGCTCATTGGCGCAGAGACGCAACAAGGAAGTATAATCCGGAAATTCCATGCGGCCCGGAAGCATGACGTAGCATGGACGTAGCTGCACTATGGACCTATCAAGAAAGAGGGCGGCAAGCGTAGCGGACTGGAGGCGGGAGTAGAATCATTCTCGTTCTGTAGCATCTAGCCTGGTGAAAACAAACTGAAAGCCGTTAAAAGCCGTTGGGCTAATAAAACGCTTGAGGTGGCGTTTTGAAATGAGAAAACTTCCATTTTAATAGTATATGGTCTAAAGATAAGTATGAGCCTATGATTGATATCCAGAACATTTTTGCAGAGACACAATCTTGTTCGCCGCTTGTACAGTGTGGACGGGGAAACCTGCCTACGGGCCGCATGAAAATAAGCTCCACCCCTCACCATGCAATACCAATGGGTTGGCCACATGTCCATGCTGGCTGCTCGGAGACGGCACAGTCCTGGGGGCCTGAAAAAAACAGGTCACTTTTCGTTTTTCCTGTTTTGATTTCCAAACGGATATGGATTGAACGGAAGGTACACGGATTCTGTAAAACATGAATTGATTGCCATTTCTTATTGTTTATTTTCCATGTCGCCCTTTACATACAAAAAAGGGAAAGGAGACAAACAGAAAATGTAAAAAATGTGCATTTTCATTTTTGAAGTTCCAAATAATAATTTATATTAGTTAGCGGTTTAAACTGTGTCCCGCTGCCACAATGCCACGAGCTATGCGCGGCCAGAGCCATGATGGCTCGGACCCATAGACTGTTTTCTGACCGTGGCTATCTCCGTCTTTTAAGTAGGCTAAAGCCTTTTGTCGGTAGTGGAAACGCATGGCAGATCTAGTAGGATAACCCTGCCGAACCGAACTGTGCTGCTCAGAGGAAACGAGGCATGATCTAAACAGCGACAGACATACAGCTGTTGATCCAGATCAAAACGGGACAAACCACCAAATGTTTAATCTTTATTGAGAGGGGAAACATATTTTGGCTGGCTGCCAAAGGCTGCTATGTCATTGTCTGTCATAGGCTACCATCAAGAGCCTTATTTTACAAAAAGCTCAATTCAGATAGCCTATAGCCTAAACGTGTACAATATATAGCCTCGACAAGTTTCTTCTTTCCTCGACACACACACACACACACACACACACACAAACACACACACACACACTTTGACTGGCAAGTGAAGTGAAGACAGGGAAAAAAGAGAGACAGAGACAACGATCATCACTCTTGTTTTACCTAAACAATATGGTACGGTCAAATTAAAATATGTTACTCTTACAGTATTTTGTAATGAAAGTGTTTTATTTGAAATCACTCAGATCATTTATACGTCAAAGATTTTAAATATCAAAGTTCATCTTTTATGTTTTGCTGCTTGTTGTTAGTGTTTTGTAGGTCTGTGTGTTGTGTGTGTCAATGTGTGTTTTTCATTGTAACATGTTGCCAGTGTTTTGCACCAGTGAGCTTGTTTTGAGACATGTATGAAGAGTTTTCTTGCTGTGAGTGACTTTTGGAGGCAAAATGAACTGAATTGCACAGATGGGTTTTAGTGATGCACATTGTGTTAAGAGTTGTGCACATGTGGTTTCGGTTGTGCACACTGTGCTTTAGCAATCAAAAAAAACTGTAATACACATATAGGCCTACAGGCATAGCAGAGGTTTGTAGATGCTGATAACACTAGAGACTCACACTGGTCAGCCCAGATCTCATTCATGGAGTAGTAGAGTATAGGAACCAGATTATCTAGCACACCACTGCTCTTCAGGACAGAAAACAGGACCTTCTGTTGTTGAAACAAAGATTTAGGTTTATTTGAACAAAAACACAGACTATAATGTCTCATCTCCCCCCCTAAAAAAAACACATTTTATTTGTTTAGTCCTACCTTTTATTGAAGTCACAGAGCTTTCTGAAAGCACCAACTCCAAACTCTAAGCACGATTCATTGCCAACTGTACACAAAAAAGAAAGAATATATATTTTTAAATAATGTCTAAGACCCCATGTACCAAGATAAGCTTGTAAATAATGTTAATTTTTGTGTTGTGCATAGTAGGCTAGCTATTCACAGTAGGCCTACTAAGGGCTTCAGATTAAATGGGGGACATTTTAATATTTACGAGGAGAAAAAAAACACAGACCTGTTAGACAGTAAGGCAAATAAGTCTACTTTAAAAATGAAATAATACACATAATAGACTTACTTGCTGGTTGTCAGTATCCGTTAGTGTCCATGGTCAGTATCAGTTAGAAATGGCCTTTGTCTTTTCAGCAAAACTCTTGAAAAAGAATTCCCTCTTCTGATTGGTCAGGCTTTCGTGGGAGCATTTTTTAAATTTTAGACCGGTATTTCAGATGATGATCAATATTGAAAAATTATTGTAAGATGATCATCAGAGGACATAGAATGCTATATAATGGAATGTTCCTTTGATCTTGTTTTTGTAGTATGATTTAACATTTAAATTGCAACCATAACAATCTGGCTTTGGTGGTAATTCAACATTGAATTAATGTTTCTTTTATCATTGAAATTTCAACCCTGACCATTTTGATGAAACAGATGGAATTTCAACATTGTCACCCTGCTATCTAAGGTTAGGCATGCATCGATGATCGTGTGCCGTTTGTACATCAGTCTTTCATGTAAAGTCTGTTTGTCATATTTCTGTATTGATAAGATAGTTATTATCTTTCCAGTGCATACGGAAAGTATTCACAGCGCTTCACTTTTTCCACATTTAGTTTTGTCACAGCCTGGAATAAGTCTGGATTAAATAAATGTTTTACTCAAAATTCTACACATAATACCCGATAATGACAACTTAAAAAAAAAGTTCACTTGAACATAAGTATTCACAGCCTTTGAGATCAAGCTCAAAATTGAGCTCAGGTCCATTCTGTTTCCACTGATCATCCTTGAGATGTTTCTACAGCTTCATTGGAGTCCACCTGTGGTACATTCAGTTGTTTGGACAAGAGTTGGAAAGGCACACACCTGTCCAACAGTTAACAGTGCATGTCAGACCACTAAACAAGCATGAAGTTGAAGGAATTGTCTGTAGACCTCCGAGACAAACCTTTCTCGAGGCACAGATCTGAGGAAGGGAACAGAAACATGTCTGCTGCTTTAAAGGTCCCAATGAGCACAGTGGCCTCCATCATCTGTAAATGGAAGAAGTTTGTAACCACCAGGACTCTTCCTAGAGCTGGCCGTCCCTCTAAACTGAGTGATCGGGGAGAAGAGCTTTATTTAGGGAGGTGGGCAATAACCCGATGGTCACTCTGACAGAGCTCCAGGGTTCCTCTGTGGAGAGAGAGAACCTTCCAGAAGGACGACCATCGCTGCAGCCCTCCACAAATCAGGCCTGTATGGTAGAGTGGCCAGATGGAACCCACAGCCCGCCTGGAGTTTGCCAAAAGGCACCTGAAAACCATGACCATGAGAAACAATGTTCTGGTCTGATGAGACAAAGATTTAACTCTTTGGCGTGAATGCCAAGCATTATGTTTGGAGGAAACCAGGCAGCGCTCATCACCTGGCCAATACCATCCCTACAGTGAAGCATGGTGGAGGCAGCATCATGCTGTGGAGATGTTTTTCAGCGGCAGGAACTGGGAGAATAGTCAGGATTGAGGGAAAGATGAATGCAGCAATGTACAGAGACATGGAAGAAAACCTTCTCCAGAGCGCTCTTGACCTCAGACTGGGGCGACGGTTCATCTTTCAACAGGACAACGACCCAACACACACAGCCAAGGTATGGAGGGAGTGGCTTCAGGACAGCTCTGTGAATGTCCTAGAGTGGCCCAGCCAGAGCCCACACTTGAATTCCATTGAACATCTCTGGAGGGATCTGAAAATGTGCATTGGATTTAATGAATAAAAACCCCAGTAAAAGGCAAAACGCTGGATGGTCCTGTTGACCCAAACCTTCAACATAGTATTTTATGTCTCTAAATGAGTTCCCAACAATAGCGGACGAAAAATGACTTGACCAATTCCAAAAAGTATTAATCAATCTAATGACCTTTTTTACATGAAATCTGGTAAATGTCTGGTTAAAAAACTAGTTGATGAGTTGGGGTCTTTTTTTTTACTCTTCTGGCTGGAGTGGAATGTACCTTTGTATTGTGATGTTTCATGTAGCTAACATCTCAAGTATTTGGAGGTAAAGACAATCATGAAGTTAGTCATCTTCCAAATGCCAGTCCCCTGGATTCTATTGTGTTTGGTGAAAAATAGAATCTTCTCCAGCTTAAGATTTGTACTCATATTTTACTGGTCTTTGCAAGAAGTTTTTCAAGACAATGAAAAATGCACAACTTATCAGAGGAATTGGCTATAAAAATGAACAGTTTGGCAAATGTGTATAAATATAACACTAAGAAAAAGCAATGTGATGCTACAGTGGCTTATTAATCATAAATGTGTCATGCAGTGTCAAACAGCATGCCACTACACTGCAGTGCAGTCAAAGGAATAGAAATGCAATACAATCAAAAGTCAAGTTGTAAGCCATATGTTGGTAACAGACATTCTTTTGCAGAAACATAAATCTACTTCATAATAATCAAAGACAGCTCAGGTTTTTAAAGGAATCTTAACACATTAGAGTCTAGAGTAAGGGTAGCCATGCCATGTCAGAGCCTGTCATCCTGCTACATTGTTAAATCAGGGTAGAAAAGCATGTGTCATCAGCTAGGGGAATTGTTGACATGCTGCCTTAGAGGGGAATGACTGGTGTCCCTTTAAAGGACAGAGAAACAAGACCAGATGACCTGGAACACTTTCTCATTCATCTACTATCTTTGTCTCTCATCCAGCACAGAGAGACAGAGACAAGGGAGTAAGAGACACAGAGACAGGGAGAGAGAGAGAGAGAGACACACAGATAGAGGGAGAGAGACAAAGAGAGAGACAGGGAGAGAGGGTGAGAGACACAGAGACAGGGAGAGAGCAACACAGAGAGAGTGAGAGACAGGGAGAAAGAGAGATGGAGACACAAAGAGACAAATCTTGGGACAAATTGTATTTTGATGCTTTGGCAACATTGTTATTGAAACGTTCATGCAAATAAAGCCCCTTTGAATTTGAGAGAGAGACACAGAGACAGACACACTCAGAGACACAGAGACAGACACACACAGAGAGACGGAGACACAGAGAGACAGGCTTTGCTTTGGCAACATTGTTTTTTAAAACTTTCGTGTCAATACATTGAATTAAAAAAAAATTAATTTAATGGACAGGCTATAATGTGTTGAGAGCAGCAGAGCACAGAGTCAGCTGTTGTCTGGTGTCCATCCCTGTCTCCCTGTGTGTTCTTATCTGTTCTCTTATTGTTTCTCTGTGGTTAACAGCAGGGTTTGGCTGTCAACTCTGGTTCAGATGGCACACCAGAAGATTTCTAAAATGGTGTAATGTGCCTTAAATAGCAATTATGTTAAGAAAGCTTAGGGTATGTGGTATTTACTTTAGAAAATGCGTTTTCTATAATTGTTTACTGCGATTTGTAACAAAATGTGACCTCTGCCTCAGAAACCTGAAATAAATAAATAAATCAAATTAACCAGTGAGCAGAGCTCTTGTGTACAGACAAGATTCAATTATTAAAGAGTTAGTTACAACAACCTATGCTTCACAAGTCATTCAAAGACACTGGCTCTCATAATCTAACAGTGCATGTGCATACATCTGTGCTTAAACCATACGTACCAATGTTTCACGCACAAATCAAACAGTTCTGATTTAACATCATATGCATGCGGTGGGAGGAACAGAATCGGCTTGTACGCACCAGTCATAAATTCGTGGTGATTTTGCGTAACCTACACATTATTTGTTTTACGGCAAGTTAGAAGGTTTCCACACAATTATCATTAAATGAGGGACAGTGCTGTCACATGAGGGACAGTGCTGTCACAGTGCTGTCACCTATGTAGATGCAAAAATAAAGAAGTGTGACATTTCATTTTCCCCCCAGTTCTTAGTACAAATGACAGCAGACAAAGTCTCACACACGTATAGAGGGTTAAGTTGAACCAAGGCATAAAGATATTCATCTATAAAAGTATATCAACACAAAATAAATATTGGTAACACTTTATAATAACTATCCGTTGTAACTTGTTAATAGATCATTAGTAAACTCTTAATTAATGATTATTAATGATTTGTTAAGTGTTTGTTAGCAGTTTGTTAAGGATTTATAACAATGGTAGATAGTTAATAGCTTAATAATTGAATCAGTTCATCTGGGAGGTAATCCGAGATTAACTGATCACGTCACGTTCAAGTCCATGGCATGCACAGTGTGTATTGAGTTTATTTAAAAATATTTGAAAATGGGGCTGCCCTCAGTTGCCCATGCACTGTGTATAGTCTATAGCCTATTTCAGCCTCGTCAGTATCTCGGATTACCTCCCAGATGAACTGATTCAATTATTAAGCTATTAACTATCTACCATTGTTATAAATTCTTAACAAACTGCTAACAAACACTTAACAAATCATTAATAATCGTTAATTAAGAGTTTACTAATGATCTATTAACGAGTTACAACGGATAGTTATTATAAAGTGTTACCTAAATATTTAAAATATAAAACTTCAAAATAAATAAATAAATAAACGTTAAACTCAAATCATTTAAATAAGAGAAATAAAAGCTAATGAACACACTCAATCATGCCATGGCGCCATCTGAAGGGCTGTCCGCTCTGTCCAGGCAGCAGCTATGTGCCCTGTGCTTTATCATCCACGCTGCATATGCTTGTCCATAGTCCATAAAGTTTTGAAATAAAGCGCTAACTAAATCCTCACAGCTAACTCCCTATGTTTTTAGAAAACGACATACATCCTAAGGTCATGTGTCCATGTGTAGAGCAGCCTCAGATGAACCACTCCTTCTTGCTCTCGTCTATGGACTCAGTGAAGGCCGGGTCGTTGACTATGATGGCTGCGTCCGCACAGTCTGCTGCCTCGGCCCCTTTGGCCTCGTTGGTGTGGTACGAGCCTTTGTGACGGAACATGTGACGGAACACAAACACCAGCACACACAGCACTGTGAAGACCACCGTGGACACCAGGCCTGGAAACACATCACAAAGATTACATGTAACACTACAGTTACTATTTCTATTGTTAGTTCCATGTACATGTATTCTATTTTGTCTACATTTTATTTTATTTTGTCTGTTTTGATGGTTTTTATCATGTTTTATCGTTCTTACAGATCTTGAGATGATGCTAGATAACTTGCTGCTTGAAAACCACTGTGTGTTAATGTGGTGACGTAGGGATGAGGGAGGGGACTGCTAACTGCAGCCACTGACAGGAAGTTAGCTAAAAGAACTATTTCGCTAATTGAACCTTTTAGAATTTCCTTGCCAATGACTGCTGCTATAATTGTTGTGCATATGACAAATAAACCATCTTGAAACTTGAATCTAGAATTTCTGGAAAGTGGCCATTTTGTCTGTTTGTCATAAACATCACAATCAGAGCCGGCCCAAGCCTTCAGGGGGCCCTAAGCGAAATATGATTGGGGGCCCCTCTCCAATGTTAGCGCTGCTGAAACTATAGATCTTTGTTAAATATCATTCACACACCCAGTGTTTTCCGCTAGTGCCTCCACTGTGCAGCTGTGCGAAAATGTTAGACAGCCAAGATTCAGACCCTCCTAGGGGGGTCCGGAGGTATGCCCCCCCGGGAGATTTTTTTAACCTTTTTAAAGTGAAATGCATGAATCTGGTGCACTTTGAGAGGAAAATTAAGAGGCTAAATCTGAGAAATTTTGTGTGAACAAATAATTTGGAGACACTGGGTCAGATGAATTAGAAGCTATTGAAGAAGGACACATGGATTTTCCATAAAAATATTAATATACAATAAAATATTATGCAGGGTCCTCTGGGATGGGTTTGGGGCTCTTTTTCTTTTACGGGACATATTTCTCTGTAATATAATGAATGCATTTAAATGCAGTGAGAGGAACGAAGCAGAAGAACTCTGTTGTCCAGCTACTGTATCTTTTTTCCACAGACAAGGCTGAAATAGGCTATAGTCTATACACAGTGCATGGGCAACTGAGGGCAGCCCCATTTCCAATTGTTTTTAAATAAACTCAATACACACTGTGCATGGATGTGAACGTGACATGATCAAATCATTTCGGATTACCTCCCAGATGAACTGATTACATTTTTAGGCTATTAATTATCTAGACCAAAACATTGTATTCCTTTTCTTGTATGATAACTCACATTTGCATAATATGATGTTAATATCAAACACACAAACTAAAAAAATTTTTTTTTTTTTTTTTTTTAGGGGGCCCCCCTGGCGGTCGGGGGGCCTAAGCGACCGCTTAGTTCGCTTATGCCTCGGGCCGGCTCTGATCACAATAGACAAAGCAATACAAGAGTGAACAAAAAGACAGCACTGACCTTTGTCACTCATTTACTCAGTCAAGGCCAATAATGCAACCAAAGGTTTTTATGAGACCCTGTCTGCCAATTTAGCCCCATGTATGGCAATCTCTTCACCTCCAGCCAGTTAACCAGGCTTTGTGTTGTGAGTCACTATGACATCATCAGGGAGGACAAAGGCATACTAATAATAAGACTCCGTCTCAAATACACTTTGAGCTGAGCTTTGATGCTACTCCAATCTACAGCATGGGACCATGGCTGACAAGTAGATTCATAGACCTACCAAAAGTGTTCATTAGAGTGGATATCATTTAGACCTGGCTCACATGCTCTCACACACTGCCAACCCATGCCACCAAAACAGCAGCATACTGGTTTTAATAGAAGTTAATTTGGGTTTTAATACAGCAAAAGTAACAATAAGTTATCATGGTCAGAGGTGATGGAAACAGTAATATGTGTGGGATGCCTCAGCTCCTATACTGGATAGAAGACAGATCAATCACATTTACCTCCAATAAGGGCAGAGTTGCGATCCGCTCCATCCCCACTGGACTTGTCCTCTTGGAAGGGGAAAACTACTCCAGCTGTGGACAGAGCAAACATCTGTTTGAGTTCTGTCAAACTGTGATGGCCTTTGTCATGTCATATTATGGGTGTGTGTGTGTGTGTGTGTTTATGTGTGTTTGTGTGTGTGTACTTGTACAACAATTATTGTGAGAACCAATTTGAGTTTTAGACCTTAGGAGTGAGGACATTTTGGAGAGTGAGGACATTTTGCCCGGATCTCACTTTGGGATAGGCCTTTAAAGGGTAAAGGGTATTAACTAGGTTTATGTCAGGGTTAGTGTAAGGCAGTGGTTCTCAATTATTTTCTGTCATGCCCCCCCTAGGAGACAGACATTTTTTCGCACCCCCCCCTAAATTGAAATACTGTTGAGAACCTGCTAATGTTTATTTATTTATCTGTACAAAACCACTGTATGAGTTTCTGGCATGAGCATTCTGCATACAATCACCTTATTATCAAATTAGATGTTAGATTATAAAATTAGCTGAGATAACTTCTGCAGCAATTTAAAAAAAAAATCGAAGTTCAGTTTATTAGCTCAATTTGTAACATTTAAACAAGACTACTCAGTCTGTGTGAATCTCAGGACAGAGAAACAAGAGCAAATGATTCACTGAGGTTTGCATTTCATTCAAAACATTTTTGAACTGTAAACATAGTTAAGGTGGTGTTTTTTTATTATTATTATAGGCCAATAGGCCTTCTGTGATGCAATAACCAATAATTCATTAATGTTATTATTAGTCTACTTGCTTGATTTCTTTCTAAATAGCATACAGAGACACTTGGAGACACTTTTTTTTTGTCAGTTGAAAATCAAGGCCATCCGCCCCCCCCACCTCCCCCCCCCCCCCGGACAACTAACGGCCCCACCATTTGAGAAGCACTGCTGTAAGGGTTAAGGTTAGGCATTTAGTGTTGATGGTCAGGGTTAGGGTAAGGAGCTAGGGACTGCATTTTGTCAATGAATGTCCTCACAAGTCTAGCCTTACAGACTTGTGTGTTTGTGTGTGTGTGTGTGTGAGTGTGTGTTTGTGTGTGCGTGTGTGTGTGTTTTTTGTGTGTGTGTGTTTACCAGGTTCTACGTGCCAGGGGTCCCTAGCTGCGGCCATCGGGGAGATGGTGAGGGGGGAGGCTCCACAGTTGGAGGGGACCAGGATGCCGTGTGTGCTGACGGGGGCAGCCAGGCCGGAGCGCAGCGCTGCCTTCAGCGGGGCAACACTGTTGAACTGAACCCTGGACAGACAGCCCACAAAGCCAGGAGTGTTGTAACGCTCAATCAGGATGTGGTCGATCTGTCCCGTTTCTACAAGAGACAAACACAGCAATACTTTGATTTGTTCTTTACAAAAACCCTCAAACTCTTGGAAGCAGCAGACCCGGGTTAGAATCCAGCCCGGGTCGTTCTCTGCATGTCATTCCCCTCTCTGACACATTTCATCTCTCTCTCCAAACTGTCAATAAAAGCAAAAATGTCCCTGAAAAAAATAATTAAAAAGATAAAAATCTCAAACTATTTTCAGGGCCCTTTCTAAATCTTTCTAAAGCCCAAATCTCAACAAATCTATCCATGAAGTGATAACTCATGTAACATATGTAATAATTCACCTGAAACACTAGCTCATACAGTATGTTCACTCATTGGTTACTGCTCCTCTATCTTTGACACACTATCTAAACTTAGGAGACCAATAGTTCCAAACCCTCTTACAGCCGCTTTTGGTATTCAGTGTGAGGGTGATCATCTTCTTAGGGCACAATCAAACTGTATTGTCTTGCACAGCCAGAAGACTGATTTGACTTCATTGGAAGCAGGCTACTCCACCCTCCTTTAAACAACACACACTACAACTGTTGAGGATTGATGATATTTTGCTTTACGGGGTCCGAAGGATAATTGTAGCAGTGTACATAATAATAATAATAAATTTTATTTAAAGGCGCCTTTCAAGACACGCAAGGACACCGTACAATGTGAAAAATACAGTACAATTAATTGATTTAAAAACAAAATGGGATGGGAAGATCAGGGGGGGTAAGCAAATTTGAAAAGATGAGTTTTGAGTTTAGATTTGAAGAGGGATATGGAGTCACTGTTGCGGATGTCGGGGGGGTAATGCATTCCAGAGCAGGGGAGCAGAGCGGCTGAAGGCTCTGCTCCCCATCGTGGTGAGACGGGCAGAGGGGACAGTGAGGTGAACTGAGGAGGAGGAGCGGAGTGCACGGGAGGGAGTGGCAATTTGAATGAGGTCTGTTAGATATGTGGGTGCAAGGTTATGGATGCTTTTGAAGGTGTAGAGGAGGATTTTAAATTGAATACGGAAATGAACCGGGAGCCAATGAAGCTGGTGAAGGACAGGGGTGATGTGGTGAGAGGAGGGTGTTCTGGAGATGATCCTTGCTGCTGAGTGTTGAAGAAGTTGGAGTTTATGGAGGGTTTTTTGGGGGAGACCGAAAAGGAGGGAGTTGCAGTAGTCGAGCCTTGATGTGACCAGACTGTGGACAAGGATGGTGGCAGTGTGGGGTGTAAGGGAGGGGCGGAGGCGGTTGATGTTTTGTAGGTGGAAGTAGGCAGTTCGGGTAATGTTATTGATGTGGGGTTGAAATGAAAGTGTGGTGTCGAGGATGACACCCAGACTCTTAACCTGGGGGGAGGGTGAAACAGTGGAGTTATCAATGGTGAGAGAAAAGCTGTCGGTTTTGGATAGTGTAGATTTGGTGCCAATGAGGAGAACCTCGGTTTTGCTGCTGTTTAATTTCAGGAAGTTTTGAGTGAACCAGGTTTTTATTTCTGAGATGCAATCAGTAAGGGAAGTGGGCGGGAGAGTGGACGAGGGCTTTGTAGAGAGGTAGAGCTGGGTGTCATCAGCATAACAGTGGAAACTAATGTCAAATTTGCGGAAGATATTGCCAAGGGGAAGGAGGTAAATGATGAAGAGTAGGGGCCCCAGGACAGAGCCCTGGGGAACACCTGTGGTGACGGGGGAGGGGATGGATTTAAAAGACTTTAGTTGAACAAATTGAGTACGGCCAGAAAGATAAGAAGTGAACCAATCTAACGGAGTGTCAGTGATGCCAATGGAGGATAGTCTGTTGAGGAGGGTGGTGTGACAGATGGTATCAAAGGCTGCACTCAGGTCCAGGAGGATGAGGATGGTGAGTAGTCCAGAATCAGCTGCCATAAGGAGGTCGTTGGTGATTTTGATGAGTGCAGTTTCAGTGCTATGGAGTGGGCGGAATCCGGACTGGAACTGTTCATAAAGGTAATTGTCAGATAGGTGAAAATGGAGTTGGGAGGCCACTGTCTTTTCCAGGATTTTGGAGATGAAGGGAAGATTGGATATAGGACGGAAGTTGTTGAAGTTGGAGGGGTCTGCACCAGGTTTTTTCAGAATTGGGGTGATGGCAGCAGTTTTGAAGGATATAGGGACAGTTCCAGTAGTAAGAGAAGAGTGGATGATTGCAGAAATGAGAGGAACTAGGGAGGGGAGGGAGGCCTTAACCAGATGTGTGGGTAGGGGGTCAAGTTGACAGGTGGATGGCTTGGATTTCCGAATTAGTTCAGTTATTTCTGAGATATCAGGGAGCTGGAAGGAGGAGAATGAGTGTGTGGAAGGGTGAAAGTCGGCTGAGATATTGAGATGAGGGGTTGATCCAAGGTGCTGGTGAATGTTTTTGATTTTATCGATGAAAAAGGACATCATGGAGTTGCAGAAGGAGGTTGTGTACAGGTGAGGGGGGAGAGAATCCTGGGGTTGGGTAATTTTGTTAAGAAGGGAAAAGAGTGACTTAGAGTTTCCTTTGTTGGCAGTGATCATATTGGAGTAGTAGTGGGTTTTAGTGCTGGCAATGGAGTCCTTATAATGCAAGATGTGGTTATAATAATAATAATAATGGATTGGATTTATATAGCGCTTTATTTCTATGTGACTCAAAGCGCTTACAGGGTTCCGGGTTCCAGGTTCCATTCATTCACACACAGTCATACCGGTGGTGGTAAACTACCATAGTAGCCACAGCTGCCCTGGGGCAGACTGACAGAAGCGAGGCTGCCATTCAGCGCCATCGGCCCCTCCGACCACCACCTCAAACATACAGCAGTCATACACATTCACACGAGGCAAGGTGGGTGAAGTGTCTTGCCCAGGGACACAACGACCATGACACAAGTGGCCGGGCTGGGATCGAACCGCCAACCCTAGGATCATTGGCCAACCAGCTTAACCACCTGAGCCACGGTCGCCCCGGTGGTTCTTGTACATCTCTTTGTGAATACTGAGACCAGTTTTCCTATGAAGACGTTCAAGTTGCCGACCTTTGGCTTTCATTAAACGGAGATCGGGAGTGAACCAAGGGGCGGAGACGGAAAAGGAAACAGATCTGGTTTTTAATGGGGCAAGGGAATTAAGGATATTATTGAGTCCAGTGTTGTAGTGAGAGACCAGATCATCAGGAGTGGATAGATTGTGAATGTCAGGGAGGCAGGAGGAGTGGATTCTTGAAGTGAGAGTGGCAGGGTCAATATTCTTTATATTACGAAATGAAATAGGGCGGGGTTTTTTTGAGATGGAGAGAGCAAGTTTAAATGTAAATGAGAGGAGAAAATGGTCAGTTATGGGGAGTTCATCAGCTGTGAGATCAAGGGGGGTGACACCAGAGCAGCAGATTAAGTCCAGAATGTGTCCTTTGGAGTGTGTGGGGAAAGTGGTATGTTGTTGACATCCAACACTCTCTAAACAGGAAGTAAAGTCTTTGGTGAGAGGCAGATTGATATTGTCCATGTGAATGTTAAAATCACCCAGTATAATTATGTTTGGTGAGAGAGAGGATAAATGGGTGAGAAAGGCAGCAAAGTCATTTAAAAATTCACTATTTTGTTTAGGGGGGCGGTAGACAGTAGCAATGATGGTTGGAATGGGACCAGACAACTCACAGACAACAGACTCAAACGAGCTGCAGACAGGCACTGACAACGGCGAGACCTTCAACTTATCGCGGTAAATCATCGCGAGACCTCCTCCTCGGCCAGAGCCACGGGGTTGACAGATGTAAACAAACCCGCTAGGAGTGGATTCAATCAGCTGCGAAAAGTCGTTGGGCTGTTGCCATGTCTCGGTTAAACATAAAAAGTCTAGCTTGCGATCAGTGATGATATCCTGAATGAGATGTCCTTTGCTTGTCAGTGAGCGGATATTAAGGAGAGCGAAGTTGAGTGCGGTGTTGTCACAGCTGACGGCGCTAGCCGACCGAGCTAGGTGGGCTAACACACTGTGGTTGACGCTGTGGTCGACAGCCCGGCTGGTTGAGCATTGAGGGGGAGGAGAGCTGGACCAGATGGACTTAATTCCTGTAGAGCTGTTGTGGTGGAAATTCCTGCGGGACCCTCGGTGGATGTATCTCCGGCGGGGCTGGAAGGCGATGTCCGGGTGAAGGTGGAAAGCCTCCGGCGGAGGTCCGGGCAGGTGACAGCGGAGCCGGAGCAGGTCAATGGCTGAGTACTGGAGCATACCCGTCACTGGTAGATGAGCAGGCATTAAGACGATCCAGATACAGACAAACCAGATGTATGTCCTAGCGGCCCACATTGTAGACTTTGGCAGCATCAACGGTCAGTGGAGACGCCAGTTGAGGCTCATACCGGAGTAGAGCAGGTAAGCTAGCCGCCAGTGAATTGTAATTTTCACAGAAACGGTAGTGCCAAAAGATCGTAGAAGTATTTCAAATGAAGCAAAACCATTGTCCGATTAGGTCATCGAATCATAAAATAAATGTTGATGGTATGAAGAAGTTAAAAAGTTCAAAAAGTTACAAAGTTACTGGCGAGCAGCGGCAGCAAGTTGCCAGCGTTCACTCGTTGCCATGGAGAATCAGCATAATCAACATACAACCTTTCATTACATATCTGATTCTATGTATCAGCTGTGAGTATTTACTAGGTTTTCTTTTTCACTTTTTACTTGCTATGGATCCTAATAACTCCAAACCGTGCACACACTGTTTGTTAGTCTATGGTTGAAATCAATGGTTACCTTTGTATAATAGAATGTTTTGCTGTATTGTGAAAAATACATAAATAAAAGTGGTTAAAAAAAAAGTGTCCCAAGATTGATAGATTTAACAATATCCCAAACCCCACACCCAATCTCCACTGCACTCTTATTACAGTTTAATGGGAGGAGAACACATACACATATAACAGGCCACATCCAGAGAGAAAAGCAGCCTGTCTGACGGGGATCTGAACATACTTTTACCCATGTAAAGACTTACCAAAGACCTTTCCCAGAAAGATGCTTTTGAGCGAGTTGAAGTCAGTGTCATATGCTTCAGGTAAAGTGTATGTAGACACTGGGTAGTGGTCCAGCTAAGGAATATGGACAGAGGAGAGGGACAACATATAACTTGCATTTGGAACTATTTATTATCTTTACATGTTGAACATTGAGAAGAAGTCAGTCTTTGCTCACACCCTTCTATATCCTGAAACAAAGTAGAAGGATCCCATCTTTAAAACATCCTACAGTCTCTTATAGTTTTTATTTAAAGAAATTCAATATTCTAGGAAAAACAACTTTTTGCTGTTTGTTTTGTGATAAACAGCACATATTCCATCAGCAAGTGTCTTTGTTTCCTTACATGTCTCTTCATGTCCGGTTATCATGAGCAAACAAGATGCTATGTTATGACCCTGTTACTTAGTGACAGTCAAGTAAATGATATCAAATACAATAAAAAGTGCATAATAATACCAGTAGTTAGACCTCTTGACACTTTATATAGAACATGTGAACACCATACTCTTTAGTTGGTGCTGGAAGTTGTATTTTGGACAGAGCCAGACCCCCTGGTTCCGGTCTCTATGCTACGCTAAGCTAACCCAGTGCTAGCTCAGACACAGACCTTAGATTTATGTTTATCTGAGCGTTTCACTTCAATAAAAAAAATCAGCTAAGCCTATTTCCCAAAATGTTAAAGCTATGACTTGAGTGTAATGTATGTTTCAGCACACAGTAGTTGACATAAAATGATATGTAACTGTAGTAGCAGGAAACGCTAACCTGTAGTCTTATATCCCTTAGCTTCCTGGTTATGTTGACGGAGTGTGGCTGCCCGTTGGCCAGGTTACGTTGGTCAACATCGATGGTATAAGGTTCTGTCAGCCCCCCAAGACTGTAGCGGATCTGAAGAGTACCTGGAGACACACACACACACACACACACACACACACACACACACACACACACACACACACACACACACACACACATTATTTTGGAATTATGTTGAGTATCACAGCAGCTCATAAAATAAATATTTTTATTAGGGCTGTCAAAACATTATTCTTTTTTGTTATTGTAACTAATTGCATTTTTTATTGCATTTTTAAAATGTCATTATTTTGTATTTCACAAACAGTTTTTAAGTCCTTATCAAATTGGCTATTCTCACCAGTGTATCTTGATTGGGAATCAAATCAATGCAAAGAAAGCTACTTTATGAACTTTTAGATTTTTTTCAAATCCAAATGTCTACTAAAATATAGCTTGCCTCAAACTGAAAAGAAATGCAACAACAACAGTGTGTCTAGAGGAAGGAGACAACTTCAAAGTGATTATCTCCAATACATTTTTGGGAAGCACTGTTCCACATTGAGAAATATGTATGCTTAGGTTATAAATGGTGCTTCAGTTGTGTGTGTGTGTGTGTGTGTGTGTGTGTGTGTGTGTGTGTGTGTGTGTGTGTTCTAAACGTTCATTACATGATCTCCAAAGCCCTCTGTAGACACTGAACCGCTTGTTTAAAAAAAAAAGAGTCAAACGAGCTTCAGAAGGAGCTTGTTGTCGTTTGTCTCCATGACAACGGCAGTAGGAAGCAGGGCAGGAAGCTGCTTGGTAAGGGTTGGTCAGAGACGTGAAGGTACAATGTGTTATGCTCCCAATTAAGTTAACGCTTGACAGCCCTAGCATTTATGCTAACACACTGTAAACAATGCATCTGGTTCGTCCAATGACATTGTCATTTCCATGTCCAAATAAAATCTACTATACTATACTATTATATAAATGAATGAAATAAATGGAGGAATGAATTAGGTAGAATGTTGATGTATCCCACCGTTCTGTCGGAGGACCACAGCGAGGTAGTCCTGAGTCCTGGAGCTGATGTAGACCAGGATGCTGGGAGCACTGGAGGTGCTGAAGCTGAACAGCAGCTCCTCCTGGGTCAGGCTGGGGGAGCCCTTCACCTCACCCACACCCCCCACCTCAGCAGGGAAGTCATAGCGCACCAGGGTCCCTGTCTCAAAGTAGCCGCCCACATCTAACACACACACACACACACACACACACACACACACACACACACACACACACACACACACACACACGTACAACAAGCAGCAAAGAAAGGAAGGAACCATTCAAGCTTTGACCTTACTTCACTGGATCTGAATCTAATCTCATTTGGATATACCCTGCATTCCAAGTCTCATTATTAAATAATATAGTTAGCATGCAGTATTATTAGGACATACTTTTTACTAATTTATTTCATCCTAACATGGCTCCTTGATCTTGCCTCTTGTTTATATCTGTGACATCCCCGGTTGTTTTCATATGGAGGCTCAGTCCATGTGACGTCACTGGTGGTGCACACTGGATTGTGGTGTCAGAATCGTCCAAATAGCATGCTGATTTCAATACTAAAAATCTCGATAGGAGTAGGCATCCAGGTATTTTAAAGAATGCTAAATCTGACCACAAGAATTGGGAACTTCCTAAATCTTTTTTCCACCATACTACATAGCAGAAAGTAGGGGGATTGAAGTGTATTGGAGGCCCTACCATCGGTGCAGAAGGGTCCATCGTAGGCAGTGAGGGAGCAGTCACAGGAGTATCCGTTGTACTTCTCCACACAGCGGCCTCCGTTCTCACAGTGTGTCCTGTAGCTGCTGCAGTGGCCCTGGCAGCCTGGGCTGACCCCTGCACTGAGCCCTGCCCTCTGCTCCAGGTCAAAGGTCACTCCATTGATCCTCAGCGCCCGCATGCAGCCTAGGAACCCTCTCTGCCCGCCTGACGCCCCTGGAACCACCACACATCAAGCAGAGCATTCATAGACAGCACCACAACCAAATGTCCCTGAGAGAAACATCTGAAATTGTCCTGGGGGGGGGGGGATTTTATCATTATATCTTTGCATTAGTAAAGCCAAAGTGGCACAGGGACAGCTAGGCATTTGTAGGCTAGTGCACACACAATTCCAATTGTCATACATACTGTACATGGATCATAGATCCATGTACAGTATGTACAAGATCCCTAGCGATCGTAGCATAGATGTAAATATATTGTTTTTTACACCAACCCCCAATATTATCATTCTGGACGATGACATATTGTGTCCTCCCTCCCTAATATGCTCACTTTTAGTGTATACATGGAAACACATGGAAACAAATGTGTGATTTTTCTTTTTTTCCCCAGTTATCAGTTCCTCCATGTGACTTCCTATCAGAGCCTCGAGTCCTTCTGATCCAGCTCCTCCAACAGTCAGCACCTCTGTTTTCCCAACTTTTGACCATGGAAAGGCAAATACACCGAACCGAAGTTAAAGACATACCATGTGCCTCATGATGTGACTCACCCACATAGAGCTGAGTGTAGACCTGCAGCTTGGCGTGTCCCTGTGTGGGCGCTGCTCTGACCTCTCTGTACTGTCTGTCCAGCCACAGTGTGGCCTCTCTCATGTTCCTCTCTGCCTCCACACGGTGCCACTGCTCATCGTTCAGGGGCACAGGGGAGTGAACAGCCAGCTCCACACGCTCACCGCCCAGCACCAAGGACAAGAGGACAGACGAGCCTCCTGGAGGACCACCGCAACACATACAACATCAACAGGATCTTTTCAAACAAATGGAACTAGGGGGCAAATGTCAATAATGGCTGATTGTAAGTCAAAGGCCTTTTGAATATATCCGTGTATGTGTGGACATGGTCTAGGTATATTACTGGGTTTTGCTGGCTTTTTTTTTTTCAACTTATTTTTTTTCTCCATCTTCGGTTAAGTTAAGTTAAGTTAAGTTAAGTTAAGTTAAGTTAAGTTAAGTTAAGTTAAGTTAAGTTGCTTTATTAGTCAATGGTTACATTGAAATGTGTCTTTTCACATATCCCCTCTCAAGTTATCACACTTTGGAGGGGGTCAGAGCACAGGGTCAGCCGTAGTACAGTGCCCCTGGAGCAGTTTGGGGTTAAGTGTCTTGCTCAAGGACACAATGGTAGAGATGGTGGGCACCATAGACGTAATACCAGCCACTACTAGTTTTACAACTAACACCCTCCTGTCCGGTGCCGGGGATCGAACCAGCGACCTCATGGTTACTGGTCGGCTACCTTTCCTCTGGGCTTTTTCCTTTTCTATTTCTATTTTCTATTTAGCTCCCCCTCGAAAACGAGATGATACATCTCAAGGGGCTTATCCTTAAATAAAATTTTTGAAATGAAATGAAAGTATTTATCTCACTATTATATTCAATTGGTGTCTACGTTTTTCTTTAGTTTCTCTCCAGCACATTCTAACTTTGTTTAGAAAAGTGCAACACAGATCAACTTTATTGTTGCTAACTGGGTTTCAAACTGAGAATCCCAAATCAACAGAATTGTCTGTAAATTAGCGCACCTTCAACTACCTGGCCAAATCAAACTTTATTCGAAGTCAACTCACCTGGTCACATTTCAGAGTTAACAATAGTGAACGATAAGATGTTTTAACTTCCTAGCAAGGTTAAATACACACACAAACCCAGACATACACAAACAAACACACACACAAATACACACAGACATACCTCTGAGCTGGATGCGGAGGAGGTCTGTAGATCCTGAGTTCTCCAGGAAGACTCCATGAGTGGAGGAGGTTTTGAAGTAGAAGGAGATGTCTGTGCTGCTCTCTGCTCTGGAGCAGGGGAAGTGGAGGGAGGAGGCGGGGCTACTGAACCACGCCGCATTCCAGTAGTGACCTGAACAAACAATACTCATGTTACTCTCAAGATATGAAATACGATAGATAGATAGATAGATAGATAGATAGATAGATAGATAGATAGATAGATAGATAGATAGATAGATAGATAGATAGATAGATAGATAGATAGATAGATAGATAGATAGATAGATAGATAGATAGATAGATAGATAGATAGATAGATAGATAGATAGATAGACCAGCTCCGAGCACAAGGCCCAGAGCTGGATGGAGTGGTGTAAACATGTTCTCCTTCTGTCAGCCTGACGTAGCAGTGTGGCTTTGGTCAATGCCAGGTGAACATTACCTGTGTTGGAGCTATTCAGGTGCAATATTTAAAGGTCCCATATTATACACTTTTCTGTCAATTTCATGTGGTCTAAGAAGTCCCTAAAGCTTTTTTTTTTAGTTGTTTGCTGAAAAAAACGTTCAGATCATTTATTGTAGCATGCCTCTATACCCTGATTTTCACCACATCTCAGAATGGCCAACTGTGTGTGTCTCTTTAAAAAGAATGAGTTGCTTCTCCCCCCGCCCCTGTCAGGAAGCAACCCCGCCCTCAGGTCTCGTCTGTCCTGCAGCCCTCAGTCAATGCAGTGCCTGTGTACCGTGGTTGTTTACTTCATGAGAAGAACTACAATGTTTAGTAACGCAGGAGCTCAACCACAGTTTGACATAAACGATCGACATGGAAGACTATCTTCATACCGATGCAGTGACAGCCACAAGCTAACCGAAATGACATGTTCACAATCAAAATGCAGCAAAAGCTGGAGGCTATTGCGAAACTAGCGGCTAAATGCTTAACATGCCAACTTGCTCTCAGAGGCAAATAAATACCATTGAAAACATTCCTTTTAGTTTCACCATTTGATTAACTACACAAGTAGCTTCCTATCCTTTGTCTTGTTATAAACGCGTCATTATTAGACTATTATTAGGGCTTATTATGGACTGTTGCAGATGTAAGTTGCTGGTTGTTAATGTGGGGGAATGTGGCTTCTCTCGCTATGACGTCATAGCGAGAGAAATTCCGAACAGAGTGTATTGGGGAAGTTTTCAGAAAAGGGGAGGGTGAGAAAAGGAGAGAGTTTTTTTCTGTTGATACTTTGGCAGTCTCTAGACACGCCGTGGACCCATATTTAGGTTAAAAAACATTGACAAGGTCAATGCATTTTGCATAATATGGGACCTTTAATGATAAAACATTTATCTAGTTTGTTTGTTTAAAATAAAATGATCTGATTATTTGTTTATTTCCTCATCTGTATTATAAGTTTAACTTCATTTGAGTTTGTTTATACTTTTGTTTTAAAATGATTGGACAGCTGTGGTGTCTATATATACGTAAGACAGGCTCATGGTTTTTTTACCAGCTGCACTAGAGAGACAAAGTAGTTAAGGCGGCAAGTTCCCACTGTTGCACATTTGTTGGTTTGCTTGTAACGTCGGTAAATAAACCTTCAGAAACCCTCAAGCCTGGCTGGACAGTTGACACTGCGTAAGATTGGTCCCCCTGGTGCCTCAGTGGATGTTTCATTACTTTGCTCATTTTGATTTCTTCCTTTTCAAGCAATTCTATATTAATGCATATGGATTTAATGGTGTGTCAGAAAATGTCCTCGAGGTGGAATGTGGAGGTGGCCCAATACTTTTGTCTATATAGTGTATCTCAGTAGGGATGGGAATCGAGAACTGGTTCTTGTTCAGAACCGGTGCCGAGTGAAGCAATTCCTTGGAATCGTTAACATACCTGCTTAACGATTCCGCTTATCAGTTCCGCTCGTTGCAAATGCGTCATGACTTCACACACGCGCTGCTTTGTTTTGGTTCAGAACGCAGCAAACATGGCGTCGAGGCAGAAGCGCTCTAAAGTTTGGTTATATTTCACGTGAAAAGGCGACAATATGGCCACTTCATTTCATCAAACGACCCGTGCACAAGCACGAGCAAAAGCAAGCGCACAGACTGCGATCCTGACGGTTAAACATTTAAACGTCCGCTGCCCTTAAGGTGCCAACACACTGCACATCCGCCGCGCGAATCGCAGGTTCCGCGCCGCGTGATTATATTGGGTCATATTGTGTCCGCCGCCCGCCGCCCGACCAGAGTAGCCTTCTCCTACTCTGGGGCTCTGGGGATATGCTGGCACTGGTGCTAACCGGTGCTGAGAGCACCAGTCTGCTGTGCTGATGGTGCTTTACCCAAGCTAACTGGTGCTAACTTGGTTCATAAAGCAAAACTGATAGCTGTACACAGCAAGCAACAGACACAGAGGCTATTCACAGAACTTATGGGAGCAAACTGTGACTATTATGTTTTCATCCATCTTAATTTCCTCTGTCAGTCGTCCCGAAGCGAGTGACGTCGGGAGGAGCTCAACGCTGATTGGCTATCGCGGCGCGGCCGGCGGCAAAAAGTTCAATATTTTCAACTTCTGCGCCGGCCGCCCATTCGCGCAGCGGCGCTCGAAGTACATTGACTTTCTATGTAAACTCGCCGCGCGGCGGTGTGCAGTGTGTTGGCACCTTTACTAGTCGGCAACAGAATTGTCCATCACTTGGATTTGAACATAAATTGTATGAGAATTAACGTGTGTGTAGGCCTAGGTGTGGGCTGATAAAAGAGATGGATACATAAAAAGGTGAGAGCAGCATAAAGCAAAGCAAAAAGGATTTCTTGACCGCTGCCAAAAGGCCCGCTGTTTACTCTCGTTCATCAGCTGCTATAATGCTGCATTTATGCACAGCGGTGGAGACAAACCCAAAACAACAAACAGCGAGACTCGGCGGTCCGGTGTTCAGGAAATGTTTAACAAGACACTTTATAAAGCCAGTAAGACACACTTAAAATAACGCTCTCTGCCCATATAAAAAGCTCTGCCTTGGAGCGATCGATGTGTATACAACCATCCGCTACGTGTGTCTGATGATGGGCCATTATATTAATAATAAACAGCGCGCTGCACATAAGAACAGCTTGTACATTGTAAAGCTGAGATGGAGCGGTGACTCCTCTTTGCTGGCGTGGTGAAGAATAAGCAAAGCGATAAATTCTCTTTTAGCCTTTATGGCGTATTTATTCTCTTCTTGAATAACCTACATGACTGAATACTGTGCAGTCAGTTCAACAACAACGTACAACGTGAGAGTTTGACCTGAGGCGTTCCTTCACTTGAACGTAGTGACATCATCACGTTGCCCTTTCAGAGTAAGGGCGCAATCATATAATAACACTTAACATACATTAAAGATCTCGTATCCTTCCTGAGAGGGGTTGCCTGATGCATGATCATTTTTCTGCATAAAAATGGTTTATTTGCCAAAGTTGATAGTTGGTCTTATCTTTTCAAAAGACTTTTTTGTGTTTTTTCTTGCGGTTGAATTGTGTTTCAAGTGCACATGAGCACTGTTAATATTCATGTTTTAAGTCTGTGTATTTAGTTTTTAGTGCACATAATGGCATTTGTAGCCAACACCAATTAATGTGAAAATTGACAATTTCCTAATCCTCAAGTAGCCTACACTTCTGATCAGATCGGCTGTGGTTGCTCCTCGTGGCAGCGGTGCATTTGGCTATTTCCCTATTCTATACTATCTATTCTCTATCTACGGCCCCGGTCCTCCACTGGACAAGTGCCGCACTGGGGCGTGCTCTCTGGGGGCGGGGTGCTGGGGGGCAGACTCTGGGTCTGGGAGGCTAGCGCCGATTGTGTGTCGGTGGGAACGGTAGAGTGTAAATCAATGTTATTTAATGTTAATTGTGTTCATATTGTTGAACATTGTTATAGCATTATTATCATCAGCCTGATGAGCTGCCTTCGGTCTCGGTTTGTCAGAGCCTGAGTACTGGTTGTCCTCCCACTGAGTAATTGTCCTGCCGACGCAAAATAAAATAACTGATACCATCTCTCTAACATTTGTGCTCTTCTGTCTATCTTCCATGATTGCTGAGTGATGCCCCGGGGGTTCTCTCCCCTTGTCTACCTGCTCGACTGACTCCGAGCTCTGTGTGGAATCAGCTGTCCTAGGAACGGATGCTTCCCGCCTGCTGTTGCCTCACATCAGCACTGATTCACCGTCCATCAGGATAGTACTATTTCTACTCGCTTGTTTGTTCAATCTTTAAATTCATTTTTGCTTTGCTCATTGGTTGCTTGTCTGTCCTCTTCCAGTTTTCCCTGGTCGTGGTGAGACGGTGTGGATCTGGTCTCCCCTCTGGCATCATCTGAGAATGGATCGCCTACGCGTAAGATGCTGCAGTGGTTAAAGATACCACCTGGAGACGTGGGGTGAAATCCCGGTGCTGGAAACCTTAGTTTTCCCTGGTGGAGACGAGACGGTGTGGATCCTCTGGCATCATCTGAATTCGTCCTGCATCCATACTATTTGCACTTTTCTTTAGTATTACCATCTAAACATCTGGACAATGATCAAAATCCTTCGTGATTTTTCTCTACTTATGACATCTATTGCAGCATGTCCGTCCTGGGAGAGGGATCCCTTACTCTGTCAACTCTCCCTGAGATTTCTTCTATTTTTTTTTAATCCCGGTAAAGGGTTTTTTACTGGGAGTTTTTTCTCAACCGAGCTAAGGGTGTAAGGGCAGGGTGTCATATTGTTTCATATTATATCGTGTTGTGTCATATTGTACCATACTGTATCATATTGTATGGACTGTAAAGCCCATTGAGACGAATGCTATTTGTGATTTTGGGCTATACAAATAAAACTGATTTGATTTGATTTGATTTAGATATTAAAGAAAGTTAATACAAACAAACTAATTTGTACTTATTCTCTCACCCAATGAGAATCGATAAGAGAATCGATAAGGAATCGGATCGATAAGCGGAATCGGAATCGTTAAATTCTTATCAATTCCCATCCCTATATCTCAGTCAGTGAGTGTGTATGTGTGTGTGTGTGTGTGTGTGTGTGTGTGTGACAGAGCGAAAGACAGACAGACAGACTCACGGTCCCCTTGGCATTTCAGTGGTCCTACGGTGAGTTTGGCCTCAGATCCAGCTCTGCTTGTATCACCAACAACAACCTGACTGACTGGCAAATGGTCTTTATACACCAGCAGGCCTGCATCCTCCCTCCTGAAAGCACACACACACACACACACACACACACACCCAAGCAAAGGAATACCAACACTTAACAGTCAAGTAAAAGTTATTTTGCACCAGATGAAATGGTTTTAGATCACTGAATAATCACTAGCCCCTTTTACACAGAGATTGCGGCATATTGACGGAACAACATCACTCCAATATGCCGGCTTTGCTTGCTTCTGTGTTATTTACACAGAACCAAGCAACGCCGGCCTGCTGGCGCATCAGTAGCCCCTTTTACACAGCGTTTCGGAATGAAAGAGGTGCTTGTAAACAGCGTCAGGTGTGACCTAAACATTTAGCGCCGCGCCGGTCAGCTGCTTTACAACAACAACACTGGCCGGTGAATTGAGAGCAGAAGTGCTGGAGCTTGCAGTAAGAGGGCCGTATTTTACTGTCCCCACGATGTGCTGGCTGAGTCCAACATCTCTGGGACTGTTAACCAAACTGACAAAAATCACTCCGCTGCTCACTGCTTCGCCTGTGTCTGTGTCTGTGTGTGTTTGTGTGTGTGTGTGTGTGTGTGTGTGTGTGTGTGTGTTTGTGTGACAGGTTGGCTGTGAACGAGTCTCTTTGTAAGGGCAGCGATCTGCCAATCAGACACACACATACACATTAGGGCTGCAACTAACGATTATTTTGATAATCGATTAATCTGTCGATTATTTTCTCGATTAATCGATTATTAATCGATTAGTGTTTTGGTCCGTAAAATGTCAGAAAATGGTGAAAAATGTTAATCAATTTTCCAAAGCCCATGTTGACGTCCTCAAATGTATTGTTATGTCCAACACACACAGATATTTCAGTTTACTGTCATAATAGGATGGAAGAAACCAGAAAATATTCACATTTGAGAAGCTGAAATCAGAGAATTTGGACATTTTTTATTAAAAAATTACTCGAAACGATTAATCGATTATCAAAATAGTTGGCGATTATTTTAATAATCGATTAATAATCGATTAATAATCGATTCATCGATTAATCGTTGCAGCTCTAATACACATACACACAGTGTGCGAAGTCACGTTACTGTAGACATAAATAAAGTGTGGATATACGCTCAGACTTAGAAAAATAATAGCGGTGGCGATCCGGTCGCAGCCTAGCTTAGCCTAGCCTAGCTTTCCCATTGTACAACTTCCCCTGGGCAGAAATAGACTCATACGCTCTGCAAAATGAAGCGTGGGGGTTTGGATTGAGCAGCGGACCTTATGACCAGCTAGATTATACGCCGTTCCTTTTATTTGGTGATTTTTACGGGACATCAGGCCGCCGTGGTTAATGTTAAACACACGTCCTTCAACTGCTAACATGGTCGCATGTTTAGAACGTAGGCTATGGAACGTCAAACGCCCCCCTGTTCCGCAACAACAAGCTGTCCGCATTTAAACAGAGAGGCGGAACTGATTGTGTCGGGAATCTTACTACCCCCCACAGGTAGTCAAATTCCCAGAACAATCTCTCGCACCTTTCTTCCCTCGTTCCGCAACGGTCGCATTTATACAGCAGGGCGGAGGGCCGAAATTCCGACATATTCCCGGCTTTCACTGGCTGTGTAAAAGGGGCTACTGTATTTCATAACTATGACACCTCAATTGGAAAGTGACCTCTCTGTTTCCATTTTCCACAGCATCACTAATCTGTATTGAACTACAGTTAGTATGTACGTTGAACAGAGTCATGTTTCTTTACATATCAATATGATACAACAGTCATATTAAATAATATCTTTATTAGTTAAAACATTCATGACACATGAACAAAGTGTGCCCTAGTTAAGAAGAGCTGAGTCGTGTTCCACTCACCAGCTGCGCAGGTCTGCGTCACAGTGACAGTAGTGCTTGGGGTCAGAGCAGTTGTTATGGATACCACAGGAACACTTCTGAATGCCCGGCCCTGAGCCTCCCCAGTAAGAATGCCTCTCATTGGCTCGTCCTACCCACCAGCTCAATGGGACACCATCTGTCAATCAAGCCAACACTTTACACACATCAGTCAGACTACGTGCATTCATTTGAAACTGTCCTGCTCACATGAATGGCTCTGAACCTATGAATTTATTAATAGTAATGAGTACGCTGATATACAGCAACATTTTATCGTACAGGGTCAGTCATAGAACGGCGCCCATGGGGAAGTTTGGGATTAAGTGTCTTGCTCAAGGACACAATGGTAGAGATGGTGGGCACCGTAGATGTAAAACCAGTCACCACTAGTTTTACTACTAACACCCTCCTGTCTGGTGCCGAGGATCCAACCAGAGACCTCATGGTTACTGGGAGGAAGAACCAGAGACCTCATGGTTACTGGGAGGAACCAGAGACCTCATGGTTACTGGGAGGAGGAACCAGAGACCTCATGGTTACTGTGGGTACACTCATTCCCCTAGGCCAAGGGTGTCCAAGTTTAACCATTTTGAATTGTCCTGCTAGCCTGGAAATCCAGAACCACATTTAAACGATATAGGGTCTGGCCACGATCAATAGACCTTCCCAACTCAAGGGGCGGCACCTACGCATGCATTTCAAATACCACTGCATGCAATTGGATAGCACTACGACCAATCAGAGCACTGAACAAGGTGACGTATAGCGTTTAGTGAACAGCGGGTTAACTGGTAAATTTAACTTTTGCCGTGTTCGGTCAGCACAACAGAAAGTTAATCTTTCTTGTTAATGAAAGGTCTTCCAAATCGTTGAGTGTCGAGGCCAAAGCCGTCTCAAACTCAAACAACATATCCGCAACCATCTTTGTTGTTTACTATCA